>OX467112.1:6832552-8085409 GCA_950106695.1 Biston stratarius
ACACTCCGATGAGTGAAAGGGTGCGCCCCCGCAACTCGTATAAAAGCTTCGAGCGATCCCCCACCGATATCATTCAACATCCACCAACAACTCAATCAACACAATGGCATTCAAGGTAGTGTGTACATACATGTGTGACGTGTGATCCAGTGACGAATAATTAAGTGTTAGAGAATACAAGTGATTTTAATTACCTTGGTATTTTTACAGTTTGTGGTATTCGCTGGTCTGGTGGCTTGCGCCAGCGCTGGCCTGCTGCCTGCCGCCCCCGTGGCCTACCACTCCGCTCCTGTGGCTTACCAATCTGCTCCCGTGGCCTACCACACCGCCCCTGTGGCCTACTCGGCATACGCCGCACCCGTAGCCAAGGTGGTCGCTCCCGTCGTTAAGACTGTAGAGTCGTACGACTCGCATCCCCAGTACAGCTTCGCGTACGACGTGCAGGACGGTCTCACCGGCGACTCTAAATCGCAGCACGAGAGCCGCGACGGTGACGTCGTGCAGGGCTCCTATTCTGTCGTCGACCCCGATGGCACCAAGCGCACCGTCGACTACACCGCTGACTCCCACAACGGATTCAACGCCGTCGTACGCAAGGAAGCTCTCGGTCACGTCGCCAAGGTCGCCGCTCCCGTCGCCTACGCCGCCGCTCCCGTCGTCCACGCCGCTCCCGCTGTCTACCACGCTGCTCCCGCCGCTTACGCCACCGCTCCTGCCGCCTACGCCACTCCCGCTGTGTACCACTCTGCTCCCGTAGCTAAGATCGCCGCCCCCGTGGCCTACTCCGCACCCGTCTACCACTCCGCTCCTGCTGTCTACTCAGCCCCTGTCTACCACCACTAATTTGATGCCAAAGCCTAGATAAAGAGTGTAGTTAACGTATTATTTTCAATATGTTCACTGCATTCGTACTAAAATGTGATGTTTGCTAAACTAGGAGCAATAATAAATTATTTTTTGTACGAAATTTACAAATGTTGTATTTTTTTTTACTGTAATTAGTTTTATTCACAAACAAATTGTTTGTTGGAAGAAATAGATGTTAGATACGTGTTTTACTACATTGGTGGTTACCTTTACTATAACATCGCAAAATCTATCTAAGTACTTCATGTATTTAATGAAAATCGTGAGATATCCTGATACTGATCACCTAGGTATTTATTTAGTGATTAGACCTAAACAAAAATTGACAAATTACAACATTAACACGTGAGTGACATTGCGCGAAGCCATACATTCAGTCCCTTAAGGATATAAGGTTATCGAGTTCATTACAAGGTCTGAGAACGTCCTATTGACATTTGGAAACCACAGTATGAGTACTTACCAGTTACTTATTCCACATACCTACTAATAAATCTCCTTAGTACCAGTATAAACTAAAAATTTTGGGACATAAGATGTGGCAATTGACTTTACTCAATTTAAAACCTATAATTATTCACCCTTACATATAAATATACATATGTATCATGTAGGTAATTACTACTTTATATACATAATTATGTATCTATATAATAAATTTAGAATACATGTTTTGCATAGCTTTTTGTGTTGCTCTAGATATAGTTGAAAGTTCAGAAACATACTACCACATCTTATATATATTTTAAATAAACAATAAGTAGGTAGTTGCTGTCAAGTCCAATTTATGCCTCGGTATACTCTTTATCACAAGCTTCTGAGTTTAGAAAATAATAATTAAAGAAAAGTTTTTATTTTATTACATCACTTTAATCACACTCGTAATTTTAAAGTAATAAATATCCGCCAAGGCTTTTAAAGTTAAATATTCTAAAAACAGAGCAAGCTAAATAAAACCGTTTAAAAATACGGAGTACCTATTAAAAACTTTATACAAACCTTGGTGCTACAATTTACCGCGTTCCCGCCTGTCCACGTTTGCTTCTTTATTTCTGGCGTCGCAACATGTGCATTTGTCAATGTGTTTTCATAATTATATTCAAATATAAAAATGTATGCAAGTTAAAGTCCCATGAGGTACCTAAGTCTTGGTAGAGTCCGGTCATGCCCTAGTAAAATAGTGGTGGCTTTACTACAAGCTTCAATGGAGTTATGTTTCACTCTATTAAATCATTTTCCTACACTCGCGCAGTAAATATAGCATTTTCAGAATAAAACACCGCTATTTATATGTATAACTAAACCAATTGCGGCGACACAAACATTCCGCCAAAAACTCCTGTACTCGTATTAAAGATGTCTTATTAAAATCGTTTTTAAACATGGATGGATACAAAAGAAAACGTTTATACTTCTTATTGTCTATACTTTATAGATTTCAAGTTGACAACCAATTTTAGCGCATTTTACGAACTACACAGAACCAAATTGCCTGAGCAAATTACAATGTTTTTTTTTTCTCTTTCTTCTTGGCATCGCACTCTGTGCATTCTGCCAGTTTCAATGTTTCTGTATTTTGTGTGCAGTCTTCAGTTTTCAGCTTCTTTATCTTTATAGTCAAGTCTAGTCTATGCCAGTCAAATCCAGTCATACCTTAGTAATGTAGTGGCGACTTTACTATAAGCTTTTGGATGGAGTTTTGGAAGCAACACGAAAAGTCATGTTTTACCACATTATAACACTTTCCCACACTTGCGCTTGTAATTCGGCACTTTATAAATAAAAAAACCATTATTTTTATTCATAAACACTCGAAAAATACTAGTTTTGTAAAAAAAATACAATGGGGCGACATGACTCTTTCCGCGTTCCCGCCGTAACTCAATAATAATGTTTCTTTGCTAGGATAAACATATAAACTCATGTTTTATCTATGGTTTTGACAGACAGTCAAAACTAAACAAACAAACAGTGGCTGGCCGACTGGGCCGATGCCTAAACAAAGTAATATTATTTATAAGCGCGCCTCAGTCATCTATTTTAGGTGTAAAGATGTTTTTCAATTGAAGTACAATTGCATGTGTATTATTTATTTTCATCAATTTCATAGTTCAACCTCTATATGTGCGATTGTCTGGTTAAAACTCTCAATCTATATTTCATAAAACATGTATTTTCAGCGTTTTAATTGATTTTTGTGGGAAAAACATTCCTTCGGAGTCCACAAAATTACAAACGAGTTAAGAGTTGTGTATGTACAAGTTATTAAAATGGTCTCTACGCGGGGTGTAAGATACAAATTTACAGAGGGTGAACGAGTTTTGTGCTATGAACCCGATCCAACCAAGGCCAAAGTCCTATATGATTCAAAGGTATGGATCATAATTTTTTTTATAATTATATCTCTCGATAGCTTTCATAAATTATTAAAATTCAAAAAATAACCTTAAAACTTAGGTGGAGAGGGTTAAACTGACCCTAAGAGTAAATTAAATATGATAATACTAAACCCACGCAATGTGAGAGGTGGAGGCGAGTTGCGGTGATGTGATTATCATATATAATTATTTTTAGTAATTAACTCGCAGAACAGAAGTCAAGTTAAATACTTTAAATTGAACATTTATTCTTATATTTAAAGCTCATACCTAAGTTACTAAATGTATCAAGTAAAAGATAATATTGTTTACAAAAAATAACTTAAAATTAATAAAACAAATGCAAATCTTTTATTGATAATGCCAAGGTTACAGGTTATTTTTCCAGTCATAATAATATTTAAACATATCAAAGTCAATATTATTAAATATATAATAACAGTAACAGTATAATAACATATGTCAATATTATTAAAAGTCAATAAAAAAATATATTACTAGTAATTCAATCATATCTTATTTTTAAATAATTGTCGAATTCATAGAACAAGGTCTCTTGAAGCCAAAATCTTAGTTAGCTTCGGAAGCACGAGATGGAAGGTGCATCCCGAATGGAACCGGGTATGCAGTAATAGGACTGGAAAGATTGCCACAAACTATGTGGAAACAGTCTGGTTAGATTAATAGAGTAAAACAACAATAGTATAACAACAGTCGGTCGTCAGAACATTAGAGATTAGATGGTAGACTTTGGATGTTTTTTAGCCTACGTTTCGAAATGTCTGCTAACCACTCACATTGTTTTCTGTAGGTTCTAGAGGTGATAGAAAGCAAAGATAAGCGTGGACGTCGCACTGTTGAGTACCTTATCCACTTCCAAGGCTGGAACTCCTCTTGGGACCGTTGTGTTAGCGAGGACTTTGTGCTGAAGGACACAGAAGAAAACAGGCAGCTACAGCGAGACCTCGCTGAAAAATCACAGCTTCAGTTGTAAGAATGTGTTTCAAAATTTAATATTGTTTGGTTAAGAATGTCATAACATTTTTCTTCAGAAACAATGAACCAGTAAATAATTTTAACTTAAATTTCTATGTCATTAATAACTAAGAATTGCACAAATTCTGTCATAAATTCATAAAATATCAAAGACCATTGCACCATTTTGTGCTTGACAGCAGATTTTCAACGTGCGAGTCCTAGCTAGCTAGGAATGTTTCCTCACAATGTTTTCCTTCACTGGTAGCTCAAGTGATTGTTGGGATTTGAACCCACGCCCTTAAGTGTGAACTGACCACGCTAACCACTGAGCTATAATTGTTACAAAAATTAAACAAATCTGGCATGTCTTACAGGGGAGCTTACTTGTACCGTCGCGAGCGCAAGAAAGGCAGCACATCTAGCACAGGCGCGGCGGCCGCCAAGCGTTCGCGGCATGGGTTCAGTGACGACGGCTCATCCAGCAGTACACAGCCTGATGGTATTCTATTTATCTGTGATGTATCTTACAAGGGGAGGGCACGGTATGGGAAATTCACTTTGTGACGAGACTGCATGTGGTAGTAGTTTCCCATAAGGCTATGCAAACCCTAAAGGATTATTTCAGAATGGCCAGTAGTTTCGAAGAAATAAGCCTTTGAAACTCTACGTGTAACATATACTTGTTTATTTTCATCGCTAGCACGAACGGCGAAATAGCCTAGTCAAGCAGTGTCTCCGTTTCCCACGCGGACGCTCAGGGTTCGATTCCCACAATAGACAATTATTTTTTTTAATTACTTATTTATTTCTTTTTAAATTAACTATTTTAATAATTAAATGAATTCAATCGAGAAAAACATTGTTAAGTATATATATAAATAACAAAAAATATTAATTATTAAATATATAATTGAAAATTTTGTTAAATAATTAATGATGATGAATAGATGTAAATGTGGTTATTATTTATGAATACCATAATTATTAGCTGCTTTATAATTTAGAAAGTATAATAGTTAATGTAAATTAAAATTAATTTAATACTTAACGATGTTTTTCTCGATAGAATTCATTTAATTATTAAAATAGTTAATTTAAAAAGAAATAAATAAGTAATTTAAAAAAAAAAATAGTCATAGTATGTGGGAATCGAACTCTGACGTGCGCGTGGGAGACGAAGACTGCTGACTAGGCTATTTCGCCGTTCGTGCTAGCGATGAAAATAAACAAGTATATGTTACACGTAGAGTTTCAAAGGCTTATTTCTTCGAAACTACTGGCCATTCTGAAATAATCCTTTAGGGTTAGCATACCCTTATGGGAAACTACTACCACACGCAGTCTCGTCCCGAAGTGAATTTCCCACACCGTGCCCTCCCCTTGTTAGTGATAAAGATATTTAAGTAGACGGTGTTATTAGTCACGTAATTACTAAACCAGCACAGACTTAAAAAATCCTTTATACATCTATGATGGTTAATTACAATGAGTATGTATGAGTAGTTATGTGCAGTAGCTTTGTAAAAATAATTGACAATGGCTTTTTAAAACTACTAATGATTTCACCAATCAAATTGGTGCTTATTACAGGTTTAAGTTTAAAGTTAATAAGGTTAGTTACGCTAAATTTTCTTTTAACACAAGGTGGACAATATTTAGTTTAATCACATTTTATTATTATTAATATTAGGCGAAAGTGAGAGTGTTCCTATATTTGTTACTTCTTCACACTCAAACGACTGAACTAATTTTGATGAAATTTGAAATATCGAGATAGCTGATTAATTTAACCCGGATTAACACATAGGCTACTTTTAATTACAAAAAAATGTAGTGGTTAGCACCACGGTACACAGCTACATTTAGTATAGAGGTTTCACAGTTTCAAAAAAACAATCTTCAGAATGCTGTTCTTATTTCAAAACATTTTTGTCAGTGTTAATTGTAGTATTTGCATGATAAAAAATTATGTAAAATAATTTTATTAATTTATTCAAGTCACAACACAATGTTACTATCGAGTTATATTGAGCCTAATGTACAATTTGATGTTACTTTTAAAATTTCCCAGTTTTTTTTTAATAAATGCAAAAAAATACGTTGTGGAAAATAATACGTGGCGATATGATGTTTTTCACGTTCCGCCAAAACTATTTGTATTTTTTTTTTATTGTTCTTGCATCACACCTTATACATCTTGCCGGTGTCGTGTATTTAAGTATCAAATATTTGCTAATAGATCGTAAAATAAGTGTAAGTCACACAAAGTAAGTCCAGATCAAGCCCGATCGTGCCCTAGTAAATAGTGGCAACTTTAAGTACTAGAAGATTCGACGGAGTTTTGGAAGCAACACGAAAACATACGTTGCTCCTCATAGAGTCATTTCCCTACATTCGTCCGCGCAATTCAGCACTTTATGAATACCACAATTAAAATATGAAACATAACAATTTTTATTTAAAAAAAAACACAATTAGGTTTTTTTTTTAATTTAAAGTTACGCTCCACTAACTCTGGGTTCCGTGACCTTTGTCAACTTTGAAATGCACATTTTTTTTTTAACAATGTAGGAAGAGAAATGTTAGTCAAATCAACACAAGTAGGAAGTTGGATGTAGTCAGTTAAAAATTATATCATGCAGCGACATAATTTGTTCGCTTTCCCGTCAAAACTATCAAGCTATTAATGTCGTGATGGTAGAAGCGGAAGGCGAGGCGGAGGGGTCGGGCGGGTCAGGTCATGGCGCGTCCACTGTAGACACGGACTCCAGCGGGTCTGGCGGGTCGGGACGCGTGCCGCGGACGCTGCCGTTACACGCCGCCGGACGCGCGCACATCGCGCTACCACCGGCGTTACGGTCAGTATACTATCACATCATCAGCCATAGGACGTCCACTGCTGGACATAGGCCTCCTCCTGAGGGGGTTTTGCCAATACTCGCCACGCTTGGCAGGCGGGTTGACAAGCGCAGTTATAGGTGTGATTGTTCAAGGAAGACGCTGCTGCCCATCTTCCGGATTACATCTCTTAGCCGACTCTTACGGCAACCACGGGTAGGTAGGGTTGATGTACTATTCTTACGCCGCCACCACGACCGTACACAGTACACTATACTAGAGTTCAAAGTGAGAGATCCAAATTAATTTTATTTATAAATTGAAATGGTTTAATTAATTTTTACATACCATCAGCACCACATTTCATAAACAAATTTTTGTTTTACTTAATGCGGGAGTACTCACGTTTAATTTAATCGGAAATTTGAAAACTCTCTTTTCTGCGAAGCAAGACGTGGCCGCGCGCGCGTTTTACACGGCTTTGGCTCCATGATGATGTGGATATGGCCGAAACTATAATAGTCGGAGTATCTACGGATCTCTATCTCTGCAACGCGATAAAACCGGCATACCATTGAATTTAATATTTTTTTTATTTATTCTTGGCCTTGGATACTAGTCTTTCAGCCGTTTGAATTTAATAGTTGATATGTGTTGCCAGTGACCGTCTAACGTTTGACTACCACTTGGTAGTGAAGCGAGGGCGCGTGTCGCGGTTGCCAGCGGGTCCGTGTGCGGCGCAGATCCTCGAGTCGTTCGTCAAGTGGTTCGCGCGCGCCGGCGCCTGGCACGTGCCGCGCGCGCGCGCCGACCCCCCCGCCAAACCAGACTTACTCGACGTCTCTCTCAGGTATAAATAAACATATATCTGAGGACTGAGGTTTTTTTAATGGTTATAAAATTATATTTTTTTTAACAGATAACACATCTAGATGTGAAATTACTATGTTAAAGCACAAATCCATAGGTGTGATAGTTTTTCGGTAAAGTGTACCACAAAAATGCTCAGGTTATGGGATAGTGTTAGGACTCGCTCGCCCTGATTATTTTATTTTTGATTCGCAATATATAAATTCAATCTATCGTCAATGCACATATTATTTTTGTGTGGAAACATGCGGTTCGTTCGTTCTGTTGCGTATTTGTAATATGTAGACAGGCCTTAGCTTGGGTCACTTCAACAAACGTTAACAACATACATAAACATACAACTTTATAAAGGCAATACGCATTTTCGGCAAGGATACTCATATGAGTTAGAAAATCAAGGTCCTTGGTGAAAATCGAACCTTATAAAGCAGAAGTAACCAAATATCAGATCAATATCGTTAACTTATTGCAGATACTTTAAAGAATTGTACTCTTCTACAACTCTCTTAGACAGTATAAATAACGAATGCATACCAATATAAATAAAAATCAAATGATGTTTGTTGGTAAGCGCAAACAGCTGAACCATTTTTTTTTAAAGTGGTGATACTTCGATTAATGTATTGCGAGGGCAAAGGCCGAGCTGTAGCGCGTCGGGTTCGAAATACTGGGCATTAAACTATTTAGTACCCAGACTAATATTATAAAAACAATCGTAACTGTCACTTAGTCTTTTTTTTAAATCTTTTTATGCCTAAACGTCTGATCTGATTATAATTTAACAATGATATAGTTTATTACATGAGGATTAACATGGGCTACTTTTTGTATTTTATAAATTAAAAAAAAAAATGTTCCACTGTTCACTTCGAGAAGATCGTGTATTGAAATGTTAATTTAAATGTCGCGATAAAAGCGATGGTACATCTCCAAAAAGAAAACTTGCTGACTGAAACGTGAAACGTTTGTAGGAAAAAACTTGTTTGTTATAATGTACAAAATATGTACAATATGTATATAATATATATATATGTATGTCCATGTGAGTGAAGACGTGGACAACAGCTAGTAATACATTTATAAAATCGCATTATGTGATGGCAGGTTGAATCTAGTCCGCGAAGTAGCTGACGGGTTGCGCGTATATTTTGACTTCATACTCCGCGGCCATTTGCTCTACAAACAAGAACTAAACCAGTACCACGAGATCTGCGGACAGTATATCGATGAGTAAGTTATACGCTCTAATATGTATATTTTTATTTTATTTTAAGGCCTTCTCATAGAAATTGTACTTTGTGTTTTTACCTACCCAAAGAATATTACATACCTATCAGGCCTAGCCTGGAATGGAACTGGCTCCCAAGTGAGGTTGCCGGAACACACCGTTAGATGCTTGGCGGCAGATTTTCAACTTGAGGTGGTAGCTAGCCAGCCGAGTACTAGAAAGTACCCTACTGCCACGCTATGGCTTCCTCACGATGTTTTCCTTCACCGGCAGCTCATTGTTGGGGTTTGAACCCATGCCCTTTGGCATGCGAACCTACCGCGCTAACCACTGAACCATCATCGCTACAAATAATAAATATATATATTTTATAGATAATTACATGATCTACAATTTTAGTCTGGGCTAATTTTATAAAAAAAAACTTACCGTATTGCTGAAAATCGCGAATACCCCATTTTTTCACCTTTGACCTCGAGTAAATTTTTTTCCAGGTACCGGATCGATGAGGAATTTTATTTATAATTATGTTTTGAACAATTTTAGCGACTTTCAGCTTTTTTGTGAATTTATGTATCTGCGGATGTCTAGATTGACTTAATAACGCCGTCAGACTTTCTTTCTTGCACGTTTCAAACGCATACTTTTTGCATAGTTAATGTTAAGGATGGTTTAAAATTTTATTTTCGCTTTCTCATACTTTTATTTTCAGACAAAAGCAGCATATAAAAGAAGAGCTAGATGACTCGGAGCGCATGTCGCAAGAGGAAGGTGACGAGGGCTCAGAGTACGAATTCGCGAGCCCACGCATGCCTGAATATTCACACCTACCTCCAGACCCCGTCGGGGAACGAGGTATATATAGGTATCCTTTCAAAGAAGATGTAAAAACTACTTTACCTTTATTTATTTTTGTCTTCACATTGCAATTTGCTAGTGTGAAGTAAATTTTCAAGTAAAATAAACCTTAGTAATTTTTAAAGTCAAATAAAGTTAGTCAGTGTCAAGTTCAGTTCAAGTTCTTAGGACATGGACTGGTCCAAGTCCTAAGAAAGTAGGACTGTACTAAAATCTTTAACGGAGTTTTGGGAACTTTATGATTAAACTGCCATCTCTACTTAGTATAAAACAAAGTTGCTTCTCGCCGTCTGTACGCTTAGATCTTTTAAACTAAGCAACGGATTTTAATGCAGTTTCCATCAATAGACAGAGTGATTCAAGAGGAAGGGGTATATGTACAATACATGCTTATACGGAGCGCTAATATATTTATTACCAATAACATTTAAAAAAAAAACAGTTTAGAAAATAATGCAACGAAGTGTCTTGAATTTTTTCTTTCTCACCAAAACTTTCCTAATTAGCTGTTCCGCCGATTATAAATGATCTTTCGTGAACCTTAAGTTAAAATACATAACGCTCTAACTAAAGTAATAACTAGAGACAACAACATGACGCAGTGTATGTAAATGTAATTTACTTTGGTATAATATTTTGTCTTAATGTTGATCGCTTGGTATCCTATATTATGTCCTGATAACATTAACTGTCATTCCGAATCAGCCTTGTTTTTTTTTTGTAAACTGGCCCACTGCTGGTCTCGTGTCTCTTCTCATTGTGAGAAGGATAAGTGCTAAGTAAAGATAAGTGTTAACTGCTATATACAAAGACAATAAAACCTTTTGAATGATGGGTCTTAAGTATTTGGCGTACGCATCAAACATAAACTTGATACAGCCAATGCGTAAACAACCACGAATACGTACCTAATGATATAAAATCTGATGTTTGGCGTCAGAAATTAAATGAATGATCAACTAAATTTCTGTCCATTGAATTTAAATTATTTGTGATTTTAGCTACATGGCACAGAAGATACAAACAGAACATTATTTTATCTATGTTTTAAGGCTACCTACTACTGAGATGATTAATCTTTTAGGCGATCCTGCTTCATAATACACCACGTTTTCGCTTAACATTAGGTGTTTCAAACCTAATATTATTATCAAGGTCAACATTTTGACAATTGCAGATCATGAAGATCCACAGACACCATTAGACGAACACGGTGAAATTATAATAATTAAACAGGAGATTAAAGAAGAGCCAGATGAAGAACATATTAAAGAAGAGTTTCAAGAGGAACTTCATATTCAAATTGATATTAAAGAAGAAATACAAGATTATGATGAGTATCAGGACGACAACCAAGAGTATTATGAACATGATGACGATTACCAGCAGTATGATGAGGACCAAGCGTATGAAAATGAAGATGAAAAAGTTGAAATGGAATTTGAAGAAACCCAAGTTGAAGTTTATGCTGATGAGGGATCACTAGGTGAAAGACAAGATATTCCAAACCAAAGTGATGAGAAAAATGACGTGATGCAGGATGACACTAAGCACATTAGTACGGTACAAGAAACTGGTAAACAGATTGCTACGAAAAAAACTGGGAAGCAAATGAATTTAAAATTTGTCGTTAAAGAAGAGCTTGATATAAAGCAAGAGAATGAAACGCAACTAGATGTAAAAGAAAATGAAAAACATATAGAGCCAAAACTGAGTGGAAAATATATGGAGTTGAGACGCAGTAGTAAACATGTAGCGATTAAACAAGGTGGGGGAAAACAAGTCGATATAAAACAAAAAGAAATTGTTGAACATAATGTAAAAGCGGAAGGTGGCAAGCAGGGAGGTGGAAAACAAATTGAAGTGAAACAGGAAAGTGAACAACAAATTGACGTAGAACAGAGTGAAGGTAAACAAATGCATTCAAAACGACGGAGTGGTAAACAAAATGAGGCTGAACACGAAAGTGAAAAGGAGATGACTCGAGATAAGAAACAGGAAAGTGGCAAACAGATTGATATACAAGAAGGTGAAGTGACAGTGACTGAAAAACAAAGTGGTCGAAAAATTGATGCAAACCCTGAAATTGAAAAACACACTGATCTCAAACAGACAAGTGGAAAACACGGTCATGAGAAACAGGTAAATATAAAACAAGGAGGGAAACAGATTGATGAAAAACAAAGTGAAGGAAAACAGGGTGGTGGTAAACAGATGGAATTGAGGCAGGGAAGTAGTAGGCAAGTAGATTCGAGTCAAAATAGTGGTAAAGATCTAGATGCTAAACAAGGAGATAAACACCAGCGAAGTAGTAAACAAATAGAATCGAAACATGGAAGTGAAAAGCAAATCAATATAAGTCAAAGTGATGGGAAACAAATTGATGTGATACAAGAAAATAAGCAAACGAAAGTTAAACAGGGGAGTGGTACTCAAATGGAACTAAGACATGGTGTTGGAAAGCAATTGGATTTGAGTCCAAGAATTGAAAAACAAGTAGAAGTGAAACAAGGAGAAAAGCATCCGGAAATAAAACAGGGCAGTGGTAGTCAAATGGAATTAAGGCACAGTAGTGGAAAGCAATTTGAATCGAATCAAAATAGTGGCAAACAGTTAAATATGAAACAAGGAGAGAAACAAATAGAAGTTAAACAGGGAGGAGCTGTACAATTGAATTTTAGTCAAGGCAGTGTAAAACAAGCTAATGTAAAACAAGGGGAGAAGCAAACAGAAGTCAAGCAGGGAGGCGGTACACAAATGGAACTAAGACAGTCAAGTGCGAAGCAATTAGATGCAAGTCCAAGTAGTGGAAAACAAATTGAAGTGAAGCAATTCTCTAGGAAACAAATGGAATTAAGACACGGAGGTGGAAAGCTAATTGATTTGAGTCCAATTGATGGTAAACAAATAGATAAAAAACAAGGAGGAAAACAATCAAATATAAAACAAGGAGTTGGGAAAAAAACAGATAATAATATACAAGAAACACGAGAAACGGTAAAACAAACCGAAGTTAAGAAAACAAGTAGTAAACAAGGAAGTGGAAAACTAATGGATGTTAAACACAGCGGTGGGAAAGAGATTGATATTAATCAAGGAAAAGGAAAACAGATTCATATAAAACAAGGAAACGGTAAACAAATTGTCGCGAAATTAGAAAGCAACAACGAAAACCAAGAGACCGGAAAACAAATAAATCGCGGAGGAAAAGAGATGAGTTTGCGAACGAAAGGAAAAGATTTGAAACAGGCTGGTGGAAAATACATAGAAAACAAACAATCAATCGAAAAACAAATTGATGTCAATCAATCAGGCGAAAAACAAATTAATGTCAAAGAAATAGGCGGGAAGCAAACCGATTTAAAAGAATCAGGTGAAAAACAAATTGATCTGAAACTATCGGGTGAAAAACAAATTGACGTTAAGCAATCATGTGAAAAACAAATTGATGTGAAACAATCAGTTGGAAATCAAGTCAATATGAAACAATCAGGTGGGAAACAAATCGATGTTAAACAATCAGGCAGAAAACAAACTGATACCAAAGAATCGGGTGGAAAACAAGTCGATGTTAAGCAATCAAGCGGAAAACAAATTGATGTCAAGCAATCAGATGAAAAACAAATTGACGTCAAGCAATCAGGTGGAAAACAAATAAACGTTAAGCAATCAGATGGAAAACAAATTGAAGTCAAACAATCAGGTAGCACACAAATTGATGCCAAACAATCAGCTGAAAAAGAAATCGATGTCAAGCAATTAGGCGAAACACAAATTACCGTGAAACAATCTGGCGGAAAACAAGTCGATGCGAAACAATCAGGAGGAAATCAAATGGATTTAAAACAATCAGGCGAAAAACGAATTGATGTCAAACAAACAGATGGAAAACAGCTTGATGTTAAACAAGGTGAAAAACAAATCAATCAAGAATCTGACGAACATGACGAGTTAAATAGTGAAAAGCATAATGACGCGGAACATGTAAATGAAAAAATAGAAGGATCTGTCAAAAAGCGCAACGAGAAACACCTAGACGAGAACCAGGGTACTGAGAAACGTAAAAAAAGGCAAAGAGTTGAAAAAAAAACTGACGAGAAAAAAGAGGATAAAGCAATTGTTAAAGAAGAAATAACAGAAGATCTCAAGGCTGATATAAAGGTAAGGGCGAACACACACCAGTATGTTTCCTTGTTTAGCGCCTTGAGCGTCTAGATTTTTGTGACTGTTTGTTCAAAGAATCTTAACTATCTATATACTAAGAGTTAGCTGCTGTTATGGAGTGCAGTTTTTCGTCATAATAATTGTTTTGCGATTATTATTTATTATTGTTTTAAATAAATGAAAGCTTATGTAAGTATAATAAAACATTAACACAATATTCAAATAAATTTTGATCAAGGAGCTTAAATAAACACATACACTTTAGAATAGTACTCATATGATATTTTTAAAAGGAGTAGAAAAAAAATTACTGTAAGCGAACGGCGGGAACATTCGCTCGGCTGGGCCGCATTGGTGCTAATATCACAATAATAAAATAAGTAAGTCAACGCTGCCTTTATGATGACAAAAAAAAGAAAAGCGCACGTCACAAAATTTCACAAAAAACGTCATAAGATCAGTTATTAAGATAACGTATATCATTTTTATGTAAAAGTAATTTCATTCAATCATTCATTATTGTTGATTCACTCATTGTTGTTGATAAAAGATAACGCCTGACGATTGCAACAGTACACAGAACTTTGAGTAACAGAAGTTTGAGTAGCCCTTTTATTTCACTTGATGTAGTAACAGGAACAGCGGGGCAGGCTAAAGCTACCGGTGGTTAGGGCTACAGAGTGAGGAACCTCCTTACAATTCAGATACAACGGAAGACAAGATTAGATACAAAACTGCGTTGTTTATCTGGCCTAACCCTTCACCTAATCGCTTAACGAGTCTCTTAAGATGTTGGTCGAGAATCTTCGCTATAAGACCGTTCACCGTGACGGTTATCGAGACAATGATCGTTGAATTAACATCCCACATGGCGGTTATGTCGTGAGCCAAGTCAAAGCTCGGCCTTCACAAGATTCTCGTCATGTGGGACAATGATGTCGACAAGCACTGCCCGGGGTTGAGCCCGGTCGACCACCACGGCATCAGACTTATTGACAATAGTCCTATCCGTGATAGACCAATCGCAATAGAGCAAAGCACGACTATTTTCGAGAAGTAGCGTTTATTTCTTCCTTATTTCTATTATTATTGATTAACTGTGAATTTTATTGTGTTTTGTATATTATAACTGGTCTAAGTAAATTAATTCTGAATTGTGAATGTATTGTTGATTTCCCAGTTGGAGATCAAAGAAGAGCCTGAAGAATCTAATGAGAGGGCGGAGCCCCTGTCGCCATTAGAAGAAGCCTTGGATGCCGTCAGCGATTTACGCACTAGAGCGCACACGCGACGCGGGAATCTGGCACGCAGGTATATTTGTTCATAGTTCTTTATTCATAAATTGTAGGTACAAGTATCGGTACATATAGATGGTTAATGTAGAAATATGCTCTTTCAAAACTTGCCATTGCAGACGTACCAATTTTTTTTATTCAATCAGTTATATAACAGAAACAAAATATATTTCATGTACCTACATACTTACATAGGTACATGAAATATCAAAATGGAAAAAAATAAAATGTCAAAATGAAAAAAAATATATTGTAAAATCACACGTGAAAAAGAGACTATTTAAAGCGTTATCCGATCATAAAATTTAAGTATACTAAGCAACCACCAGCTAGCTAGCTAGGTATTGATTTACTAGAATCATTAATTAAATTTTACAAAATGTAGAATAGAACAGAATATCTATCTATCTAATACCTATCTATATATATATAGCAATTCTTGTATATATGTATGTATTTATAATCTGAATCTCGGAGACGGCTGCAACGGTTTTCATGAAATTTATAGTATGCAGGGGGTTTCTAACGTTGTTAGAAAACCAAAGAGTTAACATCGCTGCAACAGAAAGAAACTTTTTTTTTTTTAACTGTCTTAAAAATTATTACCTGTTAGAAAAACTACGCGAGCCCTCACAAAGCTCAGCTTTTGGCTAGTATTATTACATTCTGTTTTGTGTGTTATGAAATAAATATATAAAAATAATATAAGTTTGTTAACAGACTTCGTTCGCACAAGTCCGCGGTGTCGCAGTCGGAAAACGAAGAACCAATGCCGTCCACGTCGGCGGTCGAGCCACGAGCTTCTGAAACAGTTTCTTCCAGGTAAACTACTCATTTCGAAATGTTCAATATTGTAAGAAAAATGAAAATTCAAAGAGATTCTTCGATAAAAAAATCGGCATTAAAAATAATCGTTCATTTCACACAAATTGTATAGTTTACATATATTAATGTTTAAACTTTCTTTTTTATGCTTTACCAAGATTGTAAGTATGGACAGTGGTTTGGACAGTTTGCATTATATTGATTTTTCTATCTGCTGTAATAATTAACTTCATATGTAACAGATGGCGCTGTTTCTTATAAATATCGTTTACCTTCAACTACGAACCCCCATTTATTGGTTTCGATATAACTTTTAAGCACACTTCCAATAAGCGTGAAGTGTATGCTAAGCTAAAAGGTCCATGATTATGAACAATTTTTACTGTAGGCACGACTTAAAATCGCAAAAACGCCGGCCAAGTGCGAGTCGGACTCGCGCACGAAGGGTTCCGTACCATTATCTATGAAAAAGGCAAAAAAATAGCGTTTGTTGTATGGGAGCCCTTAAATATTTATTTTATTTTTAGTATTATAAATACATAATTTGTGAAAATTTCAACTATCTAGCTATCGCGGTTCTTGAGATACAGCCTGTTGACAGACAGACGGACGGACAGACAGACAGCGAAGTCTTAGTAATAGGGTCCTGTTTTTACCCTTTGGGTACGGAACCCTAAAAACAGCTTGGTCAACTAACTGTTTCTATAGGACAGCCGATTTTTTTTTCTATTTCTGAGTTGTGCTCTTAGTAAAGCTTATTCATACTGAGGAGTACAATGTTCTTTTCTGTGCTAAGTACTGCCCAAGCTTATAACCCTGTACGTTCGTCCATGGTATAGCGTATGCAGTAGCGGCTCGTCAGTGAGCGAGGGATGGCGCGGGCCCCCCGCCGCGCCTGCGCCTGCCCCCGCGCCGCCTACCAGAACCCCTCTCTCGCTGCTCTTGGAAAAGGTAACTACAGGTTACAGCAGTGCGCCGTTGGAAGCATCACTTGCTTTTAACCGATCATACAGGATATTTCACAGAAGTGTAGTAAGGGAGTAATTAACGTAATAGTAATAACGTGAGGCGTTTGGGGTTACCTTACCACCACCAAGCTATGGTTTCCTCACGATGTTTTCCTTCACCGGCAGCTTAAGCTCATTGTTGTGGCTTAAACCCAGGCCCTTTGGCTCGCAAACCGACCGCACTAACCACTGAGCTATCATCGCTACAAAACTAACGATACATACGGACTCGATTCTCAACATTACCTTGCCTCTTGAGTTGAGATTGTAAATTAAGTTTAATATCGTATCGTTATTTTATCTATGGGCTAATGAGGATTTGTTTCCAGGTGGCCAAATGGCAGATCATACCGCGCGAGGGCACGGAACGGCTGCCGTGTCGCGTCTACGGCGCTATCCACCTTGCCAGGCTATTCGGTTAGTGGAGTCGGCCCTTAGCAGTCTAATGGAATCAGATTACAGATTTAGAAAAACCGGCCAAGTGCGAGTCGGACTCGCACATTCGTGTGCCGTACCATTATCTATAAAAACGGCAAAAAATCATGTCTGTTGTATGGGAGCCCCACTTAAATATTTTGTTATTCTGTTTTTTAGTATTTGTTGTTATAGCGGCAACAGAAATACATCATCTGTGAAAATTTCAACTGTCTAACTTTCACGGTTCATGAGACACAGCCTGGTGACAGACGGACAGCGGAGTCTTAGTAATAGGGTCCCGTTTTACCCTTTGGGTATGGAACCCTAAAAACGACATGGTTTTCGAAATTTCGAAGCCGAAATGTATTAAAAATGTGTCAATGCCTTGGCGGGAGTAAACGGAAATTAGAATGAAGTGATGTGTTTTTTGATCGAAAAATTTACAAACCTGCCTGTGTTGGTACCTTAAAGACTTATATTTATTTTAGCCCCTGTACTTTTTTGGTTTGTTGATATATTCCCTCTCTATAGGTTTCAGAACTATTTAGTGAACTAATAAAGAACTACGTAACATGGCATAATATGAAATTGATTTAGTTTAATAGTAGATTGTGTCAATTTGTGACACAAGGGACCAAAATAATGTATTGACGGCGAGAGCGAAGTACGTAACTCGAGGTTAAATGACTTTGGTACCGCGTAGCACACTCTACTTTTCATCCCCCTCTATGAGAGAAATAAATAAGAGATGCTTTTAGTTTTGAAGAATGTTTATATTTACATAACCAAATTATAAATTTTTATATTATTATTAGATACGTTTTTGCAATTTAGAAAGATTATTTTAACTGTTTTGTTAGAAAAACTTTTTAAATTTTTTGTGAATCAAATTAAAATTGTCTGTAATATTTTGTTAAAAAAACAAATAAGAAGATCCCGCGATTTTTTTTTTAAATTTTGTTACCTTTTTTTCTCTTTATTCTTGGCATCGCACTCTGTGCATTCTGCCAGTTTCAATGAACAAAATATAGAAATATATTTTGTGAGTAGTCTTCATTTTTCAGCTTCTTTATCATCAATAGTTACAGTCAAAGTCTAGTCTTGAGCAAGTCCAGTCGTTCCCAGTCAAATCAAGTCACGCCTTATTAAAGTAGTGGCGACTGTACTATAAGCTTCTGGATGGAGTTTTGGAAGCAACACGAAAAGTCATGTTTAACCACATTATATCATTCTCCCACACTCGCGCTTGTAATTCGGCACTTTATAAATAAAACACCACTATTTTTATGCATAAAAACTCGAAAAAACACTAGTTTTGGAAAAAAATACAATGGGGCGACACGACACTTACCGCGTTCCCGCCAAAACTCATCTTGGTTCACTTATGCCGCATTTGCAGGCGCGCTTTTTTTTATTAACGGCCAGGACTTTATCGAAGCGAATTGCGTTCAAAGTTTTTAATTAAATAGTGTTCCAAATTAAGTAATTTTGTCACTGTTTTAAGTGCGACGTAATGACCCATTTTGCTCGCACTTATAGAGGAACCCTTCGCCTCTTTTCGAATAGATAGGATGAAAATCGTTTACTAAGTCATCTACAGAACAGTCACGCAGATTGGTTCGACGTTTTAGGTACATGGAATTTGTTGAATTCTATATTGTAACAATTGCCATTTTCGTATTTATGTTCGCAGTGAAGTTGCCCGAATTCTTAAACGCTACACCGATGCCCGATAACAAGTTGAAACTGATCGTGAAGCACATTGACATGTTCGTTCAGTAAGTTCCTTACGCATTCATAACAATCCAATGTACACATATCAGAATAATTTATTAACACGTGCATCCTCGTGCACCTTATATTTAATTGTAACTAAAATGAAGAAATGTACTTAAAAAATTTGCAAGAAGTATCACGTCAAAACTACTTCAAAAAGAAGGTCTCATTTATTCGTTTTTTATCTACAAGCTAACATTCCAAATTTCACTCAAATTCGTTTAACTGTAGTACAGAAAGAAATATTAACAAAATCTGATTTGATCCCACTTTCTACACTATGGTTTCTACATGATGTTTTCCTTCATTGGCAGCTCAAGCTCATTATTGGGGTTTGAATCTACGCCCTTCGGTGTGTGAACCGACCGCGCTAATCACTGAGCTATCATCGCTCGGCTACTTGGCATACATACTACGTTTTAGAACGCATCTTTTTTAAGATGGCTATCAAACGCAAGCCCATTTTTACCCACGACGGAACGGAGACGGTATATGCGTTTGGGGTGAGAGGATGTTTGTGCAAATCCGTGTTGCCATTTTTCTCCAAAACTACTAGTCCGATTTTGATGCAGTTTTCAGTTATGGGTTCGGGTTTAATTGGTGCATGTTCTTAGATAGGTGTTCGCCAGGTGTTCAACTCACCAGGGGCGTTAAAGGGGTCGTGGGTATTTTCAAAATTTTTAATTTTGTCAATTGTACTATGTAGAGAAGATTAGTTTTCGTAGCGATGATAGCTCAGTGGTTAGCGCGGTCGGTTCGCATGCCGAAAAACCCCAACAATGAGCTTGAGCTGCCGGTGAAGGAAAACATCGTGAAGAAACCATAGCAAGGTAGGTAGGGTACTTTCTAGTACTCGGCTGGCTAGCTACCACCCTCAAGTTGAAAATCTGCCGCCAAGCACCTAACGGTGTGTTCCGGCAGCCTGACTTGAGAGCAAGTACCATTCCAGGCTATGTTTGCTTTACCACCTTCGACCACACCGTCACTCAACATCAGGTGAAATGTGGTCAACACCTAGCCTGTCAACCATTAAAAAAAAGTAGATTTTTGACCGTATTGTATCGAATATATTATTTTCTTTATTTCTGGCAGTTTGTATGGAACACTTTATTTTATATTTTCAGATATTTGAACGAGCACAGCGAATGGTTCGGCGAACATTATTATTATGCGGATAATTACTCCCGCGCCGCCTAACTAGAAACGTGTATGAGGGTATTCCAATATCCTCATTAGACCACTAAAAACAACTTTGCAATGTCAACTTTTCACTAACGAGAAACGTCACGAGCGGAAACGAGACAAAGCATTGTTAATATACATGCATATTACATGTATCTGATTAAGATCCTTGAGTATGTATTGTGGTGAATCAAAGTAGAACGTGATTGAAAAACAAGAACATTCCAAAAATGCCAAATATTTGAGCAATTTAATGCCATTATAATCGTAACTTTCCAAAAAACTATAAAAATAAATGTAGGTCGATGGTTGATTGACTCAGGCGTTACTTTGCAGAAGTTCATTTTAAGTATTTAAAAGTTTAGTGTATTTCGGCAATACATTAAATATTATTATGATTACGGCATTATTCGTTTTTATGTCAATAATAAATAATTAAAAATATAAGTTTTAAATAGTTATAATCTGAATTAAAACCTGCGCGAAACATTTTTTTTAAACATTATGACGTCTTACATTGTGTTTTTGCCTAGTCAATATTTAATGAAGTTATTTTCAAAGCGATAGAAAAACATCGCGAAGCCTTTTTTATTAAGAAATATTTGTACAGATTTATACTTTGTATTTTTAATGAAGTATGTTAATTTTAAACCTTTAGGCCGTTTTTTTACTAAGCATGGGCTCGGGTACGTATAATGACCAATAGGCTAATTTATTTTCAATATTTTTCTAATTTTTATTTGTTACGGACAACTTAATCCATTAACAAGATTTGTTTAAATCTAATCTTAACCTAACACATTTTATGAGTTTTTATTAGAGAGGTATATTTTTGCCTCCGTCACAAATGTATTAACGGGCGTACAGATCGGAACACGAAAACAACATAAAGGGGAATCATCTTCTATCTTTCTCTTATTTTTTTAATCCGCCGTGGTCTGTGCAAATCAAATCTACTAGAGCCATATAAAAAAGCTACATGACCGCGCCGTGTCGTATTCCTGAGCATTAAGGTTCGTAACTTTTTCGTGATTAATCTAGTTTCCTGCTAATCCGCTGTAATGATAACCGCGGCCTAAAATCTTTCAGTATTATGTAAGTCTGCTGATTCGTCTATTTGACAATTTGCAGACCTTACCCGTGTAGTTATACCGCAATGTGACAAAACGTATCGTTGAATCTTTATTGACATAAGTTACATGTATATAGTAACACTAGCTGCGCCCCGCTAAGTTACCCGCGGCATTTTTCTATATGTATTTATATATTTTATGTTACGCCTATGTGTTAATCTAGGGTGTCGGCTACCTCCATACCAAATTTCATCAAAATTGGTCCTGCCGTTTGAGCGTGAAGAAGTAACAAACATACAAACGCGCCCGTCTGATCGTTAGTTCACTCTCTAAAAATTTTAATGTAGGTACTTGTAAATAAACTAGTTTTAAGATACATTTTAGATAATAATCACCTCTGTCTAACTACTATTGTGTAGTAGTTTTGCATCATTGCCTATACGAGCGTACGAACAGAAGGCAACAAATTAGATCAAGTGTAACGCGCTCTTGGGACTGGCGTCATTTTCTCTGGAATAACAAATCCTGAGAAGAAAACTTCTTGGCATTCAATTTAATTTATCAGTAGAATTGTAGAATTTTAATAAATTTGTAAATAGATTATTTGTAAGATAAAATACTCGATACAATGTCTTCATAGCTTGACTTTTAAAAAATATTATGAATGAGATGTCGTAACTGACTGAAATATGAATGTAATTAAAATATTTTGAATACTATAGCTAGATGTTATTTTTATTTCATCCCAACGCATAGGTATATCCTTTATACTGAAACAGCATTCCTATATAATTCCTATACATTAGAGATGAAACTGATATCCGGCAACTATCCGGTATCCGGCCGGATAGTGAAAACAAGGCCGGATAGGCCGGTAATTCAGTATCAAGATAGTAAAATTCAAAAAATTCTTAATATTTTACACAAGGCTAATCATACCACAATAGGTTATGGACACCGTTTATTTTTATAAAAATATTTGTTTTATTAATTAATTTAATTTAGTAGTTTAACAAGTGGCAAATTATGGTGAATGAATACCATCGCTTGTGATTGCGATAGATTTGAGATGTCTTTAAGAAAAAGTCAATCTCGTTAGCAATTATGCGGTATCCGGCCAATCCACTATCCGTTTCATCTCTACTATACATTATCACTCTACTAAATCACTTATGAGGAACCACAAACGAAACGACCAAACCTATGTGGAATACTCGCTTCATAGTAGTACATATCCTATTTGGAAACGTTTTTTCTGTTACAAACTTTTAATCAACTTGCAATGCTTGTTTAGGTCAAATCTTATAAACAAAATTAGAACCACGGATCCACTTATCTTACGGAGTTGAGATTTGACGTTGGTTTCAGCCTCGGCTGGTTTTAGGGCAAACCGGACAACCTGCCCCGGGCGGCAGCTTCAGGGGGCATCAAAATCATAATATAGGTAGGCTTGAAAAGAATGCATGTTTTCACAATGGCGCCTAGCATCCAGCGCCCATTGTTCTATCGATTGTTCATTTGATTTTGAAACGCCCAGTTGGTTATAAAAATATCCTAAGTCGAATTAAGTAACTAAACACTGTAACAACAAATAAAAAAAATCGATTGTTAAATGGTTGTTACATTAAGAAAGAGCTTTAAGTTCAAAACATTTTATTACCAAATGACATTCAATCAACAGCCGTAACATTAACGATTCAGTTTTACTAACAGACACACCATATCACGCAACACACAATTTTGTATTACGAACTATATTATTAATAGACTAAAATGTATCTTTCTATGAGGACTAAAATAAAAAAACTTCACAAATGGCCGTGTACTGTGTAACTCTGATATACCAGGCCAGCTCAAATTAAAATTATTGCTATTATTTTTTACATATTGAATAAAGAGATCCAGATAGTATTTTAAATTACAGATAAAAAATCGGATAATCATATTTATTACATAATGACTAAGACATTTTTTCTATTATTTATTAATTACGAAGACTACCTGGGTAAATCAAGGCCAAACTTCTTTACGGCCTAGGCCCTACGCCATTAAAAAAAATTAGCCATATCAGAGGCCCTAGTTTTCATTTCAAAATTGAATCATGGATTGGGAAAGTCAAAATTTTTACGGCCCTTATGTTCAGGTGGAGCACAAGAATAAAGAATTATTTTAGCAGTAAATCCCGATTCTGTACAAACTCTAAAACCAACTTGAACCGAAAACTTTCCTTCTTAATTAAAAAATATAAAAACACTAAAGAAATCGACATCAAATTAATTTTAATTTTATTTATATTCAACAATCATTAGGTATATTTTATTTCATTTGCAAAATACATAGTACCAAATTCAAATCAATTTATAAACAAATAAGAATTATCAAAATCGGACTACTGTAAAAATATATGCGTGAAAAAAATATACTTGTCGACTTGAGAACGTAGTTTTTTCGTCGGTCAAAAATATAGCAGTTGTTACCATTTTCTAAATTTATCTAACATTTGTGAATATATTTGAATCTATTTTCCTTTCATTAAGTGAGAGAAGGAAACAATTTTTCGGTAAATAAGAATCGATATCATCACCAAGACTTTTTTGTTCATAATAGGTTTGCGTTTGACCTCATCCTGCCTGATGTTAAGTAACGATGAGGTCAACACACGCTGACCTAGGACTATAACTCTGGATTTGAAATTAATCACACAATAAACACGCTTTTAACACAACGTCGCTATCGTAAAAGTAGTGCAAGAACAGGCTTTATGATCGACAAATTTGACATTTGACTAGTCATATCCAAAGAAGTTATTTAAATAGAATATTAATATTTTTTACATAAATTACTTCAAGCTAAATATGTGACAGTATCACTTCCAACTGTCAAAAAGCCAAGTGACTTGTTACAATTAAGCAAGTGAATGCTCGCTCTATACATACAAGCTGTCTGGCTACTCAAGAAGTCTTGTTTGACATATTTCAACGTATTTTGTTGATTGTGGGATGTCAAATTTGTAGATAAATAAAATACCAAACTTACACGGCAGATGAAGATTTATTTGTATATCTAATCTAACATGCACAAATGTGAAGAGTCAATTAGCAGGTGAGTATTAGTGTTATTTGTTTAGCAGTCTTGTTCCATTCTATGTATGACCCTCCTATATTCTTCCTCTAGCGCTAGGTACTGTGTGGCGAGCCGGCCCTGAGTTTCGCTGAGTCCTGTGGAGCTGATGGTGGCGGCATATTCTTCTGGTTTTAGCACTTTTTGGAGTTTCTTCATTTCTAACTTTTTTTTCTATGGGAACAAATACAGAATTAGTTTACGACGCTGCTGTTTACATTGCCTCAAACTTATAGAGGCAAACATTGCCTGACGCTTATTAAGGCAAACATTGCCTCACGCTTATGGAAGCAAACATTACCTCAAACTTATTAAGGCAAACGTTGCCGGAGCTTTTATCAACGTGCTTGTAGTTTAAAAAACAGATTAATATTTAAGGGGGCTCCTATACAACAGACATGATTTTTTTGCCGTTTTTATAGATAATGGTATGATATCCTTCGTGCACGAATCCGACTCGCCCTTGGCCGGTTTTTTTTTTTATCGCGATTTCAGATTTGTTATTGAGTTGGTTTATAATGATAAGTATGATGACCCTTTTCTCAGTTCAGTATGTTTCAAAAATATACTGTACCTATTACACACAAACATTTTAAAAAATTATGCAAGTGTAATGAATAATATGTTACCTGAAAAGGCGCATTAAGCCTATTTTTGACGTCGAGCCGATAGCTGAGGTAGGCGGTCTTATCGGATGTGTTAGTATTCTTAAGCCGCAGTATTTCATACACGCGCCGCGCTTGTTTCTTGTTTATCTTAAACTTGCTGCATGCTTGGGTAGCCATTTCTTGGGAGAATCTGTAATACACCCCTTACTATCGTCACATGGCCTCTTCAGTTTCTTTTTTATCTTAGATAGGCTTGCGTTCGACCGCCATCTCGCCTGATGTTTGGCGAGAATGCAGTCCATGGTGGAACGAAAAAATACAAGCACAAAGGCAATTTATTAATTTGACGATACACTACTGTAAAATTGACCACAATAAGGTCAAAATACCCTGAAGAGTTCTGGAAGGAACACTTTCCACTACATTTATTTCTTTGTGTGTATGTTTAAAAATAATGGTGTTTTAATCATAAAGTATTCGTATAAAATTAAACACTGGCAAGTGGTTTATAGTGGGAAAACATGTCATTTCGCGCTGGGTCCAAAACTCCATAAGAGCTTCTTGTAAACCCTCTACTAGGACATGGACTGGACTGTGATTTACTTTATGTGAAATTGACTGTGACCTAAGACATATGTTGCTTGAATTTATCTTGAGATACTACTTTAACATGGACAAAAAGCATTAAGCGTGTGACAAAATTAATGTACAAGTAAATTATGAAAAAATTTAAAATCCCCGACAAAAATCAAACATAGCTAAGAACATTCCCGACTTATTCACCTTTCAAACAGAACAAAAAATACAAAATCGAAATCGGTTAATGGTTAGCGCAGTCGGTTCACACGCCGAATGTGCCCAAACAAACCCCAACATGAGCTTGAGTTGCAGTGAAGGAAAACATCGTGAGGAAACCATAGCATGATGGTAGGATACTTGACGCTAACTATCACTCTCACGTTGAAAATCACCAACTATCAGTGTGTTCCGACAGCCACACTTTAGAGCCAGTTCCAATCCAGGCTATGTGTTTATCATCTTTAACCACACGGTCACATAACATCAAGTGAGCTATGGTCAAACAAATAGTCTGTCCACCATAAAAAAATATTCAAATGAACGCCTAAAGGCTTCTGACCTAGACATAATAAGTAAGAACAATTTACCCTTGAATAAGTTTTGAGGGTTGAAATGCAGGCAACGTTTCACAGTTCTTGGCGTCGACGTAATCTCTGATTCTTTGGAAATCTTGCGAGGGATCCTCCACTGTCATGTCAACGACGTCCGGCTGTATTGTGAAGTGAGCGTAAATTGCCTGGAAAAGTCAAACAAATTTCTTAAATAATATTTTTATATTTATATATTTTTAGTTAACAAGAGAAGTATAATATTTGTTGCCCTAGCATAAAGAAACAATATTTTGCCTAAATTTATTGAGGCAAACATTGCCTAAAACGTATTGAGGCAAACATTGCCTCAAACTTATAGAGGCAAACAATGCCTCACGCTTATTGAAGCAAACATTGCCTTAAACTTATTAAGGCAAACATTGTCTGAGCTTTTATCGACGATATTAAATGGCCTTTAACGTGAATGTTCTCAATTGAATCTAATTACACAAATACTAAAAAGGTGAAAGTTTGTGAGTGTGTTTGTATGTTTGTTACTTTTTCACGCTCAAACGGCTGGACCAATTTTGATGTAATTTGGTACGGAGGTAGCTGACACCCTGGATGACACACATAATTGTTATCCCGAAAACAGCAGGTAACACCGCGAGGCACAGCTAGTCAATAATAATGATCAAAAGTTGTGTATTTTCAATTTTCATTGTCTATTCAACTATTTCGTCCTGTAACGATAACAAACATACAGCAAGATTTGAGTTACTTTCGCTTTTATTGGAGGACTCATCTAGTTCTCAAATAAAAGCTAATTTAACGGGTTCATTTGCACAGTGAGCACAGTTCCTATCAACTAAAATTGACATGAAACGAAAAAAAAAGCAATTATAAAGGTTATAGTTTTTACACAACCGCTCGGAATGAATACCTTACAGTTATGCCAAAGGCAGCTGTTAAACAATAGGTCTGCTACGAAACATCTATTGAAAGTAATCCGAACTCCATAAAAATTATAATCCAAGATGGCCGCCGCCACAAAATGACGGATTATATATTACAATAAAATCGTGGGGCGCGTGAAATTTTTGGCAACAATCACCCGCTCTCATTATTATAAATGCTATTAACATATTTAATCAGGTTACGTTACGCCTCACGATTTATTTATTTTGTCTGTTCAATGCCCTAGATCAGGGGTCGGTCGCGAAACGCATGCGGCTCTTTCCATGTAAAGTTGGGGCTCTCCAGTTCCATACGCAAAATTAAAATAATTAAATATTTAAAGTCGTCTATGTTAAACAAAAAAGTAAAAGTATTTATCAGCAAATACTATAATATTAAAACATTTATCTTTAGTGGCCCTTTAAAATCTGGGAAATTTAGTAGATTGTACTTTTTGGCTCTTCCGTCTCAACAGGTTGCAGACTCTTGCCCCAGATTGATGAGAAGAGTGGTGCGATGAATAGTACTTAAGACCTACCGAATTATGTTTTAGTACATTTATTAAAATAAATTAAATTTTAAAAATAATTACTTATTTTTTTCCAATACCAACCCAGTATTGAGGAGAGAAACAAAATTCAAATCGCTTGAGTTATTTTCAAGTTATTTCGAGACTAAAAGTAATTTGTATATACATACATAGATTAGCATAGTTAAAATGGCGACTTGGGTTTGGCATACCTGTATGAGATGCGCGCAGATGCCTAGTTTTCTGAAGGGCGGCAGTGTAAGTACTTGCGAGATGCGCGGTCGCGAGTGACGTGGGTAGGCGTAGTAACGGTACACGGTCGCGTACGCGGCCGACGCGTAACGCGCGCTGCCTTCGCTGCTCTCATACTTTTCGAATCTGGAATGTCCAACCAATAAGTTTCTTTTTGTTTTTTTTTTTGACACTGCACTATTGACTATCTGTATTTAGATATTTTATATAGTACTATACTTACACTGTGAAAAATGTCCACTGATCATCATCGACATCAATGAAAGAGGCTGCGTCCACATACCATAGGAGGAAAGTCTGTAATCTTTCATGATATGACAGAAAGCCGGGTGTTGATGTCTCACAGAAATACACTTCAAATGTTCGCTTGTCTCCACCGTCATCTGAAATAACACCTTTTTTTAATGAAAAAGTAATGTTATATACAGTCCTACACTTTCTTAGTAAGAAATAACGCCTACCGTGGTACCCAGAACTTTGAGTAACAAAACTAAGTACAGACTATTGCTGGTGTTCATCATTTTGGATCATTTGATAGTTTCACTGGCTGCAGTTCTCTTCAATTGCTTTATTATTTTCTTAAATGTGTGCACATATATATGCAATGTAAGGAAGGCATGACCCAGTACATAAACATATTTATAATTCTGTTTTATATCAGTACATAAACATGTTTTTCACAAACAACCAAATTAAAATTGAAGAACTTTGTGAACAAATCAGTTGGCCTCATAAAAACATATGACATTTTAGTATCTTTAAAAATGTGAAAATGTGATACACGCTAAAATTAACACACGTTTGTAACTTATAATTAGTCTTGAAAAATCAGTATAAAATCAAGCAATAAGATTACCTTTGAGCTTCTCTCTGTAAGTCCTTTTCATGGTGGAGTTAATAGTATTTTTATCTTTTAAGTAATAGTGAGACAAACGAGACACTCTCCTGATGGTAAAGATAATGCCTGTCCATGACAATTGCAGTGATACACAGAACTTTGTGTGGAAAAACAAAATCCAGGGCATTGCTGCTTTGGCGCTCATTATACTTTGAGACTTTTAATGGTTATTTTCAACAGCCCTATAATTTCGCTACCTACACCCTTCGAACCGAAACACAGTTATGTTTACACACTACTGCTTGACGGCAGAATATCTGGTATGGAGGTGGTACCTACTTAGACGACGTCCTGCTAAGGAGATCTATACAGTAAAATACAACAAATACAACAAATACAATTGTAACTAAATAATAGAAAGTGATTTTATTTATTTCACCATCACTTAGCATCAGGTGAACTGCGGTCAAAGACCAAGCTTGTAAACCATAAAAAAAATGCCTATTTTCCATAAGTAGGTATTAGCTTATTACCTTAGCTAATATATTTTGTTAACAATACTTACATGGATTAACAGTAAAAGCATGCAAAAGGGTTCCTTGTGGCGTGAAAGAGGCGTCTTTTTCTAATTTTGACACAAAGTGGTCTAGATTTGTGACATATCCTGGAGCTAAAACTTTTTTCATAGCACCTTCAACATCATCAGCTTTCATACCATCTGACTTACTGGGTTCAATCTGTAAAGAAATGCAAACTTCCAGAATCCTTACTAGTGTATCTGTATGAAAACAACGGGGGCTTTAGGAAAAATGACATTCATGTAAAAAGATATTAGTTAAATATTGTGTGAACTTTTTAATCATAATTTTTAAGTCTATAGTCTGCTTAGGGTTATAAAGATCATTTTATATGTTAACTTCTTACCTTTTCAGAATATTCAACACCTAGATATGTTTGTAGGCTTCCTGCACTGTAATACAATCTAATATGGAGGTCTGTGTATCCAAATATGTTCTCATTCTCACCGAACACTTGGTGGCACATTTCAGGCCCGAAGCTAGTCTCATCATTCTCAAGATCATCCACTGTTCTTACTGGAATTATTGAAAGACATCACCGAATAGTATAAAATTAAGTTTCACTCCATACATCTACTTGTTTTTTTTAAACTTTGCAATAGATTTTGATACAGTTTTTACTAATATATATACAGATTTTGTTCTGTTGTGTGTCTGTATGATGCTGGAGTGAGTTGTTGATATAATTGTTGTAATAAGTAAAGTTGTTATAATTTGTATATGACTTTAGCAGTAATCATTTTTAAAAAATCATTTTCATTCATATGAAATTTTAACAGTTTGTAATTATTATTGGCTACCTCAAACCTAACTTAGTACCCTAGATTATATGCATGTTTCATCCAGATACATAAAAAATTGTTGTTCTAGTCATTGCTAGGTACCAACACATCAGTACAAAATGAAAGGAACTAGTATTTATAACATCATTACATGAAAGAAATGATATAAATGAAGAAATATAAATACTACAAAGCTGTATTCATCAGTGCTTTTTTTTTACAAAACACTTTATCGGTATGGATTTTTACTAGATATAAATAATTTCATATTTGTAGTTATTTATATCATCTGATATTAACAAAGACCACTTTGAAAAATTGTTCACTGTAGTGTTTCAAATAGAACAGTGTATATAGTGTTCTGTGCACACAAACAAGTTTCAGGTATACATACAAGGCTGATACTGGTTAACCAAGCTAATATTCTCTATCACAAAAGTCGACAACGTCTTGAGTAACGAAAATGAGCAATTTTTATAAACAACAAAAATAGGTAGGTAGGTACTCGAGATGCATCATACATGTACCTAGCCGTTTTATATACATGCTTACCTAGCTTAAGCTCCAAGACCTCGTTCCCATCTACAACTAAATGGCACAGTGCATCAGTCATTCTTTTAGAACTATGTTTTTCATCAAAAACGAAGACCCGCTGATTCCCGCCTAAACTGAAACTTGCAAACGCTTCTGGATTTCAGTGTTGAGTCGTATTTAATGGGTTTGTACTCGAATCAATCGTTACTGATATTAATTTTAAAGAAGTCGGACATTGAATCTGCTCTTTACAATGATTATATCAATAAAGCAATAAGAAAACGAACAACTCGAACACCAAATTGACAATCAATGAAACGAAAAACGTTTGAAAGAAATCGAACCGGAAAAATAATTTTGATTTTTGATTACTGTCAAAATTCTTTTCTAAGTAATGTCATTCTCAAAAACTTTTAATATTTCAATGTCACAAAATCAAATATCACGAGCATAAACAATTATAGATAAAAAATAATATGAAAAAGTTTTGCTGTTCATTGGCAAAACTGTGATAGCTGACCAAAAAACTAAAAAAGAAGAAATTGAAATTCTACTGCTTAAAAATTCGAATTACGAATAGCATTGTTGTTATTATCGTAATATCTATCGAAAACTTAGCAAGTTTTGTTGCAAATGGTTAATGTTTATATTTCTAAAGCAGGACGGAGGATGATGAATGCATTTTGCCAATTTTGATGTTTCAAAAGTAGGTTGCGAACAAAGCGACATCTGTCTGTGGTTTCATTTATGTGACGTCATTATGGCCTGGTTGGGTTAGGATTGCCTGGAAATTTTTGTTAATTATCTTGTATTTTAGTGTATTATATATTGTGCTACTTAATTTAGATTAGTAATAAAATAATACCTCATAAAGTACCGGTAATTCTGGTGCCTAAAAGTGATTGTTTCGACGACATTTTCTGGCGAAAATGAATCGCCATGAAGGTGGGTAATGATAATCAAAATTTGTTCGAAGCTATTGTCACTGCAAATTTCATTGCGAAAAACTCTGAAACAATGACATCACATCGTAATATTGGCTTAGATTCAATGAACTTTAACGCTTTAGTATGCTAGACAAAGAAATCGATAAAATACTTACGCATAAATATTGACAACTTTTCAGGAGTCAGCTGTGATTCTTGTTTGAAAAATAATTTTAGAGGACGACGTTACAAATGTTTGATCTGCATCGACTACGACTTGTGCGCAGCCTGCTATGAGTCCGGCGCTACCACAAACCAACACACTACAGAGCATCCTATGCAATGCATTCTATCTAGGAGTGATTTTGGTAAGGACCCCTGACACTCATTTATACAGATCATAAGACCATATTTAGACGGGTCATGCCGATCATTTATGTCACTCTTGTTTACTCTGCTCCAAAATAATTGCAATTCCAAAGTCTTCCAAAATCTTATAAGTACCTGTCTTTAAAAGGCAAACACTATTAATATCCATTAAGCAAGTGTATATCGTTTTTTTTTAGTAGTAACCTATTAGATTCCATTGTTTCATATTGGGTTGCAATAGGAAACAATGCAGAACAAAAGCTATTTACATCTCACTAAACATCAGATATGTTTGAAGACCCATATTAATTTTTTTTAAATGTAAAATCTTTGCTTTGTACATATAGTTATAAGTAAAGTATTGGTTAATTTGACACAGCTAAAGTTGATATCAGAAGATACTTCTATTAATGTGTGTCTCCTGTTATACTGTTTAGCTTTCTATATATAGACAGAGTGGATGATGGAATCCTAAGTTTAGACTATGTTTCTGTCTATTCTACCTTTTTGTCTGTAATAGTAACTTTATTTAGGATAAGAGTTTGTGTTAGTATATCAGATACTATTGTAAATTAGAGAGATTTGTGTGATGCAGTTCTTTATATAACGGCAGTGCTGGTCCTGAGGTTCAAAAGATATGATCTCTGTTATAAAGTACATGGGCTAACAAGTTTTGCTCAGTGCATGCAAAATTTAAAACTGAAAATCATAGTTTCCCAGGGATGAGACATAGCTACCTAGCTAGTGTCTCACCTCCCAAGAACCTCTATATGTATAGCAAAACTTGCATTAAAATTGTTAGAACAATTTTTGAGATCTCAAAATATTTATATGTCTCTACATATTGTACATACAAATATTGCTTGTTTAAAGTAGGTATATTGAGCTACTAAAAAAACCGGCCAAGTGCGAGTCAGACTTGCGCACGAAGGGTACGGATAATGGTACGGAACCATTATCTATAAACACAGCAAAAAAATCATGTCTGTTTTATGGTATATTTAATTATTATAGGGTGATCTGTATGTATTATAAGTATGTAATTACAAAAAAGTATTTATGTATTCTATCAGTTATCTGACTTCCATCACACAAGCTCTGCTTAGTTTGGGGTCAGATGGCGCTGTGTGCAATGTGCCCTACAATATTTATATTTATTAATTTTTAAAGTGAACATATAACTAAATATTCTGTGAATATTTCAAGCGTCTACCTGTTGCCGTTATCAATATCAAGCAAAAACGAGGATCACAATCACATTTGTTGTATGATAGTCCCTTAAATATTTATTTTATTCTGTGTTTTAGTATTTATTGTTATAGCGGCAACAGCAATACATCGTCTGTAAAAATTTCAACTGTCGAACTACCACAGTTCATGAGATACAGCCTGGTGACTGACAGACAGACAGACAGATGGACGAACAGCGGAGGCTTAGTAATAGGGTCCCGTTTTACCCTTTGGGCACGAAACCCTTAAAAAATTACATCTTGTCTGATGTTTAGCAAAAATATGGTGTATAATGAAGAGTAGGTATACTATCTAGGTAGATGGGACCATTATATATTTAAATATTTTAATTTTCAGATTTATATTATGGTGGTGAAGCATTGACTATAGAACAGCCACAAGCATACACATGTCCGTTCTGCAACCGGATGGGCTTCACAGACTCTGCACTTATGGAGCATGTCACCGCTGAGCATGCTGACACCACACTGGCAGTAAGTACTGCCAAAATCTCCATTCTAGAATATTCTAGTGTCTTGAACATATGTACTCACAGTTAAAGTGATTCACAAGTTTCAAGCCCCTCAGTGAACTATCAAAAGAGATATGCTCGGTGTTTTGCGAAAAATTATATCTGAAATGGATTAATTTGCTAAAGAACCAAAGCATAAACATAGTTCACAATATTAGCAAGTTGAAATAGTCTAATCTGCAGACAATTTGTTACCATTGGGGCAGATGTTTATTAGTTGGGCATAATATATTGGTAAATGTTGCATAGTACTTCCTCTCAGGGTGTTGGTGTTAAGAAGTAGTTATTATTTAAAGTAGCAAAAATCCAAAACCAGACTAATTAATGCACCTAGACTGTGATAGGATAATTATGATGATAATGAATGCTGGAACAAAAATAATAATGGGATTGATGTAATCTTTGATACATTGTTATTAATTATATTGTAGTATTGTGGGTATACCTATGCAAATCACAAAAATATGTGACAAAACTCTAAAGTTTGAGACTATTAACAGTGTTTTCTTATTTTGTCTGGTTGGACAATTGTACCAAAATACATTTTTCATATCATTTCTATAAAGTAGGTAATCTACCTTAGTAACATGTTCAAAAGCCAAGACAAAAACAGCACATAATTAATAATATGTTTTGGTACTAGCTACCAAACTGCATATTAGCTACACAAAGCAAGAAGATTTTACCATCCAAGAAAGTATGGTCATGACCTTTCTGTATTAACATAAAGAAAAAAAAATTAATAAGCTATAATGGTACGTTATTTATTAACTCTGTAGCATCACTGCTGTGACTGGTACTGCCTGGTATAAAGCCCATTTCACAAATGCTAGGGGTTGAACTTGAAATGAAATCACTTGCGCTGACATATCAATAAAAGTCAACATGCAATATGATACTTGCAGTACTACAAGTATTTTTTAGTTCTTTTGCTCTTACAATACAAATGTTTCACGTAAAAATATTCAAATGCTAATTATTCGAATGTGGCATGAAACTAAACCCTAGTACCACCATGCTATGGTTTCCTTACGATGTTTTCCTTCACCTACAGCTCAAGCTCATTGTTGGGGTTTGAATCCACGCTCTTCGGCATGCGAACCTACCGCGCTAACCACTGAGCCATCATCACTACAAAAATATAACAACCAAAACTACTTAAAATCAAATTTATAACTACCTATGTACAAAATATATTTAAAAAAAAAATATACACAACCAAAGGTGAAGAGAAAAGAGTAGTCAGAATAATGCTAATGCTAAGTTTTTGACCAAAATAAAACAGCATTCTGGTGTTGTATTATGAAAGGTATAACCTGAAGGGCTATTTTTGTGGCCTTATCTATTTCTTGCACCATCAGCAGGTCGTGTGCCCAGTGTGCGCCTCGATGCCCGGCGGGGAGCCCAACTTTGTGACCGAAGACTTTGCAGGACATCTCACACTTGAGCACCGGACGGGACCACGGGATCTCATCTCCTTCCTCATATCCTTTTATAATAGTACTATCAACCCGCCCAGATTTGACGTGTGCAAATTTTTTTGGCACCTTGATTAGTAATCTTTGAATTTCTCTTTAAAATTCAAATAAAAACTATATATAATCCATATCAAAATCCATTGTGATTTTAAAGATGTCTGGAAAAATAAACAGAAATGCATATCTATTTTGTTGTATACTATTCAGAGATTAGATATAATTTTAGCTAAGAAAGAAAATGGATTTGAGCATAAATAAATGCATAATGTATGTATACAGGTGTTCTTTGGGTCCAATTTTTTAAGGTCTTGTATTCTGTGTTTTTCTTAATTGCTCCATAAATCCTGTTTTTTTTTAAATAGCAAAATTTTCCATTATCACCCAGAATTTGATGACCAGATTATACATAATTCACTGCATTGGCGAGATAAATGGGCATACGTGTTTTTTAATTTTAGAACCGTCAAATTTGTTTATTGAATTTTTTATTACTTAAAAATATTTAATTACTTTGCGACACTAGCAGAATGAATAAAATGCGGTGTAAAAATTATATTATTAGTATTAAATGTAATTTCGTTAACTCGTACACACGATGAGCCAAGCGGCATTCGGCATGGCGGCGTGCGGCGTGTGCCGCACTCGGCGCGCGGCGTAAGTCGCGCGCGCCGTAGCAACATGCAGTTCAGGTGAATACACGCAGGTTTAGCCACACGAACGTTGCCTGCGGTAGTGGCCCAGCACGCGTCAAAGGGCCTCATCATCATAGAACAGATATGTACTCAAAAAGAAACGCCATCTATTGATTTGACGCTCTACTACGACTTTGTCAACGTAAAGCCAGTATAGTCCTATTTTTTTTTAAATGTTTATGGTTTGGCTACAGACGCCTTTGAACCATTACTTTATTTGGAATTACAGCACTTCACTTGTCTTCCATTTTTGCAATTTTTGTCTTACATCTATAGTTATAGTCAAAGTCCAGTCTTGGTTAAATCCAGTTCGTGTCAGTCAAATCAAGTCATGCCTCAGTAAAGTAGTGGCGACTTTACTATTAGCTTCAATGGCGTTTTGGAAGCAACACGAAGAGTCACGCTTCTCCGCACTATATCACTTTCCCACACTCGCGCTTGTAATTCGGCACTTATAAAACACCACTATTTTTATACATAAACACACGAGAAAACACTAGTTTCGGAAAAAAATGCAATGGGGCGACACGACGCTTACCGTGTTCCCGCCAAAACTCCAGTATAGTCCTAAACACACAGAAAGTGTTGCTATCTAGTCCCCCCTATTTAGCCTATCGCAGATCGTCATTGTGTCGAACACGCTTCCCTATGAATTGCCACGTTGCCACCTCAAAATGGGGCAACTATAGCAGCACAGTCGAATTGTCATAAATAAACAAATATCGTTAAACTTTGCACACAGCGTTATCTAGATCCAAACTAAGTAAAGCTTGTAAATATCATCATCATAGGACACATTACACACAGCGCCATCTGACCCCAAACTAAGCAAAGCTTGTGTGATGGAAGTCAGATAACTGAAAGAATACATAACTTTTTTTGTGAATACATACTTATAATACATACAGAACACTCAAACACAGGACAAACATTTGTTTATACCATAAACTGTTGGTCATTGGCGGGAATCGAACCCACGCCCTATAGCTCAGGCAGACATACTACCAATGAGCCAACAGGGCTGTCTGTACCTGTAATGGGAATTAAGTACCTGGTAGAATACAAAAAACGATACCATGGTCGAATCAGGATATGCTTTGGACTATTTTATAGTGTCAAGCCCTAGATGGCGCCACTTTCTATACGTGTTTCGGATTATTTTGGCTTTACGTCGGCCATTTTGTTGAAGTAAAGCGTCAAATCAATAGATGGAGTTATTTTTTAAAGGGAATTTAATTTTTTTGTAATGAGATCTTCTTAAATGTATAGAAGAATGTCGGTTGCGTGTCGAGTCGCTCCGCTCGCATGCGCCGACTCTAAATTTAAATGAAGGTCTTACATATTCAGCACGGGTGGCGGCATCGCGTCGCTGTCGCCGTCGTCACGCGACGCTGTCGTGGATCCCATCACCGAGCTGCTGTCGCAGCTGTCGGGCGTGAGGCGCTCCGGGCAGTCCGGCACCCCGTCACAACTGCAACAACTCCAGATGCAGTTGCAGCTCGAGCGTCAGCAGGCCTCCGTGAGTAATAGCTCACTGCGGGCCTAGGCCAGGCCTTAAATTGTCATTGCAATCTACGTAGAGTCATATGCCACAAGCCACAGATAGTCCCCTTTGCCATAGCTGGTTGCTGGAGTACAAAACGGTAGAGCAGGGGTGGCGAACCTTTATGAACCAACGTGCCTTGAGTTGAGTGAAAGAAATTTTTAGTGAGGCCATAGACCAGGGGAGTAGCACCTGCCGTATCAATAATACAGGGCCCCCGCGCTACAGGGGCCAAAAATTCGTAAGCCTCTTAGGCTGTACGATTACATGTTCGTTAACAAGCTTGAAAGAATAATAGACATGACCCACATGGAGCTTTTTTTTTAAATGTTTGACAGGCTAGGTGTTTTATCACAGTTCACCTGATGTTAAGTGACGGTGTGGTCGAAGATGATAAAGCACACCTAGCCTGGAATGGTACTGGCTCTCAAGTGACGCTGCCGGAACACACCGCTAAATGCTTGGCGGCAGATTTTCAACTTGAGGCTGGCAGCTAGCTAGTACTAGAAAGTACCCTACCACCACACTATGGTTTCCTCACGATGTTTTCTTTCGCCGACAGCTCTGGCTCATTGTTGGGGTTTGAACTCACGCCCTTCGGCATGCGAACTGACCGCGCTAACCACTGAGCTATCATTGCTACGAAAAGAAGGGCCCCCGATAAATTCTGATACAGGGCCCGTCTAGGGCGAGGTACTTCACAGCCATAGACGTAGGTTTCTGTGTTGTGCCGATAGTAAAAGTGGTCGAAATAAATATTTGATTATTAATTATTAATTAATTACTATTTGATTTTTTTGAAAGGAAACTATATCTTAGTTATAATTATGTTGTATTTGCGTGTAACAGGCGGCGCGGCAGCAGCTAGAGCGGCTGCCGCGGCGCGCGGGCGCCGGCGCCGCGCCCGCGCCCGCGCCACAGCCCGCCGCCGCGCAGCCACAGGCGCCGCCAGAACCCGCAGATTCGCAGTTCCTGCTTGCCGGCTTCCTTGGTAACAAGCTTTTTTTCGTACTGTATCCCTCGATTTTCTAAATTTCCGCGGTTTAATGGAACAAAAAAACCTGCCAAGTGCAAGTTGGAGACTCGCGCACGAAAGGTTCCGTACCATCTTTATATATAAAAATTTCGTGTCACGTTGTTTGTCCGCGATGAACTCAACTACTGAACTGTCCAAATTTTGCACACTGTGTGCAGTATGATCCAACTTGAGATATAGGATAGTTTATATCTCAATTTATAATCGCAATATTTTTTTATTGCTAATTATATTTGTTTATTATACGACAAAGAGGTATAATTATCTGTGAGTTCCATAAAATTCTAATAGATGGCGGTGTAAGGTAATTTATTAACTGGTTTGAGTGCGTATCCCATAGATGGCGCTACGTTAAAAGTCCAAACGTTTCATATGCGCTACAATTTATTTCACGTTACCCGCGCGTGTTTTGGCTGTATGGCCGGGTCTGCTAGTTATCTATAAAAACGGCAAAAGAATCACGTTTGTTGTATGGGAGCCCCTTTAAATATTTTTTTATTCTGTTTTTTTGTATTTGTTGTTATAGCGGCAACAGAAATACATCATCTGTGAAATTTTCAACTGTATAACTATCACGGTTCTTGAGATACAGCCTGGTGTCAGACGGACATAGGAGTATTAGTAATAGGGTCCCGTTTTACCCTTTGGGCACGGTACCCTAATAAGTAGCCTATGTGTTAATCCAGAATATAAGTTATATGCGTTCCAATTTTTTTTAAAAGGCTGCGCGACTATATTTTTGCCATGAAATGAGCCATAATTAGGATCAATGTAAAACGAAAACGTGTTTTTTTAAAAGTAGCAAACAGATAATTTCAACATGAAAAGTAGCAAACAGATAATTTCAGTATGAAAAGTAGCAAACAGATAATTTCAGCACGAAAAGTAGCAAACAGATAATTTCAGCATGAAAAGTAGCAAACAGATAATTTCAGCATGAAAAGTAGCAAACAGATAATTTCAACATGAAAAGTAGCAAAAAGATAATTTCAGCATGAAAATTAGCAAACAGATAATTTCAGCATGAAAGTAGCAAACAGATAATTTCAGCATGAAAAGTAGCCATCAGATAAACTTTCTCTCTGCGGCGCGTCTACTCGCACTCCTAAAATAAAAGAATGTAGATCATTGCGTCTATTGTAAATGAATACAAACCAGAACTAAAGTGTATTTACATTTGTGGTGTTGCGCGTGTTACAGGCGGCAGCGAAGAGCAGTCTACGTCGGAAACGGCGTGTCGCGCGGCGTTACTGCGCGCTCTGCTGCTTGCGTCGCTTGGGCGCGCGCCCCCGCCCGCGCCCCCCGCGCCTCCTGCGCCGCCTGCTCGCCCGGCGCCCCGCGCCGCCCTCCCTCAGCCGCCGCACGCAGTGCTGCGCGTCAAGCCGCAGCCCCGAACCAAGGTAAGACCGCTTCACTATACCACAGCTTAAATAACAGTATAAGCGTAAAAGAACACACAATAAACCGTCACTTGCCTGTATGCGTTGAAACTTATCGTGTGGCACCAGCGTTCATATTTTAAATTATTTTTAAATAAGACTCCAATTTAAATTCTTCCCCACGCGTAGACTGTACCTATGAATAGAAAATGTATCAGTTGGACAAGATTTTATGGTTTGAATTTTGCCTCAATATTTGCATTTTTATTTTAGCCTAATTTATAACTCGGTTTAAAACCGACTTCAAAAATAATTGTTTTATGTATGTTCCCCGATTACTCAGAAGACTTCTGGACCTATCCGATAAATTCTGTTTTTTAACCGACTTCAAAGAAGGAGGAGGTTCTCAATTCGACTGCTATTTTTAATTTTATTTTTTTGACCTCCACTTTCTACTGGTTGAACCGATTTTGATGATTATTTATTTGAAAGCTGGGTGCTTTCCGTGTGATCCCATTTCAATTTGGTCCAGTCCTGACAATGGCATGCATGAGAAAATCAGACCAAGTCGGTTTTTTTTGTTAAAATTTTTGCTTGTTGTTTAAAAGGGTATACTTCCCAGCACCAAGTCACCATACTTATATCATTGGGCGATTGAGGATTTTACGCATTTTCTTTCCCGAATGGTTTCCCACTACTACTATCCAGTAACATACACATACGTACTATAGGATAGTTTTTACGTCGGAAATATTGAAAAGGTCACGCCACCTAGTGCTAAAAAAATTAGCTACTCTTATTTCATACAAATCTTTTTGTATGATGTAAGAGCTTAATTGAATTTAAACATCGTGAGGAAACCATAACATGGTGGTAGGGTACGTTCTAGTACTCGGCTGGCTAGCTACCACCCTCAAGTTGAAAATCTGCCGCCAAGCATCTAACGATGTGTTCCGGCAGCCTCACTTGAGAGCCAGTTCCATTCCAGGCTAGGTGTGCTTTACCATCTTCGACCACACCGTCACTTAACATCAGGTGAGCTGTGGTCAAACACCTAGCCTGTCAACCACAAAAAAAAAAACTAGTGTAAACGGTACGAAAAGAAACTGAGTGAGGTATGACTTTAAGGTCCACGCAAACCGACGCATTCGTATGGTTACTCAGGACAGCGGCTCCCGGGATCGGTGATTGTTCGTACGCTGACCGCCACCGCGTTGCTTCTTTGCGTCTGCTTGTGTTGACCCTTATGAAATGTATGTGGTACCGCTGTCTGCGATAAAAACGATCACATACATACAGCTCATTCAGGTATTTATGTCATAGTAGAATCACTATCACTACATAGTATAAAACAAAGTCGCTTTCTCTGTCCCTATATCCCTATGTATGCTTAAATCTTTAAAACTACGCAACGGATTTTAATACATAGAGTGATTGAAGAGTAAAGTTTATATGTATAATACAAGCATATACACCACATTAATATCTACATTGCACCCGTGCGAAGCGGGGGCGGGTCGCTAGTTAATAATATTACCAGGGTGAATACAGGGTGGAAAATTTTATCTAAAGACTTACTACTTACTTACGAGTACTTACTTTGAAAAGTATTATTTTTCTTATATAATGTAATGTAGGTATATCAGCCCCTATTGTTAAACTTTTCACCATGTAATAAATAAACATTATGCGCATTGCATTATGTAAAGTAATTCACGATAAGTAGTCGGATAGTAAGTCATGGCCAGGTCGAATTCATGCCCTAACAAAATATGCTGACTTTACGGGAAACTTCTATAGTTTTATAATAAACAAAACGACATGTTATACAATACATATCATGTACCTACTCGTGATATATCACATATGTGCGTATAATTCGACACTTTATGATTATAACAGCACTATTTCACACATAGTAGAGGAGCCCAAGCGGGGATTTCGGGATTTACTAAAGGGCGACAGATTAATATACAGAGGATACCTTGTACCCGGTTCGTCAGATTATTGAATGAGAGCTTTTTTAGGTTCACTTAACATCCCCTCAGAAAATCTGACGCAACTGTTTTTTTTTTTTTTTTCATTTTCAACCCTTACGTACGTCCACCCCCTTCATGCAAACGATCAGATTAACATACGTACATTATTAAACATACGTAGGACATGGTTGCTATCAAAATCTGACGCGTTTGAGTATGTCCATGCACCATTTTTTTTTACATTTTTGAAAATCTATAGCCACTCCCCGATGAAAAGGTATACATTATATAATTTTTTTTCTTTTTATCATCTAAGCTTTGCAACCCAATAGGTCTCTATGGTGCTCGAGTAAATCCCCATTTAGCATCGTGGGCTCCCCTACTAACACGGCAGCGTATGAGTTTTCCACGTATCAGCTAAAACATGACAAGTTTTAGCGGATATGTGAACCGTAATGGATCGGGAGGGTTATGAAAGGGCACCTACCTTTATCGGGGCAAGTTCCTCCCAAAGCAAAATTCTGTCTCCGCTTCTGTTGTGAAATATATGTTTGTATTGCAGGAAGGTGGCGGAGTCGCGCGAGGCGCGGTGGGCCGCGGCGTGGCTGAGGGTAGGTAGGGGCGGGCGGGACGCGCCCCCCCCCGCTCACACTCCGCAGTGGACGCTTGCGTTTGTTTTGTTGCCTCCCCAAATATCGGTGTGATTTCGTTTATAGTAGACAAAAATGATAGTGATGGAATGTTTTCGATTGACGGCTTTGACGCCTCGTCTTCGCACTACCGACACTTGAAAAGTATACCTGTTTGTTTTGTTAGTCGGATTCGATCAAAGGCTCGCGATAATAAGAAAAATTGAAAATTTCGCCTTATTTTTTAAATTTACTTTAAGTTATTCGTCACAGACACGTTAAAACGCTAATAACAAAAATAATGGTTTTGGCCTTTTTTATTAACGCTAGTCCTTGAATAGATGAAGCTGATATGCAAATAAAACAAGGTATGCCTTTTACAGTTTAGTTGGGCAAGGTTAAGAAAGAGAGGTATTGAGTTATCACGTTAAGTTGGTCGAGCCTAGCGTCGGCCGAAACGGCGAGGGAAACACGATCATACCCGAGTCGCGGTAATATGGCTATATTGCTATCTGTAGCACGATCGCTGGTGACGGCAGGCGTCTCGGCTCGACGAGGGCACCAGTGTTGCCACTTTACTTTTTTAAAGTGACTATTTACCTAGATATATCTAAATCGGATCAAGAAATTAAAACACCAATTTTTTAATCAACTTGCGTGTGGCGAGCGACGAAAATTACTATCGAAAAATCATTTTAGGTGTGCCTGTATATATCAACACTAAATTTACCTTTAGACTAGAATATGAACTAGAAAAATCAATTTTACTAAAATCAAAATTCATCATGATAAAACATCTATTGAACGACTTTTGCTTGTTGTATAATTTTAGTTTTTGAAAGAATGAAAGGAATGATAATGTGACTAAACATTAAAAATCGGATTCCCGGCAGAAATTATGAACTATGGCGAAAAGGACTAAGGTGGCAACAGTGGAGGGCACTAGGATTTGACTAGTACAGTCCTACAAGAGTCTAAATGAACAATGACATGTGAATGAGACCGCCAGTAACACGTTCCTTTCTCTTTATCACAGAAGACAACAAAACAGCTGTAGGTCGTTCGTTTAGCCTTGTCGCTCTGTACGAAGTTCGATTTTATTACACATGTTATGAGTAGGGACGATATTAATGAATATATCGTCGTTTTATCACGTAACTAGTGAGCGTGTGTAATGTACGACGATACAAAATCGATTACGACTCGGTTTGAATAGTTTTAGTTCTGGGATTCGTTTAGTAATGTGGGATAGGACTAGACTTGTCGTCGGACTAGGCTAGGACTCTACTAGACTTATGGTCGGTTCAGTACCCTCTCTGCGCCGGTGCGCGCGTGCCCTAGAAATAAAGTTATTGTCTATATTTTAGTGGCGCTCGTCACTGTTTTATTTATTGTTTACGTGAAGAGAGGAGTCGAAATGTAAACCTCCACCGATTTGCCGCCCTTTCAGTTTGAAAGCGAGGCGTGGCTCCGGTCGACTCTCGCGCCCCCGTCAATAACGAAGTTTGCATTAGTAAAGATATATTTTTGTTACTATAGGGACCTAGAAATTGTAAATATTACGTCGCGTTCTCCTCTCTAAATTTGTTTTATTTTTAATATATTACAACTATAGATTATGTACCTACTTACCACAAATTTTCACTAGCTACTTGAAAGAGTGCTTAATAGTTTGATTATTATACTCCAACATTACAAAATGTTTGTATGTACCCTAATTAAATTCTATAATATTGAAGTGCATTTTATTATCCTCCCTTGCCAAAGGTATTGGAAACTATGGATAAAACGTTAGCAATAAAAGATACAACTTTTGTGGTATCTCATCAAACTATTACGAATAAAAAGTTTTCGTACTGTCGACATATCCGATTTTTGTTTTCCTTAATCCTCAGTAGTTAGGTGCTGAAATTGGAGATTCCTTGGAGACGCGCTGGGCACGCTCAAGGAGTAGCAATACTAGTTTACTCAAAACCTGCCTTTTTACTTACAAACATTGCCTTAGTTAATCAAAGCTTAAAATTGCCTGTCTCTTTTCCATGCGTGACATTCCACATCGGTAAGACGTTACTCTAGAAGTACGCAGCATCGTCATTTTCAAATTATTTAAATTGCAATTTGTAAAATAACTTCAAAACCCTGAAAATTTGTCTTAATCCAATGAAGCTCTAGCGGTCGCGCCTGAGCGGTGCTTCGGCCCTCTCATCCTCAGAAAATAGGGACTTGAGATCAATAGAAGAAGAAAGAAGAGAGTAAAGTCGCCATTACTTTACCAAAGCATGACTAGATTTGACTGGCACAGACTGGACTTTGACTATAAAGATAAGTAGCTGAAAACTAAAGACTGCACACAAAATACAGAAACATTGAAACTCAAAATCAAAAGTCATTTATTCAGTTTAGGCCCTGGTAAGGCACTTATGAACGTTAAGTTACATGTTTGAATCTACCACCGGCTCGTAATTACACTTCAACTGAGAAGACTCCTGCAAGAAACTCTTCAAGGCATTTTTTTGTGGATTTTTCTTTTCATATTAGGTTACAATTTACAGCAATAAATATTAATACATACAGTCATACATTATGCTTACTACAATTGTCACTTAGCCAGGGGGATGCAAGTGCAGAGAGAACACACAAAGTATGGCAGAACACACAAAGTATGATGCCAAAAAAGAGAAAAAAAACCAATGAACTTTTTTTACAGGTGGTTTGGCAATGAACGGGTGTCATATTTACCTATTTTGATATTTTATTAGTGAAGTAATGAAATTATAGTATTTTTCCGTACTATCCTTAGATATGGATAGTATCTAGTACGGAGCATGGAATAGTAGTACAAATACTATAGATTATAGTACGAAATTCGACGCTGCTAGCCTGCTTGTAGCGATGCAAAAGCTACCGATTTTTCGGTAGATTTACCGATTTCGATAAAATGTTTTCTTTAAAACAGTACATGGTATATTTATTGTTTATCATGGATTGTAAATGTTTAGTGTACTCTGTGTACCGTACGAGGACTACTAGGAAAAAGGGATTGTTTCGTGACTAAATATTATTTTGTTCTGAATTAATTTTAATAAATTGTGTCTGTAACGATAACAATAAAAAAGGTAACAATGATAGTTCAGATTCAGACAGTGGTGCACCATAGACAGGACCAAAACGCAAGAAATATGCACAGAATTATACATATCTTCAAATCAAAAAACAATACGTGATAAGTGTTTTTTAATTTATATAACGAACACGATAAGAAATACTGGGAAATTCAACCGGAATTTAAAGAATGGTTAAAATCATGTGAAACTAATCCCTTCTTGGCAGTGTGTAAAAGCTGCAACAAAGAAATAAATGTTTCTTCGGTAAGTACTCGACGCGTTAAAAAAACATGCAGCCTCTAAAATACAAAAGAACTTCGAATCTTTAGGTGTTCTTTAGACAATTGATTTTGTTGATAAAAACGTTGTTCACTTTAAGGAGTAAGTCGTTAAGCATATGATCTGTGTAGATTTGGCAATTAATACTAGGTATACTTAACTAGTAGTATCAATGAGTAGATGTTTAATTTGGACTAGATTAGTTAAGATAAGCTATTAGGATAGGAATTGATTAGATTTATAAAAAATTGTATAATTTGTTGATAACTATTAAAGTAACACAACTTTAATAGTTATCAATAGTTATCCTAGTTAATTTGTTTTAATTTACCCATAGTTTTGCACTAAATACATACCCGCTTAGATAAATAACAAAAAACTACCAAGGAGTTATGTTACGATGATTACGATACCCGATACTGGCAAATACAATAGGTGTGGTAGCATATTAATACGAAAAAAAAACTACCGAATTCTACCGATTTTACACTGGCAAGTCCACCGAATAATACATTCTTAGTTTTGCAACACTGCCTGCTTGTTACTGTTAGTCGTTGTTATTTTCATAAGAATCGGACATATTTTTGCAAATACAAAATATCAACTCTACATAGCAGTTTTCGACTATATCCATCAAATGGCTGATTCAACAGTATCTGATTTAAATAAATTGAAGGTGGTTGAGCTACGCAAAGAATTAAAAACGCGTGGCCTACCAACTAATGGTGACAAATCTGAACTCGTCGCCCGATTGCAAGCGGCAATGTCTGCAGACGATCACGGTGATATTAACTTAGACTCCGACGAGATAGACTCGGACGGTGTTCTTGAAGATGAAGACGATAAAAGTCAAACGGATATACTCGACGATACCGCCGTAGATACGTTAAACGAAGAATTAGCACTCTCCGAGCTCCCGAAACCTGCTGGTGAAACGAAGTCTACTCACAAACCGACATATAAACGCAAGATAACTACAGATTCAAAAGATACAACTGACGAGAAAACTGGGGATAAAGAACCTACAGCCAAAAAAATTGTGCTAAATAGAGCAACTTCAATAACGACACTTGCTAAACCAGCAGATGATGATAAAGAAAAAGAAAAAACAGATAAACCGGAAGCGCCAACCGAATCTAATAAAGTGAAAATAACGGCTGATGTAGATCCTAAGACTAAGTTAGAATTACGAGCGAAACGATTCGGATTACCTGTGAAAATGAGTGACAATGAAAGGAAAGAAGCTAGGATGAAGCGTTTTGGTCAGAACACTGGGAACAGTGCGATCACTGTATCAAGTGGCACGTTAAGTGAAAACCTTGACAAACTAAAACAGAGAGCAGATAGGTTTGGCCAGTCAGTGTCCAAGATCATGACTGACATTGAAAATAAAGAGAAGTTGGAGAAGCGTAAAGCAAAATTTGGAATAAAATAACACTGATTTAACTTTTTAAATGATATAGTGCAAATCAGTAAGAAATAAATACAATTTACTTATGAATATTTTTTATTTACAGATTTATTTTTAGTATATAACAACTTTATATACCTCACTAGTGACATGCCCTAGCTTCACATGTAGATACTAATGTAATACATATGCATATTTTATTTGTAAAAACCTTATTCTTGAATCTTACTCTAATGGAATCATGGAAACTGCTTTAAAATCCATTGCATAGTTTTAAAGATCTAAGTGTACAGATAGAAAGAAGTAACTTTGTTTTATACTATGATTAGATATGTTAATGTGCTGCTGCCATAAATCAAGATAAACTTATTTTTTGACGACTTAATAATTTTCCTTAGCCTGGGATTGAGTCTTGAGGTATCTAATCTATTATTCAGTATTTTCACCATAAAATGGCATTTCTTTGAAATCCACATAACTAGAAGATATTTTTTGCACCTTACTTAAATCATTCTCTTCTAAGCAAGTGTTAAAATCTTGAGGTATGCATAAAGCATGCTCCATATATGGCTCTTTATGTAATAGAGCCCATCTTGATGCTATCTCCTTCATCAGTGACTTCCTAAATGCCATGCAGTGTATAAATTTGTATTTCTTGTATTGAATCCTGCTGAATCCGAGTTCTGCTAAGGTGTAACGCCAACACTTCATGAGTTTAGCATTAGCTCCAACATGCTTTGAGTCTGGAGTACAAATTATTAACAAACCACCAGGTTTTAATAATTTGTAGGCTTTGTTACAAGCATGTATCCTGAGCTCTGAAGTAGGTAAGTATTCCAAAAGAAAGCTGAAAACAACTGCTTCAAAAGATTCTTCTTGGAGTTGAATGATTTTATTATCTTTCACTGACAGTTGTCCTCCAATGGGAACCTTTAAAAAGTCACACTGAAGGACAGAATCATTAGCAGGACACAAATCTAAAGCTATTACATCTAAAAATTTACTGTACTCTATAAAAGGATTATAACAGCTTCCTACATCGAGGAGTTTTATTTTATTGTTGAATTTTTCTTCCCAGTCAAAATTTTTGCCAATTTTCAAAGCAATGCTTTTTTCCTTGTCATGGTATAGTAAATATAGTTTATCTGTGAAATAGTCCTTACAAAAATCAGCAGCCCAAGATATTCTTGATGGCCCTTCATTATTTTCTGACCAATGTTCAGTAGCCAATTTCTCCATATAATTGGCATACTTAGATAAAACATTTTTGTTTTGGCAATGCTCTTGCCATGCTCTTTCTGATCCAAGTTTTGCTGCTGTTTTCCTTAGAGTTAAATGGATATCTTTAATGTAGTTAGACAACGTTTGATGGTCACTATCATTATTAGTTTCATTCTCCATGATTATTGAAAATTGTATATCAGTTTATGTAACATTGGACGTGTTTATGATTACAGGAAAGAAAACAAACAATAAATAATAGTATGTATTATCAGTAAGAAAATGTAAGTTACATTTAACTTTTTTTTTAAATATTTATTTGACAATGGCTACGTACTTACGTAGTCTTTAATTCCTAATATTCATATTATGTACTTCGGTTTTAACAATTTATGTCTAAAATCTTTAATTACAGTTAAAATCCAGTCCGTGCCATCCGAGTTCAGTCATGCCTTAGTGATGGCTTTAAGCTTCGATGGAGTTTTGGAAACAAAACGAAAAGTCACGTTGCACCACATAACGAATTAAAAAAAAAAAAGTGTATTTTTGTTTATATCCTCATTGGTTCTTTGGAAGTAGGTATTGAAAGATTTTTCAGTCATTTGTGCTTGTCAGAGGCCAGAGCTTTTTCTTTCGTGTGTTATGCCGGGTGATTTTGTGATTTGTTTGTAATTTGTGAAAAGATCGCTTGAAATAATCTATGATTCAGCTAATAATTATTAGTTGACAGTGATATGCTCATCTTCTGTATTAATTTAACTTATACATAAGTATTTTCCGTAGCTACCGCTAATTCAAAATTACTGCCCACTTATGTACTTTATTACTTTATCATGAGCAAGCACACGAATTCGGATTCTGAAATTGACGTAGATCAAATTATTCGTGATTATGATGTGACATATATGCCGTTACCAGATATTGAGTGCGAACCTCACCTCCTCATATCCAAGGTAAGCGCTGTGCCTATTAAAATTTTATACAGCCTTTTTACATTGCTATAAACTTAGTTTAATTTTGTGATATCAACTATCAGCAGTTGTATCATAAAAAAATAGTTGATTTTTATTAAATTGATCTTGGTAGAATAATTCTGACTAAACAATTAATCTATAAATTTCTCAGGTGCGTAAGCATTACATGGAGCATATGATAAAACTGTTGTCAACAAATTATGAAACTAACCAGAAGCTCCTGAACAAAAACATATACCTACCCAGTGCTATTTGGAAATGTGCTAAGCAGCTAGAGATGAAAGCAGCCCAGTCATGTATGGTTGTACAGATTTACAGAAAATCTATAATGACAATGGTGAGATACCTACTACACTTGTGCTATTAGTTAAATCTACTTAAGAGCAATAATAAACTATTTTATACCAACTTACATTATTAAAAGTGGCCTCTTGGAATATGGTTGATACAAAGTATTTGTGCTTACTGTGTAATGACGGACTACCATAAAATTTCTTGTACATTTTAGATTTCTTTTTCTATTCACATTCCAGATAAATGACGTCAAAACTGATACAAAAAAAGGGCGTCTTTATAACAAATTGTATGAAAGTCTTCATCTCAAACCAAAAAACGAGAAAAGAACACAGACATTAGATACTGGAGATAATTGTCTGTGTTATTGCAATGAAAAAAAAAGACGACGCAGAAAATCCAGTCCACCAAAACCGTCAAACACAGCATTAAAATTGGACCATTTAAAAAAAGATATTCTGACTAAAAAGGTTGAAACCCTCTCCCTCCTACTGCAAGAAAATAATAATTTAACTGGCCATATACAAAGAATTCCTGTGGTAACAAACATGCAGACTGACCACATACCTATGTATCCATCTGAAGTAGTCAGCACTACCCAACCACAGCTTGACATCACTATGAACCCTCCTACCATGACACCAAACAATACTGAATCAGATGATCTCATGCAGCAATTAGAAGCTCTATTCCAAAGTGATAAAGACGATGATGACTTATTCACAAGTAATTTTGTTAAAGATAGTACAAATACACTGAACGGTGTAAACACTACTCAAGAGTATGTAGTTGGCAGTACACAAGATCTTATTGTTAACAGTACACAAGATTTTGGTGCAATAAATACACAGGGTTTTATGATAGAAAATCATGCGGCACAAATAAAATCTCTTGATGAAAGACTGGCAACATTGACAGATTTGTTGGTGAACAATGAACCATCATGTGTGGTGCAAGTACAACCACAAAATGAAATTCAAAAGAAGCCAAGGCATACAAGTAAATGGCTTTGTGAAGAGTACTTTTTGAAGAAAAGTCTGTTTGAATTGTTGTATCAAATTGGTGATATTAACAGGCAGAAACTAGCCAAGGTAAATAATGATCAACAAAAAATATTTATTGGGTACTAACTTAGATTTTTGTATTAATTAATCTCTCATGAGATTAAGCACTTTAATCTGTATGTTTAAAATAATATGCCCTAATGTATGTTCTCTAATCATGACTTTAAAGAGTGTGATTTATTTACTAATGCAAGATCCTAGAGTATTAGTTCCATAATTTTGATGTGAATCACTAATGCGGATCAGAATGGTTTGTGGCGTGGCGACGCGTCGCCACTCGTTACTCGGCAACTCTCTTGGCATGGCGATTCCCCATAAAACAATATAATTTTGATGTTTCACATCTACCAGGCATCTTGTGATGCGATGTTAGGTAAGATGTAGTAAAGGATAATCCAACATTGGTTACATTGCTGGGTTTTACACACAGTGTCACGTATATAGAACACATAAAAACAGGGGAAAGTTTTTTGATTGTACCACAAAATGCTTGTCCTGAGTGGGAATTGAACCCACGTCCTACGGCTTTTGAAGCAGACATACTACCAATGAGTCAACATGGCAGTCAAATATCTTATCTTATATTTATCTTCAGGTACAAATTTTTTATTGACATAAAAACATATTACGCATTATTTGATGATTCAGGCTTTATTTTGCGGAAGTTCATTTTGAGTGTTCAAAGTAATCATGTAGTGCATTTCCTTTTAAAAGTCGTTTCGTTAACAACACTGGTGGAGAATAAAATATATTTTTTACTGTTGTAACCAAAACTGCTTTTAAGCAGTAATACACTAAACACAACCTTGAACAAATTGAACACTCATATTACATATTACAATAATAATCAAATAAAAACTGTTTTACCAGGGTGAATATCAAGTACATATATACATACATATGTATAAGTGTAATATCTATGTTACAGATAAAAGACTTATACAGACGGTTATTTGGTGATGACAGTGATGATGAGGAAGGCATTATGTCACCAGTAGACAGTCCCGAGTTTGTAGCGAGCTGCAAGTCTCGTATTGACGGCTGGGTGATGACCATACTAGCACCATACTACTCCAAGGGCCATATTAAGGGCAAACTCCTCTACAAGGCCGTCGCAAGGCATCTCATAGAGCTTATCTACAAATGCAAGTCATATCCAAGTGAGGCAACAACTTTTATAAGACAATTATTGTAGTTTGTAACTATGTTGATAAAATCTATCTAAGTGAAAGTCGTTTTTAACCTACAGTGTAAACTCCATGTAACGTCACTCTATTTAACGACAAACTCCCTTAAGCGTCGAAATCAATTGGCTTTGGTTGGTTTAGCTTGTCTTTCATACAATGTTTCACTCTACATAGCATTACACCCACTCTCAATAACGACAACAATTGAGTAATAAAAAGTACCTTTTAAGTTGCTAAAATTAGTAAAAACTGCGCAGCTGTGTACGATCTATTGTCGCTTTATTATCCTAGCCCGCAATAAACTCAATTGTCGGCATCATGCATACCGAACTTTCTAAGAAATTCGTTCTTTGGTTTACAAATTGGGATTGCTTGTACGTGTAGACTGTTGTTGACCATGACTCATAAGTAGGAGTCATGGATTATCTATACCTTATCATATTCTTAGTTGCTCACAAACTTTCTGTAACATAAACTGTAAACTGTAAACATGGCTAATAAAAGAAAATCACTGTGTATTGACGAAAAAGACGTCAGACAAAAATAACAGACTATACGCAATAGCGTTCAAATAACATTCTTTTTTATGCACATAACTACTAACAATAGTCGGAAATAAACTTTTTCTTTTTCTAATTCTAATGTTTCTTCTCTCCATTTAACGACAACTCTCTATAACGCCATAAAATGCACAGTCCCTTCAGTGTCGCTATATAGAGTTTACACTGTATTTCTAAAACACAACAGGTGTGTAATCCAACGGTAGTGCGGCTTTACGCGCCTCGCGTGTACTCGTAAACACGCTCTGCGTGTAATCCCGCACTCGCGTTACTCGGCCGCCGCAGTACTCGACGCCAGTGCTGCGGCGCCGCCTAGCGTGTAATTTTCGTAGTTTTGGAATTTGACAATAAACACCTCAGCAGTTAAAGTGTTAATATAGCAATTTAATTATATTATAACAAACCCATGCAATTAATTATTTATTAATTTTTTTTTTAAACAAGTGAGAAGAATGCTTTTTTTAATTTTGAAAGCTAACTATATTTACTTCACATTTTAAGAATTGATAATAACTATTTATGTGTGTTTGTGTAACATTCTTATTATTTTTAACCAACTTCAAAAAAGGAGGAGGTTCTATGTTCGACTGTATGTATTTTACAAATAAATTAATAAATTTCTATAAATAGCACTTATTGGTTGTGGCATAGTAAATGTGACAGGTTGGATGGTAAGAATTATCTAGACCAGCTATACTCAACCTATGGTCTTTGTGTTTGATATTACTTTTATTCAACTATTTAAAATTTCGCGCCCATCATATTAACTTTGAGTGTGCTGAGTACTAGATACCTTACCGCGATGCGTTGCATTGAATTGAACGTTAATGCGGGTCGCGCGGGCGAAACAACGAAAATCCCCTTTCCTTTCATACTTTTCATGTAAACATGTCTGTCGCTTTGTTTGCCGGTAATAACTTGTTTTGGATTTGTTTATATGACACAACTATATCAAAGCTAATCAATTCTGATAAATTGCACAAAATAAAAATATCGTAGGACATTACACATAGCGCTATTTGACCCCAAACTAAGCAAAGCTTGTATGGAAGTCAGATTACTGATAGAATACATAGATCCTTTTTTTTTTAATACATACAGAACACCCAGACACAGAACAAACATTTGTTTATATCACAAAATGTTTGTCCTGGGAGGAATTAAACCCACGCCCTACAGCTCTTAAAGCAGCAAACTATAAATGAGCCAACAGGGCTGACAAAGAATATTTACAAAAACAAGCTTAAGGTTAGCATGCAGCAACAAGCCAGAACTTGACAAAGTTTTGAAAAAGTGTTGATAGTATCAAAAACCTCCTTAGCTTTAAATATTATATAATAATATGTATTATACTTTAACTATAACCTTTGTCCCTTATAATATCTATCTATCTAATACCTTTAAACGAGCAATTCTTGTATATATGTATATATATATATATATATAATCTGAATGAATCTCGGAAACGGCTCCAACGATTTTCATGAAATTTAATATGCAGGGGTTTTCGAAGGCGATAAATCGATCTAGCTAGCTTTCATTTTTAGAAAACGTCGTTTTATCCGTGTTTTGAACCGAGCAAAGCTCGTTCATCCAGGTTCTAATATATAATACATTGTAAATTTGAAATTATTTTTTTATTAAAATTAAAATATTTTTATTTTGTGGTCCCTATAACAAGAAGGTTGAATATGGCTGATCCACATAGAATTACTTATTCTGTACTAAGGCCCAAAATAAAGAAGTATACAAGACACAACTTTATTTACATGACATTGAGTCCGAGACTTGCCTAATCGTTCAGTATCACCCACTTGAAATTTATTGTTCTTTAAAATTTGATTACAGGTAGACATGAAGTTACGAGTTTTGTTATGGATTTCTTGGAAAACCGGGGCAAGATAAGGTGCGAAGCAGATTTCAAAGAGTTCCGAATCGACAATGTGCATGTTATGCCAAATTATGCTGTGTTATAAAGAACTTGTATGACTTGTGAGTTTATACATTTGAATCTTTTATGTTTATGTTCCTATGATTTTGATTTTATTTTTTAAAGTTACTTTAATGGCAGGTAATCTTAAAAGTAATCTTATACCGACGATCCCCACGCGCCTATACTAAAACTTATTTGAATTTAATTTAAATTATAAAAACAGTATAGACTTTTAGAGTCTACTCAACAGTTTTCTTGTTTTGAAATATTTTTATCGTAATCTATTTTGTACCTACTAACATGGGCTTAAGTTCTACTAAAAATAATTTGATTTTAATTAGAAAACATGAATGACCACTAAACCTAGTAATCACCAAAGAGGATATACCTAAAAAAATATAAGCCTTTTGCAGATGTTGTTTGGATGGTTTTCCCTGTTGAAATGTTAAAAATATTCTTACTAATATCTTAGTAGCTCCGAGTAAAAATAAGAGGTGCTACTAGTTGATTACTTCATAATGTATTACATATATTGTATGTATGTGTTTATATTGTACATCTGTACAAAATAACCTAAAAGCATAAAAACTCGATTGTTATGGCTTTAGGTATTTCTAATATTTACCTATCGTAATATGCTTAGCAATCATAAATCTTACGTGTAGCATATTAATTTGCTAGTTAGCTGTTAGTAAATAAAAGTCAAGTGTATTAAAAAACTGTTTCCATTTACTCCCACTAGGGGCGCTGTCCCACTTTCCATTCAATCTATCGTTTACGAAGCACGTTAAAATAGCAAATTGATATGCTAACCTCTCTCTACTTATGTTTTTTTTTTAAATATATCTAAGCAGCTTAATCCAGCTTAGGCTAAATTCAAACAAAATTTTATGCATTTTATTTGATAGAATATGGGCCAAAGTCTATAGTGTTAGTAGATTGATAGTGGTAATAAATAATTATTAAGATTATTACTGTGACATTGATAATACAAATCGTAATTGCAGCTTTAATAATATTTTTCAAGTTAAAAATTGAGATTTGTCTTATGGACACCCGGTTAAAAAGGAGTGCCTTTAAAGGCTTTATTTTTTAAAATTATAAAATATTTTTGCGTGTTCTCAAAATTGACGGCAAACTAAATCGATTGAAAAAAGTTTTAGTTTCCTAGGTGATCGGGAAGTGCCTCAAAAATCACTGCAAAAACATGTCGGTATTTGGTGTCGTTTTTCATTGTTGCATATTTTTCGGTCTAGCCCCTCAGCCCGCAAACAAATCAGAACGATAATGAGCGATTAGGATTTCCATAAGTCAATTAAAGTCAACCCAAAGTCATAAGTAATTCCACTTGCTTGATAAATGATTATGTTCTATTCTAATATTTATTTAGTGAACAAAATTATCAGTGGCGTAGCGTGGATACTAGCCGCCCGGGGCGGAAGAAGATTTTGCCTCTCATATAGGTATTTCAATTTCAAAAATAAAAATTAAAATACGGGGGTCCCTGCAAGTCATTACAGACGGTGTTGCCAGTCGCTACAATGAGCAAGATGATTATTATACATTCATTTAAAGAAAGGGGATTCCCGATTTCGTCACAGTATAATTAATGGAAAATTTCGTGCCAATTTCAATCTGTTTGAATCGTAGGCGCGACAAAAATATGAAATGGTTTAAATATTTACAAGATATTATGATTATTTATTGTGAAATTTTGCCCACTACTACGCCACTGGCTATTATGAGTCGACTGATACATTACATGTTTAGTCCCGGTTTGTTCATATCAATAATACTTGAGCTATATCGGCTAACATGTCTGACACTAGGGCCGCTCAGTCTGCGTGCCTAGTTATTATAGTTCGAGTCAAGAAACGTGATGTTATCTTAGTCATTCACTGTTGTCAAACTCTCCCACCAATATTTTTATGCGATGGCCCAAGTAGGAGGGTAGTTGTTTTTTGGTTAAGAATATTTTTTGGATCTGTATGAGAACGTTGCGTCATGCCTTTAAAAAGCCTAGCCACAGGCAAGGCCTGTAGAAGTGTCAGTATGAGGCAGGCTTGATACTGTTCATTCAATATTAGCATCATATCCGCCTATTATAGATATACATAGCTGTTAATTGTTATAAGGTACCACAGCATAAGCCTCGTATCAGGAATTTTCCTTCTTTTTTGTATTTGCGATTATCAATTATTTTATATAAGTCACACAAAGTTAGTCGTGGTCGAGTCTTGACGTGACTTTGTTACAAGCTTCGATGGAATTTTACACATTATACCACTTTCCTACACTCGCGTACGTAATTCGGCACTACGAATAAAACACTCGAAAAAACATGGGTGGAAAAATAATACAAGGTGACTTGACTTTTCGCTTTCCCGGCAATATTCAGAAACGTAATATCATACTGTATTGACATTCATTACACACATAATGTATCGTAGATTGACTGGCGGCTAAGGGCTAATATATCATATTTTGCTATAACATTTCACAGATTCATCTTGTTTTGTTGTTGTGTAGTTTTTACAGTCGCATAAATTTTATTCTTATACTGCAGGTAGACACTGGCATAACATTAAGAGTGTTTATTATTTAAAAAGTGTTTTTCACATTCATAATGTCCTGAATTACGTGTGTGTGTGTGGGAAAGTAATTTGGTGAAACATGAATTTTCGTGTTGCTTCCAATACTACATCGAAGTTTGTAGTAAAGTTCACTACTTTACTAGGGCATGGCCAGACTATACCTTACTGTGACTGGACTTAGACCTAAGTCGCCCGTTTTATGATAAAATACTTGAAAATATCTAAATACTGGCAAAATGTACAACGTGCGATGCGAAATATAAATGACGATATGTTATTGAAAGGCGCCATGTTAAAAAGTCATGTCCTCACATATAAACACTAAGGTATTATGTAATTTTGTGAGCGAATGACAAATAAGCTTTCCACACTATAAGAGGCTCTATCATAGAGCTTTACGGTAATTGCGTAGTACGTAAACAAGACAAATATTTTATATTATTTTAATTATTTTATAGCGATGATAGCTCAGTGGTTAGCGTGGTCGGTTCGCATGCCGAAGGGCGTGGGTTCAGACCCAAACAATGAGCTTGAGCTGTCGGTGAAGGAAAACATCGTGAGGAAACCACAGCGTGGTGGTAGAGTACTTTGTAGTACTCTGCTGGCTAGCTACCACTCTCAAGTTGAAAATCTGTCGCCAAGCATCTAACGGTGTGTTCCGGCAGCCTCACTTGAAAGCCAGTTCCATTCCAGGCTAGGTGTACTTTACCATCTTCGACCACACCGTCACTTAACATCAGGTGAGTTATGGTCAAACACCAAGCCTGTCAGCTATAAAAAAATAAAAATAAGTATAAATAAATAATTTCATTTATTCCCGCCAGGGGCGCCATCCCAGTTTACATAAATGTTTGTCTTTTACGTATTACATAAATTACGCAAATTGATATGATATATACCCTCTCAACTCAAGGTACGTGCCGGTACCCCGTACCTACAATCAGATTGTACCTAGTTACATGCACTAAAATTTGTTGAAATAAAATTAGTTAAGTATCTATTCACACTTTGTTTTATTTCTTTTAGGGTCTGGGCTATCCATGTCAATTGATTTTCTTTTAGTTAACCACATATTCAAAGTGGCTTGGTTTCTTTTTTCCTTGGTGATTTTTTTGTTACAGTCTTGAGATTTGTTTCGGGAATTGTTAACTGCAGTGGAGATTGGATGCCATGATAGTATCTTTACTGGTATAAGGTGGGACAGGGCCATATCAGCGTTCACGTTTTCAATGTCCAGCCACGCCTGTAGCATAAAATATTAAGTCATATATAGCCATAACACAAAAAGTTGCCAAAAAATTATAGAATTTGATAGATAATATTTAAAAAAATACAGTTTAAAATCGCCTGATAGATACGCTATTTCATTTTCATACAATTTCTAATTTGATAAATTAGCTTTTCTAATATTCAAGGTTCAGTTTTCAAAAATATGGAATACTGGAAAATTGGAAAAAACAATATGCTATAATATGTACTAACTTATCACATCATTATTTAGTTTGTTTTATGGGTTTATTTTAGTAAGGCTAGGTGTTTGACACAGCTCATTGGATATTACGTGATGGTGTGATCAAGCCATGTGAAGATTTTTTCACAATTCTGCGGTGTACAATTTGATCACTGTCTACCACTAAATTGTCATCACTATCATATATATCATCAATAGAAAAGAAACTTTTTATTTGTCTGTTTTTAATATTCCTGCTAAGTAACCAAATAGTGCTCATGTGATACCAAGATACCCTTTTTCTCAGCTATAGCACTGAAAAAGCATAGTGTATCTCTAGTCGATAACCTGAATGAGTTCTTCTCTATCAAGGATAGCTGGCATTCTATGGTGTAGCCAGCGCAATGTGTCATTAGATTCCATGGTGATAACTGAGTATGAGTAGATGATGTTTCCTTCGTCTTGCCAAACATTGAAGATTCCTGCCATGTAGAGTAGCCGTACACCATTCCAACCTGTTTCTTCGTTGTAACTGTTATTCCAGGTTTTTGATTCATCAATCTAAAATATTAATACATTAACAATATTGACACCCATAAAAAGAACATCGCAAAAGGAATATACTACAGCTGGATTTAGATGGTAAATCTATGGTAATATTAAAAGTTGTCTAGGTAGGTACCACTGCAGTTTCAATATCGCAAAGCAAAGTGGAGTTTTATTTAACATACTATGATCCAAACATTCTGTTAGTAAAAAATTGGGAAAGGTTTTTTTTATAAAATATCGAGCTTATAATATTTACTATTGATACTTCATAAACTTACAATAAAACAATTTGAATGCTTATAATTACATTACATAGATTTTTTTCATTGAATCGAAAATTGAATGTGAAGAAACTTGATGTGACAAACCAGATACATAATTCAATTCTTATATTTATGTTAAGTAACTTATGCAAATTTCATATTTTCACATCTAAGTGTTAAATATTGGAGGACCTGAAACTTGTCATAAGATATCATTTGTACCTTTACATTTTCACTCTGCGGTGAATAAATATAATATGGTTGTTTAACTTTTGCTGCTTTATTGGTAGTTTGCCATTCGTAGAACCCTTCTGCTATAATAACACATCTGCCACCATTCTTGAGTATTGGGCCATATAGTGTTGACTCCTTGATTGTTTCTATTCGACAGTTATTTGTACTCATTTTGTGGTTTTTATAATTACCCTGGAAACATATTATGAGAATTAGTGAGTTATGTTTATTATATGCACATATGCATATGTCCTGTCCTTAAAAACTTACTTTACATAAATTGCGAATGCATGTGTAATTTATCTTTATATAACAGTAGGTTTATGGGTGCATAACAGTTTTGATTTGATAATTGATTGATTCAGGTGTTACTTTGTGGAAGTTCATTTTGAGTGTTCAAGGTATATATGTGAACGATTTTCAATTGGAAAGACATTCAAAATATACTTTGAACATTCTGTTTTGATTTCAGTAATTGAGGATGATGTTTTTTTATTAAATACCACTCTCAAGTAGAAGGACTCCTGCCAAACTGTTTATTCTGGGCAGCCTCACTTGAAAGTCAGTTCCCATTTCAGCTAAAGCTATGGTTAAACACCTAGCTTGTCAACCAAAAAATGTCTAAATGTGTTTTGCGTGATGGTAGGGTACTTTCTAGTACTCGGCTGGCTAGCTACCACCCTCAAGTTGAAAATCTGCCGCCAAGCATCTAATGGTGTGTTCCGGCAGCCTCACTTGAGAGCCAGTTCCATTCCAGGCTAGGTGTGCTTTACCATCTTCGACCACATCGTCACTTAACATCAGGTGAGCTGTGGTCAAACAACTAGCCTGTCAGCCGTTAAAAAAAAAAAAAAAAAAAGTCTATATTATAATATTCTGTAACCCAACATTATTAGTGAAATTTTACCTTATGCCATGGTGGAATTATTCCCCACAACATTGGCTTGAACACCCTTTCCTGTTTTGAGTCTGTGACATTCCTATATTTACAAGTGGATACTAGAACTGGAGTCACATCTGTAGGAGCAATGTTGGGCGAAGGAATAAATTCTTTACCAGCATTGTGTTCTGGCAGCCACTCTGGTTTTATATAGTGACTGCCACCTCTTGGCTTGTAGCTACAGGCGCATTGCACTTGATCTTTGTTTAATGATCTGAAAATACATTTAATTATTTTTGTTTATCAAGGCGTCAATTTCATCTTAAGTAGACAAATGTTTAAAAAACCAAGCGACTTTCATGACGCTGTACAAATGATAAAATCTAATTCAAATCTGCTTAATTTGTAGGTACCTATGTATTTGTTTTACTGAAGTATTATTTACAAAGTTTAAAGGTTTTTTTTATTCGTCTGAATTACCTCAGTGCCTCAAGTCTAAAGTTTTTGACCAGTGTGTGTTACCAGTGATGACTTATGGTGCTGAAACGTTGTCTCTGACTATGTGCCTTCTTGATAAGCTCAAAGTCGCACAACGAGCTATGGAGAGGGCTATGCTCGGAGTTTCCCTACGAGATCGAATTAGAAATGAGATCCGTAGACGAACTAAAGTAGTCGACATAGCCCAGCGGATTAACAAGTTGAAGTGGCAGTGGGCAGGGCACATAGCACGCAAACTGATGGCCGATGGGGCTGCAAAGTTCTGAAGTGGAGACCACGGACCGACAAGCGCAGCGTAGGACGTCCACCCACAAGGTGGACAGACAACCTCATAAAGACCGCAGGAACGCGCTGGATGCGAGCCGCTGCCAACCGGTCTTTATGGAAGTTAATGGGGGAGGCCTATGTCCAGCAGTGGACATCCTACGGCTGAGATGAGGAAGTTTAAAGGCATGCCTACAATGTGAAAGCTGTCAGTTACAGAAAGTAATTAGAGAACACTATGTAATGGGCTAAACGGTAATTACATGATGGTTTTATTTTTAATACTTACAAGGAAGTTCTCCCACACATGTATGAAGTTTGTCAAGTAGCTTGATGATGCTTTCTGAAAGGGGACGTGACTAAAGTAATTAGTAAAGAGTAAAAGTAGGTACACGGGAAGTGGTGACCTCTGAAGCCACATATATCTAACGTTTTATTATTTTTGAATTTACAAGAATTACAAGTTTTGTAAATGTTCATGTCTCCGTTTTTTTTTAAAAGATAAGCCTTATCGCCTGTTACGATTAGATTGCTGTTATAATGCTTGCTATTCTGAAACTTAAGTGTTTTAAATTGGCGCCATCGCCCCAAAAGCTAATAGGCACTAATTATTTATTGACTATGTTATTATTAAAAATGTAACTTACTCGTGCTTGTTATTCCTCTGAGACTCGTAGTGTTTCCTTAAATAATTTGTGGAGTAATATAATGCTATTTCACTTTAACGTCAACATTTTGTACACGATTTGGTACACAGACTCAGCTGCTTGCGGCTTGTGATAGGTGCTAAAGTCTTCTTCACACCGTCGATCTTTATAACTTCTTGAGCTTACACTGACCGGACACCCTTATTTTATACTACTACCACACTCTATGATTGTGTAGAATAAAAAATAGGCTTCACTGTTTATTGCCGCGACAAAGTACCATGGTTTTAGAAATTTAGGCCCAAGGCCGCGTTCTATAGTGCTTGGCCAAATCACATATATGCATTTCTACGGGTGGAATTACTGTTACTTGTCAATGTCAACATCATCTCGGATGCGTATGACAGTCCACCCGCCCGCATTCGTACCGTACCGTACCCTCGAGTCGAGGTTTGCTTACATTTTGCCATATTTTCTTTTCGATACTTTTGTGTAATTATAAAAATAATTAATAAGACCATGGGCAAAAACTAAAGTCCATTGGTCTAACCATTACCTTTTCATAAAACATGTGGAAATATGTGACTCGCCGTTTTCGAGATACGTTCGAGAGAAGCGCCAATCATTTCGACAAACGTCCTACTACAAACGTAGTAAATACTGCAAACATAACCGAGGAAAAGAAGAAACCATGTTCAGGGGGCGTACCTGCCTGCCCCATTCAGGCATGGTTCCGCCACCGAAACTGTACCCGGAAGGCTAGATTCTCCCGTAACACTAACAATAACAGATGGAACTTCGAGCAACTGAACCGAACTTGGATTGGTGCCATCACATGGGTAAGGTTTATTTACGTTTATAGAGGAGCTTTCTTTAAATAACTTCCGTCACTGATATAAGATTTGCAGAAAGAAGTCTACAGGAAAACCTGATAACGCAACTGATACATTATCTTAGGTAATAAGTATTTATACTCAATTTTTTATTACAGAGTAGTGCGTTAGCCCTGGGATGGTACACCAGCCAGTTTATAAATTTGAAGATAAAACATCGTTTGAGAGAGGAAAACCGATGCATCAATGTTAATAGCCTTATAGCAACTTTGAAACCATATGTAAACACTGTAAACAACAAGGCACTTTTTGGCAACTCCACAACAAAACTTGAGAAGATTCTGGAAGACTTCACTCCTACCGTGCATTTGATTGCAAATGAACAGAGTGGAGTAAATGAGCCTGCAAGCTCTGGTGTTTCTACAACACCGGACCATTCTGAAAGTGACTTGGGAGATGTGCTCAATTCTATTGAGAACAGGCTTGGCTTGGCAGCTATTGAAAGTGGCCAACATCAAGTTGGACTCAACTTGCTGAGGTATTTACCTTTTAATTATAGAAGATTTTAAAAAAATGTTGGAAAACAAGCTAAAAATTTTGTTTTACTTTCAAGGTCAGCTGCCAATCGTCATCATGCTCCTGCAATGTTCAATTTGGGCTTATGTTATGAGATGGGTTTAGGAGTTGCCATCAATGAAAAAATGGTATTTATATTATATACTAGCAGCACCCCACGGTGTTACCTGCTACATTTTATAACTAACTAAGCTAACCACTTAATGGTATGAAATATATTTATGACCTATTCTCATACCTACCAAATATTTAAAAAAAACATTAAAAAGTTCATAAAAAATTGGTCAAGGCATTTGGGAGGTGTGACCATAAACTCAGAGACACAAGATATAGATATATAGATTTATTGATTCTCTGATTCAGTCTTGGCTGTTTGTTTGATTTATAATTTTACATATTCACACTAGTAGTCGAAGGTTAGCTATCTGAAATTACTTTTTGAAAACATTTTAGAAACTTATTTAAATATCCTTAAAATAAAAGTGAAGACATGTTTTCAATAGAAAAATATAACAAAAAATCCTTTCAAACTTGCCGCCTAACAGATTTTGATTTGATATCTGTGTTCCATCAACAAACGATATACATATGAAAAGATAATTATCTAAATTTTTTAAATTTTCTTAATGATGTGCAATAATATTTGTGATGTAGTTATAAACAATCACAAATTATAACAGTAAATAAAGCATCAATACATTAAATGAATAACTAAAATGTTTCAATTGTATACTAAAAATATTAAAAAACGTAGATTTTACATCTTTAAGAATAGAACAACCTGCAAACATAGTATATAGATATGTATGTATGCTGCTAAAGTGGATGTTCTCTGATATAATCTGAGTGAATGAATCAGTTTCTTTCAGGCAAGTGTATTCAATCATAGACTATCCTCACTTAATATTAGGTGAGATGACAGTCAGTCGCAAGCTTATATAAATAATAATTTTGATAGAGCAAAAGATAAAACTCTGATGTGATTCAATGATATGTTTTATGTTGATAGGCTATGGAGCTGTACAAGTCAGCAGCTGCACTGCAACATCCAGGAGCTCTTTATAACCTTGGCATTTATTATGGACAAGGCAGAGGTGGCCTGGCTTGTGATCTTGAAACTGCCACCCGCTTGCTGCGCCTCGCTGCTGTGCAGGGACAGAAAGACGCAATAGACGCTCTCAAGGCTCTCGACGTCGACATAGAGCCTCCGAGAGTAGAAATTGATGACACATGGCTTAATCATTGCAATCCACTGTTAATGAAGGACAGCATTAAGCCACCGACGCCAACTTCACTTTTTGTTGAAAACGTACTTTTTGCACCTGCTCTTCACAAGTCCAAGGCCACAGTATATTAAGTTTTCCTCAAAGCTAAGATGGTGGTGGGCTATTAATTGTTAAGTTTATGTCATGTTTTCAATACTGTGAGTTTATTTCTTTTACTACTAAATATAATATGTATATCTGTTTTACTATTTAACATGTAATATTGTATTTAATATGTATTATTACATGTTTTGCTTTGACGTCTTAGTACTAGGATTATTTGTCGGATATAATTTTTGTGTTATAAATAAATAAATTTGATAAAGATAGCTGCTTGTTGATCAGTCACAAAAAAATTAAGATCTCAAACTTTGGAATAAAAATTAAGAAAAAATATTATTGCATTGTTTTTGTAAATTCAAAAACAATCACTAAATAAGATTTAAAAAAATACCTTATAGAAATTATAATCTTTTTTACCAGACTTAAGGTAAAGCAATTATCTCATGATTTCTATATTAACTATTTAAATTTTGCAACTCTGCTTGCAAGCTGTTTCATGTAGTGGTTAGAGCATGGCATATTAGTAGCATTCTTATCTATCTCGCATATGACATTTTACACCCGCGAGAAGTTAGTAAATCCTTGTGTCCACTATTTATGTAAGTTTACCTTAATTGGAAGAAAATATACTATTTCAAGATTTCGTAAATGTAGCCTCGTACAGGTGACTAATAGTTTGTGAAAGTCCAAGATCAAATTTTGGCATATAATTATGTAAGGATGCTTTTATTTGTTTAGTATTAAAACTTTTTGAATGTACTTGATGAACAAATAGTTACATTATAGTTTGTTATCACATCAAGTTATTGTCGCACAAAAATAACAATGTTTCGTTTAGAATAATACAAATAAGATTTTTATACAAATTTCTGTAATTCATTGTTTTGCTTTGGAATATTGAAATATATCGAGTTATCAGCCACTGATAAGAATGATAACAAAGAAGCATTTTTTTAAATAAAGTCATTACATGAGGATTATCATTGTTATTTAAAAATTCCTGTATGAAATACACATTGGATATAGAGAATAAAACAAAGTTTTCTTAATACAAAGGTGTATTTGGTAAGCTTTACCAACATGCTTAATTATAAAATATAACTTTTATATTACACACTCTTTCGCAAAGAAATTATCTTTAGCTTAGAGAACCACAACACACAGTTTATGAATAAAAATAAACTCGTAGACTTCAGATGGCCTAGGACCTTTGAAATTAAAATTGATCCACCTATACAAACTAACTTAGCAAAAATACAATACATAACATAGTTTTTGTTTTACTTATGAGGGATTACTCACACTATAAAAAAAAAAGTGTCAAAACCATGTCAGTTGCCATAGTTATCACAAAAAACCAATGTTATACTGATCCCGGAACAAAGGGAATGCTCAATATATTTATTATGTATAATATGAGATATTCACAAAACTTAAATTTAAAATTTGTTTGAGATAGATGCTATCTCACTTAACTGCCTATAACACAAAAACTAAGTGCACACTACTGGAACTTAGCAGTCAAGATTATTAGGTTTTCATATCCAGGAATTCAGTTGTCAAATATCTTGCAGTAAACCCTGTAAACAAAAATAATTGTTTATTTTCTTTATTGATTTTATCACAAATGTATCCTGGGGGCAAAATGTTTTTTTTTTTTTTAAAGTTAACTATTATAATAATTATTTTTAATAAACAAAATGTACAATCAACAAATGGTAAAATTAAAAATAGTACAATTTCTTGAAACTAAAGAATGATGGTATTTGATTAAAATTGTCGGAATGCACAGAGTGCTATGCCAAGAAAGAAAAAAAAACTTATAGGGTGGTTTGTACTTACCTCGTGTCTAGTACTTCCTGGGGTAGTCGCGTGCTGTCGCGGCGTACCGGTCGGGGTAGGGCGCGCCGGGTGGCGGCGGCTGGTACTGCGGCGGGTAGCGCGCCTCGTAGCCCGCGTAGCGCGCCTCGCCGCCGCCCGACCACGCCTCGCTCGAGGCGCCGCCCTCGCCGCCGCTGCCTGTCCACACACATCACACTCACTACTAGTGACAATAATATAATGGAGATGTCAAACTAACAAAACATCATATGAAGGGTGTTTTTATGGTTCCGTACCTCAAAAGGAAAAACGGAACCCTTATACTTATAGGATCACTTTGTTGTCCGTCTGTCTGTTACCATAGTAAAGCTTAATATTAATGTATTGTGTGTATACTGACTCTTGGTCGGCGCGGCGGAATGCGGGTAGCGCGTGGACGCGGCCCAGCGCGGCTCCGGCTTGCTCGGCGGCGGCGACGCACGGTAAGACCGCGCCTCGCGCGACTCGTACGAACGCCTGCAACAACGAAATTATTATTTTAAAAAAAATCTCTTTACTTTTGGCATCGCACTTTATGCATTTTGCCAAAAACAGTGCAAATTCTTTATAACGAAATTCAAGGTACTAAATAATTTTAAACGCTATAGTTTTCGTTATATGAAGATAAGAAGTAAAAAGAACCGATCATGAAAACGTTAGTCATCGGTGAATATGGTGTTTTGGATACCCTCGAGATTTAGGTGGAATCTTTTGGTAAAAACATATAGGTAATCCACACTATACTTACTATATACTAATATTATAAATGTGAAAGTAACTGTCTGTATGTCTGTTACGTTTACACATCTAAACCGCTGCACCAATTTTGATGAGTTTTGGCATAGAAATAGATGAGACCTTGGAGAAGGACATACGCTTCTTATTCGCGAAGATAAATCTTGGAGGGGGTAAAATAAGGGATGAAAGCTTATCAACAATAAATAAAGGTTTGTCAATTGAAGTATCTTTTTTAGAAGTTTCGGCACCTTAAAAACTAAGCTGGACTAAAAACCGATAACAAAGAATATAATTTCATCAATAAGTGACGTGTAAGTATGTTGTTACAGAGAACTCTTGCGTTGTAACGAACGTATCATGCATGGAATGCATTTAAAGACTTAAAAAAAAAAAAACATACCCAGGCTCCTTAGGTCTTGTGCCCGGTGGCATTGGTTGCCTTGTGTCATCACCAGCGCCACCATTGCTTGAGTATTTCATGTTGCTAGCTGGAAATTTCAAGTTTAGTTTCAATCAACACGGTAGAAAACCCGATAGTCTCACATATGAATACAAGTTTTAATATATTCGTAGTAGCATGTTTCTTACCGGGCACACTCCATGTAATAAATTTTCCTATTTAATGGGAAAATCTATTACTTCCAAATGGCTAATCTGTAATACTGTAGATGATGTATACCACATTATCATGGAGTGTGCTCGAAATGAATCAATTAGAACAACTATCCTAAACAAGTGTCAGGACTAAGTTTCTGTAACAGCGTTCTAGCTGAACCTCTCTCAGACGCAGCCAGAATGCTTTATAATCGAAGATTATAATTGAATTTTAAATTGTAAACTTAACTAAAGAAGAAATGTTACCAGAGTGACATATTCGCCTACACTCATTAAATTTGATTTAAAAAAAAGTTTTAATACTTTCTGATCACCGCTGAAAGTTATCGACAAACCACCTTGCTGGTGGGGACCACCACATTCCATTTAGTGCTTAGGACATAGATTACCTTAGCATATACATCATCATCATCATCATCAGCCGCATGACGTCCACTGCTGGACATAGGCCTCCCCCATTGACTTCCATAAAGACCGGTTGGAAGCGGCTCGCATCCAGCGCGTTCCTGCAGTCTTTATTAGGTCGTCTGTCCACCTTGTGGGTGGACGTCCTACGCTGCGCTTGCCGGTCCGTGGTCTCCACTCTAGAAATTTGCAGCCCCATCGGCCATCGGTTCTGCGTGCTATGTGCCCTGCCCACTGCCACTTCAACTTGCTAATCCGCTGGGCTATGTCGGCTACTTTAGTTCGCCTACGGATCTCCTCATTTCTGATTCGATCTCGCAGGGAAACTCCGAGCATAGCCATCTCCATAGCTCGTTGTGCTACTTTGAGCTTACTAAGAAGGCACATAGTCAGAGACCACGTTTCGGCGCCATAAGTCATCACTGGTAACACACACTGGTCGAAGACTTTCGACTTGAGGCACTGAGGTAATTCGGACGAGAAAACGCTGCGCAGTTTTCCGAGCATATACAGAAGTACTTATTCTTGACTGTGACTAATACTTGTTTGACTTGAAATACATAACATTAGCAGAATGCATAAAATAAGTAATAAAAAATGATAAAATATATATGATTCTTAAAGTACTTAGATATATTATTGTTTTATTTTCACTTCTCTTTGATTTCTAGTATACAGTTTCAAACCATCTAATCAGATCTTTCTTTAGAATTGTTATTTTTACTTTATTTGTTGCTATGCGTAAAATCTTTTAACTATGAATAATAAAATTAATCCATGAGTTTAAAGTTACTTGATATTAGTTTATTGTTATTTGTGTGTATTGACATTATAATTTAAGCTGACATAAATTATTTCGATTTATTTTATGAGTGCTCTCAAGTGAGGCTGCCGAAACACGCCGTTAGATGCTTGGCGGCAGATTTTCAACTTAAGGGTGGTAGCCAGCCAGCCGAGTACTAGAAAGTACCCTACCACCACGCAAAGCATTTAGAACATCCAGACACATAAGAAACATAATGTTTGTCACATAATTGTTTTTCCTGTTTGGGAATCGAACCCATGGGAATGTATCAAGAAACTTAGCAGGGTTTTGTCAGTTAATTTAGCTGTCGGTTGTTATAAAGTAAGAATAAAATAGTAAGTGGTAGTACTGACAGGTGGCGTGTCGCGGCGGGTAGTCGCGTTTGTACTCGCGATCGCGTTCCGTGCGCTTGTCGGCGCTGCGCTCGTAGCTCGCCGTCATCTCGAACCGCGGGGGCGGCGGCGCCTCGAACTGCGTGCGGCTTGACGTCTGCTCAACATAAACAACATTTAAAATTTAGAATTTATTCAAATTTACACGGAAAACAAAAATCGCCGCATTCATTCATCATCAGCCATAGGACGTCTACTACTGGACATAGGCCTCCTCCTGGGGAGGGGTTTTGCCAATACTCGCCACGCTTGGCAGGCGGGTTGACGAGCGCAGTTAGGTGTGACTGTTCAAGGAAGACGCTGCTGCTCATCTTCCGGATTACATCCCTTAGTCGACTCTTACGGCAACCACGGGTAGAGAGAGTGAGGTAGGTACTATTCTCACGCCGGCACCACCACGGCATTCATCACGGCAATGTCGCCGCATTGTTTTATTTAAAATAAAAATAAAAACCGGCTTAGCAAATCGGACTCGCGCACGAAGGGTACCGTATCATTATCTATAAAAACGGCAAAAAGATCATGTCTGTTGTATGGGAGCCCCACTTAAATATTTACGCATGTTATTCCCATACAACAAACGTGATTTTTTTGCTCAATATTGATAACGGCAACAGATGAACGCTTGAAATATTCACAGAATATTTATTATATTCATTTTAAAAATAAAAATAAAACAAATATTTAAGGGTCCCATACAACAGACATGATTTTTTTTGCCGCTTTTATAGATAATGGTACGGAACCCTTCGTGCGCGAGTTTGACTCGCACATGGCCGGATTTTTTACAATCTCCGACTGTGCCTGTTGGAAAAATTGTTTATAATGATGTAATTCCTTCGGTTTAGTACATGAGCTTATAATATTACAATTGAACCCTGAATTATTGAGTCCTAACTTGTGATCTGCATATTACACTATGATAAACATCACACAAAACGGTACATCATACGTATAGCGATGATAGCTTAGCGGTTAGCGCGGTAGGTTCGCATGCCGAACCTTCACTACCGGTGAAGGAAAATATCGTAAGGAAACCATAGCATGGTGATAGGGTACTTTCTAGGTACTCGGCTGGCTAGCTACCACCCTCAAATTGAAAATCTTCCGCCAAGCATCTAACGGTGTGTTACGGCAGCCTCACTTGAGAGCCAGTACCATTACAGGCTAGGTGTGCTTCATCATCTTCGACCTCACTGTCACTTAACATCAAGTGAGCTGAGGTCAAACACCTAACCAGTAAAAAAAAATGCCTGTGTAGTTATGGTGTGAATGTGTGTGTAGTTGTGGTGTGAACGTGTGTGTATAACTCACGATAGGCGGTGGCGGGGGTCGCTTGTGGCGCGCATCCCGCTCGTACGTGGGGTCCGGCGGCGGGCTGCCCGCTTTGCGGTACGCATTGCTCTCGTACCCACGTTTGCGACGCTCCTCTTCCAACCTATAATATACAGCAATATAAGAGCGGCTAGCATATCAATTTGCAATATTCACGTACATATTTGATTGAGATTTAACAATAGAAAAATGTATGGACAGTGGGACAGCAGTGGGAGAAACTTTTACTCGGTGGTAGATCTCCTTAGCAGGAGGTCGTCTATATTATGCCGCCAAGCAGTACTGATGCTAAGAGATAACATCTGTCCATGATCATTGCAGCGATACACAGAACTTTGAATACCATAACAAAGTCCAGGGCATCGCTGTTTTGGCACTCATTCCTTTGAGACAATTGATGGCTAGTCTCAACAGCCCAGTAAATTCGCTAGCTGCAGTACCGTTCAAACCGGAATACAGTAATGTTTACACTCTACTGCTTGGCGGCAGAATATCTAGTACAGCGGTGGTAACTACATCGACAACCTCCTGCTAAAGAGGCTCCACAAAGTGAATGGGAATGAATATGTTCATAGCATTTTTTTTTTTTAATTCCTGGTTCAGGAGTGTCCAACGTGATTCCATCATATTGTCTGTCCAACCTATAATTTTATTTATTTAAATAAATAAATAACTATTGTAGGACACATTACACACAGCGCCATCTGAACCCAAACTAAGCAGAGCTTGTGTGATGGAAGTCAGATAACTGATAGCATACGTAAATACTTTTTTTGTTGTAAATACATACTTATAATACATACAGAACACCCAGACACAGAACAAACATTTTTGTTTATACCATAAAATGTTTATCCTTCGCGGGAATCGAACCCACGCCCTACAGCTCAGGCAGACATACTCCCAATGACCCAACAGGGCTGTCAAATGTATTAATAATGAAACGAACGAGACACTCTTCTGATTGTATCAGAACCTGACCGTTGCAGCAATATATAGAAAATTGAGTGACAAAACAAAGTCCGGGGTGTTGCTGCACAACTGCTTGTCGGCAGAATATCTGGTACCTAGACGACCTCCTGTTAAGGAGAACTAGCACCAAGTGAAACATATACATATAAACCAATATTGTTTGTCATCAAATAAATAGTACTAACCTTAATTGTGCGCGTTTCAGTTCTAGTCTCTCCAACTCCAACTTCTCGCGTTCGAGACGATGTCTCTCGCGTTCCAAGCGCAGCAACTCGTTCTTTTCACGCTCGATTTTTTCCCTGCAAATAAGAATTAAAAGTTATGAGTAAATTAAAAATATTACATAGTGTTTCTTTAGTTCTTTTTAATATGCAATAAAGATTTATTTATTTGCAATAACATGAGTATGGTATATGATGTCTGTAACTAAATTTATGAGCTTCATGTTAAGTCTGAAGAGGCGTACAAATTTTTGATGGCAACATAATATTAGCAGTAATTTACGTTTTTACACAGGTCATAAAAATGTAATTTAAACGATTTGAAGTAATAACATTAAAAATAATTGATATATAAAAAATAAAAAAAAATACATTGTCACATAAAAAATAAAAAAAAATTTATGAAAATGAAAATGTCAATAAAATTGATAAAATGTCAATATGAAATATAAACAAATTAAAAATAGACCTGCGTTTGCCCACCACGTCACAATGGAGCATGTCAATCTAGAAGAAATCAAAATTCGTTTATTCCAAAACTGACTACTAATTTAGTAGGTTATGACTTGGATTTTATTGTGACGGATTTGTTATGATCAGTAACTTGAAAATATTCAATGGTCGAATTGTAAAATAGTGCATTGCCAAATATGAAATGGAAATAAACAACCTTACAGCCTCGCATTCAGGTTACAATATATAAACACTTCAGAAGAAATTCTCTAAATAATAGCGAAAAGGGTGTTAATATCCATTGAATGGGTAGTTTATTGGAACACTAGCGACCAGACCCGGCTTTGCACAGGTAGTAAGAATGAGTATAGTAAGCTATTCTTAAAAGGTAGATATATGCCACTGTGGAGTTTTTTGTAGACCTATAAAAGAGGAATATTGTAGGTGTTCGGTGGATAGCTCTCTATCTACCGTTGAACTACGCTACGCAGAGTCTTGCTAGTGGTGGTAACTTTATTGGTCTATCAATAAATACATCATGAGAATCATGTGAAATATGTTTATATTATTTTCACCATATCAAACTATATCTCGAATCTAACTGAAACAGCTCCAACGATTTTCATGAAATTTCGTATGCAGAGGGTTTCGGGGGCGATAAATCGATCTAGCTAGGTTTCATATTTAGAAAACGTCGTTTTGTCCGTGTTTTCAGCCGAGCAAAGTTCGGTCATCCGGGAACTATGTAGTGAAGTAAGCAAATAACAGACACGCGAAATGTAACTATTAAGCGATAAAATAAGGTTGAGCTTGGTTACATACCTCTCTGCGCGCAGTTCGTCTCGTTCGAAGGCGAGGCGCTGTTTCTCCTGGCGCATGCGGCGCTCGCGGTCGCGCAGAGCCTCCTCGGCCGCGCGGCGCCGCCGTTCCTCCTCGCGCGCCGCACGCGAACGCTCACGCGCGCGCGCCACGTCGCGCTCCTTCTACATATCGACAACACGTCATCATCATTCATTACAATCCAAATTAGGTAGCCAGACGTGGTTACACGGAAGAGGAGCATCAGGCACAATTGCTTCTTCGGCCCAGAGCCGCAGTGCCTTTACTTATACCAATTTATTTACAAAGTAACGGCAACAAATGCAATTGTGCGTAAGAAGCTAGGTCTAATTTTCTTTTTAATCCCTTATCTGAACGATGATGCCCCCGTGCGTATCATAACATTTGGGTTCGTTTAACCTTGATAGCCTCGTATATAAGATACGACATTTAAAAGAATACATTTTTTTTAAATTCCAAAGGCATATAACTTTATTACAAAATACGCTAATTCAAAAAAATTGTAATATTATTTTGTCATCAGCATACAACTACATATACCAAAGAGTGTGACATTAATTAGAAAATTATCATTGTCAGCTGAAGTTTCCTTTAAACTACAATTTAGACGTCTTTAACGTTAGAGTGAATTGATTTCTTCTAAATCGGCGTGCTCTAACCGTCGTTTTCCATCAGCCGAGTTGGTGACCAAACGTAGAAATATTTAATATACGACGTGGATACTTTGCATCGACATTAAATTAACACACGGGTAGGGTTAATGATCAGTAATCATATAAGCAATGTAAAAAAAATATATTCGCAAATTTAAAAGAAATCAATTTTCAAACAAACTAAATAATAAATCAAGTACCCGAATTAGAATCATCCTGTGACTCATACAACTACAGCTGTGTGCGCTAGAGGGCGCGGCGATTCTTTGACACCAAAGGTATCAATTGATTCAAACGAAACTGTACAGTGCAAGCCGCATTGCGGTGCGCTCAGAGAACTAGGTATGATGTACATCGCATTCACAATCACTATTAACACTCTCATTTTTAACCGACTTCAGGAGGAGGTTATCAATTCGTCGGAATTTTCTTATTTTATTTTATTTTTATGCATGTTCACCGATTACTCGAAAACCACTGGACCGACTCGAAAATTATTTTCTTGTTTGAAAGGGTGTAATTCCCATGTGGTCCCATTGGTATCAGATCTGGATCTGATGATGGAATGCAGGAGAAATCGAGGAAACTCTTTAAATATTATAAGCACACACTTTTGTAAATAAAGAATGAAGGACAAACGTCAACAATGATGCCAATGTCAGTAAATAGATCAATGTTTCAAACAGTTTGTATAAGTTTGTTAAAACCTTTTTAAACTTATTTTATAGTAACTCGTGCATTTGCATTTGTAGGGCATTGTGTCGTATTGCCATATCTTTCGCGAAACATTCTAATCGCAAGGGCGGCATTTTGATGGGCTTCCCCGTAAATAAAAATAGTTTCGGCGTATTCAACAGCAGTATAATGCATGGTGTAATAATATTTTAAATAATGGTATAATGCTGTGAATTTGACATCATCAATGGCAAAATAACTACTTATGTTACACGATCTTATCAACACAAAGTAACAATAAGTTTCAATTGAAAAAAGTTTTCATAAGTAAACTTTTTGCAAACTCTTCTCTTTGTAAAAACTAGTCTATTAGGTGCTGACAATGTCAAAGTTTGTTATTTATTGTTTGTTTACAAGAATCAAAAATCTTAGTGAATTAATAATGGTTCATGAATAAAAATCAGAATACTACCTCCATCTCCTAGCTTCATCATCAGAACTTTACCGCACAGTCTGTTAGCAAAGTTATTTATGAGGAAAAGAAAAAATAGGAAGCGCGGTCAAGTTTGTGCGAGCTTTCAGCTCATTCAGTAAGTATTTCTTTATCGTTTGCATTTAAGAAACGCGCACACGCGTGTCTTTGCACGGTTCCGTGCACCGTTTGCTGTTAAAATACAGGACTATCTCAATGTAATAGTATTTCTTTTTTAATTGGTAATTACGTTTTCTTCTGTCTCCGGCTAATGACATTTGCGCTGCAGTTTTTTAGATACATGTTGCTCCAATATGGTATTTTTTTAAATTGTGAATAATTCAGTAAATAAAAACAATTAATGAAATTATAGCATACCGAATGTATGAGAACGTGGAACTGGATATGTGTTTTCATTTAACGTCGGTACAGTAGCGCCATGTCGTATATGTATAAATACATAAAAAAAAAAAAACAAGATTTTAATCCTGGAACTGCGTTCGAAATCAATCCATCGTAGTGGACATATAGGTCTTTTCCAAGACACGCTTTTCAGTCATTTTAAGCGTCTCGCTTTCAGGAACTTCTTGTTACCTACTCCAACAAGTTTCACGGCGTTCTAAGCTACATTTGCTGCTACACCAGCAGTTATTGGTTCTGCCAACATATTATATGACCAGTCCTCTCACGAATCGCTCTAGATATATCTTAGACAGCGGTTCTTCAAACTTTTTTAACGATGAAGCCCTACCTGAACCCTAAAGTATTCAAAAACTGTTTTATGTGTATTGTTTATTGTCAGTTGAGTCAGTGTTGAACTGTTTACTATGCTCCTGTCTGAAATGTCGCGCTGTCATATTACGCATTCTACAACTATCTACTCTTTTAAACTTTTAGTATTTTTTCTTTCTAACTTTATGTTAGATGTATTTGCCGTGGTGGTGCCGGCGTAAGAATAGTACCCCACCCTCTCTACCCGTGGTTGCCGTAAGAGTCGGCTAAGGGATGTAATCCGGAAGATGGGCAGTAGCGTCTTCCTTGAACAATCACACCTAACTGCGCTCGCTAGCCCGCCTGCCAAGCGTGGCGAGTATTGGCAAAACCCCTCCAGGAGGAGGCCTATGTCCAGTAGTAGACGTCCTATAACTGATGATGTGTGATAGTAACTTTTTTTTTTTTTTCCATTTTGACCATAATTTTCGCGGAGCCTTGATAGAGGCTTTGGCCCCTAGGGGCCGAGAAGCATACTTTGAGAATAAGAGGTCGTAGAGAAACACTTTTCTGAGTTTTGTAATGTATTGGTGAACTGATTCCAGCTGTTTCGGCACTACGTTTATTTGAAGATTTTATCACAATGTAATCAATATCATGTCACGACACTGCATTGTATCGAATTAGCAAATCACAGTTTTTCGAACTAAAAAAAAAAACTACAAAACCGACTGTATTCTTCACAACACTTTTTTTTAAATAACTGACAAGCTAAGTGTTTGACCGCAGCTCACCTGATGTTAAGTGACGGTGTGGTTAAAGATGGTAAAGCACACCTAGCCTGGAATGGAACTGGCTCTCAAGTAAGGCTGCCGGAACACACCGTTAGATATTCAACTTAAGGGTGGTAGCTAGCCAGTCGAGTATAGAAAAAACCCTACCACCACACAAAATTATACAAATAATAAAAACATTTATTATTAAGAGGAAAGCAGTCAACTGAGACATTTGAAAATTAGGAATTTCACCAAGCTATTTCTGTCGCGCCGCACGCAGCACCCGCGTACTTACTGAGCGAAAGGGGCAACTGCACCTCGGGCTCATTAACCCGAAATAAAATGAGCAAAATCGAGGTTTCGTATTCCTCTGTTTCCTCCTCGAAATTTAAACCGATTTTAGTATTTTTTTTAACAAGTAAATAAGAAGGATGTGTTCTTTGCCTGTGCGTTTTATTTTTTTAAGATTATGTCTATGAGATTGGGAATTTGGACGTTGAAACACAGCGTTGAAACTAGGTAAATTTTAAGATTTTTGAAGATTCCTAGCTCTTATAAAAAAAACATATCGCACGTTGAAAACAAAAGTGACACTAAACGAAAACCTGTTTACCTGTACCTGTTTAAAATATTTACCTGTTATTCTGATTAAAATCAATCAGGTTCTGATTGAATAATACCAGAACTATTATTTAAAACCATAACAATACATTATGTCAAGTCACAGTTGAGTTATTAACCTCATAAAACTTACAAAAAAACTTAAAATGGCCATACTGAAAAATTGAGTTTTTCGTTTAGTGTCACTTTTGTTTTCAACGTGCGATATATCAAAAAATCAAAACAGAGGGGAACATGAAACTAGCAAGTATCTACTTCCTATCTAAAAATTATTGCTCTAGTATTAAAATCCTGGAAGGAAAATGGGGAAAACGTTTGTATGAAGAAAATGACGACATGTTTCCTCTTAACAATTAATACAATTAGATTAAAAACAGAAATTAAATCAACAATTAATTTGATTTTGGAATTGTCCACGACCTTTACTTTTTTTTTTTGTAGGTATGCCATGTGGAAATATACATTAGAGATACTGACTAGCAAATGCACAAATCGTGTGACAACTTTTTACAAAAAATCATTATGGTAAATTGTAATCCTTACCCAAATCTTGTTGAACGAAAGCACTTCTCTGGGAGACCTCCTGCGTTCGCGACTTCGAGTGCTGCGCCTTACTCGATCCTACAATATATAATATCAATTGATATCTAACTACCAATTACAACTCTGCACATACTATACAACTCTATGTTATACGCTTAAGATTCCAAAAATAACTATAGGACTACTATTTACAATATTATGTTACGGACTTGTTACTAACCAATGCTTATTTGTTTTTGTGTTTAAGTAATAAGATGTTCTCTTGATGGTAAGAGATAACGCCTGTCCATCACTATTGCAGCTGTACATAATTTACTAAAACAAAGTTTAGGGCATCGCTGCTTTGGCTCTCATTACTTTGAAACTTTCGATGGTTAGTCTTAACAGCCCTGTAATTTCGCTAGCTGCAGTACCCTTCAAACCGGAACACGTTAATGTTTACACACTATATCTGACACAATATCGGGCACTGCGGTGGTGCGTACCTAGACGACCTCCTGCTAAGGAGACCTACCACCAAGTGAATGTGAATGAATATGTGCATAGCATATTTTTTTAGATTTTTTTGTGGCTCAGGAATGTCCTATGTGATTCCATCATATTGTCTATCCAATATTTTTATTTAAATGTAATAGTAATGAAACGAACGAGACGCTCTCCTGATGGTATAAGATAACGCCTGTCCATGACCATTGCAGCAATACACAGAAAATTGAGTAAGAAAACAAAGTCCGGAACATCACTGCTTTAGCGCTCATTACTTTGAGACTTTCGTTGGTTAAGACTCAACAACCCAGTAAATTCATCTCATTAACATTTATGTAACATCTCCTTTACACTTTAATAGGCCCGAGTGGGTGGGACTCCGATAGATAGTCTGGGTGCTTCCGGATGTGACAGTTAATTGTACACTGTTCACATGGTGTTTCTTCTAGGTAAATATGCTCCACTGTTGACCGCATCTTGGCATCTTTGCACTTAACATCAGGAGCGTTGGCGGTAAAACGCAAGCCAAATTATTAATTTTAAAAAGTCCAGGTTAAACTTTCATAATTTTTTTTTAAATAAAAGATGCCTTTCTGTTGACCGCATCTTTGCTTAACACCAGGAGAGTTGGCGGTCAAACGCAAGCCTAATTAATAATTAAAAAAAGTCCAGGTTAAGGTTTCATAAAAAAATGTTTATAAAAGGTTAGTTGTAAACCGGTTTCTTGAAGAAACATTATCTTTTAAATTATTTACTTTTCCCACTTCACAGAACACACTTGTTATTTTTGTGGCGTTGGTTGTTGAGACCTGAAGAGGTTAGACATTTAATATAATACCTCAATATTATAACCGCCAATGTATGTATACTATTGTCACATTTCCGAATAAATGCATACCTTGTCTGAACGAGCCGACTTTTCCCGCGTGCGCGATGTGGAGCGAGTGCTTTCGGCACCAGACTCCTCGCCTTCCTTCTTAACCTTCACTTCGCTTTTGTCACTTTCTTGGCTCTAAATACAGAAACAAATTTATTATTCTCAGAGAGTTTGTCCCGAAATCTATCCTAACCACACTTTACATTGGATTTCGGTAATTTTATACACAACTAGCAGACCCGACCACACATTACTGTGGCCAAATTGAACACACGCGTGTAACGTGAAATAATTTGTAGCGCATATGAAACGTTTGGACTTTTAACGTAGCGCCATCTATTGGATACTTACTCAATCCAGTTATAAATAACCTTACACCGCCATCTATTAGAATTTTATGGAATTCACAGATAATTTGCAATAAAAAATATTGCGATAATAAATTGAGATATAAACTATCCTATCTCTCAAGTTGGATCAAACTGCACACAGTTTTGGTTAAATCGGTTCAGTAGTTAAGGAGTTCATCGCGGACAAACAACACGAAATTTTTATATATATAAAGATACTCTTTATTTGTGACGAAAAGACAGTATACATACGAAAAAAAAAGAACTACATATAATATAAACATGCTTCATAGCTATATGAATTGGCTAAATTAGGATTAAGAACTAACAATCTATAACAAAATAAAGAGAGATATAAAATGAAGTTACATTTTGCATGTTCATTTTCTTTGTTTTGAACTATGCAATGGATTTTCATACGGTTTTCCCGATCATGGAAAAATGACAATGGATTTTTCTTTTAATCATTTACAGGCTAAGTGTTTGACCACAGCTCATCTGATGTTAAGTGACGGCATGGTCGAAGATGGTAAACACACCTAGCCTGGAATGGAACTGGCTCTCAAGTGGGGCTGCCAAAACACACCATTAAATGCTTGGCGGTAGATTTTTAACTTGAGGGTTGTAGCTAGCAAGTCGAGTACAAGAAAGTACCCTACTACCACGCTATGGTTTCCTCACGATGTTTTTCTTTACCGGCAGCGTTTGAACCCACTCCCTTCGGCGTGTGAACCGACCGCGCTAACCACTGAGCTACCATTGCTAAAATTTCCTATTCAAATGGGTCTTCCTCGATAGATACTATCAAGGTTATTTCAAATCAGAGTGAATCGATTTCTTCTAGGTACGCGTGCTCCATCAGATCGCATCTACGCTTAACATTACGCGAAATGGCGGTCAAAGCAAATATAATTGTAATAAAAAATTGGAGTTTTTTTTTAGGATAGGTTTATGTCCATGTGAAACCGGAGCAAGCAACTAGTTATGTATCTTACTTCTTTGTCCTTGTTTTCATCCTTCCCGTCTTTGCTGCATCGTCGTTCAGACCGTGATGGCTGGCGGCGAGACGCAGACTCAGATTCAGATTTTGCTTTTTCGACCGAAATCATGCGACCATGTAGCTCTGTAGAATATAGAAAATATGTAACATATTTATTAAGGCGCTGTAGGTATTATAATTGGATTCGTAAAAAATGTTTTATTTGAATTTACTTGGTGGTAGATCTTCTTAGCAGTAAGTCGTCTAGGTAGGTACCACCCCTGTACCAGATATTCGGCCGCTAAGTAGTACCTAGTGTGTAACATTACTGTGTTCCGGTTTGAAGGTTACGAAATTAAGGTAGCGATATTACAGGACTGTTGAGTCTAACCATCGAAAGTTTGAAAGTAATGAGCGCCAATTCAGCGATGTGTTTATTACTTGTTTATTTTTAATAGAAGTATAAAATTAATTACAACATTTTTTTAAGAGTACAGTTACAATACTACACTAAATGAAGTTGGTTAAAAAGTAAAACGAATTATAGAACTATATGCATTCAAACTATACCAAAAAATTAAAGGCTCACCTGTTCTATGAAGATTCTTGATGCAGTTTTCAGCATCTTGAGCTGAGGCCATGGTGACATACCCGTAACAACGAGATCCAGGAGTTCGGGCATTTGTTACCACTTTGGCTCCAATTACCTGTCAATAACTTTACTAATTAGTACGTGGATGACCGAGCTTTGTTCGGTTTTTAATTGCCTGAAAACACGGATAAAACGACGTTTTCTAAAAATGAAACCTAGCTAGATCGATTTATCGGCCGCAAAACCCCCTGCATACTTAATTTCATGAAAATCGTTGGAGCCGTTTTTGAGATTCAGAATCATTTATACAAGAATTGCTCCTTTAAAGGTATTAGATAGATAGATGTTCCAATTTGAAACAGTCTTATATATAAACAAAAAATGCCTTCCTGAAGCAAGATTAATTTTATATATTATATAATACTTATTTTTTTTTTACTTTTTTAAATTTTAATAATTTTATTTTGTTAATTTATTAAATACATAATACAATACTAATACAATTTTTAAATACTTGAGCCCGTGACTTCGTCCGTGTTGACTTTGGAATTGGGTTTCAAATAGAAATTAAACTTATTGTGTAAATAATAAAAAAGCACTAGTTCCATCCTTTATTAAATTTGCGCCATTTATTACATACATTAGGATAAAAAATAATGTTCCATGAGACGCATCTATAAGTACTATAACTGTATACCCATATTTATGCAATAAATGAATTATGAATTATCTGTTTGCCAAATTTCATCCAAATCCGTTAAGCTGTTTTTGCATGATTAAGTAACAAACATCCAAACTTTCACATTTATAGGATGTATCAATTTCTATCCCGAGAATTAATTTTTAATTTGTCTTAAGTTTTATTATTAATTTTATATTGCTGTTATATTGCATGTGGTTTATACCTGCATATACATAATGATGCAACACTTAAATTTTGCCAAGTTAATTTATGTTAATTGTATTAGTGATTGTTTTATTACCTTTCCATGTTTGCTGCAGAGTTGCTTTAAGTCTTTAGCACGAGTGTCGCCAGAGAGCCCACTGACCCAAAGATTGCGAGCTCCTCCTTCTTTACCTTCATCTTTCTTTTCTTTTTTCTCACCATCACCATCTTTGTCTTTTTCATCTGAAAATTATAAGATTTATATAAACAACCCTGACATAAGTTCAAAGACTTGAAGTGTTATATTATTTTCTACTTTGTCATACCTTTTTGTTCCTTTTCATTCTGCTCTGGATCATTGCTGAAAAAATAACAACAACATTTTATTTGCAGTTCTATAAGCATGTGGTTTTGTTGTAACAAAGGCTGTTTCATACTATTGATAATTCATACATCAAACAATTTGTATGTAGTCACTTATTGCATTTGGAGACATTCAATTGCTATCGTCGGTTTAACGTCACACAATCATCTACAAAGTTTTGCACCGCTACTCCTCCAAAGTCCCGCTAACAGCAGCTGTTGTCGTAGTCCTGGACACTCGTTGCTCGTAGACGCTGCCTTGCCGCATAGTTTGAAGCGCACACGACGTATGAAGAATACCCGGAGTGTCACGGTGGCACGGCGACTCGACGTCACTCGACGCGCAGCCGCACCGTTGATTCCGCTAGTCGCAGACGACGCGACGTCGACGATCCGAGCGAGGCAGCAACCGCTGGTGCAAAACTTTGTAGCGATACCGAGAGTAAAATACGTAGAGCTAGTCGAAGAGGATAGTTGCGCGTGGGCGTGCGTCGCGATGGCCGTGCGGCGTGCACCAACCTAGTGGCGGTGGCTTCCTCGCTAGCTTGCTGGTCGACGTCCGGCGCGGCGACGACGGGCACGGCTTCCTCACCAGCCGGCACCTCCGCGGCTTCCTCCTCCTCCGCTTCATCTACGCCAATATCGTTGGTCAGCCGAGTCAGTGCAGGTCGCTCCTACTGGGAGCGGCCGGCTCTGTCTCTCGCAGACAGCTTCTTGCTAGCACGAGTGACGCACGCACGCGACGTAAAGGCGTGGGTGCGTTCTTGCACATTTTCTTACTTGCATGTTGAACATTTACAAATTCCTGACCTGAAAACTTGATTGGACATTAGCACCGCTGCCTGCATATGGAGCGCTATGGCTCAGAGCCACAAAATCCGGGCAATATAATTACCGAAGAGCGGAAATTTTGCAAAGGTAGCCCCACTTTAAAGCACCATAAGCACATTCTTATGTAAATGTAGATATGTTGCTACTGAGTGCAAATACTCTCCAAATGCTGCAATTTTCCATTTTTGAAGCAGTTACTTGTAGCTCCTGCTATTGTTGCAATTTTCATACGGTGCTCTCCAGCTGAATGTACTATCATAGTTTTCTCCTTATAACAACACTGGCCAACAGCACTGTCTTCAAGTGATAGGTGTATGCTTACTGTTGTAATGTTCATGTCTGATTTTTCATGGTTGAGTAATGTCACATTGTTATAATGACGATACATTATTTTCTCCCAATTTGTACACACATTACACACCACTTCCTGCCATTAAATAACCTAAAGCTGTTTTAAAAATAATATCTTACCTTTGTTGTCCGGTTTAGTTGTGTTGTCAGTCTGGAAGAGAAAATCATTGGTGAATGTTGTGCATCTGGCACATCTCCAGCAATTTAACTACTCATTTATATTTAGCTGAATAATCAGACCATCTGTGCAAGTTCAGTTAAATATTCACTTGCACCAACATTTCATCTATCTCCTACGATGTTAGAGCTAACTGACAATTAGAAAGAGAAATAAAATATTATGATAGCAATAAATATATTTTATCTACATACAAAAACCTACAAGTTGTTGCCAAGTATCCAAGTTTATTTACAAAAAAACACCCACAAGTTTCTATTCTAGTCAATATCCATCATGATATATCCGTTAGAGAATCCATTTGACACTTTAGTACTATGGGAGGGCAATTTTACAGTGACATTGAATACATAGAAACATACCTCTTCATTTAATAGTTCATCATCTCCTATGTCTAAGTTGATGCTATCTTCTGCATCTGTGTTAATCTCATTTTTGTGGTCATCTTCCTTTTCTTTATCCAAGCAGGCTTTTTTAGCTTGAGTGGCTTCAGATTCTTCTTTGGACTCCCGTTTTCTGTTGGTTTTTTCATTTTCATCAACCTCCATGGTGTTTTCTAATGGTTTCTCTTTATTCTCTTGAGTTTTTGAGGGTTCAGTTTCTTCTTCGTCTCCAGCGTCATCCTGCACGATCATGTCTTCCATGGCTGGAGTCTCCTCGGCCTCCTGTTCTATAGCGCTTTCCGCACGCCTCGTTCTTTTGGTGGGAGTTTTGGTGTCGGTCTGCTCAAAATTATACTTCTCGGGATCGTGCCCCTCCTCTTCCAAGTGCTACAAAATAATTTTGTTTAAATGACCACTGCTTATAATCAGAGGTATTTACTAAAGTACTGATAGATCACACGTCATTTTTTACCTTCCACAGACGTTCGATGAGCACACCGCGGACGCCGCTTTTATCTAGGTTACGTTTCTCCAATTCTGCGCGTAAGTCGATTACTCTAAGATCATTGATGTTGAGACGCTTTTTACTCGACATCGTTAGACGTTATTTTAGGACCACAACTATCAAAGTTATTTTCGAATACTAGATTAAACAAAATATGATACTTTACCACGCCAAGAAAAAAACTATGATACGAAAACAAAATGGCTGTCTGTTTTTTTTTTTATTGCTAACTGGGGCTGGCTGGTTGGCGCTAATGATAGCACTGGCAACTGTGTCATGTGTACGAAAACGTAATTTGTATTTGTACTCTATAAAGGCGTGTGCTTTCCAGCGGTTTCCAAGCCAAATAATTTATCATTCACTACATGATAATATTTCCACAATAATTTGTGCTTTGTATACAGTTGCTGATGAATTAAAACTAAGGTTTTTTGGCGGGAATAGAGAAATCACGTCACCGCATTGTCTAAATCTACTACTTCTTCTAAATTTATTTTTTATATATTGTAAGAAATCGATTACACTTTTTTTACTATGGAGGTTTAAGATTTGGGATCTGAGACAGGCACACTTATGGCAAAACAACATCTAAAACGCTGATGATGTTGTGTTAATTATTTTCCAACGCAAGAAATGCTAAGTAAAATGAATAGTAAAACTCTTTACGGAGATAAGTAGTGTGTATATTATGCTGATTTGATTACAATAAAAGTATATTTTAAAATTCATAAAGATTTCAGAATCGTACTATTTTTTTTTGTAGTGTCCTTCGAATTATTGTCTACTCGAAGTAGAAAATACTACTTTATTTTACCTACCGTACGATCTCTCATTCACGGCGTCTGGCAGCACTGAGAAGAATATTTAAAAAAAATGTCATGTGATTGTTGTCAATAATTTGCCATAGAGTTTCCACAATTATTAAATAAAAAACAAATTTGTGTAAAGATTTTGCACTGTTCTATTTTATATTATTAATAATATCGAACACCAAATAACCCGGCGCTATTCACTCATGAACATGACTTCAGGTAAATTAAAACCACACGAAAGACAATCCAGTTACTCTAAAATAATTCACATTATTTATTACTCATTGTAAATTCTTTCAGATAACAAACATCATGATCTGGATTTAACTTGTAATTTACTAGACAAGTTAGTTTTGAAACAGTTGCATCTTTTGGAGGAAAAAATGCAGTGCGAGCTTAATATTGAGTCAAGTATCAACAATGGGACCATTCACCTTGCTAAATCACGATATATTATGGGCCAGAGTTCTGTGAGTACAGCCAGATTACCTACAGAATGTAGTCCTGATTTCTCTGCATCTACGATGTGTGAAACGGTTGAGGATGATGGTGTGAAACAGATGAAAGTAGTAGATAATAATGACGAGAGTAAAGTCAACCCTTTACGGTGGTTTGGTGTCCTAGTCCCTCAGAACTTACATAAAGCACAGGGTATTTTCCAGAATACAATTAACTTTGTAGTTGAATGTGTTAATGTTCAGCTTCAAATACTAAAAAATTTGGAAGATATTGAAACCTTAAAGAAATATAAAACTTTAGGTCAGTCGACATAATTTCACATTAATGCATAATTGAATATTATTATATTTAGTACTGTAGCTTGAACAATGCTCAGATGATAAAAAGATGGAATATCTCTATTTCCATGACTGAGAAACAATAATTTATTCTTTTGGATTTGAAAATGAATGGATATCTCATATAGAAAATAGCTAATGTTGCTGGTTCAGTAGCATGGGACCATGGGCAGTGAAGGTAAGTGTGAATACATGTCTTAAAAAAGTCATTAAACTTAAACCTGCAACCAAGATGACCTAGTTACCTCCTAGATATTGTAAGACCTGCAATGGCCCTGCAAAGCAACACTATTAATTGCTAAGAACTTTTGTGTTATTGTAATAGAATTCATCAATTGCCAGCAACATTAGTAAGACACATTCTGATAATGGTGATTTCAAAATGACTAAAAAGTTTATGCTCATTGGTTTCATATGCAATTCTAAAAAACTTAAAAAGATAGATTGCTCCAAAATATGTAAGCATATGGAGTCTAGTAATTTTATTATATGTAGTTGTATGTACAATTAGGCAGAGTAGATCCTGTTTGATCTGTGTTAAAGGGAGATTACTCATTAAAGAAAAGTTGTCACACAGAACACATTTGCTTGTTGAACACATATGCATAAAATGGTTAGTAGTTTGATAGTAAAGGGAATAAATAGTTTTACCAACTTGGAAGCACTTGGCACCTTTTACAATCTTCATAGGATTGTAAAAGTTAATTTGTTTATTTATTTAAATATGTATAGTAATTATTTTCGTTTGGAAAAGAAAAACACAATGTAGAGATTTCATTGATTTTATTTTAATTACAAGATGAATGACCCTAGTAAAAAATAAATACATGTCAGCTGTACTGCGAAGCTTTGTCTTTTGTTGTCTAAAGTCTTTTTAATAGGTACTATCTACCTATATTATTTTACATCTATTTTTCTACAGATAGTTAAATCTATGAAGATGTGCCTCCTTAGTCTTGCCTGTGCTAGACAATTTGGTATTAAGTTTACTCAGGCAACTTTACTAAGATTTCAAGCATAATGTGACTAAATTTAATAATACCTTTGTACTACCAAGGTCAACTCGGAAAATACATTAGTAATCTTATCATTTAGCACAATACTGCAGGTACTTATACTGTTTTCTGTTCATGATAAATCAATTTATTTTCAATTTGCCGCTTAGAAAATAATTAGTGATTAGTTTGTACTGTAACAATAGAATATTATAACAATATAAATAAATCTATAAATAATGTAGAGATTTTTTCTTGATTAGTGAGATCCTAAGCGATTAGCAGAAAAATTCGGGGGACATGTTACATGGAGTAGACTATCTATATAATCCAAAATAATATTTTATCTAATATGTATACATAATAGAAAGTATTTATATAATTCTTATGGTCGTTGGTGTTATAATAAGTCACAATCTGGTATGATTTACTAAAAACAGTACAGTAGTCATGATCCTTAAATATTATGATCACATGTATCTTGTGTGGGTATATCCATACTTTATTTAAATATTTATTTGGTAAACACTGGAGAAAGTAAGTATTTGTATTAATATAAATAAATCTGTATCAGTGTATTTTCCTTTGTTAAATTGTCAATTGCTTAAGAAAAAGATAAAAATGCTTGAAAATTTCACTGAATTTTATTACCTATAAAACAAGGTCAATTTCACTAAAAATACAAATTAAATGCAAAGTAATCATGATCTAAACACAATTTTAGATATATTTCTTAACCATGGCTACAGTTTAGACTACACTAAATTGATGTCATTGCTATAAAATACAGTATCCCAAGATTGGCTAGCAATATTATACGAGCTGTTGTTGTTTTGATGGTATAAACCCTTGAAGCTCTACACATGAATATCTGCTTGTCCATACAAAATCGGATGTTGGCCATATTCATATACGGCTCATTCGCATGATAAAAAAATAGGACCCCTTCTATGTCGATGGTCCATCATCACCAATTTCATAAATGCAGCAGTCGTTAATCAGTATAAAATAAAGTCACATTTCGGATCTCTGTTTGTTCGACTCTAATCTACGCAACGGATTTCGCGTTTTCACTATTATTTACTTAGAGCTCTGTACAATTTCTCGAAAAACTAGTCACTGTCTATCAGTGACTAGTTTTTCGAGAAATTGCTGAGAAATGCTTCATCGACAGGATTCTTATTCGAAGGTCGCTTTTACGAAAACATCTTTTGCCTAACGAAATATTCTTCGAATTGACCACTCGTTGACGGTTGGTTTCTTGAAAGAATCATTTATAAAAACTATGTAGGTATGTCAAATGGGGATTGGTTCCGTTGTACCCGACTACTCAAAAAAGGAGGGTTATAATATTAGCAGGCTATGTAGGTATGTATGAATAATAATGTTACCTTGTATCTCTAATCTAACTACTATCTTTTAAACTGCCAACTAATCATATTTTTAGCAAATGAAGTGTCTATTGACCACGATAAGCACATTTTAAATATATACGTATTATAATTTATTTGACAATAACGCGATGAGCAATAAAAAAAATAGTGAACGTGGCAAGGTAGTTTTTAGTTTTCCAACCCATATAACATGCATTTTGGGTTTTCTATTTTCAGTGAATTGCGATGACTATTCGCGTATATTCCCTTAGGCAAAATGATTTATATCACTATTGAGATTTAACATAATTTTTAGGTGTCTTACCTTTAGCCACGTGCGCCCCACATCACAGATTGGTGGCGTAATACGGTAAAAAAAATATTTATGGGGAGATGGACTCTATCATATTGACTTGTTCTTATATTAAAATCTATTATTCATAAAATATTGATAGCTCACTCTAGTTGGGACGTGATTTAATAAATAAAATAAGAAAAACGTGAGCGTGATATTATATATAAAAAAAACTACATAGTATTTAAGTCATATAGTTAACTATTTTTAACAAATAACTAATTTTGTCTTTTTTGTGAATAACTTGAGTTATATCTTGTCCCATTATAGCAGTTCTAAGAAACATGAAGCGAGGCTTAAATTTCTTATAAATTATTAAGTTCAATATATACCCTGGTAAATTAAAACTATCGGAAATAATGTCACTTACTTATAAAGACTTGCACAAGTAGGTACTGAAATAACGTTACTGGCATATTTCTATTCAATTACATAAGTAAAATCTGATTCTGATGAAATTAGAAACTTAAACATAGGAACAGGAAGTGGTTTTGTATAAAAGCAGTGGCGTAGCGTGGATATAATCCGCCCGGGGCGGCAGGAGCTTTTGCCATCCTCTTCACTTCACTATCACTTCACTATCATCACTACATAGTATAAAACAAAGTCGCTTTATCTGTCCCTATATCCCTATGTATGCTTAAATCTTTAAAACTACGCAACGGATTTTGATGCGGTTTTTTTAATAGATAGAGTGATTGAAGAGGAAGGTTTATATGTATAATACATGCATATGCACCACATTAATATCTACATTGCACCCGTGCGAAGCGGAAGCGGGTCGCTAGTTTTTAGATATTTAAATTTTAAAGCACAAAATAAAATACGGTGGTTCCCTGCAAGTCACTAGCGTCGTTACAATGAGCAAGATGTCATTATTATACATTAATTTAGGTAAAGAAAGTAGGTTCTTCTTTTTTTCGTCATAGTATATAAGTAATTGAAAATTCCGTGCTCATTTCAATCGGTCCAAATCAAAGGTGCGACAAAGTAATGAAATGGTCAAATATTTACAATAGCCCGCCCCCACTGCGCTACGCCACTGTATAAAAGTAAACCTTAAGACATTTAAGACTTAATACGAATGTTGTTGTGGCCTTGAAACCTTTTCATATATTTTTTTCCTAAACTTAGATGTCCTCTCCTCTTTCGTGAATAATGCGATAACTTAGCGTCGTACAAAGTACATTATGCAGTAGGTAACAATATTAATTATTAATAATAATTACTAACATTCATCGAAATTAATATAAGTACCTAGTATATAAATATACAAACAAGAAACTTAAAAATTATGCAACAATAAAATCGCAAATAGAAGAAAACTTCTCATAGAAGTTTAAACCCTAAAATTAAAGCAAATAAATGCAAGATACACGAAATGTCTAATTAATAGTATACTTATACTTACAAAGTTTTTTTCAATGTTGTGCGCAAATATTTGTGCTAATGGCTCGATTACATCTAACGAGTGCGAGCACATTGGCGAAACAACCTCTGATATAAATTAAAGGGCTATAATCTGCACGCTATTGCCACCAGTCCGACCCGGCGGGTCTTATTTTGATACAATCGTGTCGGCGGGCGAGTTAATCCGGCGCGTGCAACCCGGCCGGCGGGATGCCTTGCGGGCTTACAAATAGAAGTGTTCGATTAACTCTTTATTGTTCATTAATTTCTGTTATTACCAAAGATTACACAAAAAAGATAATTTTTAGCAAAAGAAAAACCGATTTCAAACGGTAAACTAAAAAGTAAATGTTTCCCCTCGATTTCTCTGGGATGCCATCATCAAATCCTGGTTTCCTTATCATGGTACCACCCTTGGGATATCTCCTTTCCAACAACAAAAGAACCATTAAAATCGGTTCATAAACGACGAAGTCATCCGCGAACACACATAAAATATATATACTTATATATATGGTCGAATTGAGAAACCTCCTTTTTTGAAGTCGGTTAAAAAATAAACTTAATAAGTGTATCAATTGGCGAACTCATAGCTAAAAGCAATCCCTTCCAGGCAATCTTATGACGGAGAGGAAAAAGTCGGGGGTGTGTCAATAACGAGGAATTACATGGGGGTACATTACTATGTATAACATAGAGATATATTCCAATAATAATATATCCTAGTACTTAGATTAGCTAAAATGACTTCATATGCAAAACGAATGAAATATAAAGAGAAAATATACATGAATATGCCAGTTAAAGCAACAGAATCAACGTGACGATGCTGTTGCTCTAAGAGCAACTAAGAAAGAAGTTGCTGCGAAAGGTAAAAAAAAATTAAACTGAAGTTTTGTGTTATGCCTCAGTTTTCTTGCCACCGACGAAATTGATCCTGCTTGCAACGTTCTGATGCTGCAGTAATTCAATAGGTTCGGCGCCCGAAAGGTCCCCGTTGGTCTTTGATGTCTCAAGGGAGAATATTAACACTACTCTCAATTGATCTCTGTTTAGTATCATTTTACCGTACACGTACTCGTTAGGTGTAATGTCTTTAAACATAGTGTTAGTGCTAACTTCTTGACGGATACCTTGACTAGACTCACTTTACTTTTTAGCCTTCAAATATTTAGTTACAATTTTAATTGGTATTTAAAACCATATTTTAAACAGAATCATATCATTACAATGTCTGATATCTCTGTCTGTGTCCTGTTCAACACATCATCCGTAAATAATAAACAGCGTTTGATAAATTTAATAAGTATAAAATATTTTAAATATAAAAAGTAGAATGGTAAACAAAGTGTTTTGTGCTTAACAAAGCGGAATAGGTATACCTAATACCTTATAAATTGACAATTAATAAAACCTATTTTCGTTAGGATAAGTAGGTATATATATATTTCGTTAGGATGGTATTTCCACAAGCGTAATGTTACGCAAAAGTTCCATTCGTGACCAAAATTATTAACAATATTTAACTTAGACTCTGGTCTACAATTTTATACCCTAAATACACTTACACTTTCCTGTTGATGAAGTTCAACCAGGTCTCGTTCACATTGCGTTCCCAACATAACAAACATCCTATATTCCAATTTGGGCGCCATAATACAATAACATCCTAACACCTACCTATGCTTTATTACTCAATGTACAAAAATATTATGGAACAACATGAACACGACGATCGAACGGCATCTGTCAATAACTTGCAAGTAGATATTGAATTATCATATATGTATCTACTTACTTATTTACTAGTTCGCATCCATTCTTGCAAACCTATCTAAGGTTTGCAAGCTTGGATGCGAACATTTATGACGGTAAATGATGTGCGGTATAATGCAACTTGAAGTATTCGAATAGTATTTGGAAACGTCACTGCTAAGATGGTCCAGCTGATTTTAAAGCTGCTATGCTAGGTAGGTAATATACTTTACATCCCATAATACATTGTCAATTTTAAATTCTCTTTTACTGTTGCATCGTCGTCAACGTTTCATTTTCACTTTTAAGTGTTTAAGTACTTCACATTAGTGTCTTCTGTTATAACAGGCACTGAATAATACGGTAAAAGTAAGCGAGCAACCGACATCACGTAAATAATGAATCCTCTATTCATATCGATGAGACTAAGATTTACTAATGGTCTGGATTTGTATGGGCACGTCTAGCCTTTGTACTGTCTGGAATTTGTCCGCCATTGTCATCGAGTTTTTCGACACCATAGTAATTTTCAACGTAGCGTACCTATCGCTGCTGTGTGTAGAATTGTTATTTTTATTTATTTGACTATGAGATTACATTCGGCTTTTGTTGCAATCGTATTTTTGTTCTGTCGAATCTATTTCAAAATGACCACAGTACGTGATGCGCGGGGAATTCCGCGTCAGAGGCGGCTCAGTGAATGTTACTTTACAGCGCAGCTTGCGTCTTGCCTAGCCTGGTTCGCCGCCGGCTGGAAGCGCACGCCACTCAGATCGAGTGCAGGCTTCGTCTCGCCACCAGGCTTGCACGTCGTTATAGTGAGCCGTCCGGTGCCGCTGCTCGTTCGCGTGTACCATCGCGCACACGCGGCAGAAGAAATACGTGTTAATAAACTCGCCTTTACCCTGAAACAGGCATACACACAATCAAGATCTATGTTTTTACATACAAGACGCAATATATAACATCCATTCCACCCACAACATCTTTAATATGCAAGTACTCTTTAGCCTTTGGTTGCTATAAAACAGGGGTTCCCAAACTTATTTTGTCTACTGCCCACTTTGAGAATAAATTATTTTTTAACGCCCCCATTTTTTTCACCTACTTAAAGCTAAGTATGTTTGAGCAATCTCTTAACTGATATTAGTTGATGTTCACAAGTTGTAGTTGAGAGTCGAGAGCTCATGCAGTCGGCATGTCTAAGAGGCCTCCTAGCTAAATGAAATTACAAATCACCCCCCAAGCCTCTAAACAACGCCCCCATTTTTTTTCTGGGTCCCTTAACGCCCCCTTTAGACCTGCAGCGCCCACAAGGGGGCGTTATCGCCCACTTTGGGAAAGGCTGCTATAAAAATATTGTAAATAAATAAATAAATATTAAATATCTCTCCTGATGGTAAGAGATACTTAGACTACCTCCTGCTAAGAAGATTACGGTTGATAGAATATAGTGAAGAAAGAAAATGTAGTGTGCCGTCTCCACATAATTAGATAAGAACGGGTGATATTCATTAACTTTTTATACAATTCACGTGTAATCGAGGCTCGCCTCACCTTTCACATGTTGTGTAACGTCGAGTGATCACGGGCCACTCGTACATGTGGCTTTGTATGAGAGCGTTCGTGTAAAAGTGTTTCCTTGACTTGTAGCGTTGGTGGCAGTAAATCACGCTGCGTCACTGCGGGCGGGCTTCGTAAACAAGACCACATATTGCCAAGTTTATAATTATATGCGCGTCAGAAGCCGTGGTCATCATCGCGTCTTTGAAATTAACCCTTACGTATATTTGAGTGAGCTCACCTTCCATTTGAAGTATGAGTTGTACAGATTGTCGTCCCCGTCTAGTCGGTGCAGATAAGCCGCCAGTTCCTCGGCGCCCGTGAACTCATCAACGTGGATATACGAGTTGTGCGGCGCTGCAGCTGCATACTCTGACGCTCGGGCACCCATCACTATGGGAACAGCGTTGTGCCTGTACAACAATAAATCAATAGTGATTATCGCGTAGGTATTGTTTATAAGTGTATCTTCCATACTAGTCGAGTTCTCTCCCATGACGTCATTAGTGGTCAAGTAATCGAGAAAAGCAACATATCCCTACGAGTAATGCGAATACTTTTGGTGCGATGGCACACTTTTTAAACAATTCAGATGCGCATTTATATAAATATTTATAATACACAATTTTTGGAATCGAGAATACTGCTAACCAGCCTAAAGAGAGTAAGGAAACCGAACATACAAATAACAATAAATTCAAATTTCAAAATTCATTGAAAGGACCGACCGAACGTTACACTATAGGGCGATAGGGGTCGCTATTAACTATTTATCGTATGGAGTGATTCCTGTTGTTGTGTGCTGTTATCTAAAAGAAGAATAAGATAAGATAAGATAATTTATTTATTTCCACACAAAAAAAGAAACAATAATACAGACATTACACAAAAAAGGAATTACAAAAAAAAGACTAAACATAAATCTGATTACATTATAGCAGTGGGCCCCAAACTCGGCTAGGCCGGTCTCTCGGTGGCCCTAAAATAAAGAAGCCAAAAAATATTAGTGCTTATATATAAGAACTCACTGTAATCCATTAACGAAGAACTTCTCCGTGATATAGTCTCTACAATTTGAATTCTCAAAAGCCAGATAAAATTTATAATCCTTGTCTAGCATTTCTAAACAGTTGGGATCCGTGCGAGGACAGTGGTTGGAACCGCAAGCCCCGTAGATATCCACTTGGATGAACTTGCTAAGGTGTCTTGCGTACTGCAGACGTCGGTTCCTCGCGTGACAGTTTGACACGAACCACGCTACCTGAAAATTAAACTCTGTTTTCGTATCCACAGAATATAGCAGTACAAAATCCTATATTCACTGCTGCGTTAAATACTTTCTAAAAGATTACGTGACCGTGGCAGATTTGTCATAAAAACATTCAACGTTCAAATCATAAGTAGGTAACATATGTATATACATACATATTTGCCTTAGTGCATTCATGTGAATAATCATGATACACACTCGTGTATTAACAAAAACCGTCATAAAGATTAGATTAGTCTGAGTTTCCTGTGTGTAATCCGTTTTAAAATGCGTATTACAAAGATCACAATAACCTATCTACTACTAATATTTACTATCTACATAAATACCTACTTAATAAGTAAGTACCCAATATAAACAATGTTGTTTTGTAGTGTTGTACTCGTAGTAATGCATCAAGCTGAATGATGGTCATAATTTCAACGCGTAATTTGTTAGTGACTCGTGAGATTTAGAACTCGTTCCAATCCCGTAGGAGATAGGTGCTATAGGTACCTTTTTCGTCTTATTCGCAGCATAATTTCTATCGAGTTGTTTTTCGGTGACGAGCGGATCGTAGTAGACCCAGCGTTCATAAGGCGCCACGATGTCAGAATCTCGTCGATACGTCGATGTCCAGTTAAAAACGTTTAGTGAAGACGGTCGCAGTGACGCGGTGTGGTACGGACATTCTAGGTAGTACAGTATCCAGATCTGGAAAAGATCAGATTATACTTTCATTGGGGTTTTCAATGTTCCAAGGCAATCCATTATTTATTATTTATAACTCACTTCGGTATGAATAACTTCGATCACACATTTCCGTCGTTCAAACCAGAACCTGAGGGGTAGCATATCAATTTGCGAGGTTTGTGTAAACGTAAGAACACAATGTATAGAAACTGGAGTAGCACTCTTTTCGGGAGTAAATGAAAACTACTTTTTATATAATTATTATTATTTATTGTTGACAGGCTAGGTGTTTGACGACAGCTCACCTGATGTTAAGTGACGGTGTGGTCGAAGGTGGTAAAGCACACCTAGCCTGGAATGGTAGGTACTGGCTCTCAAGTGAGGCTGCCGGAATACACCGTTAGATACATAGCGGCAGATTTTCAACTTGAGGGTGGTAGCTAGCCAGTCGAGATTACGTATTAATTAATAACGAGAATAATTTAGATTACGTTCTACGTAATTCTTGGCAATTAATATGCTAGAGCCACTGATAAAGTTTTATTGAATCTGACAAAGTTGTTTAACGTAATACCAACTACGCGACAGGAGGTATCAATTTCATAATTTAAAGAACATTTAATTACAAACAACTTTTACTTAAAGACTGTTAGTTCCAGTTTGTTCATCACTCATCAGACATATTCTCACCAATGTTAGGTAAGCAATCCAATCCAATATTCGATTGCTAATGACCGCGTCTGGTCATTTGCCACACTGTGTTTACTACAATGGCTAGGATTCTTGCTTTAGCTATGCAGTAAGAAGTAGCCGTCAAGGCTCTCGATTTGAATTGTTTATCTGCATATGAATGAAAATTGTGAATAACGTTATCCATTTCAATGCTCACATCGTGACAGAGAGATTGTCAGAGGTAGGTATGACTACTTGTTTTAATGTTGTTTTTCAGCGTTTACATTTAAAAGAATCCAGGTTACAGAAATGCGAGGACAAACAAAATATTATTGTGATACTGTTCGACAGCAAAAATAATCAACAAAATAACCTTTTGTAAATATGCACAAATCAATTGATCTTATTAATTTCTGCAGAATAATTGTGAGTTATTCAAGGTACTTATTAGTACATAAATCAGTTTCTTCTAAATCACAACATAATTTTGTCGTTAATAAATAAATTAATTTCATTAGAGACATTAGATATTTGCGCAAAGTGGCCGTATAATATTCTCTCCTCTTACTTGTTTAGGAGGACGTTTCACGTTGAATGGCGTATGGTGGTCTTTAAAGAGAATCGCGTCTGCTGTGGCTGCGTCTCTAGAGTCCGCAGTGATGAAGCATCGGTCTACTGGACACTTGTTTCGGAGGAACTCAGTTCGACCCTGAGGTACTCCCCAGGCTCCCAAGCCGTTTGCTAGAAGGATTTTCTTTATGGGCACGCCTTCTTCACTTTCCGGCAGCGTGTACATTAATTGTTGGACGATTCTGGAATGAGAATTGGTTATTGATCAAAGTATGAAGTAATTTCACCACTATCATCAATCTATGCGTATCTACTGTAAAATATTCTATGCACGTAGGTATTATTTATTAGAAATCATAGAATCTTGGTCAGTTGTTTTATTCTTTTTATAATTATCATGAGCATATAGCTACTGTTTATGTACTATTTATATCTATCATAAAAACTTCTGAATGTATTAATTACGTAGCTCGATTTTTTTCACGGTTTCCGTTCTCTGTATCCCGTTTCTGCAGAACAAGCCGGTGGTGTCTCTAATTTATCATAGGGCGTCCCATACTTAGGTACTATTTAAACGTCATGCCCACTCTATAACTCATTTAATATGTCTTTTACGTTATTGATTCTTTGGATATTAAGACCAATTTAATATCAAAGGCAACTTAAAAGATTTGGGATTTATTTGTCGAATTATATTATTATATTAGCGTTGGTGTGATGGGTAGTATCACCTGTCATCTCCTGGCGCATCCTCCGGGAAGAGGGGAGTGAGTGGGTCGTGTTTGCGCGGGCGCAATTCTCCGCCCCGCATAAACCATGGCCTCCGCGAGATCTCGTTTTCCTGGTCCTGCGGCGTGTCTTCCTCTGGATCTGAGCTGATAGCTGCCTGAAATGTAATGTCTTATATTGTTTTGGGAACCTTTTTTCAATTTCTCTTTCATTTGCGTTATTTTAGACTCTATTATTGGACTACTAGTAGTTTTCTGCTAAACTTTCGCGTTCTATCTCCGTGTGAGCCAGTCCAAGCTGACTTATTTAATTTAGCTATGGATGTATGTACATACTCGTACCTGAGATGTAGTTGTTCCGGTGTCGCGCTGGGCGTGCGATGGATGTACATACTCGTACCTGTAGATGTAGTTGTTCCGGTGTCGCGCTGGGCGTGCAATGGATGTACATACTCGTACCTGTAGATGTAGTTGTTCCGGTGTCGCGCTGGGCGTGCAATGGATGTACATACTCGTACCTGTAGATGTAGTTGTTCCGGTGTCGCGCTGGGCGTGCAATGGATGTACATACTCGTACCTGTAGATGTAGTTGTTCCGGTGTCGCGCTGGGCGTACGATGGATGTACATACTCGTACCTGTAGATGTAGTTGTTCCGGTGTCGCGCTGGGCGTGCAATGGATGTACATACTCGTACCTGAGATGTAGTTGTTCCGGTGTCGCGCTGGGCGTGCGATGGATGTACATACTCGTACCTGTAGATGTAGTTGTTCCGGTGTCGCGCTGGGCGTGCAATGGATGTACATACTCGTACCTGTAGATGTAGTTGTTCCGGTGTCGCGCTGGGCGTGCAATGGATGTACATACTCGTACCTGTAGATGTAGTTGTTCCGGTGTCGCGCTGGGCGTACGATGGATGTACATACTCGTACCTGTAGATGTAGTTGTTCCGGTGTCGCGCTGGGCGTGCAATGGATGTACATACTCGTACCTGTAGATGTAGTTGTTCCGGTGTCGCGCTGGGCGTGCAATGGATGTACATACTCGTACCTGTAGATGTAGTTGTTCCGGTGTCGCGCTGGGCGTACGATGGATGTACATACTCGTACCTGTAGATGTGGTTGTTTCGGTGTCGCGCTGGGCGTGCAATGGATGTACATACTCGTACCTGTAGATGTAGTTGTTCCGGTGTCGTGCTGGGCGTACGATGGATGTACATACTCGTACCTGTAGATGTAGTTGTTCCGGTGTCGCGCTGGGCGTGCGATGGATGTACATATTCGTACCTGTAGATGTGGTTGTTTCGGTGTCGCGCTGGGCGTGCGATGGATGTACATACTCGTACCTGTAGATGTGGTTGTTTCGGTGTCGCGCTGGGCGTGCGATGGATGTACATACTCGTACCTGAGATGTAGTTGTTCCGGTGTCGCGCTGGGCGTGCGATGGATGTACATACTCGTACCTGTAGATGTAGTTGTTCCGGTGTCGCGCTGGGCGTGCGATGGATGTACATACTCGTACCTGTAGATGTAGTTGTTCCGGTGTCGCGCTGGGCGTGCAATGGATGTACATACTCGTACCTGTAGATGTAGTTGTTCCGGTGTCGCGCTGGGCGTACGATGGATGTACATACTCGTACCTGTAGATGTAGTTGTTCCGGTGTCGCGCTGGGCGTGCGATGGATGTACATATTCGTACCTGTAGATGTGGTTGTTTCGGTGTCGCGCTGGGCGTGCGATGGATGTACATACTCGTACCTGTAGATGTGGTTGTTTCGGTGTCGCGCTGGGCGTGCGATGGATGTACATACTCGTACCTGAGATGTAGTTGTTCCGGTGTCGCGCTGGGCGTGCGATGGATGTACATACTCGTACCTGTAGATGTAGTTGTTCCGGTGTCGCGCTGGGCGTGCGATGGATGTACATACTCGTACCTGTAGATGTGGTTGTTTCGGTGTCGTGCTGGGCGTGCGATGGATGTACATACTCGTACCTGTAGATGTGGTTGTTTCGGTGTCGCGCTGGGCGTGCGATGGATGTACATACTCGTACCTGTAGATGTAGTTGTTCCGGTGTCGCGCTGGGCGTGGCGAGCCGCGGCGGCGCCGCCTGCAGCGCCGGCTGCAGCGCGGGCGGCCGTGGCAGCAGCAGCAGCGCCAGCGCCGTCAGCGCTAGCGGCAGCAGCAGCGCCACGCGCCGCAGCGCGCGCGCCATGTGCGCCGCCCGCATACGCATCGCGACTACCCGCCCGTACTCGTGCCCACTAAACACGTCTCTCCCGCTGCCATCCTCACATGCGCTATCGTGCCTCTGCGCCTACCATCTGCAACAAATTAGGAATTATGGAAACTGACGTGGTCTTGCCACATTTATGTTTTTTGGTTATCCAGTGCAAAGCGAGACGAGGCCGCGCGCGCATTGTCTTAGCTTTGTTTCCATGATGAAAGCCACCGGATGTGGTCGAAACTATAGTCGGAGTTTCCGTTAAAATAAAACGTGAGTAATCCCGCATAAGTAAAACAAAAATATGTCAAAACCACATCAGTTTCCATAATAAATCATTTTTCTGCTATGATCTTATAGGCATTAATTATAGTTACATGAAACTATATCAGGCTATATCTACCTAAACTAGAAGAAAATGTGTGTCATATAAGCAATATATCGGGGCCGTCGTGAAGATGGGGGCCTTGGGTGCGGGCCCTGTGTGCCCTTATGGTAAAGATGGTATTGTCTAGAATATAACTTCAGAACATTTGAGTGGGCGCAAATCGGCTGGTGACAGCCGTCGCAGGGACACTAAATTCAATTTTATGAAATACCTTTAGGACGTTTGTCCAGTAACCAGGGGACGTTCTAAAATATTAACAAAATGTTAAGTAAATAATGCGTATAAATCAATGGTTTCATGTAAGGATTTTGTGGTATAACCCACATACATAATATACCTAGTCAGATCCGTAGATAAGTACTATATCTTGCATAGATATATAATATTAGAAAAGTAGCAAAACTTTACGAAATAGGATTATTTGCTGACTCATTACAAGTCAAAGAACAGCAAAGAAACGTTATTATATAATATTACCGGTTCAACATATTCGTTGAGATAGATGATTGATTGACAATTAGTTCAAATATATTGAAGTCTTCGAGATGTCCCATTTGAAAAATCAATAAATTTAGAATAGAGGTTCAATAAAAAAGTAGAATAATCTTCCAGTAGAGATCCATTAGAACCTGTATGAAAAGAACTTGTTTTTTTTTATATCGACCATCTTTCTTATGCCCGCGTAATACAACTTGAACGGCAATAATAGCTCATGGTACCCCTTCAGATATATCAGCACGAACAAAGTGCTCTCAACAATTGCATCATCACATGTAGCGTGTCTATATAATAGAATACTTACAATTGTGATGTGGTAATGCTCGCAAATGCTTTGATAAACTTTATACCTGCTCGTATAAAACAGCCCGTCACCTTGAGAAAGCTTACACGCATATTGTGGATATGTGGAGTTTCTGCGAGTTCAGTTTTGCCGTTCGTTTCTACCGCGTATCTGTGAGACGTGAAATGTGCTTTCTTGACGCCCAGCTTAAAACCCAGAGCGTTTCAAGTCAAATGTGAATTAGCTGCTAACGCTGAAGAGAAGGCAAAGAAGGTAACTTCTTCACGTCAGGTGACCTGGTTGCTTGTAAACCGCTTTTTTACATATGTACCCACTATCTATATAAAAAAAGCTTTCAAACGATAATCGGTGCATTCCAGCAATCCAAAAATCCGAAAGTTGTTTCTTTTTTTATTCAAATACAAATTCAAATTCTTTATTGGTAACATCTTTGTTACATGTCATATTATTAAGTACATAAGTTAAATTAAATTAAACAAAATCAAATTGAATTATATAAAATTAAATAAAAAATTAAATGAAATACAATTTATTTATATTTTATATTTTTTTTTTTTTTTTAATTTTATGGTTGACAGGCTAGATATTTGTCCACAACTCACATCACTTGATGTTAAGTGACGGTGTGGTCGAAGATGGTAAACTCACTTAGCCTGGAATGGAGTTGGCTCTCAAGTGAGGCTGCCAGAACACACAGTTAGGTGCTTGGCGGCAGATTTTCTATTTGAGGGAAGTAGCTACCACCGTGCTATGGTTTCTCTCGATGTTTTCTTTTACCTTCACTTCACCTTGAGCTCATTGTTGAGGTTTTAACCCACGCCCTTCGGCGTGAGAACCGACCGCGCTAACCACTGAGCTATCATCGCTACAATAAATAATCATCTTTTCTATATTATAATCATAACTTTAGCGTTAGAATTGAACTAGGGCTTATTCAATTTGACACTGGTTTGTGGAATACGTAGAGTGTCATAGAGTGTTAATTTTTGTACCGTTTTGTGTGATTTTGTTGTCGTGGTGAGTGCGCGCTAATCAGGTAACGTTACATATCCATGTTCGCTGTTTGATTTGATTTGTTTGTTCTAAATAAAAGAACACTCATTGTAAGGGTAATGACCGCCTCGTTTATAGAGTAAAATGTAACAATATTGTACACCGACATAAAAATAATCTTCAAAATAAAATTATAGAATGCACCTAAAAATTTCCAAGCTAAACGCTTTACTGTGTTCCGGTTTGAAGGGTACTACTGCAGCTAGCAAAATTACAGGGCTGTTGAGACTAACCATCAATAGTCTCAAAGTAATGAGTGCCTAAGAAGCGATGTCTTGGACTTTGTTTTGCTACTCAAAGTTCTATGTATCGCTGCGATGGTCATGGACAGGCGTCATCTCTTACCATCAGAAGAGCGTCTCGTTCGTCTCATTAATTTCACATAATTTATTTCTTTTCAATTCCATTTATTTTTTGCATAATAAATAACATTATAATAGCATGAAATTTATTTTAATCAATTTCACCTTAGTAAAAAAAAACAATATTATTTTATTTTATAAAAAAAAATCTGTTGACATTTAATCTTATAAAGTTAACATATCAATGATCCTGTATACATACTTTTTATCGATAACTCTAATATTGATTACGTTATGTAGGTTAACAATAAATAATATAATTAATTAAAAATGTGTTTGAAACGATTGATATGGTTGGAGTGATGGTTGTTGTGAGCGATAAAATATAAATAGATTGTTGTTGTATATTCTTATCTCGCAATTTTCATTTAAATTTTACTGTTCATTTAACATTAACGCCCTTCGCCTAAGTAAAATAGTGCTTTGCTTTCTTTCTTTCAAAGACAACTTTATACTTGACCACCAAGTAACGATCTTTTTGTTATTGCTGACAGGCTAAGTGTTTGACTACAGCTTACCTGATATCAAGTGACGGTGTGTTCGAAGATGGTAAATACACTTGTCCTGCAATGGATCGGGCTCTCAGGTGAGGCTGCCGGAATACACTGTTAGCTGCTTGGCGACAGATTTTAGGTAGCTAGCCAGCCGAGAACCAAAAAATACCCTACCGATTTTTTCCTTCACCGGTAGCTCAAACTCAATGTTGGGTTTGAACCCACGCCCTTCGGCGTGTGAACCGACCGTGCTAACCACTGGGCTATCATTGCTACAAAATGAAACATTATATGTAGGTAAAGGTGTTAATGTCAGATAATGACACCTACATACACCTTATAAGTCAAGTTGCAACTACAAGGTGTATGATACTTTTGAAATTTGAACACGCTTTTTGAAAAATCTAATGTTGTGGCTTTTAAAAAGTTACTTGCGAGGAATTTGATCCAAGGGAGGGTAGTCTGTGTATTCAATGTATGTATGTTAAACGGCTCTAAGTATCCGATCGTCATCGGGATCGTCAGACGAAGTATTCGTATAAAATAAAAGTACCTGGATGACCGAGCTTTGCTCGTTTCTTCATTACCTGAAATACAGATAAAACGACGTTTTCTAAAAATGAATCCTAGCTAGATCGATTTATCGCCCCCGAAACCCCCTGCATACTAAATATCATAAAAATCGTTGAAGCCGTTTCCGATATTCAGATTATATATGTATATACAAGAATTGCTCGTTTAAAGGTATTAGATAGATAGATTAGATAGATAAATAGATTAGATAGATAGGTATACCATAACCCTGAAGTAGAAGCAGCAACTAGCATGGCATATGTGAAAAAAATTCTGTCATCAAACTTTCGGTACCAGAATGTATTTATGAAAAGACAACACTTTCACGTTAGGTAGCTTTAGTTTTCATTTTGCTCGTAAATCGCTGATCCGTTTTTCATAAATTTGAAAACTTTTGACTACTTAAACTACTTTTTTTTAAGGCAGTTACTAGAATATGTTGTATGGTTGATTTAGATAAAAAAAGGATTATGAGAAAACATTCGCCAAAATACATTATTAGCACCAAACAAAATATAATGAGTATCTATTATATTTAGAGGTAATGTGTAGGAATAGTGAAGACCCAAGGTTAAATTAGGTAAACAAAAAGTTAACAACTATCAACTTGCTGCGTTTTCCTTTTTCGAAGTAAATCAATAAATAACCAAAAAAACGTGGCTGATAGCTGACAGCATGAAATATGCATAAATCTGTTTGACAGCTTACCTCAAAGTTGGTGCGAAGTTTTGGCGGCAACGCGGAAAAATCATGTCACCGAATTACGTACCTACCTATCTAACATTTTCCTATCGATTGTAAGTTGTTCAATAGTGATTTTTGTATGACTTAGACTCATTTTACCTGATTTGTCATAAAATAGGTACTTGAAAATATCGTTGTACTTGACACTAGCAAAATACTTAAAGCGCAATGCCAAAATCGATATAAAGAACGTAAAAAATAATTGAATCTATGCTATATTTTTTATATTGCATTACAACTGTATTTTCATTCGCCGATTACAACTATGCATAGTTTACTTTTGTAATCTGTGCTTTGACACCGCTGGCACGGCCCTATTTACGGTACTGGCTAGACTCTGTGAATAGTGGGAAATAATGAAGAGCTGTTGATTACGATACTTATCACAAGCGCACAATGAGTTTAGTGTGAATGTAAATGGTCAGCTATCTATCGGTATGTTTGTGTTTGTTCGGTACCGTCAATAGTTGAATCGGCACGCTGATCATTGTCGCGATACAATGCATAGGGTTGCCTTAATACCACAGCCTCTATAATATACCTTTTTTAAAGAAATGATAAGAAATATAGTCTTTCCATGTCCATTGCAGTGGTTGCAACTTTAAGTAACAAAACAAAGTCCAGGGCATCGCTGCTTTCGCGCTCATTACTTTGAGACATTGGATGGTTCATCATCAGATTGGATGGTTAGTCTTACAATTTTGCTTGCTGTAGTATCCTACAGACTGAAACATTACAGTGCTTACACACTACTGCTTGGCTGCAAAATATTTAATCGGCTAAGATCTACCATCGAATAATTAGTGTATATTTTTTTAAAGCTACAAGTAAATTACCTAAGGCAGATAATATCGTGACTTGCAAACCCCTATCTATGTTAAAATCGATTTTTTATCACCAATACCGTATAGATACCTACAGTTTTGAAGCGAACTGGTAATAGGTTATTATTGTGTTCATGTTTTTAGATTTAATTTCAAAATGTAAAATCTTTGCGTCTTAATGGAATTTTTTGAATTATTTTGTAAATCCTCACTGAGGGAAGTTACCACGGTTACCTACAAGAAACCGATTCACCCGCGACTTGAAGGCACCCAGATTACAATTATCGGGGAACAGCCACTCGGGTAGCAAATTCAACTGTATAGCGGTTTGTATGATGAAAGTGAAACCAAACCGTTTTGTTCGAGAGTGACACTTTTTACCCACGACGGAACAGAGACGGTTTATACGTTTGGGGTGAGAGGATGTATGTGCAAATCCATGTTGCCAATTTTCTCCAAAACTACTAGTTCCATTTTGATGCAGGTTTCAGTGATGGGTTTGGGTTTGATTGGTGCATGTTCTTAGACAGATGTTACGGTGACAACTCACCGGGTGGAGATGTAGGGGACGTGGGCTTTTTAATTTTGTTAGGTACTTTGTTGTTTTTGTTGTTGCGTGGTGGTAGGGTACTCTCTAGTACTCGGCTGGCTAGCTACCACCCTCAAGTTGAAAATCTGCCGCCAAGCATATAAGGTGTGTTCCGGCAGCCTTACTTGAGAGCCAGTTCTATTCCAGACTAAATGTGCTTTACCATCTTCGACCACACCGTCACTTAATGTCAGGTGAGTTGTGGTCAAACACCTAGACTGTCAGAGTTAAAAAAAAAAAACTCCTGGCGTGGCGGTCCGACGGGCAGGGTAGAATTAGATCATGCCGATCTAAAGCGCATTCTCCTAAATGGATGCGATAGATCGGGTCTATGTCTCTCTTCTATAACTCTCGTAACAGTGTGCCGTGACAGTCTCACATTTGAGTCAAATTCCGTTCTAAGCTTGTGTTTGTTATCTTTGACCATTGAGCCGATGTTAAATACTTAATCTGTCAACCACAAACAATATCCTGTCAAAATATCACGTCGACCCGTTGTTTCGTTGCTGCGTGAAAGAGGAACGCCATTCTCAGCCATAGTTATAGGTAAATTAGTTACGAGTATGTTACGCACTCTCGTATATTTGTTCAGCAATAAAAATACCTAATCCATGTTACACCCAATTAGATAATAATCCATATATATGCCCCTATTTATCTTATCTAACTAATCTATGTTAACTACAGTTCTAAAAACACGAATCATATTGTTCAAGGGTTTTTCTGACAACCATCAAAATGCAATACACCGACATGTGTGGCATTTCCGATAACACAGCGAAAAGCGACAGATAAATACGCTATGTGCGACTAGTATACGTTTACAAACTTATAGTTATGTTAGCTGTACGCATATGTAGGTACTTTGATAACCGGCATTTTATGATGATTGCAGTTTGTAAACATTGTATTCGTTTACTGATAGTCTTACGGCGATACAAGATCATCCTATTGACATTGAAGATCAGTTTATAATCACCATTGAGGTGATTAAAAATGAAATATTACCCATTCGTCTCTTAATAAAGATTACAAGACAAAAAAAGCTATAACTTAGACCTATATTAAATCGTGCCATATGTGGGGTTCAGCATGGTTTTGCGTGCTGTTTAGGGAGCTACAGATCCTGCTTTTGCCGTATGAGTTCATTTTCTAGATACCCTGTACACCCATACAAACATAGATTTCAACGGCACGTTGGATCTTCGCAGTAATTAAAAAAACCAACCAGTAACGCCGTCGCATTGACTCGTCAAGTCTGAGAGGTCGGCGTACATTCTGGGTCCCACGCGTACCCGCTTCCATTCTAGGTGCACCTTCCATCGCGTGCTTCAAAAGCAGCTAAGATCTTCAAGACGCTTCAAGAGACTTTGTTTTATGACTTTAACGATTATTTAAAAATAAGAGATTATTGTATTACTAGTAATTAATTTTTTTTTTATTGACATTTAATCATATTGACATATTATTATATTGAAATATTCATTATATGTATTGACATAATGTTATGATTTTGATATTTTCATGTTATATTTTAAAAATTAATGGAAAAATGACCAATAACTTTGGTGTTATCAATAAAGTATTTGTATTTGTAAAATATGAGTAGACACAGACAAGACATTAAAAACAGACGTTTAAAGTGTTATACATAGTTCTCTAGTACCTACCTACGTAGTGACATAGGTACCCAATGGCGTAATTCAAACACTCATTTTGCATCGTATAGAAAATGTAAAAAAAATATTGCGACAAAAACCATGTAGCGTAAATAGTTATCTAAATGCTCAATAGCGAATTTCATTCCCTGTACAGAATGTTTAGTAATTTGTATTTTGCACTTAATTTGAAAATTCATGCAATATTTGTGGGAGTTCACAGTCAATTGTGATTATGTTGATTCAAAGTGCGATAATGATTATAGAAAATAGTTCTGTTGCTTACATCATGTTGCTGGAGTCAATTTTAAACTCCATAAGGGCCATAAAAGTTGAAAAAAATAGCTGTAAGGAGCAAGTGGTTGTAAATTGGTTGCAGTCAGATGTCAATTGAGACGTAGGTAATTGTAAATTGGTGGTAATGAGATGTAAATAGGTATGACTGACAAATATTATTTTCTTAACGTGATTTTTTTTTACAGACTAATTTCATGTAATGTCTAAATTGATAAAGAAACAAAGTATAAAACATAAACAATTTTTTTTAAATATTTCACAGGCTAGATGTTTTGACCACAACTTACCTAATGTTATTTTTTATTTTTTAAGGTTGACAGGCTAGGTGTTTGTCCACAGCTCACCTGATGTTAAGTGACAGTGTGGTCGTAGATGGTAAAGCACACCTAGCCTGGAATTGTACTGGCTCTCAAGTAAGGCTGCCGGAACACACCGTTAGATGCTTGGCGGTAGATTTTCAACTTGAGGGTGGTAGCTAGCCAGCTGAGTACTAGAAAGTACCCTACCACCATGTTTTTCTTCACCGGCAGCTTAAGCTCATTGTTGGGGTTGGGACCCACGCCCTTCGGCATGCGAACCGACCGCGCTAACCACTGAGCTATCATCGCTACAAAAATCTTATCAATAACGCCGTATAATATTACGAAGTATGTGGTATAGCGTAAGATAAATTAACAAATGACATTTCACTCATACGCCGTCTATGTACCCTTAAACATTAACTGTCATTTAGACCTCGGTAAAGAGTTTCGTAGGCAAACGTAGCTTTGCTACGGATGCTACGACGTAGAGACCTATAGAGACATATTTTACGTTCTACCTCCTTTGAGGTCCTCTATGGATCCTCTCAAGATTGGATTCGCGATCCAGGTTTCGGTTTAAAAATACAGGTAATGCTGAATGTCAGAGACACAATTCTTTTCCATTTATGTTAGGTATTTTATTTATTCTGAAAGCGAAGAGCGACTGAACGGAATGTGATTCAAAGAACAATACCATTCTTGCACGGTTGGGCCACAGGCGCTTTAGAAACAATGATAGCTGCTGAGCATGCTCCGTTTGTTTGAAAATTATTTCATAACCATTTCATCTGTTTTGCAAAACATTCCGACGCGACGTTGGTAATTTTCGTTAAGAATAATGCAAACGCTGAAGAGAGATACTTCATACTTGATTGTTCATTTAACGAAAAAAACAAAATATTTTGGCGTAATAAGTACAATACAATATTATTAGTTAGTATTTTAAAGTTTCACCTCAGTATTTCGTATAGGTAATTTTGTCCAAGCATATGGAAGTCGATGCGGTTTTGACACATTTTTGTTTTATTTATACGAGATTAATTATGTTTATTTACGTGGAATACTCTTGACTATAGTTTCGGCCATATTATCCGGTGGCCTTTTTCTAGGAGTTAAATCAGAGTACAAAGAACGCGCGGCTTTGTCTGCGCGAAATAAGACAGTTGCCAACGACAATCCTTACCGAGGTATTAAAAGCCACAAGTCAAGTCATATGAGCGAAATCTCACTGTCAGCTTTTCTAACGCAACGCAAAGACGCAACATGAGGCCGCGCGCGTGTTGTCAGCTTTGACGTCTTGAAGATCATCGGTTGTGGCCGAAACTATAGTCGGATGAGTAATCCCGTAAAAGTAAAACAAAAATGGTGTCCTTGCACTTTTATCACGTTTACTTACCTACATGAGCAAATGTAATAACATGCATGGAATTGCTCGGTCGATACCTTTCTGTATCCAGTTTTTGCCGCCGCTTTGGGCAATTTTCGTATTCTATTATCGTTAGCCCGGGGATTTTTCGCAACCCCATCTGCCCTGTTGTTACCGTGACCGCCACCATGGCTAGGGATACCAAGGCGATCGGGGATTAGGAGCATTTTTTATGTGTCTTTCATTGGAAGTTATGCCATAATCGCCACGTTGGGCAAACGTGTTGGCGATCGCAGAACATAGCTTCGCATCGGAAATGTTGCTGCCCATTTCTGATCTGGTTTATTTAAGCTATGCTAGTTCTAAATGCTTATACTGCCATCTGTCGGTAAGCTAGAACCCCGTTTGTTACAGTAAAATGTACCGACTGTGAGCTTGACTTGGAGCGAGAGGTACTCTAGCTATTGAGACTTACCATCAAAAGTCTCAAAGTAATAAAGCAGCGCCAAAGCAGCGATGCTCTGTTTTTGTTACTCAAAGTTCTGGATATCGCTGTAATGATCTCTTACCATCAGAAGAGTATTAAGTTCGTCTCAATACTTCACAAAAAGAAACCTCTGTTTTTTAAAAGTCTATAATAACAGTTAGAAAATCGCGAGTATAGCCTTGAGAATTGAAATACAGCCTGTACCTAATACATTATTCATGCCAATAGCTAAGTGAGGGACAGTGGTCGCGCTGTATTCAAACATTCTTTTAAAAAAGGAGATTGTCATATTGCAGTTGATTAACAAAGTCGAATCCACTACATAATTTAAGAAAAAGTTACTACATAATTTAAGAGGAAAGCAGTCAACTGAGACATTTGAAAATTAGGAATTTCACCAAGCTATTTCTGTCGCGCCGCACGCAGCACCCGCGTACATACTGAGCGAAAGGGACAACTGCACCTCGGGCTCATTAACCCAAAATAAAATGAGCAAAATCGAGGTTTCGTATTCCTCTGTTTCCTCCTCCAAATTTTGACCGATTTTAGTATTTTTTTAACAAGTAAATAAGAAGGATGTGTTCTTTGCCTGTGCGTTTTATTTTTTTAAGATTATGTCTATGAGATTGGGAATTTGGACGTTGAAACTAGGTAAATTTTAAGATCAAAAAATCAAAACAGAGGGGCATGAAACTAGCAAGTATCTACTTCCTATCTAAAAATTATTGCTCTAGTATTAAAATCCTGGAAGGACAATGGGGAAAACGTTTGTATGAAGAAAATGACGACTTGTTTCCTCTTAATAGCACAGTGGGAGGTGCATCTCACCTTACTGTGGTTTCAATCTTGTCCTGGGATTGATGAATTCTTCAGAAATGATGTATGCATGTAGTTACAAGTGCTGTTCTCAAAAGCTTAAGTTCGCAGAAGATATTCCACGGTCAATTCATCAATTACATAGAAAATACATTGCATATTACTATATTCATACTAGTAAAGTAGTATAGTAGTAGTAGTTAGTAGGATAGTAGTATGTACTATATTCATACTAGTATAGTATACTAGTATGTATAGTATGCATATGCAATTTATGCTAAGGATTGTTCTGTCATAATAAATTCTACAAAATGAATATCAAACCTGTGTATCAAACTTAGAAATTGTTTCAAATTAAATTGGCCTAGACTGGCAAACTGGCTAAATTGAGAATTGATTGCTCGTAAAAGAATCGCTACGAATATTAGCCAAATTGAAATAATAACTATATGAGTTGTTAAACTAAAACCAATGTAGTGTGTTGCTATTTTTTTAATGCCATTGCAAACAACCAGACATGATGTCTGACGATAAGTAATAACCGTCGTCTATGGATGTCTGTAATATCAGGGGCACCACAAATACGTTGTTGACACGTTAAGTTTCAATTAACACGCCTTATGTACACAATGTTATTACTCCGCGGGAATTCTGAGGAAGGAAGATTTTAAGTGTGGACGAGCTTTCAGGCGATGGCGGTTAGTTGCGCTGATGGAACTGCGACGCAACTTTGAATAATTATTCAGAACACTCCCAATTGTATATGCAATATAATACGATGACGTCTCTACACAAACAAAGCGACTCTAGGGCATCGGCGATGTAATCGACAAAATTTGCTGAAAGCATGCTTTTAACTTTAGCTGTTTTTTCTTTCAACATGGCCAAAAACTTTACTTATCATCGTATAATCACCATCATAAATCTATCATAGTCCACTGCTGTCTTTACTAACTAAGACGCGCCACTGGCCTTGTTCTTCAGGGTTTTCACTTCCAGCCATTGCCAACTTTCTAACGTATATTGTCATTCCACCTAGTCTCAGGGCGTCTCACTACGTTTGCCGATTCGCGGTCATCTCTCTAGTACACGAGAAACCTAGCGGTTGTCGGTTCTGCAACAAAAAATGCCAGCCTACTGCCACTCCAACTTAATAATACGCGAATCACTTCGTTCCAGATACGATTACTTACTTAAAGAAACACCGATCCATAGCTTTCCTGAGCGACTTTAAATTTATGAACTGATCCAGCTGTGAGTGTCCGCCTTTCGGCACCGTATGGTATTATGACCACCATATAGTACTTAAAGATATTTGTCGCAGTAGTAAATGGCGACCAACTCCAAGCCAATTTCAAAGTTGGTCGCCGACTAACTAACCGAACTTAATAACTGACTACTGGACAAATAGGTAACTTAAAATGTTTTGCAGGTGCGTACTTAAGGATTAATGTACAACGTACTGTCGGAGACACACGATGGTGGTAACGATGATTAATAATAATAGTAATAATAATATACTCGTTACTCTTTATTATTTACACCAAATATAAACATGATTGTTGTTACGTTCCAGGGTTGTCGTGTTCTGTATATTCGATACATATTTGCTAGGTATTTGCTTTGTCGTTTGCTGACAATAACTTTATCAACGTTTTGTAGCGATGATAGCGCAGCGGTTAGCGCGGTCGCTCCATATCTCGAAGAGCGTGAGTTCAAATCCCAACAATGACCTTGAGCTGCCGGGGAAGGAAAAACATCGCAAGGAAACCATAGCATGGTAGCATTTTCTAGTACTCGGCTGGCTAGCTACCACCCTCAAGTTGAAAAACTGCCGCCAAGCACCTAACAGTGTGCTCATGCAGCCTTACTTGAGAACTAGTTCCATTTCAGGCTAGGTGTGCTTTATCATCTTCGACCGCACCATCATTTAACATCAGTTGAGCTGTAGACAAACGCATAGCCTGTCAAGCATTAAAAAAAACTACTGTCACCTTGTGTCTGCCAAATGTCTAGTCACGAAAAAATTTGCTCTTTCATAGACAATTGTCATTGGCCAAGAATATAGTCAAAAAAATTTATATATCATACAAACAACATGTCCAATATAATTTGAATGTCAGAACAGTTGGTTTTGGATTGCCAAACATGTCGTGTTTAGTAAGTACCATAAGAAAACTTTAATGCCATTTCTGTCTTTAACCCCTGACGGACACAATTAAGCAGGTTTTTATTAAATTAACAAGTGGTATAAGTGTAGCTCCCAAACCCCTGAAACGATTTTTTTTAAAGGCGATTTCTTCGCTTGGCTATCAGCTCCTTTCTAGCTGATAAATGGATAAGGACATCTTGCGCATCTTCTGATCGAGTCCTAATTTCGTATTCCGTTTTTCGCGCTTATCTTGTATGTATGTATGTACATATCTTTATTACCCCGTTTCTTCCTAATGGCTGGATGGATTTCGACAGTTAAGGTATCGTTATATTCGTCTTAAATCCCAAGTGTTCTCAGGTAGGAATTTGAAAAAAATAATGGCGTATTTTTGGCGCGAAATATAACACGTTAATAAAAAAAACCCCTCGAGTAGTGTTTTAAAACATATTTTTCTTTTATTATCTAAGCTATTTTAATCGCAGCCGGGTTATAGATTTTTTAAACTCTTCAGGTTGTTAATTTTTACGTGTTTCGTTATTTGCCTAAAATTATGTAAGGAAAAATTCTGATTTTAAATATCTAGCCTATATCTTGTAACGAGTACAAGGTAATGTTAAGTAATGCAAAATAAATATGAAACTTGTATATTTATTCAGATGTGTAGTACCTACCTTAATAAAATCTTTGCGTTGAATGTTGCAAACACATCTAAAAATATATTAGCAAACTAGCTGCGCCCTGCTGTTATACCCGCGTGGTGATGGATGATGAAAAGTATTCTGTCTTATTTCAGAGCCTAAAATACCTACATGCAAGATTTCACCCAGATTCGATGAGTAGTTTACGCGTGAAGGCGTAACAAACAAACAAACTCACATTCGCATTTATAATATTACTAGCTGCGCCCCGCGGTTTTACCCGCATGGTGATGGATGATGGTGATGATGAAAGTATCCTATGTTTTATTCCAGTGCCTAAAGTATCTACATGCAAAATTTCATCCAGATCCGTTCAGCCGTTCTGGCGTGATTGAGTAACAAACATCCACCCATCCATCCATCCAAACATTCACATTTATAATACTAGTTTTCCCCGCGTGGTGATGGATGATGATGATAATGAACTAACTAATAATAACTTCATACTCTACTTTTATTTACGCAGCAAAACTGACTGAAACTTGAAACGATAAGACTTCCAAATAAACCTATTTCAGCCCACTCTGAAAGTCACGCAACCCTAAAATGGACACATCAAAATTGCGAGTGCTGATTTCGAACAGACAAACTGAGCACGCTGTATTGCGACCTGTAAAATTCAGAAATCCTGCAACATCACAACTTCAAAACATTCATCGAGCTTAGGGTTACCCTAGAAAAAGTACATTATATGACCAAGCAAGGGGCAGCGGATGTTATTTTTCATGAATTCAGTATTATGCTCAATTTGAAATTTTACTATGGAAATTAACGTAGTTTTAAATGTAATTCTATATGTAAAACAAACTGTATATTGTAATTTTCATACGTAGGTACTAGGTAGGTACGATAATACGATTATACATTAATTTCACACATGCGTATATGTGACATTACACACATACCTACACATATGTGAAATTAATGTATACGATCTAGTGCTAGTGATTACTAAAGCAATTTATTGTTGAGAATACTTAAATCTCTTTAACCCGAATAATAGAGAAGCTATTAAATAGGTACCTATACATCAGCTGTTCGAGTTTCAAGTATAAATCAATAAAATATATGGAACAGCTGGCTTATTTTTATACTTTTTTTTTTTCATAATTACTGACCACTCACCGCTGTCGTGTGTAAAATTAATGTCGCTACATAATCTGCTAACGTGTATTCAGGTATTTTACCTATAATCATTTGTAAGTAATATGTAATTTATCCCTGGATATACCATTTTTTCAACAGCGGCAGAAATTTGATAATGGCGTCCCGGTGGTTTCCTAGATCCGGAGCTGAGGTAATTTACAGGCAATCAGAAGTTCTTTCAGAATCGTGTCTGCTTATGTTGTTGTTTCAAAGGGTTTAGAGTGTAGAAGCAATGTTTTCTTAACAACCACTTTAAATACATTAACGTCAAAAAAATACATTTCTCATTTATTCTCATTATTTTTATGTAAAAAGTATTGAGATGAATGAGACTCTCTCCTGATGGTAAGAGATAATGCCTGTCCATGGCCATTGCAGTGATGCACTGAACTTTGAGTAGCAAAACAAAGTCCAAGGCATCGCCGCTTTGGCGCTCATTACTGTTGAGACTTTCGATGGTTAATCTCAACAGCCCTGTAATTTCGCTAGCTGCAGTGCTTTTTTTTAAATGGCTAACAGGCTTAGATGCTTGGCGGCAGATTTTCAACTTGGGGGTGGTAGCTAGCCAGCCGAGTACTAGAAAATGCCCTACCACCACGCTATGGTTTCCTCACGATGTTTATCTTCACTAGGAGCTCAAGCTCATTGTTGAGGTTTGAACCCACGCCCTTCGGTATGCGAATCGACCGCGCTAACCACTGAGCTATCATCGCTAGAAACTCTTTAAACCGAACACAGTAATGTTTATACACCACTGCCTACCTACATAGACGACCAATACAGTCACTGCAATACGATGGACCCGGCAGCCGTACGACGATACTGTCCAATGCTAAAAGTTTCGTATGTTTATATTACAAAGTTAACCTATTTAATCTATCACGCTTCAATCAAGCTTTCATATTCGTGTTCTCCGGCTGACTGACGAAAATACAATGGTTTTCCCCGCAGCTCCAAAAATAAATATTATATCGAGTTAAGCGTCATCTACTTATCCACTGGGTAAGTTCTTATAATTTTATAAAATATGGACACTGTATTTTAGATAAAACTACTTTAAGGCCCTACATTCTAATGTTTCGAGCACGTCTGTTACTGCAGTAAATCATCAGTCTAATGTTGCGGGCTCTAGGGTTTCATTTAGCGGAGCAAAAATATGGCGGTTACGCAAGTTCGTGTGTGTCGAACTTCGATTTTTAGGTTTTACTATTTGTACTATTATGTATTCTGTGGTTTTACTCACATTGCTCGCTAACTGAGTCCCATGAACTAAAACTAAATAAAACGTTCGCATGTTTTACAGTGAAATCTCCTAACAGGTCTCGAAAACCACATTTTTTAGTGTCGACTTTGACTTAAATTTCTATCTACTTAGTCAATCATTGGAAAATATTTTTCTACTTTTACAAAGTTCTTGAATATATGATAAATTTTAATGAAATGAGATTTATTTATTAAGTTTTTATATTTTAGTGGATAAAAACGCAAACTAAAATTGCTAAAAGTCAGGCAATACCACCTTATGTAGCTACAATTACACTTTACCTCTTGTACCTACATACTCTTGGTATGTTTTTAGAAATATTCCCTATCAGAAGAGAGTTTAGATTACCACCACAGTGTCAGATATTGTGTCTCCAAGCAGTAGTGCGTAAACATTACTGTATTCCCATTTGTAGGTAGCGAAATTACAGGGCTATTGAGATTAACTGTACAATATCTCAAAATAATGACCGCCTAATCAGCAATGTCTAGGAGTTATTTTGTTACTCAAATAATCATCATCAGGAAAGTATTTCGTTCGTGTACTATACAATGTTTTATTGGTGACACCTAAATAACAAATTATATTAAACACTAACACATAGGTACACACACATCTTCACCCTCGATATTCCATCATTCATGCGCTCACATATCTATGCCATTGAATTTCTTATGGAGATATATGTATAAGTATTATTATGCCGACCGGACCGGACACAGTATGTTTTCCTTTACTGAAAAGGCAATGGTATTTTTAAGTATGTGAATACATTAGCTACCTATGTTAGATGTAGTTTTTTTTTTGTAAAAGTTACGAGACGATTGAGACGCTCTACAAATGTTAAGAGATAACGCGTGCCCATGACCATTGCAGCCTAAAACTTTGAGCAACAACTCCGAGGCATAGCTGTTTTGGCGCTCATTACTTTGAGACATTCCATGATTAGTCTCAAGTCCTGTAATTTAACGTTTACATCTCTATCTCTACATCATCACTATCACTATCACTATATATTATAAAACAAAGTCGTCCGCCGTGTCTGTCTATCTGTCTGTCTGTTCGCGATAAACTTCAAAACTACTGAACGGATTGTCATGCGAGTTTCATCAACAGATATGATTCATGAGGGAGGTTTAGGTATTTAATTTGTCAAGGTTTTGTGTAAATTGGTTGAAATATGATAATAATTGTTGGAATATTATATTATTATATGTATAATATATGCATATGTACCACATTAGTATCCATATTGCACCCGTGCGAAGCTGGGGCGGGTTGTTAGTAGTATATAAAACAAAGTCGCTTCCCGCCGTCTGTACGCTTAGATCTTTCAAACACTTCAATGCGGTTTCCATCAATGGACAGAGTGATCCAAGAGGAATGTTTATAATAATGTGTAATAGATGCATATGCATCACATTAGTATCTACATTACACCTGTGCTAAGCCGGGGCGGGTCGCTAGTTTTAAATAAATGTAAACGTTTATATTAAAAACTTGCATCGTTCGAAATAAATAATCAAGAAATGGGCTCTTGGACCGCACCTTTCTACATACATTATTACATATTAGGCATACTGATTAAGAACTGTAATTGGAAATCCACACCATATCACTTGCAAAGCATCGCCAATCGCCCACTTCATGTTATCAGTATCGCTATTTGCTATAACCAGAGCTGATATCCAGGTATAGCTATAACTATAAGATCGTTAATACAGCAATGAATTTCGAGGATGAGTTTTTAGTTCGTGGTAAGTACATCGTAGTTTAGGTAACAATACATATCTCTACACAATATAAAGTCACTTCCCGCAGTCTGTAAGCTTAGATCTTTTAAACTACGCAACGGATTTTAATGCGTTTCCATCAATAGACAGAGTGATTCAACAGGAAGGTTTATATGTACAATAAATGAATATTATAGTAGAAAAAAATCCGAGAATTTCAAAGATTTGTAATGTAATGTCGTAAAAAACATGTTTTTGTACGCTTACATTGCAAACCTTACGAGATAGGTCAAAATAATGTACTACGGAATTGTATACTTACCCTAAAAAGATCTACAAAAAAATCTGCAGTAGTTTATGTCTATCTACTAAGGATAACCCACAGTAACAATTTTTATCTTTTACATATTACGAAACAATAATGGGTTATTTACGAAGCTATTTTAAACTATACATTATTTATTCCATATCCAATTAAATACGTTAGATACGTTGTGCATTTAATTTAAATCAAAATTGCCCTTTACAGCATATCATATTGTTAATTACTCCGCACTGACATCATATTAGTATCTACATGGCACGCGTGCGAAGCCGGGGTGGGTCGCTTGTTTGTAAGATAGGTAAAAAAAATAATTGTTATTGTCATGTTATAGAAAATGCGTTATTCTGTAACATCCTGTACCTACAATAAATAGTAAGTGGGTGTCTATCTTTCTATAATAACTACAGTTAACATGAAAGGATTTCTCAACGTGGTCCGTAGGTAGTATAAAGTACGGAGAAAACATTAAAAAAATATCTATACCTAACAGTTACAGAGGATTACCACTACCAACGTGGCTCAAGTTAAAACATATCAAATATTATCGATGACATTACGTAAAGATAGGGAATGATAACAAGCCTAAATAAACGTAAATTTGGTGTCACTGTCTGGAATAATTTCAAATTCGTAAAAGAGAGAGAAACTTATGTTGCTTCGTGTGGTTTTTTTAGTAAATTTCAGTCAATTTTAAAAAAGAAATGCTTAATTTATTTTTTTATCAAGTTAGCGATAACAATTTCCTAGATTTTTTTAAAGCCCAATCAGTAAACAATTAATTTAGTTTTATCAATACTCACGTGTATATTCCGTACCTTCCGATCACACAACAAATTTTTACAGGATTTTTTCAAATAAAATAATACCTAACACAGCACAGAGGTTCTATACACCGATAATGGCAGAGTTTTTGTGTTTTGTACGGGCGTGTGGTTTTGGCTGCGCGTCGATATGCGCGGTAGCGCGTCTTGGTGCGTCTGGCGTGGCGTATTGGCGACGCGTCGGGCGCCCGTTGCGCGCGCAACTGCCGCTTTGACAGCCGGTACCGCGGTGCGGCAACACTCAGTCCGCATTGACGGACGCACCATACGCACTATCAATATTCTATACTAGACATATGAACATGTAATGGTCTCAATGAATGGTTTCAGCTCTTGTCACAGTCCGCAGTGGCTGAACCTAACTAAAAGTATAAAAAATGGATCAAACTGAGCGGCGCGAAACCTCAAGCCTAGCTATGTATTTCAGTTGATGCCACCGCAGTATCAGGTTATTTATTTTGCCGTCAAGCAGTAATGTGGAAATATTGCTATTCCCGTTTGAAGGGTACTGAGCTGAAAAAATAACGGGCTAATGATCCTTAGTCATCTTTGAATGTCTCATGGGATTGAGCGAATTAATTTAAGTACGTATCAAAATTTTGGCATTGGTAATGGCAGGCATAGTCACTGTCCTTATGATCTCGTTACCATAAAAAGCATCTACCTAAATGATGATGAGAGAATTATAAATTTCTTCCGTGTCGTGAGAGCACCTGATCTTTAATGTTATTTATTCAAGCGCCAGAGCAGATAAATTAAGTAAGAAAAATTAAGCTTCATATAATTGTGTCAAAAATGTAAACTGAATTGTTTTGCAAGTATGTCGTGTTCTGAATTGGAAGACAAAGTTTTCGGCTGACTTTGAAATAAGTTTCGTATTACTACCTAAGGCAGTGCCCTCTGGCTGCTATAACTACTGCTTTATCTATTTATATCCATAATTCTTACCATCATGAGTGATAGTTATACACAAATATAATGTAGGACGTTGCTGTCTATCTGTAAATTGGTGTGGGTCGGTAGCTGTTGTTGCAGACTGAAAGGCGCATCGGCTCTACTTATTCAAAACGGTAGTTTGGTATGCATGGTATGGTTTGTTTATCTGATTAAGCGCTATAGCGTGGTTAGGAAGTACCGGTAGAGCTATATTGGCGCTATTACTACTGAGAACTTGGAACGCTATAATGTTTTAAGTTTGTGACAAATTGTGACAAACAAGGGTGTCTGGCACCCTACACGTCACGTACTAAGTATCTTTTTTTCAACTGTTTCATAATAAGTTTTTTTACGGTAAGTGGTGACGTGATCGCTGTTATAGAATGCTCTTTCCGATCAGTATCCTATTTTTAAATCGTGTGGAAGATTTTGTATACCAATTTGGCCGACTTTCGAATAATTTTGTATGGATAGGCAGACATATTTGAAAAGTCAGGCGTATGATTCAAAATCCCAAGTCTTTACAACTCGTTGTTGTTTAGGTTGAGATGACGAGCTCCAAAGCTTTGCTGTTCTTACAAGATAGGTAGTTTGGAATTGCTTGGTGCTTTTTGCAAGAATTTCCATCATAGGGCAGGCTTCCTTCTATGGTGGATATCTTCGACAATAATGATTGTTACCTACTAATATAAAGATTAGTAGTATTGTATCTATAGTACCTACTTAGGCTCCTACTTGGTAAGCGTACTCTACTCATGGCAGCATTATTGGTCGACATTAAATGGGCAGTGTGGCAGACTTGTCTGAATAAGTTAATAAAATTAATTATGAGGTGGAGTAAGTTAGACCGAATTACCTCCTATAATCCGTGTAGTTTCAGTGGTTCAAGAAAGCTTTAACAACTTTAACTTAAACTGCAACTATACTGTACCTACCAACAAATAATTACTAATCTACGTACTTTCAACTCTCAATTCTCTAAGTCATTATTTTTAAAATTTTATTGCTTACCGCTTACCAAAGAAAAATTATGAAGTATGCTTGCCTAAAATAAACTTGTAAGTTGAAGTTCTCTGGACATTTCCAGTGGTTTCGATTTTGTTTGTTAAAAACCGTTAAGTCGCCATCAGAGTCAGAGACCTTTGGTTGGTGGTAATGTAAATGACAAACATTGGTACTCACTGTTCAATTTGTATAAGAATATTAAGTAGGTTTTTTAGATTGTTTTTTTTTTTGACCAGATAGATAAGAAGCAAATTAATCCACCAAGGAAAGTCAAGGTAGAGACCGACATTAAAGACACCTGTCTTCAAATTTTCTTTCCCTAATTCAGTATTGAAATAACTGCCCAGAGTTTCAGAGATCTTTTGCAAAGACTAGCGATCTTTTAAGATCTTTTAGAAACAGACTGATTTTGAATATGTAACGATGATAGCTCAGTGGTTAGCGCGCACGGTTCGCACGCCGAAGGGCGTGGGTTCAAACTCTAACAATGAACTAAGCTGTCGGTGAAGGAAAACATCGTGAGGAAAGCATAGCATGGTGGTAGAGTACTCCTTAGTACTCTACTGGCTAGCTACCACCCTCAAGTTGAAAATCTGCCGCCAAGCATCTAACGGTGTGTTCCGGCAGCTTTACTTCAGAGCCAGTTCCATTGCAGGCTAGGTGTGTTTACCATCTTAGACCAAACCGTCACTTAACATCAGGTGAGCTGTGGTCAAATACCTAGCCTGTCAACACTAAAAAAAAAGAATATTTGCAATATATTATACCTATACTTAAATCTTATTCTTAATATTGTGTCAAGTAGATAAGTAAGTGTCGTATTAAATTATCGCTCTTACCACCTTAATGAAGTTGTTGTGTCTACAATGTTGAATGTTTGAGGGTCTTTATTGTTTATATTCATTGTCAATGCAAGCACTGTTGAATAATATCTGAGTAATATTATGGATCTACTTCTACTTGTATGTACCTAAGTACTTAGGTACCTACTTACAAGTGGGGATTTCTTTACCTAAATTATCACCGTGTGGTAGATTCCATTGAGTAGCGTAGTACGGCGGCGTTGGAGCGCCAATAAAATCGGCTACCATATTTTTTTCTGATTCCTCTTGAATTGAATTCATATTAAACAGCAAAAAAATCAGCTTTTCTTTCTCCTACTTTTTCCTCATAACAAAAAAGGGGCGGCAAGATTGAATATGACCCCGCGCGATAGTCAGATACGCTACGTACGCCACAGCGTAGATTAGATTACTATACAGGGTTACACGAAACGGTAGTACTAAGTTGAAAGGACTCCATTTCTTATAAGCATATACATAGAGATCATTGTACACACAGAGAGAGCGTTTTTTTATCTTCCCTTCAAGAAATAGCAGCCATTTTTCAATAAGTAACTCACCTGAACTTATGCCAATGGTCTAAGTAACTCATGTGGCACCATCACATATTATAAAGGCGAAAGTTTGTGTGTGTTAGTTACTTCATCACGCTCAAACCGCTGGACCAATTTTGTTGAAATTTGGTATGGAGGTAGCAGACACCCTAGATTAACACATAGACACCCTAGATTAACACATAACAATTTTTATTCGGAAAATATAGCAAGTAACATCGTGGGGCACAGCTAGTAAAATATAAATTAAACTCTAAGTACCATAATTGTAAAAAATATTAGTATGAAAGAAATCTTCTAATTCTGTTCGCTGCTTACATACCTTCGTCTCACGACTAAATGGCTAGCGTTAGGACCGGAAGAACGTTGGGAAAAGTATAATTAAAAAAAAAAAAATAAGTAATTTTTACCCTAGAATATTTTTATTTGGTACTTATATCGTCCCAGAAATAACATATTATCTAAATATTACACACGATATATAAACTGCGCAACGTTCTTTCGTCTGATATACCTCAGTGCCTCAAGTCGAAAGTCTTCGACCAGTGTGTGTTACCGGTGATGACTTATGGCGCTGAAACGTGGTCTCTGACTATGTGCCTTCTTGATATGCTCAAAGTCGCACAATGGATCGTGTGAGTGTGAGTGAGTCGCTATGGAGAGGGCTCGGAGTTTCTCTACAAGATCGAATCAGAAATGAGGACATCCGTAGACGAACCAAAGTTACCGACATAGCACAACGGATTAGCAAGTTGAAGTGGCAGTGGGCAGGGCACATAGCACGTAGAACTGATGGCCGATGGGGCTGCAAAGTTCTGGAATGGAGACCACGGACCGGCAAGCGCAGCGTAGGACGTCCACCCACAGTCCCACAAGGTGGACAGACGACCTCATAAAGACCGCAGGAACACGCTGGATGCGAGCCGCTTCCAACCGGTCTTTATGGAAGTCAATAGGGGAGGCCTATGTCCAGCAGTGGACGTTCTACGGCTGAAATGATGATGATGATGATGAATGATGTACAATAATGTACATATGTGTATGTTTACAATAATGTACATATGTGAGTTTCTTTATGCCACCATAACTTTTAAATGCATAAACAAATCTGGATGTATGGGGTATCGTTAGAATCCTAACACCACAAAAGGGGACACGGGCATTAATTTAAAAAAAAAAAATCAATGGTGATTCGTGTTTTTTTTTAAATTAAACTTGTTTACAACTTTAAATACAATCGCAAGGTATCTAGCGAAATTTACGGTGGTCTCGGCTTGCGCCCCCTAGGACTCTGTGCCCGGATGCACCGCACCCCTGAACCCCCGGGTAAAGACAGCCCTGGATCTACCACCAAGAAATCTTTCCACAAAGAATTCTTCTTCAATATAATTGTTTACGTCACTCGTGAAAAGCTATTGTGGTTACGAAAGCTGTTCACGGGTAGAGCAGTTATTTGCAACCGCTAATTTGAAACCCGTGTATTAATTAAGGAGTTCAGAATCGAAATAACTTGTCGATTGCACAAGATAGCGTCGCGGCGGATGGTCTACTTCCATGCGGGTCCAGCTTGTTTGTATTCGTATTTATTTATAACACAAAGGGACGAGAAATGCGTGCTGTCACTTAAGATCTTATATTCCGACAGTTAATAACTGCAATCGATCATAAGTCTTATGCGAACTTGATAGAGTCACGTTTAGCAGGGCAATACTATTGCGGTTACGCAAGTCTATGAGTGTCAAACTACAATTTTGAGGTTCTTCTTACATTATTAGAAAAAAATAATTCTAAAATCTAAATCCAATTCTGTTATTTTTTACGAGAAAATGAGTTTCTAACTATATTTATCTTTTTTTCTCTCTAACAAATATGCTCCGTATGACTGCCAATACGCCTGATGTTAAATGAAGATGCGGTCTACGATGGAGCACGCTTGCCTAGAGGATACCCGGATTGAATCTATCAGGAAACACTCGCTCAGGTAGCTCAATTCACTTTTTAGCCGTTCGTACAATGAAAGTGGAATCAAATCGTTTTTTATGAGTTCTTGGAACATCACCCGTGATACAATGTCCTATTAAAAGTAGGTACCTACCTATTCTTTCAGTTATCTGATTCCCACAATATAAGCTATGCTTAGTTAGTTTGGAGATTGATCACGCTGTGTAAAATATCCAATTTTTTATTTATTATAAATAAATAAATATGATTAAGAATAACTAGATAGCTCTTATTATTCTTTTTAATTCACGAGATAAATATTAGTTGTTTCATACCGATAATAAATATATTTTCTATGGAAAGCTGATTGCTCAATAAATTTAGCAGCGAGGACGTGGAATTTTCTACCGGAATCTGTGTTTTCCATCCCAGATGGATTTGAAATCCAGACAAAACAGAGGGCCAAGCCTAGACAAAGTAACATTCGATTAGCGATAAAGTCCAGAAATGTACGGGATTGACATAGATACCTATACATAAAATATGTATAAGCCCACGTGACATATCGACAGCTTATGTCAATCTCGTACATTTTTTATTAAATTTATCGAATATCGATATATTTATACATACTTATACCTATATCGATATGCGTCGCCAAAGACCATCAAGGAATACAACCTGCAGATGGCTTTCAAAGATCGGAACGTGGTGGTGATAGAGGCCCTGGGCTGAGAGGAGGCGATTAAAATGTAAGCCAGATGTAAATATAAATAAGGATTGTGTGCTGCTCCTAGCGGCCGCGTCGCTCTCTTCACCCAGATATGGTTGAGGGCGATGGCTGGCATATGCGTCATACTCGTGATCGGGTGCTGCTTACGGGTTGCTGGTGTGCTCGCGGTATACATACAAACTAGTATTTTAACCCCAGATTAAGATTAATTTAACTAAATTCTCTCTCCCTGTAATGTCAAAAAAAATTGTTAACTGTTGACAAAGGTCACGGACCCCGGTGTCTGTGGAGCGTATATAATATATTAAAAAAAATTGATACTTGATCAGGTCATTTTACAAACGAAAAAAGATCATAGATTGGTTCAGGCATTTGGGGGCTTAATACCACAAACTAACATGTTAATCACAACACCACAATGCGTCAGGGATTTTAAATTAATGAAATGCTGTAAAATTATATTGTTTTTATTTTCCCCAAAGACATCAATTACATTACAAAAACTTTTATCTTATAACAGCTCGATAAAGACCAGAATAAAGAAATTTGTTTACTACCACAAGGTACATAACAATACAATAATAATTGCAAGACGTTTAAAACTAACATCTAATTCAGAAACATCCAACTATTACAGTCAAACTGTTTTGTCTTGTTTTACATGTGGTGCTTCTCAGAAGAGAAGTGACAGAACATATAGACAACTGCATTTATGTATATGTGTTTATTTACAAAAATTGTTACTTAACCATTCATAATAGATAAAGAGCAGACAGAATGTTTTATCATATGGGATTATAAGCTGGGTGTATAATGACACCCTTTTAAGGGTCATTCTAATCATTATTATGATCAACTTTTACTATAGACACAACTGCTAAATAAAATTTGCTGTTCTATAGAAAAAGTATATTGACCTCTAACCAAATGTATATAGTATTTGATTATTTTGTTGCAGTTTCAGAGATGGCTATGCTCGATGTTACCCTACGAGGTTGAATCAGAAATGAGAAGATCCATAGATGAACCAAAGTTACCGACATAGCCCAACAGAATAGCAAGTTGAAGTGGCAGTGGGCAGGACACATAGCACGCATAACTGATGGCCAATGGGGCTGTAAAATTCTGGACGTCCACCTACAAGGTGGACAGATGACCTAATAAAGACCGCAGGAACGCACTGTATGTAAGTAAGCCTACCAGTTGGAAGCGGCTTACATGGAGCGCGTTTTTGGATTTATGGAAGTCAATGGGGGAGACCTATGTCCAGCAGTGGACGTTCTACAACTAAAATGATTATGATGATGATTTCAGAGATATGTCAATAGTAAAAGTTGTTGATTATGGGTGAGTACAATGACCCCCTTTCATTTCATTACACCCTAAGTTTATAACCTTATACGTTGATATCTAAAAATAAAGGTTATATTTTATGGAGTAGTGACAATGAGAAAGTTACTGATTTAACTTGATACCTATATTATGTTTTCATAATATTAAATTATTTTTGACAGTAATTTTGAGTCCTATTTTTAAACATTAATCAGCTACCTTAAATACCCATAAACATTTATGAAAGTTTTATGATTACAACTTTGTAGGCATATCAGAGAAGGTAGGCTATGTTCATGCACTACTGAACACTTCATAAATATTTGCACCAAGCAGTTTTAACTTCTCGTTTAGAGTAAGCTGCTGGGTTATCAAGTCTGGAATGTTAGTGTTGCCCTTGCAGTTATTCTTAATTATAAGTTCATTAATAACAGGCAAGAGTTTAACGAAATGCATTTCAACCTTGTTCACATCTACAAATGTTGACACTCCAGCATTAAGAGCTCCATTGGTTATAATATGGTCTTCTACTTCCAAGTGGTTCTTAGAAACAGGCATGGATTTATTCACAAATAGATTGGCCACTTCATCAATGACAAGTGAGAAACTACGGCTAACGGAAGATGTTGCTATCGCTGTCACTTCATCACTTTCCAAAATATCCATTGTCTCTTTGACAATGGTGTCAAGTTTTGCTTCATTAATCTCAGTATGTCCAACCAAGTAGTGAACCATCTTCCTAACAGGGTCTCCAGCATTATCTGTGCATAAAATCGTTTGAATAGACCAGAACATCTGCTCTACATCTTGTAGTGTGATTTTTGTTTTGAGAGAAACTCCTTCTACAACTTTCTTTACAGCTTTTTCAATCTGTTTAACTAAGTCTTCAACTCCATTACCTACAAAGTGATGGCAAAGAGATAAGTATTTGGATTGCAGCTCACTATCGACGAGAGGGTCTTGTTCGTGGACCGAGTCTCTGTATAAATATCCCCCAATAACATTGAGCTGGACTCTCAATGTTACTTGCAGTATACACAAAGCATATACTAGCACACAGAGACGTGTGAATATCATGATCTTCAATTGCTCCCATAGAGATAGTTTATCATCAGGATTTTCACGCAGCTTTTGTACTATGTCTTCTGTGTTTATGACATTCAGAATGCTTTCTGACACAATTTTCGAGAGTGACAAAATGGTCTGATTGCAAGTTCTCTCCGTACTTTCAAAGTGCTGCTTTTTCCTCGTCATTTCAAAGAATTTCTTCGCTTCCTTTTCTTGCCATTCTCTGAGCTTTTTTTGTGCATAGCTGGTCAGTAGGTAAACACCTCCAACTAATACTCCAGTTATGACAAACTTCCTGCGATGACGATGCAAAAAGTTTCTGATGCTAGAGAACATTTTGTCTGATTATTTACTGGTATTGCTCACTGAAACTCTAGTGGTGCGTCAGAGCGGTATTTGGTAGTGTTCATAAGACGTCTAGTGATGAATGTGGTAGCGTCAATGAATCGTTCGACGCAGTTCATAATGCACACTTCAGTCTTGGAATCGAACCGTGAGGACGGCCGCCCGACGCATGTTTCCCAGCATGTATCTGTCAGTCCGTGAACAAGCACCTGGAAATAATTAGCACAACGTAATTATTCAGTCTTTGCATAAACAATTGGTAATGTTACTGATTTCTATCCACAGTATTTAGTTCAAAGGTCAGTATCTTTGTAAGGTGTCAAAAGAACCCTTTAGTGATAATAACACGATAATCCGTGATTAATTCACAAAAAAAAAATGGTTTTTGGAAAGCTAAACTCATAAAATGTAACTGGAATTAAAAAAGCCTTATACTACTACATTATTTTCGCAGAAATATTGATTTATATAACCTGAAAACGTTGTTTCTGAGTTTCAGCAAGAATGAAATTTTGTAACTGTGGATCAACACTTTCCTTTTCAGTCATAATCTAATGAAATGTATGGACAAAATGATTTTTTGAATTATTAAAAGACACGGCCACTAAAATTACGGGAATGATAGAATTCTTGAGGATTTTAAATAATCAATCATACGCGAAAATGAAAATATGATCCGACAAGCGTCCGAAATAAGTCAACAGTGTCTGTTCTGTCTAGGCGCACTACTTGATCTTACACAGGCGTTGCCGTTGCCACATTTATCATAACTTCTCGCATATCAATTTTCCTGACTGTAATGAATTATTTTCAAACAGCTTATTAAGAAGAATAAATTGCAGTGAATGCAGTTCGTATGTGGCGAATGATGCAGACGAGTGTGAATTCAAAATTTATAAACCTTTCGCGTCGTTTCGGTATTTCGGATCGTGAAGTCATGATGCTCATTTTGAAGTTGACATTCATGACGATTAATATATACAGCCAAAAGACAAAATTATAACTAATACAAAATTAGTAAAAGTTTATTTACTAGACGCGGCCTTTGGCAGCGACTACGTTGTGGCCAACTAAAGCCTGCGTTATAATGGGGTGGCCTGTAGTAGCTTCCTAACACCACGCATAATACGCGAATAAAAAAATCGGCATAAATTCTCGGACACAGACATGCCATGATTTAATATTATAGTCCGACGACGCACGTGTGTGAAGTTAGCATCTCAATAGTCAGCATCTCAAAAAAAAACTTCAGATTCATTGGCATCCAGCATAGTTCTTCAGTTCTCGATAAGATTTAACAATAGTTCTATCGATTTTGCTATCAAAACCGGACTTTGAAAAATGAGATGCTAACTTCACATATAAATCATAGCATCTCATCGAAATTCGCGGATTTCACGTTAGTAGAGATGAAATTCACTGAGTTCTATAGTTCTTGATAAGTTTTAACAATAGTTCTATTGATTCTCGATAATTATAAATAATTATAATCATCACAATCACCAAACAGAGGTGAGATGCTGGGGTATAAGTGCGAGTTCTGGGTTCAATATGGCTTTTAAATGATAGCTGCGGGCTCTTTACACGAGTTCCGAAAGAGTTCTACTCTTCCGAACATTCTCAGTAATTATAAATAATTATAATCATCAAAATTTTCGAAAAAAGGTGAGATGCTGGGTTATTATTTTGAGTTCTGGGTTCAATATGGATTTTAAATGATAGCTGGGGACTCCTTACATGAGTTCCGAAAGAGTTCTACTCTTTCGAACATTCTCAGTAATTATAAATAATTATAATCATCAAAATTTTCGATAAAAGGTGAGATGCTGGTGTATAACTGCGGATTTTAAATGATAGCTGGGGACTCCTTGCATGAGTTCCGAAAGAGTTCTACTCTTTCAAACATTCTCAAAAATTATAAATAATTATGATCATCAAAATTTCCGAAAAAATGTGAGATGCTGGGGTATTATTTTAAGTTCTGCGTTCAATATGGATTTTAAATGATAGCTTGGGACTCCTTACAAGAGTTCCGAAAGAGTTCTACACTTTCGAACATTCTCAGTAATTATAAATAATTATAATCATCAAAATTTTCGATAAAAGGTGAGATGCTGGGGTATTATTTTGAGTTCTGGGTTCAATATGGATTTTAAATGATAGCTGGGGACTCCTTACACGAGTTCCGAAAGAGTTCTACTCTTTAGAACACTCTCAGCAATTATAAATAATTATAATCATCAAAATTTTCAAAAAAAGGTGAGATGCTGGTGTTTTATGTTGAGGTCTGGGTTCAATATGAATTTTAAATGATAGCTGGGGACTCCTTACACGTGTTCCGAAAGAGTTCTACTTTTTAGAACACTCTCAGTAATTATAAATAATTATAATCATCAAAATTTTCAAAAAAAGGTGAGATGCTGGGGTATTATTTTGAGTTCTGTGTTCAATATTGATTTGAAATGATAGCTGGGGACTCCTTACATGAGTTCCGAAAGAGTTCTACTCTTTCGAACATTCTCAGTAATTATAAATAATTATAATCATCAAAATTTTTGAAAAAAGGTGAGATGCTGGTGTATTATTTTGAGTTCTGGGTTCAATATGGATTTTAATTGATAGCTGTGGACTCTTTACACGAGTTCCGAAAGAGTTCTACTCTTTAGAACACTCTCAGTAATTATAAATAATTATAATCATCAAAATTTTCAAAAAAAGGTGAGATGCTGGTGTTTTATTTTGAGGTCTGGGTTCAATATGAATTTTAAATGATAGCTGGGGACTCTTTGCACAAGCTTCGAAAGAGTTCTACTCTTTAGAATACTCTCAGTAATTATAAATAATTATAATCATCAAAATTTTCAAAAAAAGGTGAGATGCTGGTGTATTATTTTGAGTTCTGGGTTCAATATGGATTTTAAATGATAGCTGTGGACTCTTTACACGAGTTACGAAAGAGTTCTACTCCTTCGAACATTCTCAAAAATTATAAATAATTATAAACCTCAAAATTTTCGAGAATAGGTGAGATGCTGGGGTATAACTGCTAGTTCTGGGATCAATATTGATTTTAAATGATAGTTGAAGGCTCTTTATACGAGTTCCGAAAGAGTTCTACTCTTTCGAACATTCTCAAAAATTATAAATAATTATAATCATCAAAATTTTCGAAAAAATGTGAGATGCTAGGGTATTATTTAGAGTTCTGGGTTCAATATTGATTTTAAATGATAGCTTGGGACTCTTTTCAAGAGTTCCGAAAGAGTTCTACTCTTTAGAACACTCTCAGTAATTATAAATAATTATAATCATCAAAATATTCAAAAAAAGGTGAGATGCTGGTGTTTTATCTTGAGGTCTGGGTTCAATATGAATTTTAAATGATAGCTGAGGACTCCTTACACGAGTTCCGAAAGAGTTCTACTCTTTAGAACACTCTCAGTAATTATAAATAATTATAATCATCAAAATTTTCAAAAAAAGGTGAGATGCTGGTGTTTTATTTTGAGGTCTGGGTTCAATATGAATTTTAAATGATAGCTGGGGACTCTTTACACGAGATCCGAAAGAATTCTACTCTTTAGAACACTCTCAGTAATTATAAATAATTATAATCATCAAAATTTTCAAAAAAAGGTGAGATGCTGGTGTTTTATTTTGAGGTCTGGGTTCAATATGAATTTTAAATGATAGCTGGGGACTCTTTACACGTGTAACGAAAGAGTTCTACTCCTTCGAACATTCTCAAAAGTTATAAATAATTATAAACCTCAATCGAGAAAAGGTGAGATGCTGGGGTATAACTGCTAGTTCTGGGATCAATATTGATTTTAAATGATAGTTGAAGGCTCTTTATACGAGTTCCGAAAGAGTTCTACTCTTTCGAACATTCTCAAAAATTATAAATAATTATAATCATCAAAATTTTCGAAAAAAGGTGAGATGCTAGGGTATTATTTTGAGTTCTGGGTTCAATATTGATTTTAAATGATAGCTTGGGACTCCTTTCAAGAGTTCCGAAAGAGTTCTACTCTTTAGAACACTCTCAGTAATTATAAATAATTATAATCATCAAAATTTTCAAAAAAAGGTGAGATGCTGGTGTTTTATTTTGAGGTCTGGGTTCAATATGGATTTTAAATGATAGCTGTGGACTCTTTACACGAGTTACGAAAGAGTTCTACTCTTACGAACATTCTCAAAAATTATAAATAATTATAAACCTCAAAATTTTCGAGAAAAGGTGAGATGCTGGGGTATAACTGCGAGTTCTGGGTTCAATATTGATTTTAAATGATAGTTGAAGGTTTTTTATACGAGTTCCGAAAGAGTTCTACTCTTTCGAACATTCTCAAAAATTATAAATAATTATAATCATCAAAATTTTCGAAAAAAGGTGAGATGCTAGGGTATTATTTAGAGTTCTGGGTTCAATATTGATTTTAAATGATAGCTTGGGACTCCTTACAAGAGTTCCGAAAGAGTTCTACTCTTTAGAACACTCTCAGTAATTATAAATAATTATAATCATCAAAATTTTCAAAAAAAGGTGAGATGCTGGTGTTTTATTTTGAGGTCTCGGTTCAATATGGATTTTAAATGATAGCTGTGGACTCTTTACACGAGTTACGAAAGAGTTCTACTCTTTCGAACATTCTCAAAAATTATAAATAATTATAAACCTCAAAATTTTCGAGAAAAGGTGAGATGCTGGGGTATAACTGCGAGTTCTGGGTTCAATATTGATTTTAAATGATAGTTGAAGGTTTTTTATACGAGTTCCGAAGGAGTTCTACTCTTTCGAACATTCTCAAAAATTATAAATAATTATAATCATCAAAATTTTCGAAAAAAGGTGAGATGCTAGGGTATTATTTAGAGTTCTGGGTTCAATATTGATTTTAAATGATAGCTTGGGACTCCTTACAAGAGTTCCGAAAGAGTTCTACTCTTTAGAACACTCTCAGTAATTATAAATAATTATAATCATCAAAATATTCAAAAAAAGGTGAGATGCTGGTGTTTTATCTTGAGGTCTGGGTTCAATATGAATTTTAAATGATAGCTGGGGACTCCTTACACGAGTTCCGAAAGAGTTCTACTCTTTAGAACACTCTCAGTAATTATAAATAATTATAATCATCAAAATTTTCAAAAAAAGGTGAGATGCTGGTGTTTTATTTTGAGGTCTGGGTTCAATATGAATTTTAAATGATAGCTGGGGACTCCTTACACGAGTTCCGAAAGAGTTCTACTCTTTAGAACACTCTCAGTAATTATAAATAATTATAATCATCAAAATTTTCAAAAAAAAGGTGAGATGCTGGTGTTTTATATTGAGGTCTGGGTTCAATATGAATTTTAAATGATAGCTGGGGACTCCTTACACGAGTTCCGAAAGAGTTCTACTCTTTAGAACACTCTCAGTAATTATAAATAATTATAATCATCAAAATTTTCAAAAAAAGGTGAGATGCTGGTGTTTTATTTTGAGGTCTGGGTTCAATATGAATTTTAAATGATAGCTGGGGATTCGTTACACGAGTCCCGAAAGAGTTCTACTCTTTAGAACACTCTCAGTAATTATAAATAATTATAATCATCAAAATTTTCAAAAAAAGGTGAGATGCTAGGGTATTATTTTGAGTTCTGGGTTCAATATTGATTTTATATGATAGCTTGGGACTCCTTACACGAGTTCCGAAAGAGTTCTACTCTTTCCAACGTTCTCAGTAATTACAAGTAATTATAAACATCAAAATTTTCGAAAAAATGTGAGATGCTGGGGTATAACTGCGAGTTCTGGGTTCGATATGGCTTTTAAATGATAACTGGGGACTCTTTACACGAGTTACGAAAGAGTTCTACTTTTTCGAACATTCTCAGTAATTATAAATAATTAAAAACCTCAAAATTTTCAAAAAAAGGTGAGATCCTGGGGTATAACTGCGAGTTCTGGGTTCGTTATGGCTTTTAAATGATAACTAGGGACTCCTTACACGAGTTACGAAAGAGTTCTAGAACCTAGAACTCAAAATTATACACCAGCATCTCACCTTTTTTCGAAAATTTTGATAATTATTATTATTTATAATTACTGAGAATGTTCGAAAGAGTAGAACTCTTTTGCAACTCGTGTAAAAGACCCCAAGCTACCATTTAAAAATCATATTGATCCCAGAACTCGCAGTTATCTACCAGCATCACACCTTTTATCGAAAATTTTGATGTTAATAATTTTTTTTAAATTACTGAGTATGTTCGAAAGAGTAGAACTCTTTCGGAACTCATGTATGGCGTCCCCAGCTATCATTTAAAATTCATATTAAATCCAGAACTCAAAATATCACACCAGCATCTCACATTTTTTCGAAAATTTTGATGTTTATAATTACTGAGAATGTTGGAAAGAGTAGAACTCTTTCGGAACTCGTGTAAGGAGTCCCAAGCTATCATTTAAAATCAATATTGAACCCAGAACTCAAAATAATACCCTAGCATCTCACCTTTTTTTGAAAATTTTGATGATTATAATTATTTATAATTACTGAGAGTGTTCTAAAGAGTAGAACTCTTTCGGGAATCGTGTAAGGAATCCCCAGCTATCATTTAAAATTCATATTGAACCCAGACCTCAAAATAAAACACCAGCATCTCACCTTTTTTTTGAAAATTTTGATGATTATAATTATTTATAATTACTGATAGTGTTCTAAAGAGTAGAACTCTTTCGGAACTCTTGTAAGGAGTCCCAAGCTATCATTTAAAATCAATATTGAACCCAGAACTCTAAATAATACCCTAGCATCTCACCTTTTTTCGAAAATTTTGATGATTATAATTATTTATAATTTTTGAGAATGTTCGAAAGAGTAGAACTCTTTCGGAACTCGTATAAAAAACCTTCAACTATCATTTAAAATCAATATTGATCCCAGAACTAGCAGTAATACCCCAGCATCTCACCTTTTCTCGAAAATTTTGATGATTATAATTATTTATAATTTTTGAGAATGTTCGAAGGAGTAGAACTCTTTCGTAACTCGTGTAAAGAGTCCACAGCTATCATTTCAAATCCATATTGAGACCAGACCTCAAAATAAAACACCAGCAACTCACCTTTTTTTGAATATTTCGATGATTATAATTATTTATAATTACTGAGAGTGTTCTAAAGAGTAGAACTCTTTCGGAACTCGTATAAAGAGCCTTCAACTATCATTTAAAATCAATATTGATCCCAGAACTAGCAGTTATACCCCAGCATCTCACCTATTCTCGAAAATTTTGAGGTTTATAATTATTTATAATTTTTGAGAATGTTCGAAGGAGTAGAACTCTTTCGTAACTCGTGTAAAGAGTCCACAGCTATCATTTAAAATCCATATTGAACCCAGAACTCAAAATAATACACCAGCATCTCACCTTTTTTTGAAAATTTTGATGATTATAATTATTTATAATTACTGAGAGTATTCTAAAGAGTAGAACTCTTTCGGAGCTTGTGCAAAGAGTCCCCAGCTATCATTTAAAATTCATATTGAACCCAGACCTCAAAATAAAACACCAGCATCTCACCTTTTTTTGAAAATTTTGATGATTATAATTATTTATAATTACTGAGAGTGTTCTAAAGAGTAGAACTCTTTCGGAACTCATGTAAAGAGTCCACAGCTATCATTTAAAATCCATATTGAACCCAGAACTCAAAATAATACACCAGCATCTCACCTTTTTTCAAAAATTTTGATGATTATAATTATTTATAATTACTGAGAATGTTCGAAAGAGTAGAACTCTTTCGGAACTCATGTAAGGAGTCCCCAGCTATCATTTCAAATCAATATTGAACACAGAACTCAAAATAATACCCCAGCATCTCACCTTTTTTTGAAAATTTTGATGATTATAATTATTTATAATTACTGAGAGTGTTCTAAAAAGTAGAACTCTTTCGGAACTCGTGTAAAGAGTCCCCAGCTATCATTTAAAATTCATATTGAACCCAGACCTCAAGATAAAACACCAGCATCTCACCTTTTTTTGAATATTTTGATGATTATAATTATTTATAATTACTGAGAGTGTTCTAAAGAGTAGAACTCTTTCGGAACTCTTGTAAGGAGTCCCAAGCTATCATTTAAAATCAATATTGAACCCAGAACTCTAAATAATACCCTAGCATCTCACCTTTTTTCGAAAATTTTGATGATTATAATTATTTATAATTTTTGAGAATGTTCGAAAGAGTAGAACTCTTTCGGAACTCGTATAAAAAGCCTTCAACTATCATTTAAAATCCATATTGAACCCAGAACTCAAAATAATACACCAGCATCTCACCTTTTTTCGAAAATTTTGATGATTATAATTATTTATAATTACTGAGAGTGTTCCAAAGAGTAGAACTCTTTCGAAACTCTTGTAAGGAGTTCCAAGCTGTCATTTAAAATCAATATTGAACCCAGAACTCAAAATAATATCCTAGCATCTCAACTTTTTTCAAAAATTTTGATGATTATAATTTTTTGTAATTACTGAGAATGTTCGAAAGAGTAGAACTCTTTCGGAACTCGTGTAAAAAGTCCCCAGCTATCATATAAAATCCATATTGAACCCAGAACTCAAAATAATACCCTAGCATCTCACCTTTTTTCGAAAATTTTGATGATTATAATTATTTATAATTTTTGAGAATGTTCGAAAGAGTAGAACTCTTTCGGAACTCGTATAAAGAGCCTTCAACTATCATTTAAAATCAATATTGATCCCAGAACTAGCAGTTATACCCCAGCATCTCACCTTTTCTCGAAAATTTTGAGGTTTATAATTATTTATAATTATTGAGAATGTTCCAAAGAGTAGAACTCTTTCGGAACTCTTGTAAGGAGTCCCCAGCTATCATTTAAAATCCATATTGAACCCAGACCTCAAAATAATACACCAGCATCTCACCTTTTTTCGAAAAATTTGATGATTATAATTATTTGTAATTATTGAGAATGTTCCAAAGAGTAGAACTCTTTCGAAACTCTTGTAAGGAGTTCCAAGCTGTCATTTAAAATCAATATTGAACCCAGAACTCAAAATAATACCCTAGCATCTCAACTTTTTTCAAAAATTTTGATGATTATAATTTTTTGTAATTACTGAGAATGTTCGAAAGAGTAGAACTCTTTCGGAACTCGTGTAAAAAGTCCCCAGCTATCATATAAAATCCATATTGAACCCAGAACTCAAAATAATACCCTAGCATCTCAACTTTTTTCAAAAATTTTGATGATTATAATTTTTTGTAATTACTGAGAATGTTCGAAAGAGTAGAACTCTTTCGGAACTCGTATAAAAAGCCTTCAACTATCATTTAAAATCAATATTGAACCCAGAACTCGCAGTTATACCCCAGCATCTCACCTTTTCTCGAAAATTTTGAGGTTTATAATTATTTATAATTTTTGAGAATGTTCATAAGAGTAGAACTCTTTCGTAACTCGTGTAAAGAGTCCACAGCTATCATTTAAAATCCATATTGAACCCAGACCTCAAAATATAACACCAGCATCTCACCTTTTTTTGAAAATTTTGATGATTATAATTATTTATAATTACTGAGAGTGTTCTAAAGAGTAGAACTCTTTCGGAACTCGTGTAAAGAGTCCACAGCTATCATTTAAAATCCATATTGAACCCAGAACTCAAAATAATACACCAGCATCTCACCTTTTATCGAAAATTTTGATGATTATAATTATTTATAATTACTGAGAATGTTCGAAAGAGTAGAACTCTTTCGGAACTCGTATAAAAAACCTTCAACTATCATTTAAAATCAATATTGAACCCAGAACTCGCAGTTATACCCCAGCATCTCACCTTTTCTCGAAAATTTTGAGGTTTATAATTATTTATAATTATTTATAATTTTTGAGAATGTTCGTAAGAGTAGAACTCTTTCGTAACTCGTGTAAAGAGTCCACAGCTATCATTTAAAATCCATATTGAACCCAGACCTCAAGATAAAACACCAGCATCTCACTTTTTTTTGAATATTTTGATGATTATAATTATTTATAATTACTGAGAGTGTTCTAAAGAGTAGAACTCTCTCGGAACTCGTGTAAGGAGTCCCCAGCTATCATTTAATATTCATATTGAACCCAGACCTCAAGATAAAACACCAGCATCTCACTTTTTTTTGAATATTTTGATGAATATAATTATTTATAATTACTGAGAGTGTTCTAAAGAGTAGAACTCTTTCGGAACTCGTGTAAAGAGTCCACAGCTATCATTTAAAATCCATATTGAACCCAGAACTCAAAATAATACACCAGCATCTCACCTTTTTTCGAAAATTTTGATGATTATAATTATTTATAATTACTGAGAGTGTTCTAAAGAGTAGAACTCTTTCGGAACTCGTGTAAGGAGTCCCCAGCTATCATTTAATATTCATATTGAACCCAGACCTCAATATAAAACACCAGCATCACACTTTTTTTTGAATATTTTGATGATTATAATTATTTATTATTACTGAGAGTGTTCTAAAGAGTAGAACTCTTTCGGAACTCTTGTAAGGAGTCCCAAGCTATCATTTAAAATCAATATTGAACCCAGAACTCTAAATAATACCCTAGCATCTCACCTTTTTTCGAAAATTTTGATGATTATAATTATTTATAATTTTTGAGAATGTTCGAAAGAGTAGAACTCTTTCGGAACTCGTGTAAGGAGTCCCCAGCTATCATTTAAAATTCATATTGAACCCAGAACTCGCAGTTATACACCAGCATCTCACCTTTTATCAAAAATTTTGATGATTATAATTATTTATAATTACTGAGAATGTTCGAAAGAGTAGAACTCTTTCGGAACTCATGTAAGGAGTCCCCAGCTATCATTTAAAATCCATATTGAACGCAGAACTTAAAATAATATCCCAGCATCTCACCTTTTTTCGGAAATTTTGATGATCATAATTATTTATAATTTTTGAGAATGTTTGAAAGAGTAGAACTCTTTCGGAACTCATGCAAGGAGTCCCCAGCTATCATTTAAAATCCATATTGAACCCAGAACTCGCCTTTATACCCCAGCATCTCATCTGTTTTCGAAAATTTTGATGATTATAATTATTTATAATTACTGAGAATGTTCGAAAGTGTAGAACTCTTTCGGAACTCTTGTAAGGAGTCCCAAGCTATCATTTAAAATCCATATTGAACGCAGAACTTAAAATAATATCCCAGCATCTCACCTTTTTTCGGAAATTTTGATGATCATAATTATTTATAATTTTTGAGAATGTTTGAAAGAGTAGAACTCTTTCGGAACTCATGAAAGGAGTCCCCACCTATCATATAAAATCCATATTGAACCCAGAACTCGCCTTTATACCCCAGCATCTCATCTGTTTTCGAAAATTTTGATGATTATAATTATTTATAATTACTGAGAATGTTCGAAAGAGTAGAACTCTTTCGGAACTCGTGTAAGGAGTCGCCAGCTATCATTTAAAATCCATATTGAACCCAGAACTCAAAATAATACCCCAGCATCTCACCTTTTATCGAAAATTTTGATGATTATAATTATTTATAATTACTGAGAATGTTCGAAAGTGTAGAACTCTTTCGGAACTCTTGTAAGGAGTCCCAAGCTATCATTTAAAATCCATATTGAACGCAGAACTTAAAATAATATCCCAGCATCTCACCTTTTTTCGGAAATTTTGATGATCATAATTATTTATAATTTTTGAGAATGTTTGAAAGAGTAGAACTCTTTCGGAACTCATGCAAGGAGTCCCCAGCTATCATTTAAAATCCATATTGAACCCAGAACTCGCCTTTATACCCCAGCATCTCATCTATTTTCGAAAATTTTGATGATTATAATTATTTATAATTACTGAGAATGTTCGAAAGTGTAGAACTCTTTCGGAACTCTTGTAAGGAGTCCCAAGCTATCATTTAAAATCCATATTGAACGCAGAACTTAAAATAATATCCCAGCATCTCACCTTTTTCGGAAATTTTGATGATCATAATTATTTATAATTTTTGAGAATGTTTGAAAGAGTAGAACTCTTTCGGAACTCATGCAAGGAGTCCCCAGCTATCATTTAAAATCCATATTGAACCCAGAACTCGCCTTTATACCCCAGCATCTCATCTGTTTTCGAAAATTTTGATGATTATAATTATTTATAATTACTGAGAATGTTCGAAAGAGTAGAACTCTTTCGGAACTCGTGTAAGGAGTTCCCAGCTATCATTTAAAATTCATATTGAACCCAGAACTCGCAGTTATACACCAGCATCTCACCTTTTATCGAAAATTTTGATGATTATAATTATTTATAATTACTGAGAATGTTCGAAAGAGTAGAACTCTTTCGGAACTCATGTAAGGAGTCCCCAGCTATCATTTAAAATCCATATTGAACCCAGAACTCAAAATAATAACCCAGCATCTCACCTTTTTTCGAAAATTTTCATGATTATAATTATTTATAATTACTGAGAATGTTCGAAAGAGTAGAACTCTTTCGGAACTCGTGTAAAGAGCCCGCAGCTATCATTTAAAAGCCATATTGAACCCAGAACTCGCACTTATACCCCAGCATCTCACCTCTGTTTGGTGATTGTGATGATTATAATTATTTATAATTATCGAGAATCAATAGAACTATTGTTAAAACTTATCAAGAACTGTAGAACTCAGTGAATTTCATCTCTACTAACGTGAAATCCGCGAATTTCGATGAGATGCTATGATTTATATGTGAAGTTAGCATCTCATTTTTCAAAGTCCGGTTTTGATAGCAAAATCGATAGAACTATTGTTAAATCTTATCGAGAACTGTAGAACTATGCTGGATGCCAATGAATATGAAGTTTTTTTTTGAGATGCTGACTATTGAGATGCTAACTTCACACACGTCGACGACGCTGTAGAGGCCATCTGCAAGTCATTCCTAAAAAAATACCATGATCGTTCGTCCTCGTACCACCGGCCGCGAATGTGTGGTATCAATCTATTTCTTAATTCTTATACTATCAATCAGGATCATGAATCAGAATAAGCCTTAGTGTATCACTATATAACAAAGTTGTTATCAAAAATATATGTTCTAACAAATGCTATCTCTGAATTTTAATGTTAGATTGATCTGGATTGCGGATCCATCACAAATTATGAAACTAAAATAAACGTCTACGTCTCTAAGAGGTGTCTAGCAATATACATGAAAAGCATTTGTGCGATGACTTTCTCGTCTATGGTTGAGATTGTGACGCTTAATCGATTTTGACATTGACATTGAATTAGCAGAGGCCAATCACTAATGTCAACCAAGCACGAAATTCGAAAAAGTGTAGTCACTGTATCGTAAAGATTTTGTTAGATTTTTAAAATATAAATTTTATTACCTATATTAGCCATGTCTCAGCATATTTGGAAGTTTTTCAATACAGGTGATCTAATGGACTATACTCTCATCGTGCCAAGCGTTGCTGTCGGAAATGTCGGGCAGCTGGTCTGCGATTTGCTCATTTCTTCTTTAAAAATGACAAAAACTGCTACATTTCATAGCACAGCGTTTATTCCGGTGATCGGTTACGATCCGTACGATCTTAAGTCCACATCTCTATCAGGCAGCTGCGACCTGTATCAATGTGATGCCAATAAGTTACTTGTGTTACAACTAAGAGCACCTCTCTTATACAAATACGCCAAAACATTTCTGACCGAACTTATAGATCTGTTTAAAAGTAAGTACATAAAAGATGTTATCGTGCTTACTAGCAGTTTCGCTCACGAGAAGAAACACATACTAACCTCTCCCTTCAGATATGTTGCCAATAATGTCTGCCTATACAGTAGTGAAATCGCCAATTTGAATTGGCTACCGCATGAATCGGATGAAAACGGGATCAAGATACCGGGAGGAGGTTTTGGTGTGATGCTTTATGAGCTTTGTGTGGAGAAATCATTACCTTGTTTGATTTTGTACAAGTATTGTTCAGAAGGTGACAACATCCCTGATGCATATGACATGATTCACTACTTGTCCAGTATACTACCGGTGTTTGGAAACAATGCCAATCCCATGGCCCAGCTAGTGCAACCTGTTTCTTGGAAGTTATTATTTGGCAGACCCCCACCTCAAGATATATATTGAATAACATTTATTTCATTTCTATTTTCCTTGTTTGAATAATTGTTTTATCATATTGAAATATACTGACTTTGTATTATATCTAGTCTCTGGTGTCTTAAAAATGTTATGTAACAAAGAAACTTACTTAAAAATGCTGTTTAATATGAAACATTATTAGTACTGTACACTTCATTTTTGTGGTGCATGAAATTTAAGTAGTGTTCATGAAATTGAAATAATGTTTCTTAATTTAAGCAATGTTTTAATTAAGTTCCTGATTTTAAAAATGTTACTTACCGATTTATTAATTGCATAGTATTTTGTTGTCTTATATCAAGTAGATCCATTGACACTTTTTAAAAGAAAGATAGGGAAGGGTATTTATTGAATGTTTTCTATGAGCACTTTGAAAAATTTCAATCTATTTTAATCTCTCTTTTTTTTTAAACAAAGTGTCATTTAAACCTAATTTTAAAAGTTTGAGCCAAGCATGATATGTACTGTTTATTGATGTGTCTCACAAAATTAAATGATTAAGCTATATCATTTTTTATATTAATGGCATTTTTATTTCGGACAAGTATAATGGTGGATCCTAAGAACATAGCTCTACCTTATAGGACTTTTAATACGATTCAATCACTTTCCATTGACAAAAGTCATTGACCTCCCAAAAAATGTATGGGAAGGTAAATTTTATTTTAAGTAGGACTGATAGTTAAAGTCGTTCACATTGCTTCATAGATACCTTTGGTATTACTTAACTAAAATACTGTTGAACACATAATTATATTGTGATCAGTCAGTGGTAAATTTTTTGTCTAACCTAGTTATATATACTCCTACTCACTAGCAGAAACACTAGATGAAAAATACCAAAATGTAGCATTACAACATGAAGAAGTAACAAATATAAATAAAAACTTTTGAATTTAATTTTAGTGTGATAATAATAACATGTAACTATGTATAGCAGACAAATTATTTTTGTATTATAAAATATTTATTTTGATCTCAATTACACGAGGGGAGGATTTTTGTACAATATTCAAGAAAAGGTTGATAGTTCTACCTAGTTCTACAGATAATTGGTAGATGTCGCTACTTGTTCCTGAATTGTACCAAGAAGGGAGAGCCGCGTTTGACAGTTTCTAAGATTTAGGCAACTTCTTAGTATTCAATGGTATCCTCGGGTGCCGTCGGTACATCACATTTTGTATTGTAGGGATGTAAATCCGTACAGTAAATTAATAAATATCGTCGAACATTTCACAGAGTGCAATCTATCCCAAAATTAAGCAAAGCTTGTACTATGGGAATCAGATAACTTATAGAATACTTATATGTTCTAGAGTGGAGACCACGAATTGCAAACGTAGCGTAGGACGCCCTGAGATTCGATGGAGTGACGATATACGCAGGACAGCTGACTGTGGTTGGAAGCGAATAGCTAAAGATATGGCTGAGTAGCGTGTCTTGGGAGAGGCCTATGTCCAGCAGTGGACTATAAAAGGCTGATGATGATGGTGTACTTTCCTACATATATTTATAAAATGAGTTGTACACGAAACGTGGACAACACGCGGCCTGGTAACAAAATGTAATTACGCGGGGACCGCCGCCGGAACCGCCCGACGTACCTACTATTGAACTGCTGCAATTAACTGACGCAGGTTCGGATATGAATGCAAAGAGCTATTAACGTGATGTTAAGGTAACATCAACAAAAAAAAAATGGTATTGGTACTTCTTGATCAGAAAAATAGAATTAACTATATCTAGTCTTAAACATAGGAATAAATCTAGTAGTAAGTATGTGACTAATTATGTTATAAATTTTATTGTAACTATTTCACTTGGTAATAGATTTCCTTAGCAGGAGGTCGTCTAAGTAATTACCACTGCAGATATTCTACTGCCAAGCAGTAGTGTGTAAACATTATTGTGTTCCGGTTTGAAGGGTACTGCAGCTAGTGAAATTACAGGGCTGTTGAGACTAACCATCAAAAATCGCCAAAACAGCGATGCCCTGGACTTTGTTTTATTACTCAAAGTTCTGTGTATCGCTGCAATGGTCATGGACAGGCGTCTACTCTTACCATCGTTTCGTCCTAGCGCCTCGTTCATTTAATTACTTTAACGTAATCATTTTAAAAAAACTACCATCAATTTTATGTTTTTATGAGTACTTACATTAATCTAATAATTTCTTTAGCTCTAAGTTTTAAAACGGTGTTCTTAGCCTACAAATCGATTACTTTATTAAGTTATATTGTTACTTACTTACGCTAATGACGAACGCTGAGTGTTACAAATTCTTTTATTTATGACAATAATAAATTTAAAAATCAAATCAATATAAAGATTAATATTACAATTCTAAAATCTTGATATTCAATGGCAGCGGATGGAGTTTTTCAGTAATGCCAATGATTTATTACTAGTAAAAGTATCCAAACTAGCATTGATTGGATCATATTATCAAATTTCCAGCTAGTTTTGGAGTGTATGTAAAGTACCTGTAAGTAGTTCTAAGCGTTGTATATGTTCTTGTCCCTTCAGCGCGATGACGGCGATACCATATTACTGCATGGTAAAAAGTTTCACTACGTCTTTGCGCTTTTTTGCCAAGTTTCGGTATCGTTCGGAAAAATGCAAAATTAGAAAATACTCAAGCGTAAAAAAGTTAAAATTATTTTAATCTTTTTTCGTGAAATATGTTATCACACTAATTTTATAATGGTGAAAGCTTGTGAGTGTGTAAGTGTGCTCAAATGGCTGGACCAATTTTGTTGAAACGGAGGTAGCTGACATCCTGGATTACACAGGCTACTTTTTATCTCGAAAAAATGCAGTGTTCGCATGGGAACATCGACGAACATCGGCGCGCAGCTACTAATAGATAATTACAATTTAATTACGAAAAGTCATGAAATAAAATGTTTGTGAGATTGTTGGGTTGGTAGACAATTCTCATTAACCATGTATATGTTAATTTAAAATATACCGTAGTAGTTAAAGTAAGAGTTATATTTTTTTAATATTTTCATTTATTGTCCGTCTGTCCGTTTCGCAGCTGCCATTCGGCCATATTTCCTACAACGATCCATATTTCGTCGACAAACCGCAATGAAATTTTACTTTACGACCGTCCCAGCTTTCGCAATTACTATGCGATGCTAGTATTTCACGCTTTAGGCGGTAAAAGTCACTGAAAATAATTGGGGCAAATATATGGGGTAAACTATAACCTGTATAGAATGATATAATGCTTACCTACTACGAATGATAGGTACGTACCATTCTGGTGCTACTGTAAATTTGTATTACATAGTGACAATGATTTTCTTACATCATCATCAGCCATAGGACGTCCACTCCTGGACATAGGCCTCCTCCTGGGGGGGTTTTGCCAATACTCGCCACGCTTGGCAGGCGGGTTTGCGAGCACAGTTAGGTGTGATTATTCAAGGAAGACGCTGCTGCTCATCTTACGGTGTACATCCCTTACCGGACTCTTACGGCAACCACGGGTAGAGAGGGTGGGGTACTATTCTTACGCCGGCACCACCTCGGTACATTTACATTTACACGGTACGGATTTTCTTACATTTCCGTCTAATTTGATATCCTAATCACATTTAAGGGAGGGAACCCTTCCTATATACCTAAATGTTAGTTATATACTCGACACCCAATAGTACCTATTAGTGGCTGATCTATCGGTTTTCTACCGGATACACTCTGGCTGTAGAGTACGCTTCATATTTACATGACCTAATTCCACCCGGCCCTTTTTACTATCGGACAGTCAGGACCAATATTTAAGAAGCGTCACATCTTCATGGTCGTTGTTCCAAAAAGGCGAACTAAAAGGTTCGAATTTACCTTCATTGTACAAACCGCCAAACAATGAAATTAGCTGCCCGAATGGGTGTTTCCTGATAAATACAATCTGGGTGCCTTAAAGTCACGAGTTAGTCAGTTTCTTCAAAGCGAGCGTGCTTCACCGTCAACCGCATCATCAGGCGAGTTAGCGGTTAAACGCATATAGATTATTAAAAAAAAGTACCTACCTACTTGTAAATATTTTAGAGATTGCTTCTTAATAGGAATCAATCGAGCCCAAACTCGGTGGGTGTATCTTGTTTAGTTCCTATGGCCATTTACCGTCTCCATCATCAAACCAGCTCCATGATACCATATAATTGTATTGTCACTGAAGATACATCAAATTTGAGTGCAATCGGATATTGGGAAGTGTGTCACAATTCTACCCCAACAAACATAGTTACATACATACATTGCGAGTAAAAGAAAAGCTTGTAAAAAAACAATTTATGTCATAAAATGTAGTGTATTATGTCAACTGCTTAAAAAGGCTTGGACCGGACCCCGCAGTGCGAGTGAAGTGTTAGGAAATGCGTGTTATCGTTGGAGCAATAACTACTTTATGACGCTATAAAGACAACGTAGCGTTATCTATCACGCTCTACCGTGCTTTACGCAGCTTTTATACGCGATCGAAAAATATGCTCGCTTCTCAAAAGGGTCGTCGAAGGACCAATTTACGACTTGTAGTGAAAAGTGTTTTCTTCAATTTTCGTATATAATCTAAAATGTTACGGCAGTCTAGTTGAAACACCGTATGAAGATCCTAGATTTAAATCCTATGGTACGCACCGCTGTTCTAGTAAGTTATGTGCGTATTATCGCTTTGAGGAAATTTACGTGTCTGAGAGGTGTCAATCTTCTTGAAGATGTGTGGAATCTGCCAACCTGCACTTGACTTTACTCCTAGTGAATATTATAAAACTAGCTTGCTCGGGGCCCTTTCGTTTTACAGGTTTAGAATTTGACTCAACATCGGCCAAGGTTAAAACCTTTTGTCGCTGATAACGTTCATTATGTGAGGAACTGCATTAGATCATGAGTTCCTTGAATACTGTCTGACAAACGAGTATGATTAAAATAAATAGGTAGATTAGTATTAGTGTGCATTTGATGTGATCTGCATACTAATACTAATCTACCTAAATATTTTAATCATACTTGTTTGTCAGTCAGTATTCAAGGAACTCATGATATTTGCACTGCCTGCTTAGACACCTCAGTGATTTGTTTTCTACTGTTGAAGGCCTATTACATTGCCCTTATTTTGAAGGCTTTAACCTAAATCTGGAAAGTTTTATTACACATCGTGAATGAGTTCCGATTCGTGAACCACGCCCTGACTCCCTGCGGAAACGCTATCATAACGCGTTTTAGTCTCCTGCAAAATGCAGTGTAATAAGGGTTTTTATGGTTTCGTTTGATGCGTATTGTATAATGTCTACCTATAAGTGATTCTATTCAGCGACTTTATGCCAGCTCTTTCGCAGTTTCCGCATTTTACGATTTCCCCTGAAAGAATCGAGGAAGCCTTATGGAAGTGCGTCTAAATCGTGAGTTATATGATTTAATTTCGTTCTTTTACAACGATGAAGTTGAGCTATGTAGAAGCAGGAAGAGGTTTTGTAAAGCGAAATTTCTTATGCATTCGAACAGCTATTTCGGCACATGGCGATTAGTATTCATCATGCTTCCCTCAATCCCGAATTCTCGGTTCGATTAGATTGCTATCTCGCTCGGCAGAACTTAATATGTAGTTTGATATGGTTTCATATCAGATTTAGGAACGGCAAGCTTCATGTATTGAATGTAAGTGGGAAATCAAGAGGTAACTACATTACATGATGTTAGATATCGACAGGAGCAGTATAAACCTTCTATACATTACTGTAAAAGTAGTACAATGATTACTCTTGAGTGAGTAATCCCTTAGATGTCTATAATGTTGATAATTTGTAATCAAAGGGATTTATTTGTTTTGTTTCGTGACATTTTCCAAAATGCTCCAGCGTCCCACAACAAGTGCACACAACATTCTTAACATTACAATACTTACTTAACTAAAGATTACAATACTCAACTAAATTTATTCCAACTGAGCAAGTTTTATTATTATTACTTTAAAAAACAGAGCAATCGTTCTGAGAAGATACCAAGTCATACCCAATTATGTATGACATAGCTATGCATGACCTATATGACCCATATGTGTTATAAGACTTTTAAACGACCTCGTTTCTTTTATATGTATTAATCTGAATTAGTTCTTATTGTAGCAAATATTTCATGCTGATTTTTTTTACATGATCAAAAATGATAGCTTACTACAAAATTGTCTATTTATTAAACAAACCACAGCCCCGCTTGAAATTATCAAAAGCAGTATCACTTAAAATCTCACGTCGTTTATTTCAATCTTGGGCACAGTGATGATCTATAAGTGTGTAATAAAATTTTCAAAAAATAATCTTAGCCCAAGCTATGTTGTAGTAGGTAGGTACAAGCTTTGCTTAGATTGGGACTAGTTGGCGCATTGTGAAATGTCTTAATATATTTATTGATTTTTATTGTTCTTATTTAAAATTTAATATATTGTTAAAGCTCTTTACAAAAATAACAAGTATTCTGGTCGGTTTTTTTAAATACCAAAACGTGGCATGTCGTGAATGTTTGTTTGTTTTCATATTTTGTGGGCTGCCGTGCCGTTCACCAAATGAATTCCACCGATTTGAAACTTGGTCAACTTATTGCTTGTTTATGTTCCTGTAGAATTGCGCGAGAAACCATGTGGTAATGCTAGTAAAATTTACAAGATTAAAATAATCTTCCTTTTAATAAATATGTTATTATTACTATTATAAACCTTTAAAACCCAGCATTAAACCAGTATTTTTGTAATCATAATAAGAGTCCACAAATCCATTTGGGGTTGTACGAGTATCTTGACACTAGATAATACAAAGCGAGTTGCCGCGGTAAAAAAAAATATATATAGAAGGTAAGTCAATCGCGAAGTCATTCTTCGAACTAACAATCAAGTCGCTACGATATTTCTGCGTGAAAGGTGAACAAACATACCAACTAAAACAGTTTTGCATTTATAATAAATTTATTTTCGATTTAGATAACTTTTGTGAAAATAAATTGTATTGTATCAATTTAATTCCAAATTAGATACATTTTGCGAATATAAATCGTGTTGGAACATTGCAAAAGGGTTTATTGCTGGAAAAAAGGGTTGCCAGTTTACCGTATGGAGTTGTGGCGACCTCATATACGGGGCAGTCTTCATTTTTAAAACAAAGGGTTAAAAACGCGCTTATCTCGCTCCGGCGAGCGGCGGGCGGTATTTCGTGGAATCAATTATAGGACGTCTATTTTGCATTCGGCCTCCGTTCCGGGGCTGGTTCCGACTGGATCCGTGCGGGATCACATGTCTCAAAGGTATCAGGTTGCTTCGTTTTGCCCCCGTTTGTTTTGACTTGTATTATTATAGATGTATTATTTGGTAATTGTTTTATCCTAACGTAACTAGTTTTATTTTCTTTTTACTGACATTTTATTTCATTATTTGAATGACTGTACTATATATTACTGTAAAGTATGTAACTTTTTTTTTGGAATAAATAGGCTTACGTTTGACCGCTATATCGTCTGATGTTAAGTGCAGATACTGTCTACGATGGACTTGATACGCTTGCTTAAAAGATACCGATTTACTGTCGTCTTGAAGACACCCAAATTATATCTACCACGGAACACCCATTAAGGTAGCGTACCTATTCCACCTTTTAGCCGTTCGTACAATAAAAGTGGAATCAAATCCTCAAACATATTTATGTCTATCTCTGTGATGTGCTATGGTATCTTAGTATCAAAAACTCGACGAAATTATTGCAAACTATAATGCCAGACCCACTTTTCCGTAGATGAAAGATCATTAACCTTCGACAAGATTTATGTTACAAAACAATTTTTTTCGCGTTTTCGGGGCTAGTTTCATAGAGCATCCATACATATACATATACGTACGTATACCCAACCGTATCTACTTGTTACTCACCGCAAAAATGCCACAACTACTCAGCTGATAGATTGGTTGTAGATATTGGGGGAAAGCCGAGTGCGAATTTGGTGATCAATCGAGTGATAAATCCGTGCAATTTATCGTGAAATTGCACGATATGGCTAAGCTAACTTTTAATATTAACACCACAACCGCTTTGCGCCCTATAAACAGCCCTAAATCATTACCCAGATAACAAAGCGGTGTACATAACATGTCTATAAGATAAATAAATATCGTAGGACATTACATACACCATATGACCCCCAAACTAAGCAAAGCTTGTAATATGGACGTCAAATAACTGATATAATACATAAACATTTTTTTGTTGTTGTAAATACACACAGACACAGAAATAAGATAACTCTTCGTTGTTTACAACAGAAAGAATATACATTTAAGAAAAGATATATCAGAAGGAAAACTAAATAGAAAAACGTACAACTAAAAATATTTAACACGCTCATAAGTCTATTCTGCACCAAAGCCCTATATCGTAGTGATGTCGTGGTCGACGTTCTTCCGCCGACACGTGTAACCGCCCGCGCCACGACTCTGATTACAAGCAGCTACTCTTTGTTCTCTCTTCTAACAAAACAATAAAAGAAGCAGAAGCTATGTAATGCTATGCTATATTCATACGTGGACTAGGTTCGATTCTTACTGATGCATAATTGAAGAACGAGGTGTAGCGCGTCGGCAATTTCAAAATGTTTATACATCAACCTGGTTCATCCCTTTTTATATAAATTGTCGTACTACTGGACGTAGGACGCTTGTTCGACTTCTTTTTTAAATTTATTTCTACTGTTGATAGGTATTTGTCCACATCTCACATGATGTTACGTAACGGTGTGGTCGATGATTGTAAGCACACCTAGTAACCTAGAATAGAACTAGTTGCCTGAACACACCGTTATATGCTTGGCGGCAGATATTCAACTTTAGGGTGGTAGCTAGCCAGCAGAGTTCTATAAGTACCCTAACACCAAGCTATGGTTTCCTCGCGATGTTTTCCTTCACCGGCAGCTTAAGCTCATTGTTGCTAACCCACGCTACAAAAGAAGAATAAAAGAAAGAATAGAAGATCCACTGTGAGAAGGCAATATGTTCTGATAGAATAGACTCTGCTGGGATGGGGATTAAGCGTACAGTTTCATAGTAATGACAGCGCATCGGTTTGCAAGTTCGGTTTGTATACCGCAGACTGAGGGTTCAAACTCTAAATAAGCTTCAGCTGCCAATGAAAGAAAAGACCGTAAATAAAACAAAGCTTGTAAGTACTCGTAGCATTATTTGTTTTATTTATAACTAGCGAACGCCCCGGCTGCGCACGGGTTTACACGGGGCTTTTGTTCTATCTCAAAGGGATTAGGTAGCGTTTTCGATGAAAGCTCCCAGATGACTTGACTTTTTTCAACACTTCCAACAGTTATAATCATATTTCAACCAATTTACACAAGACCTTGACAAATAGTATACCTAAACCTTCCTTATGAATCACTATATCTATTGGTGAAACTCGCATGTTAATAACTTTTGTAGTTTTTAAGTTTATCGCGAACATACAGACAGACAGACGCGGCGGACGACTTTGTTTTATAATATGTAGTGATGATCTAAGTCGTAACGGTAAAATTGGAAAGTAGGTACAACTGCCTATCTCATATACAACGTTACAAAACAACTAACAAAATAATACACTCCAACGAAGAACAGTCAAAAAGTATGACAATAACCGGTTTCAGTAAAAGTTATCATAATGTTTTCCTTTATTACAGCTTTTATTACTTATTTTTTACGACGAACGCAGAGCAACTCGACCGCGTTGGTTATTTTCATTTAAATTGGGGACAATTTTTCTAGAAAGAATAATATTAGGCAGAGAATAAAGGAACATACTCTTTGTACAGGTAAATAAAACGCCTTCAAATGTTCCTCCCCCTCGAATGGATAGCTTGGATGAGCACATTCACATTCATGTATTTTGAGAAAATGTTTATTTCATTTCTCAAAAGAAAATGACATAAGAGGCTAATACCTCCCCCGCTCTAACCTTCCCTATACTGAGGTCGTTTGTGGCCGTGGGTGTAATGACGTCCGCGAATCTTGCCGCTACCGCAGGCCGATCTTGTTTGGGACAGAGTTTACTGTTGCCGCGTTACCATACTACCATAAGTAGGTTAGGCAGGCATATACAGTTCGACGTCCTTCCAGATAAAATCTTCTGATAATTTTACATTTTCTATTGATTGAGTTGATGCTATGAATAATGCTAGAGCTAGATATGACATCACTTGTATGTGCCGAAATATGTATGTATATGCTATTACATGTTCATTACTTAATTACATTTACTAAATAATTACATTAATTCAGGAACTGTTATATTTTTAAATAAGAGGCTTGTACAGAGAAAATATAACGTTGTAGCGATGATAGGTCAGTGGTTAGCGCGTGGTAGGGCGCGGGTTCGAACCTGAACAATGAGCTTGAGCTGCCGGTGAAGGACAACATCGTGAGGAAACCATAGCATGGTGGTTTACCATCTCCGACCACACCGTCACTTAACATCAGTAACTAGTCAACCATTAAATAAAATATAAAAATCAGTTCTCTGTAAGCATTAGCTCTGTTAAAATTATAATGTAATGAAAACAAAACAAAATTTAAGTAGTTCCCATTCTATTTTACTAACATGAAGTTTTTTGTTTGTACGACGCGACAGTCAGCATTCCATTTTACGAGTGTACAGCCATTTGGTCAGTTTATAGAGCAAGATGGTGCGGTCAGCCAAACCTGCAGAACAGGGCGACGGCCCGCATTCAGGTCAAACGTGGTTGGCGTGCATTTTTAATTATATAAAAAGCTATTTAATTCGTCCATTATCTCTCTTTATAGTAATAACACCCATGCTCTCTGCCTAACCCTTTTATTAAAAGAAAAAGCTAACTTGCCAGTCTCCTCACGATGTTTTCTTTCACTGGCAGCTCAAGCCCACTGTTGGGGTTTAAACCCAAGCCCTACGGCTTGTGAATCGACCGCGTTAACCACTAGGCTAACATCGCTAAAAAACTATCTAGCGGTATAGTCTAGGCTTGGCTTTGATTTTTGTTTGTTTAATCATATTACATATATGAAAGCCCTGTTGGCTCATTAGTAGTAAGTCTGCTTTGAGAGCTGTAGGGTGTGGGGTCGTTTCCAGCCCAGGATAAACATTTTATAGTATAAACAAATGTTCTGTGTCTAGGTGTTCTGTGTGTATTATAAGTATATATTTCCAAAAAACCCGGCTAAGTGCGAGTCGGACTCGCGCACGAAGTTCCTTACCATTATCTATAAAAACGGCAAAAAATCACGTTTGTTGTATGGGAGCCCCTTAAATATTTATTTAATTCTATTTTTTTAGTATTTGTTGTTATAGCGGCAACAGAAATACATCATCTGTGTAAATTTCAACTGTCTAACTATCATGGTTCAGCTTGGTGACAGACGGACAGACAGACAGACGGACGGATAGACAAAAGATAATCCAATTCTTTATTTAAAAAAGTATTCCATACACATTTACTTTTTTTTCACAGTTAAAAAGCTACAACTCTTGTTTTGGCATGAGAATTTAGGACATTGTAATGGTTTAACTGATCAGACAGTCATAGGCTGTTTAATCCCCATCCTATTATCGAATGTTCTAGTCATGTCGATTCTCCAGAGCTGGCCAACTTAATGAGTCACTAATAAATTTACTTGCAATCGCGCACCAAAACTAGGTTAATTTTAGCAAGTGAATCGAGGTTAAATGGTTAATACAAAGCTGCCGTGTATTACGGACGTCTCGGAGCCACAGTATAGAAAGACCAACTGGGTTTATCAGTAGGTTTATGATTTATAGAACAGACAATGAGAAGGTCACTGTTGTCGGGCCAATTTTTTTCTGTTGTGTATCATCTCTCTTATTTCTAGACACAGTTCTGTGTTCAGTCTTCTGTTCATGTTCTTTGGTCAGTATCGCCACTTGGTATGTTTCTATTGGTTGTAAGTTTTTTTACGCGTATTACTTGGCGTTTGACTACCGTCTCGCCTGATGGTGACGATGTGGTCGTAGATCACGCACGTAAACTAATTAGATACTTATTTACCTTACTGAAATGATCCAGATTATATCCCTCAGAGAACATTTGTTTTTTTATTCCTAATAGGTTTATGTTTGACCTCAACTTACCTGTTGTGAAGCAGCGCTGTGGTCTAGGATAGAGCACGGTTACCTAGAGAAACCGTTTTACTCTGGCTTTGAAGACAACCATAACGTACATTTTAAGAACTTAGACTTCGGCGCAGAGTTCACATCTTCGAATAAAGAAACGTGGATTCGAAATGCTTCGAAATATGGGGAATGTTTATTATGCCCGATGACGCTCTGGTTGCGTTGTCGTAACAAAAAACCTTTATATGGTGGTAATGGGCAGTCTTTTTACTTATTCTGTAGTCTTCTTATCTGCCCACAATGAGTGATAATAAACTACGCTGGCCTGATACACGTATTTGTGCAGATTTCGTCATAATGCTTTCTTTCGCCGAAAAATCCAGTGGTATGTGATTTAAATATAAGTACGTTAACCCAGGCCGTATGAACGTAAGGCGCGTCTTTCCGAATCAGCATTGCTTTTACAAACTATCTGGGCTGGGCTATTCTATATCCCTTTTCATTATAATGAGTACGCAGCGGGTAGACAGACCATGATGAACTCTCAAGCATACAGGTTCTCGATGTTTTTCTTCACCATCTGAAACTAATAGCAATAGGTACACACGTAAGTTAGGCAAGACAGAGCGTGTCGCCGGATTTGATCCGATAACCTTCAGATTGGCAGTGAGACGGTCTGACGACTTGAAAAGGTGGGACTCCCGTTCTGCATATTCTACGTGCGGGGTGATTGCGTTAGTTGGCAGACGGAGGGTCGCAACCTTCTCTGATTAAACCGTTTGCGCTGATTACGACTCGCACGAATTAAACTCCCTTTCACCAGCTACATCTGCATTTGTATTCGTACTCTAATTAAAGCGTAAATTTCATTTTAGATCCAATAACCAGCCGAGGTGGTCTTATCAACATAATTATGAAAGTTGTATACTCTTGGACTGTAGCTAAATAGAATAAGGATTTAACCTCACAATAAAAGATAATATGAGTTGTAAAAATTAAAGAAAGGTTAATTTAAGTCTCGACATATATATACGGATAAATATATATATTTATTTATGGTTTACAGGCTAGATGTGTGACTACAGCTCACCTGATGTTAAGTGAGGGTGTAATCAAAGATGGTAACTGGAATGGAACTGACTCTCAAGTGAGGCTGCCAGAACACACCATTAGGTGCGTGGCGGTAGATTTTATACTTGGTGGTAGCTAGCCAGCCGAGTACCTGAAAGTACTCTACCACCATGCTACGGTTTTCTCACGATGTTTTCCTTCACCGGTAGCTCAAGCTCATTGTTAGGGTTTGAACCCGCACTCTTCGGCGTGCGAACCGACCGCATTAACCATAAAGCTATCATCGCAAGCACATCTAGATAAGTTAATTCATCCACATAACACATTTATAACCTTAATTTTGTGAATTGTAGGGTAGTTTTGAATATTGATGTACATCTTTAAATTTTAAAGACGTAAAAATTAGAAGGTTCTTCCTTACCAAGAAGTTATCAAACAATTCGAGTACCAATTAGATCTGGCAGCTATTTATTTTCGACTCAAAGCGATTTCGAGGTCATTTACCCGTCGTTATTTCTTATAACTGAGCTAATTTAACGTTATTAGCTCTGTCTTTATAACGGAAACTTAAATTTCTAAAATTAAATAGACATATTTTATTACGTACTTCGACAAAATATTGAGTTCAAATATGAACAGTAAGCTTGAGCTGCTGGCGAAGGAAAATATTAATAAAGAAACTAGTGTGATGGTAGAGTTTTTTATAGTATAGTTTTTGAGAGTTTTTTTTAAATGTTTGACAGGCTAGGTTAGCTGAGCTATCATGGCTACAAAATTGTTATTATTAAAAATGTTATTTCCATTCCAGGCTAGGTACCACATTTATTGTATTTACTATATTCAACCACACTATCATTTAATATTAGGTGAGATATGGTCAACACATAGCCTTTCAAGTGAATCTCATTATCATCATCATGATTTCAGCCGTAGGACGTCCACTGCTGGACATAGGGATTTTACTTTAGATTCAATGGGGAACCATTGAATCTAAAGTAAATAATATATTCTATCTGGACGAAATTTTTTATACAATTCCAAGTATCACAGCATCTATCGTCTGTACTCAATCTGTAATCTGTTTCCAACGCTCGGTTGCCTAGAAGCATTGATCTAAAGGGTGAGGTTGAATTTTTTTTTAAAAATAGATTAGTGATTAAATAGAAGAGATAATTTTAAACGATAAAGCAGCTACTTCTAACACAAGCTTATTTTGTTGTCTTTTTGTTACGGATTTGTCCACGTTTGATCATCGACTCGCCCGGTAAGCGGCGATATGGCGAAAATGTTGCAATCAAACTTATAAGATATCTTCACTCTGACCTTGAAAATACCTAAAGTTTGTTCCATTCTGTGGCTGTACGGATTAGAAACGCGCATTACCCGTCCATTTTTAATTACTGGTGTTTACAATAAAGAGTTTCTCTTTGTCTGCTTCTACCGTCATTTACTTATCTTTTAAGTAACATATAATTTCCTATAAAAAACGTATAAAGAAAATTTATAAACGTGTTGTTGACTTCGAATAAAAACACCGATACCCGATAGAACAAAGCGAAGGGACGCGACAAAGGAACTCATAAACTTTGACACGTAATCATCGTCGCGGAGCTTTCCATCGTTTTGTACCCAGACTGCTTGCTACGGAGCTTGTTCGGTGTTGCCGACACGATTTTTTTTCTTCTTTTGAGAACTGCACTTTTGTGCAGTATGCCAGTTCTCAAATTTTCTTTAAGTGTTATTCATACATTTAAGGAGCGTTACCCTGAGCATGGGGTCTCATCACGAAGGAACGAAAATTTTTTCACCTATTATTATTATTAATTAATAATTTAAGCAGCGCCTTTAATTTAAATCTCTAAAACTCCCAACTGCAAAGTAGCCAACGAAATCACCCAAAACACGCGCAGACAGTGGGTGCATTTAGATACCCACATGATACTAAAAATCATTAGATGAATTGTCCGATTTATCATAGTACAGTCTTTTGTTTTCGTGATGTATGTATAAGTATTATCTGTACGAGTTAAGTCTGACAATGAGTCAAGGAGGTTGTGTCGAGAGAAAAATCTGGATGAGGCCACCCCAACTTTGAATAAAAGTGTTATTAACATTTAATGTGCTGTTTGTTCCTTTAGTTCTTCTAAATTATTTTTTCTTATTGTTTTGATAACAGATAGACTTCATCATTTAGAGAATTTCTTCTGGAAGGTCTATTACATTGTACATGCGAAAACTGAATATGTAATAGTTAAAAAGTCACCCGAATTCCTTTGAAATGGCCTTTATTTTGACGCATCTATAGTTGTCGAAGAATATGGAGAAAAATAAACATAAAGTTAAATACATATGTCTATCTTCTCTATATTTCAAAACAAAGTTTATTTTGACGTAAAATTAATAAAACCAACGAAACTCTATCTTGATGATAAGAAATAGTTAACAGACTGTCCATGTCCAAACCCAAAACATTGTATAACAATACAAGGCAACGCTGCTCTAGCGCTCACTATTTTAAGACATTCGATAATTATTCTTAATAGTCCTGTAATTCTGCTAGTTGCAGTACCCTTTCGGTAACATTCATACACTACTGCGCCGTGGTAGAGTTAGAGATAGCTACTACTTAGTGAAATATGTATGTAGTTAAAAGTAGTAAGTTTACTTCACCTTGCAGAATATCGCTCTTCGAATTCTTTGCGTAACAAAATTTTCATATCATTTGGTGTAAAAGGCGCAGTGCGACGGCCAAAGCGCCCCGGCTGGGTCCTGAGTGGCACCAGTAATTATGCGTCGGTCCGTCAAAACTCAGTCCAAACTTTTAATTGAACCGTTGAAACTGTTTTTAACCTTCACTCAGATAAATCTCAAACGAGATCAACATTTTTATAAACAAAATGAGATTGTGATGTCGTTCGACCTCACGGTTTAATCGATTTTGTTTTGTCATATGTTTTCAAACGATTTTTCTTTTAAAAGCCTCCGGGGCTTCAGAGTTTGTTTGCCTGAACTTCTGCGAATTAATTTGTTCACGAAGTAAACTCTCTTCAGGTTGAGCAAATCAGAAAAAAAATCCTCATTTTTCTCCTTTGTTATTACCATTTTTGTTTCAACGAAAGTAATATGATTTTTTCACGACCAATTTTGATGCTTTAGATTTTTAATCTACCCTATAATGTACACGTTATATCCTAGAAAAGTCGAATGAATGTGACATAATATATAACAAGCATTTGACACTGACAAATCCCCAAAGTGCTGTGCGAAGAAGTACGAGGAGAAGTTTAAAGTAAAGTTACAGTCAAGTCCAGTCAGTAGTGACTTTACTAGAAGTTCATTCCCGTCATAAAATCTCCAAGTTTCAAGTTAAAATTAAAAACCAGATATTTATATTAAGAATTAACCCTTGCCCCGCCTTTTTCTACTTATGTTTCGCTAACAGCGTACTTTATAGTTATTATCTATATCTTTAAACGAGCAATTCTTGTATATATATATATATTCTGAATCTCGGAAACGGCTCCAACGATTTTCATGAAGTTTAGTATCCAGGGGGTTTCGGGGGCGAAAAATCGATCTAGCTAGGTTTCATTTTCAGAAAACGTCGTTTTATCCATGTTTTCAGCCGAGCAATGCTCGGTCAACCAGGTACTTGTATATTACATCTAATACCTTCATTATCATCCAAAAAGTTCCTACATCTAAAAATACTTTACAACCTGGCGTGAAGCATGCGAGCAACAATGTCACGTCTCCGGTCTCCGTTTATGAAAGAGCGTCGTGAGCAATTTCAAGTGCTCACAAAAATATTACGAACTACGGCTGTCATATTTTGAAACTTCAGCCAATTTTCTAGAATGTTCCTTTATCATATCTAGTGTAGCTAAACGATTTGGAGTTGCTCCAGGAAGTGGGATAAATTGAATGTTTTATTAGCTTTCAAGTGATCTTTGCAACGAAATAATTCTATTACTAGTTACGTAAACTCTTGGAGGGCATTAAGTCGATAGTACTCAAATAGGATTTGTTCCTAATTGGGAACTCACTGCTACGTTTTAAAATTCTATTTTACATAGATTAGAAAATTAGTAGTAGGTACATATTTTGCCTTAGATTATTGCCTCCCATCAATAAAATCTAAGTATTTTGCATTAGAAATGAACTAAGACTCCTTAGTGCTGCCGTTTTTGCTTCCCATATGCTACCTAGGAAATGGTGTAGGTAGGTACCACCGCAGCACCAAATATTCTGCCGCCAAGCAGTAAGCAAGTGTAAACATTATTATGTTCCGGTTTGAATGCTATTGCAACTAGCGAAATTACAGGGCTGTTGAGACTAACCAGCGAAAGTCTCAAAGTAATGAGCGCCAAAGCAGCGATGGACTTTGTTTTGTTACTCAAAGTTCTGTGTATCGCTGCAATGGTTATAGACAGCCGTTATCTCTTACCATCAGGAGAGCGTCTCATTCGTCTCATTATTTCTACATAAAAAAAACTAAACGCACCCAAATTAGTCAAGGCTAATCTAGGGATAAAATGTTAGATTGTGTGTATACCGCGAGCAGACCAGCGACCCGCAAGCAGCACCCGATCACGAGTATGACGCATGTGCCAGCCATCGCCCTCCTCAACCATATCTGAGGGAAGAGAGCGACCCGACACACGACGCCGCCGCAAGAAGGAGCCTTCGATGGTGAGCATGAATGCTCGAGGAATACACACAGTCCTCATTTTACATTTAATAATTACATTAACAAATATATATTAATTACAGATTAACAGTTTACATTTGAATTTAAATCGCCTCCTCTCGGCCCAGGGCCCTCATCACCGCCACGTTTCGGTCTTTAATGGCCATCTGCAGGTTGTACTCTTTGATGGTCTTCGGCGACGCAGCCGACGCTCGACGCACAAACCGACTGATAGCATCGTCTTCAATATCGTCGGCGTAGTAGACGAAGGTCCCGGTGTGCCGTGATACTGCAACGACTGCGTGCGACACGCTCTCGTGCAGCTTCATCCTTGGCTTGGTCTTTATGGCGATTACCGACTCGTACGTTAGCCCCTGAGCTTCATGAATGGTAAGAGTGCGCGACCCCGTGCCTCCCCCATAACCTTGGCTGATGAGGGTTTCCTTTTCTTCCTGCGTGTGCACTAAGAAAAGAGTGTTGGGGAGGGTGCTGGGTATTTGCACTCCCTTGTACCGTTTTTGCTCAAGAGACTTAATACGGGGAGCTGAGGAATATATACCGGAGTATATTTCCCTCAGCGCATACGCAACATCCATTGGGTTCCTGTGTGTGCAAAGCAACTCCTGACTGATGTTTGTAACCAGGTTTGGGCGATGGTACCTCATTTCGAAGATGTTTTCTCTGTCGATATAAGGCAGCTGATTGACGTCTCCAATAAGGACAAGCTCGCTAGCACCAGACAGCCGTGCAACCATTACTATAGATCCGAAATGGTTCATAAGAGCTTCATCCACCAAAAGGCGGCTGTAGCTATTTTTTCCGAAACCATTTACGAGGGAGGAAGCCATGGTTCGCACTCTGGTTTTTACCAGGTCTCCTATGCGGTGCGATAGTTTCTCCCTTAGATCTTTTGCTGCTTCCGTTGTTGTGGTGATGATAGCGTCCCTGTCGACATCGAAGTGTCTGATCACCCATGTTGTCTTGCCACATCCTGGAACTCCGTTGACCCATTGCATCTTTGGCACCACCCAGTTGTTCCAGTTTGCTTCGACATCTGAGGTCCCTTTGATAGTTTTAGCCATCTCGAGGATCTTGTCATCCAGCATTATCTTGGTGCACTTGGCGGTGACTACAATTGGGTCATTCGATGGTATCGCGTATTTTGGTCTCCCTGTCCGCTCCGTCTCGGCCTCGTTCAGTGCCACAAAGCCATTTTCTGCGCTATAAGCTGCCATATATTGTCCTTTCATTGTTCCCCTGATGACTTGGGAAGTGACGTTGTTGTATATGGCTGCTTCCGCCTCCTCAAGTCCCTCTTTTAGTAGACTTTCACTTCCTAGCCTAAAGGACTGCAAGATACTATGGCAGTTCCTAAGATTGACTTGTCCTAGATTAAACCCTAGATTAAGATTAATTTGACTAATATTCCTCTTCCCATATTGTAAAAAAATTAAAAAAATTGTTTTTCAAAGTTGTCAAAGGTCACGGACCCCAGTGTCTGTGGAGAGTAATGTTAAAAAAAAAAAAAAAAAAAAAAAAAAAAAATTAGTCAAGGCCTTACGTTACACAATAACATCAAGGTATTTGCGTTTGTGTAATTCTGATTTTTCAAGCGAAATTGTATAGGACCAAAGAATCTTGACATACTTTCTAATACTTTCAAAAAATGTTATGTAAGTTTGTAAGTTATAACTTCTAAAATTTTGCTTGCCTTTTAGTTGTTTCAACTCTTATAAAATAGCAAAAGAAAGTACCTGCTAGGAGGATACAAATTCTGCCTTAAATTCAGCGTGTAAAACGATATATTTTTTTAAACGGAACTAGTCTGCTGGCTCATTGGTAGTATGTCTGCTCCAAGAGCCGTAGGGCGTGGGTTCGATTCCCACTCAGGACAAGTATTTTGTGGTATAATCATAAATGTCTGTTCTGTATATATTATAAGTATGTATTTACAAATACAAAAAAAAAAGTATTTAAGTATTCTATCAGCTATCTGACTCCAGTAGTACAAGCTTTGCTTAGTTTGTGGTCAGGTGGCGCTGTGTGCAATGTTCTACGATGTTTATTTTTAATTATTTGCTAGAATTACCGTATAACGTAAATGGTACAAATAAAAGTTTCCGACAACTCCCGCCAGAGGCGTAGAGGCGTCCATACATTTTTCTATCGTTTTCGTTGTGCGCGAATCTTGTCCTTCTTCTTTGACGTCACATTTTGTGTATTTGCCATTATCAAGCATTTTGATATTTTCAAGTAGATGTCATAAGTTAAATAAGTTTAAGTCACAGTCAAAGTAACACAAAGTAAGTCTTGATCGAGTCCGGTTTTCCAGTTATTTCCCATGTCTTTCTTTTTCTTTCCAGTCATGTTTCACCACATCATATCGCTTTCTTACACTTGCGCACAATTCGGCACTTTATAAATAGTACCTGGATGACCGAGCTTTGCTCGGTTTTTCATTGCCTGAAAACACGGATAAAACGACGTTTTCTAAAAATAAAACCTAGCTAGATCGATTTATCGCCTCCAAAACCCCCTGCATACTAAATTTCATGAAAATCGTTGGAGCCGTTTCCGAGATTCAGAATATATATATACGTATATACCTATACAAGAATTGCTCGTTTAAAGGTATAAGATAACACTCTTTTTATTAAAAGCCCGAAAAACACAAGTTTTGATAAATAATATAATCCCACCAAAACTCCTTACGTGAATCTTGCAAATACGCAGATATGCTAGCTCTGATATTTATTATTGGCCATCGTTGATTAATCAGCCAAGTCCATTTTATCCAAGCTTAATAAACGAAACCGGAAAGCATACGCTCATAACAAATCATTTATCTGCCACTTGATCGGACGTCGCAAATGAATGTCGTTATCTTGGCGAAAGATAATACGTTAGGGACAGATAGAGGAAAACGGTCGCGCGCGTTTCCTCTATTTGCTTATCTACTCTCTTATCCTATATAGTTATATTAGTTCAGCAAAATCGATGTGCTTTTCTGTTACTTATACTTTTATCCCAGTTTTTTTTAGTAAAAAACGGGCTTATTTTTTTTTAGGAAGTCTTCTGAAAAATTGTACTGCCTTTCCTTTTAGTGTATCTGGGTGTAGTTTTACTTTAAATTCTATGGGGTGTAGGTACGATTCCCACCCAGAATAAACATTTGTGTAACGAACATAGATGTTTGTTTTGTGTTCGGGTGTTCTGTATGTATTTATTTAAAAAAAGTAAATCAGCGATCTCGTTCCCATAGTACAAGCTTTGTTTAGTTTGGAGCTAGATGGCGCTGTGTGAAATGTTGTAAAATATGTATTATTCATTATAGATACTCACTTAAAAAGGGTAGTAATCTTTTAATAAGTCTGCAAGTCATTAAAATTCGTCCTTGTACTTTTTATTTACAGAAGAGATTGCCGCAAGAGATATGACTGCCTCAAGCAATCAACTGCAATGTTGTTTTTTAAATTGACTAGGTCATTAAAGGTTATTGACATAAACGACAATAAACGTATCTATGTTCACTCAGTTACAACACAAGGAATATGTCCGGGCCGGATATTCAAACGGTTCCTGGAACTAATGATCATTATTAGCCGATATTTGTGCAGATAGGTAATGCATCAGAGATGGTAGCGAGCGGGGAAATTGCCAATTAATGTGTCCTCTGGCAGAATCCCTCGCAAGCCGGGTATATACCGAGAGCGGAACTAAAACCTAAGAAATTTGGTAGAAATATTTATTATTGTGTTAAACGCATTATTTTATTCGAAATATACATTTATCCCTTATACGTAAACATAACAAAAACATTTAATATTTCAACAAAGTTTCGGCAGAGCCGAAACTTTGAACTGACACTGACAACTGACTGAAACTTAACGGAACTTATTATACGAGTATAATATGTTGGGAGAACGTCTGGATTCCAATCTGGAGGTCCTGGGTTCGAATTTTACGGTACACACCTTTTCTAAGTTATGTGCGCTGACTTAGAAACTGCGAAAGAAAACATCTCGAGGAAAAACAGGTCCTAAATCTAGATGTGTGAAGTCTGCCAACCTGCACAAAGCACAAGCATATTGCACTACGGTGTTACCCTTCTCACTATGCGAAGAGGCCCACGCCCAGCAGTGGGACAGTTTATACAAACAGGGCTTATCTGGATATGGTTCGGTTTTTTTTAATTACAATTTTGTAAGTGTAACCAGCCAGTACACATGATGAAGACATGATTATACACAAAATATATGTATATAGCCAGTGAATCAGGCACGTTCGTTTAGAAGGAAGCTGTATTATACTCAATTCGGTATCTGTGTAGGATTTCAGTAATATATAGCGCTTATACCTGGTATAATTAGGTGGCTGTATAAAAATTTTGAAACTGGTTAAAAAAGTTCGGCCGTTTCTAGTTTGGGGGCAATGGAACCCGTGTATCCACGCTTGCCCTGGATTACGTACAAACGAATTCGTCGACAATATGCGTTGTATGCGTTGACAAATGTTGTAACATCATCGTTTTGCTGTAGTGTAGATTTAATAAATAATAATTATAAGTGTTGACATTATTTATAGTATTTTAATGTTGGTATGTAAATAAGACTGAGTTTTGGTCCCAGTGGCATCGTGTCTGATTGGCCTCGAGTACGGCTCTGAGCACACTGCTTACTCTACTAGTTGGGTAAATAGCTTGTCCGGTCTCAACTCGACTTTGTAGTGTTCAACTTGTACTGCCAGACATGTATTGTGCGGTAATCCTGCTGTGCTCAGGATTCTAATACTGTGAAATTACCTAGTTGTTCTAATTGAGACAGTTCGTGATGTTTGTTTACCTATTTGAAACTTTCAAATTAGAATTAAATTTCAAATATTTTTTCTTTGTTTTTGCATATATTTTTTTGTGTATGTCTCCAGTGTCAATATGATAAAAGATTATAAATATTAGTCACAGTAATAACAAAAAAAAAAAATGATTTTTTTTTTAAATTTGCTTATTTTTATTATTACTGTGTATACCTACTCGTTATATATTTTTATTCGTATTTATATCGTTTGTGTTCTCAACTTTTAGAAATCTCCGAGCACCTTCGTCAGAGATAAGATTTATTCCGTTCTTTTCTATTTTCTGAATACATTATTCTTATTTGTAAATAATTATTTCTTCGCCGCTTCATCCCTCGAGATAAGGGTCGTGACTGGTTTATTTCTTCGACGAAGATCACGCATACCTATCGTCCCTGTTAGAAAGGAAGGTAAAAACTATTTAGTACAAGCCGCGTACCGCGGTTTTACGTACTCCGGGATAAAAAGTAGCCTAGAGATATTGAACTAAACCAACAATGTTTAAATCTAAACACATATCAACAGAGAGACATCATTATCATCATCATCAGCCCTTTGCTGTCCACTGCTGAACGTAGGCCTCTCCCAATGCATAGGCAGTTACTTTCAAATAGTAAATCGTCGGACCACGTTGTTTTTGTGGCACCCGACGTGTGATATAATAATTAGAGTAGAGTTAATATCGGTAGTACTGTTTTAAGATTTTATCTATGAAATTTTTAGGCACTTTCCGCATCATCCTTTAGCTTTTTAATTTTGCTTTTCTTTTCCTCTCTTATCTCCTTAATAGGAGGTCGTCTAGGTCGGTACTACCGCAGTATTAGATATTTTGCCACTAAGCAGTGGTGTGTAAACATTATTGTGTTCTGGTTCGAAGAGTACTGCAGCTAGCGAAATTACAGGGCTGTTGAGACTAACCATTGAAAGTCTCAAAGTAACGAGCGCCAAAGCAGCGATGCCCTGGGCTTTGTTTTGCTGCAATGGTCATGGACAGGCGTTATCTCTTACCATCAGGAGAGCGTCTCGTTCTTCATAATCGACTCTTACATAAAAGAAAAGGAAAAAAAAAAAATAGTTTAATTTGACAACAAGAACAAAAAATGGAGTATTATATCAGTTATCTGGTTCAATACCAGCTTTGTTTTGTTTGGGGCCTAATGGTGATATATAAAAATTGAGTTTCAATGTGTTACGTATGTTGACTGCCCTGTTGGCTCATTGGTAGTACGTCTGCTTCAAGAGCCGTAGGGCGTGGGTTCGAATCCCGCTCAGGACAAACATTTTATGGTATAATCAAATATTGTGAAAACTTGACCGATCAATGGGACAGATGTAAAGAGCGTAACAGCTCCATCACTTGATGTTTTTTTTACTGACAGTTGCATTATTGACATTAGAGATTTATTTGACATACCATGTTTTTTTTTTGTTTGTTTTTACTATTATTGTGATTAAATTGTGAATTGAGTTGAAATTAATATTATTACATTCTGTTTTGTGTTAAATAAGTAAATTGTGATGTATGTGACAGATGTAAATGTTTCTTATCATTTTTAAGTCAATAAAGTAATTTGATTTTGATAAAAGTTTGTTCTGTGTCTGTGTGTTCTGTATAAATTACAAGTATGTATTTACAAAAAAAAAGTATTAAAGTACCTATTCTATCAGCTATCTGAGTTCCATATTACAAGCTTTGCTTAGTTTGGGGTCAGATGGCGCTGTGTGTAATGTCCTACAATATATATTATTTATTTTATTTCTAATTTTTTTAAGGTCAAGTAGACGTAGCAGTAATACTATAAGTTAACATTTTACCTGACCACAATTGGTCAAGAGTACAGTAGATGAACAAAAACAAACCGATTTCCTTCAATTTAGGGGGAGCAGTGAAAGCTGACCGCGAGGGTTTAATTAAAATCGACACACCGCATGCAGGGACCTCCCTTCGTATTGTTGCTCAAAATAGCTCCATTTTCAGGTGCTTGCAGCCCAAACAATGAATGGATAAATTAATAATAAAATTTACCTACGTTGAAAAAGCTAACCTTAACTAATATTACAATAGAGTGGTAATTATCGTATTGATTTGTTTGAAATCCTTTTATAAGCTAATTGCCGAGCCGATCTTAGTGTAATTTGTTGAAGTAATTGATTTTCACGGAAATGCTACCAAAATACACACAGTAAAGTTGAGAAATTATGGGCAACGTTTAGTTCGATCCGTTTTAGTGTGAGGCATAGGGAAATTCGGGAAGCTCACCTTTTCAAAAAAATATCTGAGCCCCTGGTTGATGCGACACATGACCCAAAATGCCGTTTATTAAGCCCAACACATAAACATTGCCATTTCACGTGGCAATGCCGCCAGCATGCTGGGTTCGCTGCCAATTAGCAGTTGGTCTAATTTGGATTGTGACAACTTTTTTGGATTTCAATTTGGATTATCTACTACTAGCGACCCGTCTTGACTTCGTACGAGTGCAATTTTTTTTGCTTTTTTTGTTTAGATGTTTGTGTCTCAATCACGCAAAACGGCTGAACGGATTTGGATGAAATTTGGCACACATATTTTATTTACCTGGATTAACGTATAGAATACTTTTTATATCAGAAAAATGTTAAAGTCCTGTGAGATTACAAAAATGTTCAAAAGCTACCTCTACCCACCACCTTGGTCCTTGACCGACATCTGGTGGTGGTGGTGGTGACATGTTCTGTTAAATTCCACAAGGACGAAGTCGCGGATAATAGCTAGTAGTTAATAAAGATACTTGAAAAAAAAAGCTTATTATGTAGATGTATAGGCGACGACCAAATGAACGCAATCTGTTTGTGAGATTAGCAAAACATCAAACCACACAGGTACAGGTAATTCAGTGACTGGCAACATTCTATTGTTAGCTCGCTTGTTTCGTCATTAACAACAATGTGGTAATTAGTAACGGTGCTATATGTATACAATGTGAGCATTATGTAAGCACATAAAACAGATGATATATTACAGAGGGGGCATGTACCTACATCCGAGCGCTAGAGGCAACTACAAGCATGCATACAGCCGTAAACATAGCATAGAATATATAACCCTTCTGTAGAATATCAACTCTGTGGTTCATACGTTATGACGTAGAGCGCTGTGAGTAATTTTCTTTGTTCCTGGGTTTTATCCCGTTGTACAGGAATTGTGTCTTTTTTAATATTGAACATATCCACATGCTTGATGTTAAGCAACGATATTATCTAGGATGGAACACACTTATCTAAAAGTAACCTGTTTACTCTTGATTTGAAGACACCCATATTATAATTTTCGGGAAACATAGAGTTCCACATCATCGCTGTGCGAATAAAGAATCTGGATTAGAAACGCTTTATGCGCACGTCCACCATGTCCGGGTGATTCTTTGATCAAATATAAAAATTATCTGTGTTCTAGATGATTCCTGTTTTTTATTAACTGTTCTGCTCCAAGATGCCTCTTCTCAATATGAAAAGGATAACGCTATTGTCCATCACACCGGTCAAGTGCAGGTTCGCCGACTTAACACATATTCGCGAACGTTAAGAGCTTTCAGATATGCAAGTCCCTTCTCCATCATCGTGCCGTGGAATTTAAGTCTAGGACCACCTAAATGCCAGTCAAATGGTTTCTTAACTTGATTGGTCGTACATTTACCAGGCTTTTTTCTTTTACTTGGTGGTAGATCTCCTTAGCAGGTCGTGCAGGTAGGTACCACCGCAGTACCAGATATTCTGCCGTATCAGAAGTGTGTAAACATTACTGTGTTCCGGTTTTGATGTTGAGATTAACAATTGAAAGTCTCGAAGTAATAAACGCTAAAACAGGGATGCCCTAGATTTAGTTTTGCTACTCAAAGGTCTGTGTCCGCTGCAATTGTCATTTGTCCCTTTACTTTTATATATAAAAAAGACTCCCGTAGCTTCGACCGTAGATATGTGATAATTTAGAATAAAAGCTATCTCCAAACGAAATCAAGTTTATTCAAATTCAAGCAGCGGTAACAGAGGGACAAACACATTCAGAAAGTTGAACTAATGGGATCAAATCGTCTATTAAAATACGCATTATAGGCGTCAGAGAATGGGATCAAGTTTTGGTGACATCTGTCATGAATAAATGAAAATTTCCTTTCTGGAAAATACGTTTATGTGAAAAGTATGTGAAATTACGTCGCCATTTGGAGCAAAAATGTTGTGAAGAGGTGAAAGAATTTATCGGCCGTTCTCAAATTACACATTTAACATCAATTGAATTTTATTTGTATACTAGCTAAATTCTCACTATTTACCCCGTGTACGATTGTAGCGTCACCTACCGGGTCTAATTGTGATGCTAAGCAATCTAGGGACCCACTTAAAAACACATTTTTTTTAATCAAAATTGATTCATATGTATAGAAGAATTATAAATAATAAAATATAGATGGGTTTCAGTATGAATGATAATTATGCTTTCGTATACATACATATGTATACGAAAAACATAGTCACGTTGACTAGGTTCATGGTTCATTATTCAATCCATTAAAATATGACTAGGACTATAAATCGTCGCTGCTTCAATAAGAGCAAAACTTTTGGCGCTGATTTCATAGCGAGTCGGGAGATGCGCAGAAATTCTCCGCCATGGCGTTTACGGCAGTCATCTACGAGCCGTAGCAGTAGTGGTGCTACGCCGTAGTCGCGCTACGAATTTCGCGATCGTGTATACACGTGAGAGTTTGTTACCTCGGTTTTATATTTTATTATACAAATCTTGAATATTGAACATAAAAACGTTATGTTATTTACCTAGCTTTATTTCTTAAGCGATCCGTTTTATTCTGTTTTTATAATTCGCAACTTTGAGTGTTTATGTTGAAATAATTAAAACAATAATTACAACAATAATTAAAACAGTACATTAATGTCAATTCTTGTACACGATGATTAATCATTTGTCTGAATTTCTTTTATAAATTACTTGGGACTGGCCAGCAAGTAAATTACCGTATGTTCTTGAAATAAGGAATCCTGTAAGTTTAAAATATTTGTATACTTCAACTCTGGACACAGCATAGGTAATAGACAGTTCAATTGACTCAGAAAATAACATTAATAATATCAAATGAAATTTAATTGCGAAGCCATTAACCGTGTATTTGGGTTGCCAATTTTAAGAGCCAGTTTTCATTATAAATTACATATTGTTTAACATTAACTAAAATTAATTAATCCAATACATATCACCCTCTAGCAAATGCTGCTAAAATCTCGGTGCACATTTTTTTATCATTTTATTTCACTAAAATTGCACTTTTTAAAATTAACTAAATATTACAAAACCTGTTATAATTATAGACCTTCTTCTTTCGTGTCGAAAGTTCGTAGAAACCGCCTTTGTGACATACAATATGTATTTTGTCCGGGGGAGGGAATCGCAGACGGCTTCCTGTATTTCTCTGGGACTTATATTCCCTTCCGTCGTTATTCAGAAATATGTGTACATATTTCTTAAAATACTCCTGTTTGTTAGGAAAACAGCTTTGAGAGTTGGAGTGTGAAGAATGAACAATGGCCTCATGTTTTATACAGTTTATCAACTCAAAAAAATATTTATTTTATTTACACATAATGGGTTACGCGGAACAGCCGAAACTGCTGATAGGAGGTCATAGTATACATCATCATAAACAAATTTTACTATGATCCCGTATAAATTTGAGAAAAAAATCAGGATACCAGACATTTTGTTGAGGGTTGGTAACATTTTTAAATGGAACAACCGTACTTTCCGCGATTTTTGACTCGGTCTTGACTTTCCTTCACTTAAAAACTAATTATACTACGACGGTTATACAAATATTAAAGTTAAAAGTCAATTTTAATATTAAGTGTATAACAACGAAGTATAGGGGAATACACAATTATAACATATACATACATTTCAATAGTAAATATACATTCCAATAATAAACAATACATCCTAATAATAATAATTAATATATCATAAGACTTAGATTATATAGCGATGATAGTTCAGTGGTTATCGCAGTCGGTTCATACGCCGAAGGGCGGGGGTTCAAACCCCAACAATGAGCTTGAGTTGCCGGTGAAAGAAAAACATCGTGAGGTAACCATAGACAGCATGGTGGTAGGGTATTTTCAAGTACTCGGCTGGCTAGCTACCACCCTCGAGTTGAAAATCTGCCGCTAAGCTATCGGAGTGTTCCGACAGCCTTTCTTGAGAGCGAGTTCCATTCCAAGCCAGGTGTGCTTTACAATCCTCGACCCCACCGTCACTTAACATCAGGTGAAATGTTAACATCAGGTGAAATGTGGTCAAACACCTAACTTGTCAACCAAAAAAAAGATTTGCTAATATAACTACTTAATCCGCACTGATCCGGATGTACCTAATAAAAATAAATAAATATTCTTTCATGAGCTGTGTTTTATGTAACTGAGATTAGACAAAACAAATAGAACGAAACATTGAAGACGAACTTTGAATATGCGTGTAGATAGTTTTTTTTTTTTAATTTGAGCAGGCGTCTGTGATTGGACATTTGTAGATTGTTTTTAGATATTAATAAAAATGTATTCTCAAACATGGATTATGAGCATCGTCGCTCTACTGGTTCTGGACGTTTCCACGGGAGCATTGGAACAAGGTAAGTGATCGATGCTTGCTACCATCGTCATTCATTTACACATTAATTTTGTTAATACACCAGTGCTCATTTAAAATTATGATTTTAAATCCATTTCTCGTATCTATTTTGATATCCATGAGCAATACCAATAAATTATTCGTATTCTATTTAAAACGCATATATAATTCACATACAGACCTTGTAGTTGGTCAATGATAGATTTAAAAACATTCTAGTGACGTGTGTTTTATTTGCTAAGAAAATACGACTGTGGCTCCAAAATTCAGCTCTACTGTAAAGTGGTCTCGTAACTCAAACCGAACAAAATACAGAGCGAGGTCCGTGGTCAAATGGACCGACCCACATCAAAGGAGCACGTTAACACAAATTTATTAAACTTTCGTTTGTGATTCGGTAAAGAAAATTAACGGAAAAAGCTTTCACTGGCTAACTTTCCAATACTTTTATGACCGGACGTAGTTTCAAAGTTGATAAATGGATTAAAGGAAGACTTTTGAAATTAAAATGTTTGAACTAGCTTCACTCGAGGAGCTAAACGTTCGCAACATTGTTCGAGTTTTATTAAACGAATTTAAATTTTGCTAAAATTAAAAGATCGAAAGAAAAAGGCGCTCAGATATTACTAAAGTTTTGTTACAGATCTATGATTCAAAGTGTAATAGAGAAAGTTTCACTAATGAATACTCTGCGTTTGTTACGAAATTCAAAATCTAATCAGTGTTCCAAGATAATTAAAATTTTACATTATAAAGGTATGCATGATAGTTCACCTTTAGTTGAGGTACTGTAGCCGAGATGAAGTTGAGGTAAAAGCATACAGGGGTGTATTATGTCAAAAGCGTTATTAAACAACTTTTGCTATTGGCACTTCTTTGAACTTGAACAGCAAGATAACTTTTTTTTTATATGTAAAGGTAATAGACGGATTAGACGCTCTCCTGAAGGAAAAAATAACGCATATCCATGATCATTGCAGCGATACACAGAACTTTGTATGACAAAACAAACTCCAGGGCATCGCTGCTTTGGCGCTCATAACTTCGAGACTTTCCATGGTTAGTCTCAACAGCCCTGTAATTTTGCTAGCTGCAAACCGGTACACAGTAATGTTAACTACTGCTTGGTGGCAGAATATCTGGTACTGCAATGGTACCTACCTAGATGACCTTCTGCTAAGGAGATCTACCACCGAGTAAAATGCAATGACAGTCGTAAAAACTAAACACAACCAGAAATGCTCATTCAAACACCCAGCAAATATAATTTACGTTACGTATGCTACAAACCTTTAATTTAAAATTAAATCGACCAAACTAAATTCCGTAGTTATAAGCCATAGAAAAAAAAAACATAAGTAGTTACATATTTGTCACAAATTATTCCTGTTTTTGTTTAGTTATAAAACCCGTTCTAGCACTTTCGTTGTCACAACTTTCTGTAACTAACTAACCGTTTCCATTAGCAATATCTATGTGTAAACATAATATGTACTCGTAACTCATAAGTCGCGGAGCACGTAACTGTGGTCATCGACTACATTAGTGGAGGCCTGTATCAAGCGCTACTATTTATATTCTTGCTGCTGAAATATGTACAAAAGAAGGTTTGGCGGGAATGGGGAAAATTATTTTTTTAATTATGAGCTCGGCGATCCTTATGACTTTTTCCTATTTCCAAAAATAGAACACCCTCGTTTTACAGGCATAGATTACATTAAAAACGCATCGTTGAAAGAGCTAAAGGCTATCCCTAAAAACAAGTTTGTGAAGTATTTCAAGGATTGGAAGAAGCGCTGGCACAAGTTCATTATAACTAATGGGAACTATTTTGAAGGAGACAATCTAAAATTTTTTTTTTCTTTCAAAAACGATAATACCCTTTATATTCTGATTAAACCTCGTATATACACAATACAACATAAAACGATAAAATGTTGATTAAAAAAACCTTCTGTTCAATATTAGTTTACATAGCTCTAGAAACTTTAAAGGTAACAAAGTGTAATACTTATTGTGTATACTTGTCACGAGTCGAAGTTGGCGCCACAACCCTCCTTGGTTTCCGCCTAGCTGCCGACTTGTGCCCGAGACTCCAACTTGACTTCTGAGAGTTATGAAACAACCGCCCGAAACAATTAAACATTGTGTTTACTCGTAATTGACACGCTTTGTGATTACGATTGGCGAAAATGAGGTTGTTTAGGAGTCAATTACAAGTTAAAACACAACATTAGGATGTATAATTGTATGAATTAAAGTTTTTAAATTTCCTTGCCGCCCGTCGTTACATACGCAATACGCATAAACCTTATAGAAAAGTTAACTAAATGAGAGCACAATCTGTTGCGGTTGTAGGTTTTTTCGTATTTTTAAATAAAACTTTGCAGTCTCAGGTTTTTAACGTAACAATAGAATATAACTTTACTAGCGACCCGCTTCCACAAGCATTGTTTTGTTATATCTCAAAGGGATCAAGGCAGCGTTTTTGATGAAAGCTTGACTTTTTCCGACACTTCTAACAATTATCATCATATTTCAACCAATTTACACAAAACCGTGACAAATTATATACCTAAACCTTCCTCATGAATCACACTATCTATTGGTGAAACTCGCATGTTAATCTGTGCAGTAGTTTTTAAGTTTATCGTGAACAGACAGACAGACAGACGCGGCGGACGACTTTGTTTTATAATATGTAGTGAATATACACCAAGCATACATACATACATTATAACATACAAAACTTAAAAATGATACGAAATTTACTGTAATTGTATTGTAATTGTTACGAAACAAAATAACATATACTAATTTATTTATTTATTTATATACAATGGCGTCAACAGCAATAGGACAACATTGTTGTTGTTGTACAAAAATGTAAAATATAAAATGTAAAATAATTTAAAATAATATGATTATGAAAGTGTGTTTCTTGTTTATTTATTCCTTTTACGTTGTAACAGATAAAAGGATATGCATAATTTTTTGCATTTAAATACAAGATTATACTCGTAGTTGGTGCACGAAGAAAGGGGTCGTTGTACTATTCATTATGAGCATAATTCAGAAACCATGAAAAAGAGCTGTACAATATAATTTTGTAGTTATAAAAAAGTACTTTGATCTTTGGCGAAATGTATGGAACAGCTGATTTTTCTGCGCTATTTCAGAGTTGGGACATTGTAAAAGTCGTTCATTATAATAAATACAATGACCTTCTTTCACGATGACTTCCCAAGCTTATAATAGTGTAAATTAGGTTTGAGGGTGATAGGCTGTTTATCTTTAAAATATAAACAGTTTTTGTGGGTCTGGCTTCACGGGCGGAACAGAGGGGCCACAGCAAGAAATATAATTTTTTTAGTTACTTTGTAAGTGTACTGTGTAACTTAAACTAGTACTTTATAGCTAAGTAGGTAGCCAAAAGTATTTATAAAGTACGTACTCGTAAGTTTGTAGCGCGGAGTAGACTCCTTAGCTTAGCTTTTAGTACTATTTGTTCCATCGTAACATATTTTGTAGCTCTTTGTAGTTTATAGTATAGCTTATCACGCTACTTGACTTTGTAGTACAAATAAATTACTACTTTAGACCGCTATTATGGAGGTCTTGCGGAAGCGCGGAAAAATCGTGTTGCTTCATTTTGTAATTTTATAATAAAACGTCTCTCTGTTCCTCTTATGTCTCCTCGTATTTTATATATCTACCAACGTGTCTTTGGAGATAGACACTTATGTAGCGATGATTGCTCAGTTGGTAGCGCGGTCGGTTCGCATGCCGAAGGTTCAAACTCCAACAATGAGCTTGAGCTGCCGGTGAAGGGAAATATCGTGAGGAAACCATAGGTAGGTACTTTCTAATACTCGGCTAGCTACCACTCTCAAGTAGAAAATCTGCCGCCAAGTACCTAACGGTGTGTGTGAAGCCTCACTTGAGAGTCAGATTAATTTCAGGCTAGGTATGCTTACCATTTTCGATCGCAACGTCATCTCTCATCAGGTGAGCTGTGGACACTTAGCCTGTCAAATATTAAAAACAAGTATCAAAACACGTCAGTTTTCCTAAAATAGCGAATGTAACATTAGAAAGTAGACAGTTTTTAGTTTTTATCCTCCGACGCAAAAACGACGGGGTGTTATAAGTTTGACGTGTCTGCGTGTGTTTCTGCATCGTAGCTCCCGAACGGATGAACCGATTTCTATTTTGGTTTTTTTTTGGTTGAAAGGTGAATTAGACGATAGTGTTCTTAGCTATGTTTGATTATGTGTCGGGGGTGTTTTAAATTTTAAATAATTGATTACTTTACGTTGATTGTGAATTTATTGCAGATATCGTCGGTCGTCGATGTCACCAGTGTTCTGCCGGGAACAGCACGGCATGCGAGCGGCACGGCTGGGTGACGGCCAGGTGCCCCGACACACGTCCCTACTGCGCTACAATCGCAGCCGCACCTGGTCAGTTTTACTACCACTTTCCGCGATCCTTGTCACTTTATTTTAATATTTTTTTTGGCATCGAACTTTTTGCTTTCTTCCAGTGTCAAGTTTAAGTGTTTCATTATAAAATCAAGTAAAATAAGTTATAAGACACAGAGCACACAGAGCAAGTAGTAATTTTTTTATTCAAAATAGGATATTTTTTTTAATCGGCAAGTTTTTCTTTTTGTTTTACGAGCTAGGTGATTGACCACCACTTACCTGATGTTACGTGACGGTGGGGTCGAAAATGGTAAACACACCTAGACTGGATTGGAACTGGCTCTCAAGTGAGGCATCCAGAACACACCGTTAGGTGCTTGACGGCAGATTTTCAACTTGAAGGTAGTTAGGCAGTCGAATCCTAATCATGCTATGGTTTCCTCAAAATGTTTTTCTTCACCGGCAACTCAAGCTCATTGTTTGGGTTGAACCCACGCCCTTCGCCGGGGGTTATCTATATATCGAATAAAACACGAATCATTTGTCATTGTTATTTCAAATACGAAATGCAAATCGCCATATTTTGTTTATAGTATAGTAATCATATCTAACTCGTCTAACGTCGCGCATAGAAATTAGTATTTAATCTGTTCTACGGCGCGCATGCGCGATGCGCCCGACGAGTTTGAATTTATTCCACGAATTTAAAAGAGCGTAGCGTCTCTTAATGCTAGGGAGAAAATAGAGAATATTAATATGACGATGTAATGTTGTCTTAAATAAGACAATGAGAGGTATTAGATATACAGCACATTCCCTAGACAAAAATCTTGCTAATTGTGTGCTGAACTAAAAATGCGATTTTATTAAATATACGAGACGGCGGGAGAGCAGAGGAGCTAGCATACCTATTTGTGAAGTGTAATACTCAAATATATACCAATACTATAAATATTCTCTCTCTGTCATTTTATATAATTATTATTATTTGCTTTTTTTACACTTACTTATCTATATCTATTCTTTTAATTTCAATCCTAAGGTTGTCTGGAAGAAATCGCTCTAGGCGATAAGGCCGCCCTCGTACACCATTTATTTGTTATTTCTATGTTGTATTTTTGTTTTGTTACTTCCTTTCCTTTTTTTATATATTTTTGTTTGTATTTTTATAATATGTTTGGTGTATAATAAAGTTGTATTGTATTATATTGTACTCAAATGCGTGTAAAAAGCAGTTTTCATTTACTTCCGCTAGGAGCGCTGTCCCAATTTATATCGTTTACATAGTATGTATGTAAATCTAGCAAATTAAATATAAATACTAAGCTAAAAAATATTCGCTTAGCAGATCTATCCACGCGAGTTCATTTTGAAAGATTACAGGTAGAATGTTAAATAAAAAAGAAATGAAATAACCAAAAGTCGTGGAACTAAACTTGTTCATGATGATGTACAGGCGGAATATGTAAGTTCAATAAGATGTAAGCACTTATCTATTTCCAAATTGAATCTCCAGCGCGTACGACTTCTGTACTCGTATTGTTCGTTTTTCGATTCATAACACTGTGATTTACTGAAAATATAGAAAAAACTCAAATATTTATACAAATACTTCTATTTATAAACTAACAAAACTCTACCTGGCGCTAATTTCCCATTCAAGGTATAATAAATTTACGATGCCTCAATTTAACCCGTAAACGCAATCATAGAGATTAATATTCCCGCTCGATATGAATAGTGATTAGGCAGTTAATAACACGACCGTATTAATAATGCCTGGCGTTTTATATGCCGCATTAATTACATACATTCATTAACCAGAGTTCTGGGACGCTTATAAATAACAGTAATGAGAGAAGTAATTTTTCCTGGAGGATAAATCTCGTTATTAATATCGTGTTTTCTCTCTCGTGTCTAATGGCCGGCGCGAATTTACAGAGTGCAAATTAGTCCACAGACTAAAAGACTTTTTTATATGGTTGATAAGCTACATGTTTGACAACAACTCAACTCTTAACTGATTTTAACTGATGTTAAGTGACGGTGTGGTTGAAGATGGTAAAGCACACCAAGCCTTTTTTTAAATGTAATAGTAATGAGACGAACGATACGCTCTCCTGATGGTTATAGATGACGCATGTCCATGGCCATTGCATCAAAACACAGAACTTTGAATAGCAAAACAAAGTTCGGGGTTAGCTGCTTTGGCGCTCACTACTTTGAGACTTTCGCTGGTTAGTCTCAACAGCCCTGTAATTTCGCTAACTGCAGTACCCTTCAAACCGGAGCACAGTAATGTTTACACACTACTGCTTAGCGGCAGCATATCTGGAACTGCTCTGGTACCTACCTAGACGACCAAGTAAACAGAAGTCTGGAATAAAACTGGCCCTCAAGTGAGGCTGCAAGAACACACCGTTAGATGCTTGGCGGCAGATTTTCAGTTTTGCCAATACTCGCCACGCTTGGCAGGCTAGTTGGCGAGCGCAGTTAGGTGTGATTGGTCAAGAAAGACGCTGCTGCCCATCTTCCGGATTACATCCCTTAGCCGACTCTTACGGCAACCACGGGTAGAGAGGGGGGGGTACTATTCTTACGCCGGCACCACCACGACAATTTATATGTATTTCACTACATTATATTACTCAATCAGACTCGTGCAAGTGATATGCCACTTTATAATTAAAACACTGTTGTTTTAGAACATAAACACTGAAACAGTTTCTAAAAACAATCTAAATAAAAAAGCATCTTTTTCCCGCCAAAACTCAGTTGGAAAGTTTACCCTAAACATTACTAAAAGGAGTGTTTGTTTTCAGATTTCACGTCGTCGCTGGGGTGTGCGGTGGCCGCCACGGCCGCCTGTTCATTAACGCTCTCGCCAAGACAAACACTAGAGCTGACCTGTATTTGCGTGAGCCAACTCTGCAATGCGCCCTTCTCATCCCAACTACGGGACCAGCTGCTCAATTTTTCATCTCAGAGCGGGAACGACAGCGCGCTCACCGAAGCGTTCTTTAAACTATCCAACTTCGCTAACGTATCTGAGAGTGCACTTTATAAAACAATAACCGTAGATACGATGGTGACGGTAATGCCTGTGAGAAACTTGTCTGAAGTTATAACTTTGTCGTCTACGACCGCGAGCGAGGCGCCGCGCCATGTTGAGACAATGCCGCGCGCTGAAGCGTTAAAACAGCAAGCGACAGTTCCTTCTGACGATGACGAAGACGAGAGTGAAGGTAGCGGCGCCTACGAAGATTCGAGATCTCACATCCAGAGTCACTCGGCCTCTGCGCCGGCCGCCCCTAGCTCCTACTTACCGGCCGAGGAAAACAAGGCCGTACATCATATCGCAAACTTTCTTCTCCCACCCTTACTATTCTTTTACACTTTAATCTGAAGATTTAATATTTACGAAAGAAAATTTAATTATAGAGAACCCTAGGCGCAGAGTCCCAATTTATCTAATATAAGAGATATTGATTACACAGAGAATTTAATTAGCGTCGACCTATTGGGAACAAATAAGTACGTATTATGATAGATGACTTCGGTTGATGAAATTCTTTAGTAATTGCTTTCGTAATGTATATTTTTTTTACGTCAAGAAGCCTTGTGCCTTCTGTAGATGTAATTTCGAGACTTTTGATTAATATTGAAACAGACTCCTCAAGTGTTCATATTTTTACGTGATTTGTTCAGTAATCTAACTTACGCGCTCGACGTGCCAAATTACGAATAGGAACGGTGTAAATAAGACACTTATTGACTTCGTGACTTTCACGAAGTTTCAAGTCGATCCATATAATATAATAAACTTAGACTTTTTTTAGATCGTTAGATTACAAATAAGATTAAGACTTTTTACTTAGATAGGGTTTAACATTTGTCTAGAAAATTCAGTTAGATGCCATATATTTAAAATCTTAAATTCACTTACCGTTAACAATTCCGCATATATGATTCGAAAACTAGTATAAATATCTATTAGGGGATTTGATAGTCTCTTATTTAAATAAAGATAATTATGATCAAGGGTTATTCATTTCGACTATGTTCTTATGAAACGTAGGTATTTTCTAAATATCTTTCTAAGAACTATGTTTATCACAAAATCTAAGTATAGGTATGATGGAACTTTGAACCCTACAAGCACCACAGCGTATACCCTATAACTCTTATAATAATATTGTGATTTAAAATAATTATTGTTATTTACATCACTGGCTGCAACGTCCAACTATTAATTAGTAATATAATTACTTATAACATTATTTCGTATAGATATAGAGTCAATTAAATATATCACGATCCTTTGATTTTATCGAAAGGAAATGTTGTGATTTAATAAATATATAAAACCCATACACTACATATTTTATTTTCCCAGCACTGTCTGATGTGAGCGGATTCTTCAAGGCATGATATACGGGAAACCAACAAAAATATCTATTTTGTTTCTAGATTCTATTACACTATTATTACACAAATAATACAAACTTTGAAAAATAGTACCGTGCATTTGATTTATCCGAGCAATCGCCAAAACTGTTCATGTATTTTTAAATAAAATTCCTGAGACCATTAACCATTTTCATACCTTTGAAAATAATCCGCGTCACCGCTTTGTTATTCGTTTGTGTCTCAAAGGCGCGGATTTAAAAGTATCGTATTATTTTCCGTCTGTAAGCAGGTTTTGTTCGAGATTTTTCTTTTCAACTCGGAGCTATTACGTACGTCGATCGCTTCAAAGGGAACTAATTTAAATTCCATGATTAGAACGCTCGTTTTGTATCGGATTAGTCATTCGTATTGGGTCTGTCTGGGGTGTTGGAAAAAAGGCCTGTCCATTGTAAAATAAGAAATACGGGACATTTGACGCCTGCTGTGCAAATGAACGACAATAACGCCAGAGAGAGCTATTTCATTTTCTGAGTGGGCACTCAGCTTCTGTCTATTAATTTTGCGAATAAGCCGGATGAGCGTAATGAAATTCTTCCTTGCGGACAAAAACGCTTGTTTTTGCTTATATTAATAGTCACAGAAGGAAAATATTTCGCGGAATATTACAAAAAGCCTGCCCCGGAAAAGCGTGTGCGAATAATCGGTATCACGAGGGCTTATCGTTTCTCTGAAGTGATCGCGAATTTGTATCGCACTGGGTAACAAAACAGACTTATACAACAGGTTTTTTTTCATAAGCGGCTTGAAAATATAGCAACTCTTGACGTAAGCAAAAGCACAAATTGCATGCCAAAGTCAAAAGAAGAAGAATTAGCCGTTCTCAACACACTTTTTTTGGTTTTGAATTTCTTCCCTTATACAAAGGATTTGTTATAGTTTTATTTTAATAATAGTTTGTAATGTAGTAATTTAGCACACTAGTATTTTAAAAGTTTCTATTTTTATTGATTTGTGAATACACACGTAGATACACTTCGATGAAACACAACGAATCTGCAATATAAATATACCTTAGTTTTTTAAAATTGTAATGAGACGAACGAAACGCTCTCCTTCCTGTTCATAAAGAGATAACGTTTATCCATGATGACCTTTGCAGCGAAACACAAATCGTCATGAGGCAAATCAAAGTCCAGGGCATCGCTGCTTTGGCGCTCATTACTTTGAGATTTTCGATGGTTAGTCTCAACAGCCCTGTAATTTCTTTAGCTGGAGCACCCTTCAAACCGGAACACAGTAATGTTTTCACACTACTGCTTGGCGGCATAATATCTGGTACTGCGGTAGTACCTACCTAGACGACCTCCTGCTAAGGAGATCTACCACCGAGTAAAAAGGTTAGTTAAATAAGGATTATCTATAGGTACATAATATAGGTATATTGATAAGGACAATAGTGAGTTTACTATCTATCTACATCTAAAGTCTTTTGTTGATATCAAATTCATCCATTAATAAGAGATGATTATCGCGCTTTGCTTGGGGTTTTGCAGAACATTAGTATAATGAGAACAATGAAGACAATTCGTGGATTACTGCGTCAACAGTGGCTGGAAGTAAATGTACCGTTATCCGTGGTTCAAAATACTCTTATTGTGGGAAATATAATAAGATACAGACGCAAATCCAACGTTACTAGGTTATAAGCTTGCTTTGCTAAGCTGATAGGGGGTTACTAAGTCAAAGTCAAAGTTCATTTATTTTCATGAGATTTAGGTTCATCGAGATAATTGGGTAATATTTTCGTGAGCTTTTTCAAAACTTGCCATTGCAGGCGTATGAATGTTATAAAATAATTTACATTTACTGTTAATACGTGTAATTTAAAATTGAAATAAATAATGTCAAGAATGACAAATGAATTACTATAATTAATGTCGAAATATAGGTACAGAATATGTCCATATAATATTAGTTGTCAATTTTAATTATAAGTACCTGGTTGACCGAGCTTTGCTCGGCTGAAAACATGGATAAAATGACGTTTTCTAAAAATGAAACCTAGCTAGATCGATTTATCGCCTCCGAAACCCCCTGCATACTAAATTTCATGAAAATCGTTGGAGCCGTGTCCGAGATTCAGAATATATATATATATATATATATATACAAGAATTGCTCGTTTAAAGATATAGATATATATTTTTTTATGGCTGACAGGCTAGGTGTTTGACCACAACTCATCTGATGTTAAGTGACGGTGTGGTCGAAGATGGTAAAGCACACCTAGCCTGGAATGGAACTGGCTCTCTAGTTTAGCTGCCAGAACACACCGTTAGATGCTTGGCGGCAGATTTTCAACTTGATAGCTTGCCAGCCGAGTACTAGATAGTACCCTACCACCACGCCAAATCAACAAATGTTAGTTCTGAGTGAGAATCGAACCCACACCCTTCAGCTCTCGAAGAAGAACTTTACCAAATGAGCTAACAGAGCAGTCAAATAAAAAGGGAAAGAAGAAATAAAAGGCTTTATTTAACCATGGAAAAAGGCTTTATTTTATTGTCATCACCATTTTTCAGCCCGCGAAGGAAACCGCACGCCCCAGCTAGTGTTATGTGATTAGTACAAATAAACAAAACTCATTTTAATTATGACCGTAATGATTAACCGTAAGAATGTTGTCTCACACCATGTTATTTTGATGAAAATCCAATCTTAGTATAATTAACAAGTTCGCCGAGCGCTGTCAAAACTGCTTTCGCATTCAGCGACGACATTGCTATCGCCAGTTTTCACCGCGTTCGAGTTTCCTTAGTTATGATTTAGAGCATTAGAACATTGTTCAGACACACCCAAACAATTGACGCGACTGCGTTTTTGCCAGGTCATGGCTAAGCCAAAAAGAAGGGTTATGCTTTTAGGTGTCTAATATGTGTGTACGTTTATATTTATGTGTGTTCCACCGTGGCGCCGATTTACAACACATCTGATTTTAATGAATGAGGTCAATCAATTGGTATTATGTTCCTATAGGTATTTTTATAGCACATATCTCGTCTGATATAAAGTGTAGGTATAGTTTTTTCTTAATTTATAACTATTTAGTCGGATTATATTATTTTTTTTACTTCTAAACTTGTTTTCTCTTCTTTTTAATATAGATTAGAAAAAAAGTAGTTCTGATATGTCATGTAGAAAATGAGTGAAGAGTCTAATGAATACATCAAGGTATGTGTACGTGTACTTCCCTTAATTCAAGTGAAATCGTAGGACCAAGGAGTTTTCGCCAATACGCGTTCGGCTTTGAGAACTGGACGGAAACTGGGTCATTGTACTCATAATTATAATTGTTAACAACTTCTACAATGGCCACAACTTGTAAAACGTGAAAACAGCTACAGTGTTCTATAGAAAAAATACGTTATCCTTTGACCAAATGTATGGAGCAGTAGATTTTTTATAGCAAGAAGAATAATGAAGAATAAAAATTAAGTATGTTGTCACTAATCCTTTTTTTAGTTAGTTAAAGGTTAGTTCTCAGCAATAATGCTGCCGCTTTCTCAGCAGAAAGAGCAAAGCCATATCTTCTGTTTATTCTTAGATTACATATTACATTGCAGTCTCGCGACGTGTTGGAGTGTCCGGGACACCGCGGTCGGGAGGAACAATGCGGGGAAAGTTCTTTCATCGCGTCGTTGAACACTTTATACGGCGTCTGTTCGCGCCATCGTTCTTATATTTTTAAGCCCCGCTGTTAATATTCTTTGTTATTTTATATAAATATGACTTGGTAACAATAAGCTGGTAAAAATGATGTGTTGGCGAACGTTTATGTAAGGCAAAACTCTACAACCTTCTAAAACTTCTAGATGGGTGTAGGTAGGATCTGAAAATGTATTAATGGCTTATATGATTCAAACTAATTATGGTATTACGAACGAAACGACGACGAACTAAAGTTACTGACATAACCCAGCGCAGTAGGTACCCAATGGACAGGGCACATAGTACGCAGAACTGTTGACTGATGGGGCTGCAAAGTTCGTGGAGACCACGGACAGGCAAGCGCAGCGTAGGACACCCACAAGGTGGATAGACGACCTAATAAAGACCGCAAGAACACGCTGGATGCGAGCCGCTTCCAATCAGTCTTTATGGTAGACAATGGGGGAGGCCTATGTCCAGCGGTGGACGTCCTACGGCTGAGGTGATAATGATGAATTATGGAATTATGAGTAGTAAATGTTTTTTTGTATTCTAGCTTTGTTAGCAAAAATAGAGTACCCAAGTATTTAGATATTAAGACCTCAATTTACTTTGTTTGCATTATTTGCAAGGTATAAATTAATCTTGAATTTCAGTGAGCGCTAAGGCTGCAAACCTTTGCTGCAATTTTTTTCTATTTTAAAATAAAATAATGTCTTGAACTTTCTGTAATATAGTCACAAAATTATTCCAGATATTTGACCACATCCTGCTTAATGTTAAGCAGTAGTGCAATCTAAGTTGTAGCACGCTTAACTAAAACCTTTTTACTCAGGATTTGAGAACACCCATATTGTACCTTTCCGGAAACAAACTCCGACAAAGAAGTCCACAACTTCGTTGCGCGAATAAAAAAATGGAATCAAAACTTATTGTATATACGTATGTGGTGTAATATTTATATACTTATCTAGACATGTTGGGATATAGCTTCTTACAAGGTTTAAGCCCTGTAAAAAGCCCAAATACCTAACCTATCTGTACTGTTACCGATGTGGTAGCTCGCCGCTCGCTTGCTTCTATCACGTTGACTTGCTATTGTAATTGATGCCTTGTTATTGTTAATTAGAGTTGAAGAGAACCCGACACCGAGACAAACCTCGGCGAGTTTTTATAGTGTGTGTTATTTATTAAATAAAAAATAATAATAATAACGATGCCAGTCTAACCATCAATGTGAACTTTTACTATAAGCCGACCTTGGAATTGCAAAATAGAAAATCAGCTATTCCATACATTTTGTTAAAGATCAACCTATGTTTTTGTCCCATAGTAAAAATTGTTAGAATTGGCTTTCGTATACTACATTACATAATTACAAATAATTTTTCATGATGGAAGTCGCAACTTGAACTGGAAATTCAGTAATCACACTCGCATGAGTCACAAACAAACAAGAACAATTATTTAGATGTGTTGGTACACGATTAAATACACGAAGCGATTATTACGTACTTATATATGTTTATTAGAATTATACTAGAGACCGTATATGCTGTTATATTTTAAAACTGTTAGAATATATGATGACTGTCTGACTGTTGCAAAAGTCCCATAAATAAATTGAAATAAAAAACCCCAGAGATCATAACTACTGACACGCGATTCCGTCCGCGTGAAATTTTACAAGAAAATGTTTGTTCAGTTCGCAGAATTTATGAAAAGTTAATAATTCTGTATTCCTCGGAAAGACATACTTATAGCGCTCATTACTTTAAGATATAGGATAGTTAATCTCAACAGCCCTACAATTTTGCTTGCAACAGCACTCTTCAAACCGGAACGCGGTTAAGACACTACTGCTTGGCGGCAGCATATCTGGTACTCCGGTGGTACCTAGCTAGACAATTTCCTACTCAGGAGATCTACCACCAAGTTGGTATTTTATGCTTTAAAGTACCCATCACATCGAATTCTCTTTTAAACTGCCTGTAAAACGAAGATGCAATAAAATTATTGTCAGAACCGTTTTGCAGCAACCATTCTAGGGTAGCAGGGGTGGGGCCGCGGGGTGGCTGGGGGTTCGTGTTTGCTCTCCGTCTGCAATAAATCCGTTACAAGCCTACCATGGCTATATCAAAAAATCTATAGAGTAGTTACATATTATGTAGTTTTTACTCTATAGGCGTACATTCTTCTTCATTGATCTCACAGATCGATTTATAAGTAATCTAAATGTTTATGTGTATGCTAACAGGGTAATGAATAGAGATATATTTTTAATTTCATTTTACATATGTATATATGTATGTATGTATGTATATATATATATATGATATGCCTGAGGGTAACAGTGTGGGTATTTAATTTCATTTTACATATATATATATATATATATATGTAAAATGAAATTAAATACCCGAATATTGGAATATTCACGAATATTGGAAATGATCATAGTTACTGTTTTTACAGGTTTTTACACGGTCAACAGTATAGAATATATACACGAAACGGTGTATATTTAATTTTCATTACTCGTCTTAAATTGCATGCCCAATAACTTTTTTTTATGCTTGACAGGCGACGCTGTTTGTCCGCAACTCGCCTGAGTTATACATATATATATATATATATATATATATATATGTATATATTCTATACTGTTGACCGTGTAAAAACCTGTAAAAACAGTAACTATGATCATTTCCAATATTCGTGAATAGAGACAAGCCTAAAACCGCGAAAAAATCACCTAACCCAAAGAAAAATGTCTTCATTCCAACTTCTGCAATAAATTGAGCTACAGGTGACGTGTAATGTTAGTACTAAGCCAAAAACTGTTCACGCATACCACAATACCTATATTTTGTCTGTTTAGTATTTCTTCACGTAATGGCTAAAAGGATTTTGATAAAATTTGGATTCAAAAAACTATAGATAAAGATAGATTTATTCTTATAACCTGGACTGACATATAGATTATTTTTATTTCAGATAACGTGGGTACAAAAGACATGGGTGCGTGACATTGAGATTCGAACCCAGTGCCTCTAGATTGACAGCTAGACGGTCTCTCAAAGAATTACTTGTAATCATATTTATATCGAGATCCGTTTAAGCCGACGCTGCAGACAGACTGCGCCTCTCGGCGAGGCAGCCCGCGGCGCTCTCCTGATATAATAATTCGCAAACGAACTGCTACGAAGGCGGCTGCCCGCGGCGATGCGTGTTGTACAGAGATGTTATTCTATAGAGTCTATAGAGACCCCAAAAAACTAGACAGCGCTTGCGTCAACTGTATGTATGCACTTTTGTGTCTGTACTCGTAAAACTGCCGTCGCAATTTGTGTGCGGTTAACATTTTACATGTTTACTAAAATGTAAAATTTGTTTATCTTAAAATTTATTTTTTATTATACCTTGTAAATTTTATCAGTGTTCAAATGGTCCTTTTTTTATTTAAAAATTACACTCCACGCACACCGGGGTCCGTGACCTTTGTTAACTTGGATTTATACAATTTTTTTTTTTTTTTTTTTACAATATGGGATGAGGAAATTTTAATCTTAATTAACTAGGGTTAAAGTACTAGTTTGTGTGTATTATTTATTCCTTTTAATTTACTATTTCCTGTGTGAAAAAAAAAATTTAACTCTAATGTCAATTTTGTTGTTTTGTTTCTGAAAGTTCTGTGTATCGTTGCAATAGTCACGCGTTGTCTCTTACCATCAGGAGAGCGTCTCGTTCGTCTCATTACTTTTACATTTAAAAAGACCCCTATACACAATTAAAACTTCCACAATATCTGCTTGTAGATATATAGATTTATCCAATTAACAAAATTTTCTCCACCGTCAAGTATACAATGCACCTAAATACTTTGATAATATTATGTGGGGCCGGCCACACTTGTCAACTCCAAGATTGTACTGCCGCTGTATAAAAAATCAAAAACAAATTATCCCACTGGGGATTTGCATGGTGGTAGGGTACTTTCTAGTACTTGGCTGGCTAGCTACCACCCCAAGTTGAAAATCTGCCGCCAAGTATCTAACGGTGTGTTCCGGCAGCCTCACTTGAGAGCCAGTTCCATTCCAGGCTAGGTGTGCTGTACCATCTTCGACCACACCGTCACTTAACATCAGGTGAGTCGTGGTCAAAGACCTAGCCTGTCAGCTATAAAAAAAAAAGATTAAGGTAAACCCTGACTATTTTCAAATTACACTGCTCCAAGTTCCAAGCTCTCCGAGTTACGCAGATGTGGAAATGCAAATGTAAGTTTCAGTCTGTTACATTTTTTTATTTCATTTGCAGTAAGACCCGGGGGTCTTACTGCAAATGTTGTTTATGATAAGGCTTATCACAAATGATTTGATTATACAATTTTTCGTGCTTAGCATAACCACGATCGTAGCGATGATAGCGCAGTGGTTAGCGCGGTCGGTACGTCGTTACACACGCCTAAGGGCGTGGGTTCAAACCTCAACAATGAGCTTGGAAGGAAAACATCGTGAGGAATCCACAGCGTGGTGGTAGGGTACTTTGTAGTTCTTGACTGGCTAGCTACCACCAAAACACCAAGTAGAAAATCAGTCGCTAAGAGAGAGCCAGTTCGCTAGCTGCAGTACCCTTAAAACCGGAACACAGTAATGTTTACACACTACTGCTTAGCAGCAGATAATCTAGTACTGCGGTGGTACCTACATAAACGACCTCCTGCTAAGGAAGTCTACCACCGAGTAAAGTGCACAAAATATTATGAAATTGGTTTTGTTTATTTACTTCGACATTTCGGTCATATTGGAGAAACAAAACAAAACTGACAAAACTATAAATAATAATACCACCAATATTATAAATGTGAAAGTTTGGATGGATGGCTGGATTGATGTTTGTTTGTTACTCAATCACGCCAAAACGGCTGAACGGATCTAGATGAAATTTTGCCTGTAGATACTTTAGGCCTTGGAATAAAACATAGGATACTTTTCATCATCATCATCATCCATCACCACGTGGGTAAAACCGCGGGGCGCAGCTACTTTTATAATATTTTGTTTGCGATTAAGTCATGTTGATAAACATAATTACAAGTTTATACACAAAAATCCTGGATCCTGACATTGGTAAATGTATTGCTAACCGTCAACCCAGCGCAGCGACCCAGAAAGTGTCTTGGGCACCTTCACTTACAAGTGCCATTTTTATCAATGTTGAAGTACTTCCAGTCAAGTATTGACTTCCAGCTCTAGAAGCTCTACCTTCAGTCGTTTAATTTTTCATCTATACTTGGGACAGCCGACGGGCATTGTGCCTTCCGGCAGTCTGAGGTACCTACGTCCATTTAACGTCGCGATCTTTACCCATCCTTTATGTCTGAAACCAGCGTAATCGATGGGATTTTATCTACCGATGAGTTGAGCTCCACGACCAGCTTTTACAATCTATTAGGTTTAAATGTAATCTACTTAGACAATATTTGAAGAGGGCAGAAGTTAATTCCATATAAAATCCTAGCACTCAACCCGGCGGAGAGGTCTGCTATTGTTAAGCCGAACTTACACCTTTCCAGGTAAATTATTCACGCCACAATTCGGTTACCTATTACGCAAAAATCCTACATTTTCAAATTTCAGTGTCACGCAACCCGGCTTGCGCGGAAACGATTTTTGCACGTACGAGTAGATTAGAACACGTCCACGTATTTTCATGCTCAAAACTTTTGCAAATTCAATTTATAAATTAATGTCTCGCTCCGACTCATGAGCGGCAGTTATTTTATGAGATTAATTGTGATTGATTACCTTTTTATAGAATTATTACTTAGGTTAACTTACTTCGTTTTTAATTTAATACGGTTTCATCACAACAAAATATAAATTATTTGGTTGTATAAAAATTATATAGATGAACTAGCTGCGCCCCGCGGTGTTAACCGATACATTTTTTGGGATAAAAAAAATCACCTAACGGTATGAAATATACTTAACAATCTATTCCCAGACCTACCCGATATGCACACAAAATTTCATACAAATCGGTCCAGCCGTTTCGGAGGAGTTTGGTATCTGGGATCGCACTTTGTGCGTCTGCCAGAGTCAAGTTTTTCTATATTTTAAGTAGTGGTAACTTTGCTACAAGCTTCCACTCTCATGAGTACTTTATGAACTATTATTTTTGTACAAAAACACTTGAAAATAAACACAAATTTCCAACAATATAATGTAACGCGGCGACATTACTTTTCAATGTTCCCACCAAAACTCCGGGTTGTAAACAGAATAAGTCGTGATAAATTGTACCTAGCTATTTATAGATCATAAATAGCTTCTCTAATTGGTGAAGCGACTCACGCTTGACTAATTGGAGTTCTTTCAGGAGCTCTATCTTCGAGCCAACTTTGACTCCGAGCTTCATGAATACAGGATGATCGAGTATTTAATTCAATAATGTTAGTGCGCTCCATGAATAAATTTATGGGATATGCTAGAAGAAAGCATCTACTCGTAGGTACGTTTATTTTGCTACTTCGTCTTAACTAAGTGAGATTATTAGACTAGAAACCTTTTCTTCTTTTTAGTTATGAAAAAAGACTCCTTTCAATTTTTTTTCCTGTTTCCGCACGACGAAACTAGATAGAAAAATTTTAATCTCGGTACGTATGCTAGGTAATCATGATAATACAAAACAACGAATTAAATTAAAAATAATGTCATATTTAAAGTGATTAGAACAATTATTATAAAAATGTGCTATACGAAATAACAGAAGCCATCGAATATTTTTTTGATTTTTTTGACATTACATTTTACACATTCTGTCAGTGATATAGAAGTGTTAGTAGTCAGTACAAATACGATGCCTTAGTAAAGTAGTGGTGACTAGAAGCATCTATGGAGTTTTCGAAACAACACGAAAAAATTTATTTTACTTCAATTTATTACTTGCCCACGCTCTTGTAAACAATTCGGCACTATATGATTCAAGAAATCACCATATTGCAATATAAACATTTTAAAAAATAAGATATTTTAAAGTAATACTTAGCAGCGTCATTATTTAATGTACCTATAGAAAATTATTTCACTCATCATCTCAAAATAAACTTTAAAATTCGTTATGTGTTTTGGGCACCTTGAGTTTGAAAAGCATCAGCGTAAAAGGCTGCAAATTTTAAATCAAGCTGATTAAATAAATAAAGCTAGAATCAAACAAATACAAACAAAAATATACTGGGTTACTGCTAAAAGAGTGCGCAAATTTTGCATGCGTATACATGACTGAAAATAAAAATACCCGTATGTTTTTGTTTGAACCCTTCAGGAACAAAAATATAGAAATAAATTAGCTTAAAAAATTCCGTATGATCAGCCGAAGTTATGGCCACTAGAACGGAACTGAGTAACGCCACAGAATACATAATAGTTCGTCGACTCGAATCGACTTGAAGACACCCAGATTATATCCAACGGGGAACACCTACATATGTGTTCAATATGCGTGTGCAGCCGCAAGGCGACGCTGGGCATTCACGACACTCCAATGTCTCGCACACATCCCCGTACTCACCTGAGCCGAATTGTTTTTACCTATTCTGCGGCAATTTGAAGATCGGCGTCGCGTAGAGATAGGGTTAATATGTTTTCAATAAACTCTGGACGAGATAATTTAAAAAAGATTATTATTTAAAAAAGTAACTTTTTTTTTTCTTAAATATGATAACAAAACTGATGTCGTGATAAAAAATTGCGCACTCATTTAGCGGTAAGGGTGTATGTATGGGTAGTCTGGAGTAAGCACTGCTCAGTATTTAGCAACTCCCTTTATAACTCGAACTGCAGTGCACTCTCAAAGAGCGATCGGTCCCTTTCAGATAAGCCAGGTGAAAGTTGGCGCAAGTTCGGCTGAAACTATAACTATAGGGTTAGCTACCCGACAAGTAATAAGGACCACTATACAGCTTGGGCCATCTAGGAAAGTAAATTTGGAAACTATTTTCCAACAGAGAAATAATGTAGACTAAATTGAACAATGATATATAAAAATCTTCAAGTAACACGGCCAAACCTGATACAGACAATAAATACAAAACATACGTGCCACTTCTTTTATTATGCCACCGCCTGTTTATAAATATAAAAAACTGACCAAGTGAGAGTCGGACTCGTGCACGAAGGGTTCCGTGCCATTATCTACCGTTAACAACATCGACCAAAAACGAGCAAAGAAAAAATCACGTTTTAATCACTCCCCTTAAATATTAGTTTTATTTTAATTTAATTATTAAAGTGGCTATCTATATAACTAAATATTCTGTAAATATTTCAAGCGTCTACCTGTTACCGTTATCAATATCGAGCAAAAACGAGCAAAAAATCACGTTTGTTGTATGGGAGCCCACTTAAATATTTATTTTACCATCGCCCAAACCTGGTTACAAACATCAGTCAGGAGTTGCTTTGCACACACAGGAACCCAATGGATGTTGCGTATGCGCTGAGGGAAATATACTCCGGTATATATTCCTCAGCTCCCCGTATTAAGTCTCTTGAGCAAAAACGGTACAAGGGAGTGCAAATACCCAGCACCCTCCCCAACACTCTTTTCTTAGTGCACACGCAGGAAGAAAAGGAAACCCTCATCAGCCAAGGTTATGGGGGAGGCACGGGGTCGCGCACTCTTACCATTCATGAAGCTCAGGGGCTAACGTACGAGTCGGTAATCGCCATAAAGACCAAGCCAAGGATGAAGCTGCACGAGAGCGTGTCGCACGCAGTCGTTGCAGTATCACGGCACACCGGGACCTTCGTCTACTACGCCGACGATATTGAAGACGATGCTATCAGTCGGTTTGTGCGTCGAGCGTCGGCTGCGTCGCCGAAGACCATCAAACAGACCATCATAGATGGCCATTAAAGACCGAAACGTGGCGGTGATGAGGGCCCTGGGCCGAGAGGAGGCGATTTAAATTCAAATGTAAATTGTTAATCTGTAATTAATATATATTTGTTAATGTAATTATTAAATGTAAAATGAGGACTGTGTGTATTCCTCGAGCATTCATGCTCACCATCGAAGGCTCCTTCTTGCGGCGGCGTCGTGTGTCGGGTCGCTCTCTTCCCTCAGATATGGTTGAGGAGGGCGATGGCTGGCACATGCGTCATACTCGTGATCGGGTGCTGCTTGCGGGTCGCTGGTCTGCTCGCGGTATACACACAATCTAACATTTTATCCCTAGATTAAACCCTAGATTAATTTGACTAATATTCCTCTTCCCATATTGTAAAAAAATAAAAAAAATGTTTTTCAAAGTTGTCAAAGGTCACGGACCCCAGTGTCTGTGGAGAGTAATGTAAAAAAAAAACAAAAAATATTTTATTCTGTTTTTTAGTATTTGTTGTTATAAAGGCAACTGAAATAGATCTGTGAAAATTTCAACTGACTAACTATAACGGTTCATGAGATAGAGCCTGGTGACAGACGGACAGACAGACAGACGGACGGACAGCGGAGTCTTAGTAGTAGAGTCCTGTTTTACCCTTTGGGTACGGAACTCTAAAAATAGTGTGTGCACAGAAGTGAATACTCTCTCTTGTAACGGTCACCGAGCGAGTATAGCGTTACATAGCCGAGCGTGACGGCTCAGTCTCATTCAATACCCGCAAAATAAAGAGCACAGTGCGCCTAAAGAAGTTTTCATTTCAATAATATTTACATATTTATAGATAAAATCTTAGTATTGACTATGTCGTTGAATAGAAGTGGGAGCGAGCCAAATCTCTCTATAATCTACTAAAAGACGTCGGCTTACTAAGAACATCTATAAACTAATTACTGGAAATAGCATCCAAAACAGCGCAAAACAGAAGGATAATATAAAATTTGGTTGGGTAGTGACGGTTAACGTTTGTTACTCAATCACGCAAAAAGGACTTCACAGATATGGATGACATTTGGCATATAGATAGTTTATTACCTAAATTAATATATCGGATACTTTATATCGAGACATACATATGTATATATGTACATTTGAAATTTAATACTTGTAGACGTGTCTTATGAAACATTATTTCGGGATAAAAGGTATTTTTAATCCTAATCTAGATAATAAAATAGCGCGAATTTCATGACGGATTAAATTATTGCTTTTTTGTTACTTTTCCTTCACACAACACACAATATGTTTAATTTCTTTTTGAACCTAATTTTAAAGTCAACTTGGACGAAGCCGCGAGCGTAAGCTAGTACGTATATAATGGGGTATCATAAACCTATACCTGCGTCACAAATCTTAGGCACAGTACAGGTTCCCGCCCCTGCAACTCGGTAGACACGGCATTCGCACAGCACATCACACACACGTCATCAGCCGTAGCACGTACACTGCTGGACATAGGCCTCCCCCATTGGGGGGTTTTGCCAATACTCGCCACGCTTGGCAGGCGCGTTGGCGAGCGCAGTTAGGTGTGATTATTCAAGGAAGACGCTGCTGCCCATCTTCCGGATTCGAGCCGACTCTTACGGCAACCACGGGTAGAGAGGGCGGGGTACAACTCTTACGCCGCGCCGTTAACACCACGGCACATTTTTTTTATTCGCACAGCGGTACCGTTGAATGCTAAGAATGCATTTACAATAAAATGACACAATATTCCACTTACTTATCGTACTTATTGCTGAATATAAATTTACAATTACATGCACCTTAGCTCGAGCACGGCTAGGTTTTAGGTATTATGGTTTAATAAATATAAACGCACTGCTCCAATGAAACAGCGAGGTAAACGAAAATGTCATCGATATATACAGTTTTTAGATATTTGTTGATTTTTAATACCTCTCAACCGATTTCGATAAAATTTAAAAAGTTATACCCTTTGAAACAAAAAAAAAAGCATTTTCCAAATCGGTTCAGGCGTCTTCGAGTAATTGGTGAACATACATTTTAAAAAATCCGATGAATTGAGAACCTCGTCCTTTTTTGAGGTCGGTTAAAAATAAAGTTACAATACCTATGTGATCAACGATGAAAATAAATACGTCATATAAAATATCACTGAATATGGAACAGATATTTTAGGCACTCGGATCGAGTTAGGATTCCCATAGTAAAAAGTCAGTTGGGGTTATGAAAACAATCAACCTTTTACGGTTTAGCGTAGCAGTTTTGTCTAACCTTGTTTAAATGCTAGAGCCACTATAGAGTTTTTTACCTGCGCGTGTCGGCAGCCAATTAAGAACGCCAGCTTTTATCTGCAACTCTCGGAATTCTATTATTAAGTTTTGGCAGTTGAGTTTCACTGGCCATTTTGGGGAGGAAATTTCACTATTGTATTTTTTTAAATTCTGAACAGCCTAGCGGCTCACTATTCCCTGCCCGATGCTAAAATGCACGCTTATAGTAGGAACTTAATTACTTTAGATTTCACAACACCCATATTGGATTGTACCGTTCGGGAAACCCTGGAAGACAGTTCCGCATACTCGGTATATCTCTCCATAGTATAAAACAAAGTTGTGTTGGTTAATCAAGCAAAGATAAATAAAAAGACACCAGTGCATTGCCATCTGCATACAAGCCGTCACTGAAAATCAGGTGAGCTGTAGTCACTTACCTAGCCTGTCAACCATAAAAAAAACTGACAGATAGAGAGTAAAAACTATCAATTTAACTTTTTAACTGAGACTATTTTTTATTTTAATTTTGGCATCAAATAAAATATTTAGGCAATCGGATCGTACGATGTAATAACAGTAATCAAGCCCTTGAACAAACTCGGATGAGAACAAAGTGTTTATTCTCCGGCCAGGACAGTTCTATTAAGTAAATACTCATTACTACTGGCCGGGATGGAACCTATTGCTTCCTTGTCTATTGATATACAGGGTTCCGCGGAACGGTACTATTAAGGATTTATATTTTGACGTTTCGAACACATTTTTCATTCAATCGTCACTCCAATGCTGTGTCGGATAGTCTCATTTAAGGTTGAGCATTTTATTGAAGAATAGCGTATAAAACCATGACGTTGATATATTTTTTATCTCAATTAATAATTAAGTTTTCTCTTCTCGCTAGACTCTAACATAACTTATTTTGTATAAGTTATGTATACATATTCTGGGTGACTGGCTAGATGTTTGTCTACAGTTCACAGTTAACTGTTGGTGAGATTGAATATGGTACATACACCTAGATTGGAATGGAAACTGACTCTCAAGTGAGGCTGTCGGAACTCACTATTACTTGCTCGACGGCTGATTTTCAACCTGAGGGTGGTAGCTAGCCAGCCGATTACTAGAAAGTAACCTATATACCACCGTGCGTGGTCCGTGGTCAGAAAGCTCATCGCTGGAATTTGAGCCTATGCCTTTCGGCGAACAATCTGAACGCACTTACCACTGACTATCATCGCTTTAACATAATGTTTTCAATGTTGAAAAATAATCACGGTATTCTTGAGTTATATCTTTAGTCTATAACTCCAGAATACCGTAAAATGAACTTTCACAAAGTAACGCCTGAATGAATCAATTTATTATCTGAAATATAATCTCCATTGTGGGAAATTTTAATATACTTACTCGCATCCTGCTTGTCAAATTGTCCCATCAAGTGCTAGTTAAAAACGAGTATAAAATATATACATAGTATTTGATATGTCATTTCGGGGAAATTCCTCGAGGCAGTAACTCCCCTCCTGATTGCCTTTTTTATTGCCTCTAATTCGAGGGATATTTTAATTAATACCGTTTATTCTTACACCTAATAAACCATGTTACGTCTAAAATCATACACAGTTAAGGTAAGATAGAAAAAAAAAAAGCTTCACAGATCTACATTTTTGTTGGTCGAAATTCTGCATAAAAAGTATTAGTGTCTGAACTTTTAGTTCTTATACCAAAAAGGTAAAGAATTCAGTGACATATATGACCTTTGCCATTTTAGTATCGTAATATGCTGAGCTATGTCGGCGACTTTCAGTCGGTGGCCCGTGTGCGCCGGGCTTAATTGCTGTGAAATCGTTTCAGTCATTAGACACGATATTTATAACACAATCTTCGCTGCTTTAGCACTCATTACTTTAAGACATTCGATGGTTAATCTCAATAGCCCTATCTATCTATCTAACTAATCTAATACCTTTAAACAAGCAATTCCTGTATATACATTACATATATATGATCTGAAGCTCGGGAACGGCTCCAACGATTTTCATGAAATTTAGTATGCAGGGGGTTTCGGGGGCGATAAATCTATCTAGCTAGGTTTAATTTTTATCCATGTTTTCAGCCGAGCAAAGCTTGGTCATCCAGGTACTAATTTCAATAACTGCAGTACCCTTCAACCCTTCAACCCATTAAGATAATTTTAGATTTTAATTTTAAATACAGTTATAATTTTTATGTATTTTAACTGTATAACTTACCATTTATTATTTTATTTAATTTAAGTATAATTGTACTATTAATTAATTGATAACTTAATTAACTCAAATAAATTATCTAGTGACTTATAATGTATTATAATGCTCCTAGACATAATATATATAATATATATGTATAATAATCATATAGTTTTGGAATGTGATACAGATCTGTAAACTGTGTATTGAATTGAAATCAATACTACTATATTCCGTTTTGTGTGTTATGAAATAAATAAATAAAATAAACCCGGAACACAGTAATGTTTAAACACTGCTTGTCGGCAGAATACCCTATACAGCGGTGGTACCCACCAAGAAGATTTTCTGCTAAAGAGATCTAATTAGTAGATATAATCTATTAAACTACAGGGACCTCGCCAAACGTTTAAAGGAGGCGTCGGGTTACTAGAATCCTGGCTCCTGCTTCGGTCAAAAACTTAACCATCCAGTGTGGTAATGCCGCCGCATTTTGGCCACATATTGAGGTCCTCATCTTAAGGACTATTACATTAGGGTTTGTTTGTATGAATGAGTAAATAGTAGATATTCATTTAAGTAATTTTTTAATCGTTATTTTTGTAAGAAACATTTCACTTGAAAATAGTATAATCCACATCAATGTATATGATTTGATTTACGTTAAACTGTTTTGATGTGCGATTAAATATAATCCTAATTTCAATTCTCCCCGCTCGTTGCGCGGTAATTTTTAATTTCAGGATTAAACCAGTGATTAAAGCGTCAGAGGATGGGTAAACCGGTAAACGAATAAATCTCTCAGAGTACTGATTAAAGTTTTAATGGCATTTACTTTAATCTACGACTTGTAGTGGAATATTAACATACGATAAGATCTGTTAAGTATCATTGTACAAACTGCCGCTAAGCATTAATATGTAAACGTTTCAGTGTTCCGTTTAGATGGGTACTGCAGCTAGCGAAATTACAAGGCTGTTCAATGTTTATCGAAAGTCTCAAAATAATGAGCGCCAACGCAATCGCTGCAATGGTCATGGACATGATGATTTTAGCGATGATGGCTCAGTGGTTAGCGCGGTAGGTTCGCATGCCGAAGGGCGTGGGTTCAAACCCCAACAATGCGCTTGAGCTACCGCTGAAGGAAAACATCGTGAGGAAACCATAGCGTGGTGGTAGGGTACTTTCTAGTACTCGGCTGGCTAGCTACCACCCTCAAGTTGAAAATCTGCCCCAAGCATCTGACGGTGTGTTCCGTCAGCCTCACTTGAGAGCCAGTTCCATTCTAGGCTAGGTGTGCTTTACCATCTCCGACCACACCGTCACTTAACATCAGGAAAGCTGTGGTCAAACACCTAGCCTTCTTCTTCTTGCTGACAGGCTAGGTAAGAAGTAAATATGGTAAAAAATGGTAGCTGTTTATACCCATTTGATGACACCAACATATAATATATTCAAAATCCAAACCTTTTATTAGGTTTGGATTTTGAATTTTGAAAATGACTTTTTTGGCCAAATATGTGGAGCATCTGTTTTATTTTGCAATTTCAAAGTTGTGTCCATTGTCCAATAGATTGTTCATAATGGTGAGTACAATGCCCCCTTTAGAACTAAGTACAGCCTAAGCTTATAGCCTTGTATAAACTGGCAACGACTCGGCGCGATTTCATCCGATTGGTTTCATAATCAAAGTCGTGCGTAATGATGCGTAAATACAGTAAGCTCTTTTTGGCTCAATACCACCGTTCTCTGTAACCACGCATACAAAATTTATTAATTTGTGCTTCATGTTTTTTTTTTTGCATTGTGGTAGGGTACTCTCTAGTACTCGACTGGCTAGCTACCACCCTCAAGATGAAATTCTAACGCCATGGAACCAACACTGTGTTCAGTTGTGTTGTAGGTTCACTTGAGAGCCAGTTTCATTCCAGGCAAGGTGTGTTTACCATCTTCGGCTACACTTAACAACAGGTGAGCTGTGGTCAAACGCAAACCTATTTAGTATATTAAAAATGTTGTTCATAATTATGAATACAATGAACTTTTAGCTTAGAACAACCCAAATTTATACCCTGTATTTTCGGTATCATTACTTAATGTACCTGTTCTTTAAAAAGACATTAAATTCAAAATTACCGTTATATAACAATAGGTTCTAATAGTCCGAGATAAGGTTAATATAAACTCTCATCTGTTATTTATTAATGATCAGAAATAAATATGACAGATAATATACATAGACACATCGCTATATTAAATACTATTATAATATTAAATACTTAATTTTTTAAATCAAATTTATTCGATCTACTTCTACATAAGTATAAGTAATATAGTTTTCTTTATAAGTAGATACTGGTAGTATAAATCGAAATTCAACATTTCTTTTTACCCTACCCACCTGACGGTAAGACAAATGAAAGTAACGAAATCTCCAGACACATTGATTAATGTAAAGTAAAGAAATAAGTTCTTTCTGTTACAGTGTAAGCGCAGAACTATCTAACTTGAGCCATTATAGAGGTTCGCTTTAGCTTTGAACGTGCTGAAGATAGCTGAGGTTCAAGAGCTTGAGCTAAATACTAATTAGCTTTCTTTTGTTTATTTTAAAGTAGGTTTCCTTAGAAAATAGGATTGTGGTGAAAATATAAATTGTTGTAGTGTTATTGGAATCTGGCGTGCAATCGCAATTTCTGGAAAGAAATGAGGAGAGCCCAGAAATGGAAAACTGTTTTTACCTTGACAGTACAAGTAGTACATTCATCATAATCATCATCATCAGCCGTATCATAGGCCTCTCCCATTGATTTCCTCCATCCAGCGCGTTCCTGCGGTCTTTATTAGGTCGTCTGTCCACCTTGTGGGTGGACGTCCTACTCTGCGCTTGCCGGTCCGTGGTCTCCACTCCAGAACTTTGCAGCTCCATCGGCCATAAGTTCTACGTGCTATGTGCCCTGCCCACTGCCACTTCAACTTGCTAATCCGCTGGGCAATGTCGGCTACTTAGTACACCAGCCATAGTTAAAATCGATGTAAAACTATGTTATTTTTCAAACCTTTTTCTGTCCACAAGATACAAAAAAAAAAATGAAAGATAGAAATGTACCCTATACTTTTACTATTTAAATGCCTTTTTTAAATATTTAAGTTTTTTTCTTCAAAATAACAATCGTTACTAAACAACAAAAAAATACTCACGACACGAGCATACCATTTATTATCTTTATAAAAAAACAACTTTTTTTTAGACTAAATGTACTCTTATTAAATTTAATTAGATTTGCTCGCATTATTAATTAACTCATTATGTTTGCGTACTTCCGAGCAACAATACGATTAAGCGGTAGATTCTATTTTCATCCTTATTATTAACCCCCGGCGCAAAAAGAGAGGGTGTTATAAGTTTGACGTCGATGCCTGTCTGTCTGTGTGTGTGTCTGTCTGTCTGTGTCATCGTAGTTCTCAAACGGATGGACCGCTTTCGATACGGTTTTTTTTTTTTCATTTGAAAGCCAGTTTCCTTGCGGTGGTTCTTAGCTACGTTTGGTTAATTGCGTAGAGAGTTTTTTTAATTTTATGTTTAAGAAATAGCATGGGCGGAGCGAACGTGGGATTTTTTTGTGGGAGCACACAAAATACTATGTAATAACTTTGTTATTGTGATACATGTGGAGTTGAAGTGGATTTGTACCACCTCCTGGTGGAATGTGTTCGCCTCCAGCAGAAGAGACGGGCACTTGAGATTCTGATTCAGATTCAGATTCAGAAATATTTATTGCATACTGATACATTGAAATATTATGCTAGGTGTTCTTGCAGAAATTGTGGTATCAGTTTAGTTGAGATAGCTTACCATTTGTACAGACTGGGACCAGGGAGCTGTTTAGTTGTGTAAGTCGCCTCAAGTGACCCATCTTCGATCGAGGGAATCGGTTTCTTCTAGGCGAGCGTGTTCCAGCATAGACCGCATCTCGCTTAACATCAGGCGAGATGGCAGTCAAACGTAAGCCTATCCAATTATTTAAAAAAACCTTATTTTAATTAGTGTGTATGCGGGGGAGTGAATGTGTGTGTGAGAGTGTGTGGACTTACACATATATGGGGTGTAAGTACAATTTGTTTTAAAAAAACATCATTGAGAATACGATGGGTCTGCCATGTGGCTGTGACAAAAGTCCCTTAAAAAAAATGGAATAAAAAGAAATATTTATTATTTTACCTTGACGTTTCAACCATGTTGCAATAGCCATAGCAAACTGTTTTGTAGTATTTTGTGCGTGATGAAGCCCCAATAATAAACATAATTAAGGTAATCTGAAATTACCATTTTAAATCATAACTGAAGGTAAGTAAAGTTGGTACTATGGATATATCAGAAGGAACCAAATATAGAAATATTTTTACGTTGCAACAGTAAAAACTTTTAGGTGAAAATGATCACAAGTTTTAACACCGTTGAAACCATAAAAAACTTCTGACGAGGGTAGGTCGTTAAAGATATGTGAATATAAAATAAGCCATCCTGAGTGGATGCAATCTACACACGTGTCAGGGAAGATATAACGTGTGCCTTTATAGCTAAAGTTTCTGTTGTTCCAACAAATTGGCCTGAGCGTCTACGAGGCCAGTTTTAAACGGGCCTTGGTTGGCTTAAGCTGAAAAGGTTAAATTAGTTAATTATACACGGCATGTTTATTTTGTCAAGAGCTCCCACGAAAAAGTTAGAAGTATCGTCCATTTATAACTCATAAGTCACTTATAAGGTTTATGACTCATAAGGTCACATCAAAGGTTATCGATATTATTACTACATACTCATAAAACAATAAACAAATTCGGTGACAGAAAGGTTAAAAAAAACACGCTTCAAGGTCACATCGAACTAAATTAGAAAAATGCCTTATTTGGACTCATTAAAACGAATCATTTAATCCCAAACTGGAGAGATTTACTATCCACCTTCTGACTTCATCATCAGCTCAGCTCCAAGATACCAAATTATAGTATTGTCATTCAAACTTTATTATTCACTTGGTGGTAGATTACTTTAGCACCGCAGCACCAGATATTCTACCGCTAAGCACTAGTGTGTAAGCATTACTGTGTTCCAGTTCGAAGGGCACAGCAGCTAGCGAAATTACAGGGCGTTTGAGACTAACCATCGAAAGTCTCAAAGTAATGAGCGCCAAAGCAGCGATGCCTTGAACTTTGTTTGTTACCAAAAGTTCTGTGTATCGCTGCAATGGGCATGGACAGGTTTTATCTCTTACAGCACAAGACTCGGTGCGGTAGCGCTCGACCTTCGGTCTCATATCTCATATCTATCTATCTAATACCTTTAAACGAGCAATAGGTACTTATAGATATGTATAACCTGAACCTCGGACACGGCTCCAACAATTTTCATGAAATTTAGTATGCAGGGGGTTTCGGGGGCGATAAATCGATCTAGCTAATAGGTTTCATTTTTCAGCCGAGCAAAGCTCGGTCATCCAGGTACTACGAGTATGTATAATAGACACAGGTGCGTGGCTTGAGATTCGAATCTAGACTGCTTAACTTCTTTTGGTACTCTAAGTATATTATCACGATGTATTACAGTATCACATTAGTGTAGTTGCTACCCGAAGGTACATCCTTAGTAATAATACATCTCACATCTCACTGACATTCTTACCGCCCATAATCGATTACGATCTAGATTTGAGTCTCGTACCTATAAAGCTAGGCACCCCATTTATTCTCGTGCCTAACTGAACATAACGGACGCTTTCAGGTAGAATTATATCGTATCTGGATATATATTGGTTCTCTTGCTGACCTTAAATTACTAAGTATTACGTAGGTATACATGTTATTAATGTATTCAATTAGAGAAATTATTATTAGAGGCTCGCCCCAGCTTTGCACGTGTGCACTTTAGAATAAACAAAATAAAATGTTAATCCGATAGCTAGCAAGCTTTACAGGATCACCCGCTGGGCTAATCTGAAGATTGCCTGGAAATTTCATCAAAATCGGTCACGCCGTACATATTGATTTTTATTCACCTACATAATAATATTAAAATATCACTACATATATCTATTTCCATTTTTTTTTTAATTTAAAAGTAATGATGAACGAGACGCTTTCCTGGTGGTAAAGGATAATGCTTATCCATGACCATTGCGATACACAGAAATTTAAGTAGTAAAACAAAGTTCAGGGCATCGCTGCTATGGCGCTTATTACTTTGAGACTTTCGATGGTTAGTCTAAATAGGCCTGTAATTCTCTGGAGTTCATTTATTTTTCTTCTTATAAATCAGTTTGGACAAGGTCGTTCAGTACGAGGATTTAATGAAACCTAAAACAAATATACTATTTATGATCTGATTTTAAGTTAGAGGTAAACCAAATTTTTTCTATGGAACAGTTATTTTCACGATATCAGAATTGGCCCCGTAGTGAAATATGTGCGCAATAATGAAGTACAATAATCTAATTTCGGCTTATGACCATTCCGCGTTATACCGTATTAGTAATATCTATGTTGAACATTTCACTCGCGCAATTATCCGCTCAACCCAAAATAACATTTACAGGTACTCAACGAATAAAATATTCATTCCGCTCAAATATGGCCGCCCTCGGGTGTTCATAACGAAATCAATGCAAAATTAATTTTGTGGCCAACAACGACAAATAGATAACCATTTTCGGACTCATTAGGCGGACGTCTGATTACTCTCGCGGTGTTATTTTAAATGAAAATTAATAGCTTTGTCTTAAATTCAATATTGCAAGTTATAAGGAAACTAAAGATAGAGCAAAACAAAACGACGGTGAAAAGACGTAACTTTTGTCGGCTTACTCTTTCTATGACATTAGATTTGTTTTACTGTTGACAGGCTTGGCATTTGACCACAGCTCTCCTGATGTTAAGTGTCTGTGTGGTCGAAAATAGAAAAGCACACCGAGCCTGTAATGGGACAAGAACGCACAAGCACCTAACGATGTGTTTCGGTAGCCTCATTTGAGAGTCAGTTCCATAAACTAGAGAACTAGAAAATATTCTTCACCACGCTATACTTTCCTGACGGTGTTTTCGTTCATCGGCAGCTCAAGTTTATTGTTGGGGTTTGAACCCACGCCCTTCGGCGTTTAATCCGACTGCGCTAACCGCTCAGCTATCATCGGTGAAATAGATGATATGACATATTAGACCACGACGCAGCACCGTCGGCGATTCAACGAGGAAAAAATAAATTAAATATATTTCCTCTCTTTTGCGCTATGGAGGAATTGGCACAAAAAACAAGTTCTAATCTGCTGTAGATGGTATAATTACAAGAGCTATTTTTAACATAGTTAAATTACGTTATCTATGAGTTTAAAAAAGTCCTTCAAGACAGTTTGCAAGGTATTAAAGTAAACTGGTTCGATTACCTATGCCGATCTAATTTATAGTGCGCAACGTGCAAGATCAATAAAAGAACTGGCTATTAATCTTCAGAGGGAGTTTAATAAGTGAACATGAGAACGTAAAGTCATCTTAAAACATCAATCACTTCTCAACTACCGTGGCGGGGCGCCACCGCTGCCGCCGTCGTCTCTCCGTCGCGTATTAAATTTAATTCCCAAGAAAATTAAATTAATCCACTCACTCCTCAGTCACACACCACCGACTCAACCCTCAGTTCTTGTGAACAGAAGGATCAATTAGTTTGCTTGAGAAACTGAATTCTTGAAAGTTTTCTAGTTTTTTATTCTACAAATTGAGTTAAAAGTAGGTCGTGAAATTTTTTTTTTGTTTTTTTTTTTTTAATGTAATAGTATTGAGATGGTCTCGTGATGATAAGAGATAAGGCCTATCCATGACCATTGCAGTGAAACACAGAATTTTGAGTAACAAAACAAAGTACAGGGAATAGCTGCTTTGCCGTCATTACTTTAATACATTGGATAGTTAGTCGCAATAGCTCTTTAATTTTGCTAGCTACAGTACCCATCAAACCAGAACACAGTAATGTTTACGCACTACTGCTTGGCGGCAGAATATCTGGTACTGCGGTAGTACTTATCTAGATGACCTCCTGCTAAGGTGATCTACCACAAAATAAAAAGTAAAGAAAACAACAAATTCTAGTACGTAGTACATATAAGTGTATTGAACAAACCGATTTTGATGAGACATTTAAAGGAATTAGTATATCAGTTTGTAGTATTTATGTACATCGTACAATTTCCATCCTATATTGAAAGTGAAAGCACGCCCCTGGCGGGAATAAATGGGAACTACATTTTTAAAATAAAATGTCTGTAGCTTGTTTCACTAGGATAAATAATTTCAAAATCCAGCGCAAGATATACAATCAAATTTAAATGGACTAGCCCAGTTACATACTTCACTGGAACCGAGCCAAAACAATTATTTCCACAGCGAATTCAACAAAACGATTATGCTTCCATTTACCACTGAAATTATAAATGGAAAAGTTATTCTGTCTCTCTAATTATCTGTTCGTTAGAGCATCGACGATGGTCGGGCCAGGCCAAAGTGGTCATTTTACCAAATTTGAACCGTAGTGTGATAAACCAAATGTATGACAAGTGAATAAATACCTATTCAGTGTAATAAGGGCTGGTTTTGTTTGTATACGTATCTAGCTAAATCAAATAAAAAAAATATTGTCAAAAATAGTATGGACAATATTGACTTCTGTATTCTAAAGACTTAAGACAATGTAGTCAAAAAGAATTACCTTTTTTTTTAATGTGTATACATTTTTAAAGAAACGAAATTATAAGATTTTTGGAGGGAACTGTTGTTTTTGAAACACGATTGCGTGTATTATGTAATAAAGTTGGCTGGAAGCGAAAAGCCTAAAATTGGGCTGAGTTATGTGTCTTGGAAGAGGCCATTTCCAGAAATGACCGACTGATTATATACAAGTACATAAATATTAACCTATATGTATGTATAAATATCTATGTGTGTAACCTAATATAAAAAGAAAGATGCCTTGCTGAGTTTCTTGCCGGAGTCTTCTCAGTTGAAGTGCAATTAAGAGCCGGTGGTAGATTAAAAAATGTAACTTAACGTTCATAAGTGCCTTACCAGGGCCTAAACTGAATAAATTACTTTTCGATTTTGATTTTGGGCGTGCGTGTGTGTGCGCGTGTGGTATATGTGAGTATGCGTGCGCGTATAATGTGTGCGTGAATGTGTGTGCTAAAATATAGAGCCTTAAATGACGCGCCTACCCGAGTCTTCCAATCTAAACATTGGCAACAGTAATGTATCACATCCTGAAATCAGCTTCTGATAAATCGTTCGTATTTTCCAATACTCGCTTTTTTGCGAGCATTCCCGGTTTCCCATGCGTTACCCTTTTTTGTGCCCCATCGTAGTAGATTATGTTACAGTTAGTAAGCGTTTGCCCTCGTCACGGGGGTGACAGAGCGATGCCGAGACAATTCTACGACTGGTCCAGCCATTACAAGGGCTCGATATTGATGGGGAACATATCACGGGCTAATAGGTTTCTTTTACTTTTATCTTTGTTCAGTTAGTAAACTAATAAATTACCTATAAGTTTGATTTCGGCAGTTTAGTTGGGAGAACATTTGGCTTTTAATCTGGGTTCGAATCCCATGCACCGCAGTCTTTTTTAAGTTATGTGCGTATTGCAGCTGAAATTCTCGAAGATGTATGAAGTCTGTACCTGGCCAGTGTGGGCGGACTATGGCCTTACTCTTCTCCCAATAAGAAAAGTTCCACGCCCAGCAGAGAAGGGGATTATAAAAACTGCTGATTAGGAAAATATAAGCATATCTACTTATTACTTTTACTTATTTATTTCTATCATAGCAAATAGCATCTCTATGTCCTAAGCAACGAATTCTATGTACCTAAAAGATAACAAAAAAATATGTGCGTAACGGCCAACCAATCTGTGTGGTTTTTCTGTACATATACGTGACATTTTTTATTATCGAAAAAAAATTTGTCGATTATGCAATTTCGTATTTTCTCTTGTAGAGTACAAAATGGTGTGTATACAGTTATACACTGCTATGCAGTTGAGCTGAACGAATTCGGATAGTGTCATCTAGTAAGTAGTACATTCATTATCCTAAGATATAAATTATACAGCGTTATAAGAGAAGGGATCATTGAACAACTTGTACTACAGACACAACTCTGAAATAGTGAAAACAGTAAGCTGTAAACAGCAAACAAAAAGTCCATTGAGCTTTGACCAAATGCATGAAACAGCTGGTTTTTTATTCGTTTCCTTTCACATAGTACTACCAGCGCCAAACTATGCAAAGTTGGACTATAGTAAAGAAATAGCTGATAGAATACTTACATATACTTAAAACTAGCTGTGCCCCGCGGTTTCACCTGCGCTAGATGCCTACGTCATAGTAGTTTTATGCATGCAAAATCTCAGCCCGATCGGTTTAAAATTGACAATGTTTCATACAAACATTCATCTCCTATTTTATCTCCTTGGGGGTAGAATAAATCAAAATCCTTTCTTAGCGGATGCCTACGTCATAACATCTACCTGCATGCCAAATTTCAGCCCGATCCGTCCAGTGGTTTGGGCTGTGCGTTGATAGATCACTATGTCAGTCAGTCAGTCAGTCAGTCACCTTTGAGTTATATATATCTTTCATACAAACATTCATCACCAATTTTATCCCCTTGGGGGTAGAATTAATCAAAATCCTTTCTTAGCGAATGCCTACGTCATAACATCTACCTGCATGCCAAATTTCAGCCCGATCCGTCCAGTGGTTTGGGCTGTGCGTTGATAGATCACTATGTCAGTCAGTCAGTCAGTCACCTTTGAGTTATATATATTTAGATACAGACAGACCAAACATTTTTATTCGTCATACAAATGTTAGTTCCGAGTGGGAATTGAATCCCACGCTAACAGCGCTCGAAGCAGAACTACTACTTAATCAACTAACAAGGCAAAATTAACTATAGGAGAAAGTTAAAGCGCCTATAGTAAAAATTTGTCATGATGCAATGGTGTATAAAATTATACACTTTAAGCAAACTTATCCTAAATGTAAAACCTTGTGCTGCCCTATATTATTTGTATTCTCAAAAGTTCTAGCCAGTATTCGATCTAAATTTTAGTTAAAAACATTTATTAAAATAGATAAGGTTGTATGTTAAAAAAGATTGGTGACGTCGTCGTTAGATTAAAATGTTTCACAGAATATTGCGTGAGCGGTCTGTGACGTACGAACCTCTTTGAAAAGATCAAAGGGGCCTTGCATGTTAAACATAACGAGCTGGAAAAGTGTCTACCCCAAGTTAAATGTTTAACAAACTAGAGACAAAAAGTATTTCAATATCTCGTCGGCCCTTCCAGCAAAAATCTCGTAATATTTTTTGTTTGCGAAGACCCGCCTAAGTTCGCTTTTCTCTTTTAGCAAATTTCAAGTCATCGTTATTTCCGAAAAGAAACGCAATTCGGTAGAAAAATAATCGTTTCGCCAACTTTGTTTGTTTACTTTATTTAACATCGAGTTAAACAAGGAAACGGCTATACGAGTATAATTGCTGTTAACGTAATTGAATTTTGGTTTTGTGAATTTAATTTTGCAATAACACCAATAAAGCACATAATAAAATTAAATATTTAAATGGCGTTTACTAGCACCCAGTAACAGTAAAAATTTACATAGTATGTACTTTTTTATTTATATAAAAGTAATGAGACGAACGAAATGCTCTTCTCATGTTAGGAGATTTATATATGACTATTGCAACAGTACTTATCTAGAACTTTGAGTAACTTAACAGATTCCAAAGCATCGCTGTTTTTAATCCAATTTCTAAATCCGTCCGTGGTTTGTGTACTTCACTAGTATGATTGCTATTTGCTTTTTTATCCACCTATACTAGGTTTCACATCCAGTATAAGTATCTAGATTCTCAATAATATAGACTGGCAAACCAACGTACATCGAAATTGGTTGCAAGGTTGATTTCCCAATAGATTTTATGCAAGCCCCAATCGTACAACATAAAAATATTCGTAAGTTTTTGGGATATCCAGCCGCGTTAACATAGCGTGGCGTCATTCTGATCAACTACACTTAAAACGGTATTGCCTATGCCAAAACCCAATTTAAAAACGAACTGCCAAAATTAACCTTATAAGCTTAAAACGTGACAAACGCTATACGCGTTTTCGGCAAGCAATTTCAAGTGACTTAGAAAATCAGTGCACCGGCTGAGGTTATTTGTGTGAGCGCGAGTTCATGCCGAAAGTATCTTTAAAATTTACAAAATTTTATCAATAGATAAAAGGTTTAACTGTTTATAGTTTACACCAAAGATTGAGTCTAATAAAATAGAAAAATATACTAAAATCTATTGTAACAATTTGCTGCCTTATCGCTAAAAGCGATCAATATAAATATTAAATAAATATTGTAGGACACAATTACACACAGCGCCATCTGACCCTAAACTAAGCAGAGTTTGTGTGATGGAAGTCAGATAACTGATAGAATACATAAATACTTTTTTTTTTGTAAATACATACTTATAATACATACAGAACACCCAGACAAAGAACAAACATTTGTACGTGGCGGGAATCGAACCCACGCCCTACAGCTCAGGCAGACATACTCCCAATGAGCCAACAGGGCTGTCAAATGTCAACAGGGATGTCAATGAGTTTTTATAAGACATAAAAAGAGGTTTTACCACATAATTTCACTATAACACACGTTAATTTATGAACACGCCGCTATTTTTGAACTCGAAAATTCAAGTTTCTAAAAATAATACAATGCACTGACATGATTTTCCGCGTTACCGTCAAAACTATCTATACTTACTATTAAGTGATTTCGGGTTCGTGACAGATTATTGTCGAGGATTATTGTTTGCATCTATGCTCATGCTCATGCAGTGCCATTATTGCGAGCAAACAGCGATTTCCTCATAATCCCCGGGCGGAGAGTGAAGTCATGTGCGGTTCGGTGCAAGTCGGTATACAAAGCTATTAAGCTTCAGATATATTTAGCTGAAAGAGAGCCATTGTACTCTTCATTGCCAATAACGTTTAATACAAATACAAATATTTTATTGATAACACCAATGTTAAAAGTTAAATTCCGTAATATCATTTCAAATATATCTTTAAAAGAGTTTTAAAAAACTGATTACATGTCCATGATTAAAAAACAAATAGTCAAAATTAAGGTATGTTAATATAAAAATTATTGTCAATATAAAAATATTACTATGGGCACAACTTTGCAATCGTCTCAAAAAAACCAACTGTTTCATAGTTTTGATGAAGATGACGCTTTAAAATAAAATCCCCAGCCTGAATTTAATTAAATCACTTACACACTTACACTTAAATTACTTACAATAACATTTGCTAATGTGTAATTGCATAAAGTTACTTATCTGCAAGGTTTTGTGGTGATCCTATTAACGTTACTCAAGTTATCGTCCCCCAAACATATAAACATACATACATATCAACGTCGATTTTAACAGTCACTCTAGCATTAAAAAAGAATTTTGAGAATCGGTCCACAAATGGGGGAGAAATCGGTGAACATACATTTAAAAAAAACAAAGTCGAACTTAGAACCTCCTCCTTTTTTGAAGTGGGTGAAAAAGAAATGTAGCATAGCATTATTAGCATTAAATTATATTATTAGCATTATTGTATGGAAAAGCAGTTTCCATTAACCCTCGTCTGGGGCGTTGTCTCACCTCCCATACATTTTTCTATATTTAACGTAGTACATAATTCTTTATTTTAAGTGTAACAGGCTTGGTGTTTGTTTGACCACAGCTCACCTAATGTTATGTGACGGTATTGTCGACGATGGTAAGCACATCTAGTCTGGAATGACTGGTTCTCACGTGAGGCTGCCAGAACACATCTGTTTGCCAGCAGAATTACAATTTGAACGCTAGTTAGCCGGCCGAGTACCAAAAAGTACCCCACCACCATGCTATGGTTTCTTCACAAAAGTTTCAATGAAGTTGACATGGCTTTAACTTCCAACATTGAGCTCTTCGGATTTTGAACAGACCGTGCTAACCACTAAGCTGTTATCGCTACAAATATCACAAAATAATATGCTAAACTCTTTTAGCTTCATAATTAGAACGTAAGATTCACTGTTATACATAGATAAATTAAACAATTCATGTGAGATTCGAACAGTGAGATAGTGTAAGCTCTGCTTCAGCTCAGAGCACAGCACAAAGAGCATACCAGCCGTAACAGAATGCAAAGCTATATTTTACGTTCCACCGAGGATGGCAAAAGGCGTTTACTTATTCAGCCAGGCTTTTTGCGGAATTGGTGCGGCATAACGCGCGCTGGCCAAGCGAAAACAGATGCATGCAGTGCCTGCAAATGATAGATGAATTTGATTAAATAGAGCGGAACCGAAAACTGTGTTGCATTCACAAATTCCGTTAGTTAGTTATTCTTATTATTATTGTTATTCTTATATTATTGTTATTCTTATATTATTGTTATTCTTATATTAAAGTTATTCTTAAAAAAAAAATAGATTAACACTTTTATCTATACAACATAAAAAGTATGCATATACATGTCAACTTGAATTAGTAATAATAACTTACTGACTAAAAATGCCGTGGTGGTGCCGGCGTAAGAATAGTACCCCACCCTCTCTACCCGTGGTTGCCGTAAGAGTCGGCTAAGGGATGTAATCCGGAAGATGGGCAGCAGCGTCTTCCTTGAACAATCACACCTAACTGCGCTCGCCAACCCGCCTGCCAAGCGTGGCGAGTATTGCCAAAACCCTCCCAGGAGGAGGCCTGTGTCCAGCAGTGGACGTCCTATGGCTGATAATGTGATGTGTGACTAAAAATGAATGTAAAATGAAGTTTTTAAATATAATAGTAGATATTTCAATGTCGATTCTATTATAAAATTTATCCACATAATTATAATACAATGTTTCCTTTTACCGTATTTATACATTTTCACAAAAATTCTACATAGCCCTAAACACACACTATCTGATAAAAAGTAAATAGTTTTACCCGATACGCGAACATTTCCTGAAACAACATTGCGCTACCAACATACTTCAATATATAGGCTGACTGGTATTTTCTATAGATAGGTAAATAGAAACTATTGTATACACTTAAAATCAAAGAGTACATAGAAGCTTATAAGCTTATGCCATAACTGGCGCCCTTATCGCTGGTCTCTTCCAGTTTAGTTACCGGAATTTACCGAATAGCAAATATTTAAAGACGGTATTATATTAACTAATTGAGATAGTAATAGTTAAATTTTTATTTTTTTGTAATGCTGATAGTTGAACAGCGCCGTTTAGTAAAAAGGGTAGGCTGTTAACTAAAAAGCTAGTTGGCTGTGACATACGTTCATACCAAAATGTATGAATGACCATAGTTTCATACTATTTTAGTGTCATTTACTTTAACTATAAAAACATGATAATTTATGTCACAGATAAAATATACATTGATATTTATTTTATGTTGATACATTTTAGTGAAATAAATTTCGGTAGGTAACATTGAGCAAAGTGCTTTGCCTCGCGAGTCAGTCTTGTTAGATAATTAGGTCCGAAATAACAAAATTAAAAAAATAATTAAATAAAAACATAATTACACACGGTGTATTCCTTCCTGTATTATTTAAAATATTCCGCTTAACCACATAATACCATGAAAAGTCATTACTCTCGTGAAAGTGAAAAAGACAAGGTTTAACGTGTCCATTTCTTGTGTGTTGTTTGTAGTTTTGTTCATTGTAGTGGCTAATGTGTCATTAGTTTTTTTTTTCTTTCTTCATAGTCAGTTTTCTGGCCATCAAAAGAGCCATCATTTGCATCATTTAATTATTTTAGTTGGGGTCTAAAAAATATGTTTAAAAAATCAACCTGTATAAAAGGTGGTAAACACTATTGGTTGGACCGGCAGGTGTCCTGCGCGCCGATTAATCTAGCAAACAATACCCCCAGACGGCGGGACGCATTCAATCGCACTTAATTGTGTTTGCGATTGGAAATCGCTCTGATCAATTTGTAGGGGCTTGACGCGAACGGAATTCGTTTACTGTCGCGTCTTGTTGAACCGAATATTTTCAATTTCGTCACTTTCTTATTCCTGACAACCATTTTCTGCCAGATATTAGTTTACCTGTGAAGGTTGAATTGTACTATATAAGAATAGCGATATATTCTTAGATTTTCTCGGGTACTCTATATGTATCGACAGACACGTGTAGTTTAGGTATGTACCTAAATCTCAAATGTAATGATGTTCACATGTCGCTTACTATTTGGCACATTGTTAGTGGTAATACGGGAGACGTGGCGTCGAGTTATGGAGCAATAGCGCGGCAGAGGCGCGGCGCAACGCAGCTGTTTGTGGGTACCGCGTCTCGTACTTATTAACTTTGACCCCCGCCGCACATTAACCGCATCGGTGGGACGCAGACACCCTTCATTTAACGGCTCGGCATCTCCGCCTCTCTAATCCTGCATAACATAGTAGCTGAAACATTTCACAGATTTATTAACCGACCTCTTCACTCACACGAATTACGCTGACGCTCAGAGGTCCTCTCATATATCTCTACATGGCACTGTTATTAATAAACTTTAAATGCTTGTCTTATCTTTTGCGAAACGCCGCGCCACAATCAAACATATTGCGGCTTCAACGGAAATACGTCGAACGATTTTGTGATAAATGTGCTGAATTTCCAGTGTGGGTGGAACGAACGCGTGGCAACGTACGAGCGCCGATTGACGAACACACAAACGCCGTCGATTATTTATATTTTCTTGCCGGCTACATTTATCGTAGTCGGTGTTCTCAATTTATTTTGTTGCCGGGGGACCTTTTTGAATAGGCAATGTGGCGTATAAATTTCTCTCGCCCCTCGAGGACCGTAGGCTCGGGTGTCTCCGTTAAAAGGTGCTACGAATTAATTTTACCTGACATCAAGGCCGTCGCCGACAGAATACGTTAGCTCATAATGAGATAGCTCTGTAAACATGTTTGGCGCCGAACAAAGTGAGTACCTGTTTAATTATGCATATTGTGCCGTCTATCAAGTGTGTACTCGTATTTCACATGCTCATTTGGAGCTCGTTCGCCCTGTCGTTCGTCTCGACTCCCTTTAGGTGACGCGTTGCTTGTTTTGCCCGAAGAGATTGTAGGCAGGCAGGTACTACAACTGCTGAAATACAAGTTTAAAACTAGTTCTAGTTTTTTGTAGCGATGATAGCTCAGTGGTTAGTGCGGTAGGTACGCATGCTGAACAGCGTGGGTTCAAACCCAACAATAAGCTTGAGCTGCCGGTGAAGGAAAACATCGTGAGGAAACCATAGCATGGTGGTAGGGTACTTTCTAGTACTGGCTAGTTACCACCCTCAAATTGAAAATCTGCCGCCCAGCATCTAACGGTGTGTTCCGGCAGCCTCACTTGAGAGCCAGTCCCGTTCCTTGCTAGGTGTGCTTTACCATCTTCGACCACACCGTCACTTAACATCAAGTGAGCTGTGGTCAAACACCTAGCCTGTCAACCATAAAAAAAAGCTGAGCGTAAAGTGACACTTAAAACTGTTGTAAGGAAATTAATTTATAAAGTTGACTAAGTAAAATTGTTAGAATGGACCGCCATAATGATTCATAGATTGGTTGTATTCGTATACTAATGTTAACAAGTACTGTTATCGTTCAGCTGGTGAAAATGAAGGTTCCCCAGATGTCAGAAAACAAGACAGAGTTTTCACATCAAACGCAGTGAACTCACTCCGCTCTGTGCTTGACACCGCACACATGGCTATATACCGCCCGTTGTTCGCACAGAAGGAACTTTGTGCGTTTATGAGAGTAAGCCCGCCGACAGTGGTTTTGTGTTACAAATTGTAAATAGTTGTAAAAGTAAACTATCGGTATTCGTCAAAAAAAATATCGTATTGCATTTGACACAGCGCCATCTAGCTCCAAACTAAGCAAAGATCCTGTTCTGTTATTAGAACCAGATAACTAATAGAATAGGTACTGATATACTTATTTTGTGAATACATACTTTTCATATAGATTTCATTTTCAGAAAATCCAGACACAGAACAGAGATTGATCATCACATAAATGTTTGGGGTTGGAATCGAACCCACTGTGCGATCCGATCGTGATAACCACAGAACTATCAACGCTTCAACAACGCTTTGCTGATATCATTAATAAATTAATTAATTCATAGCGTCAAGCCTGTGATGTCTCGCAGGCTGAAAAATTCGCGTTCACTTGCAACACCAAAATTCTCCTTTTCTCGAAATTTTAAACACTACAATTTTTCGAAATTTCTGTAAGTCATTCGAATTTTTATTACGAATTCATTTTTTTTTTTTTTGCGGCTGACATTCTTTGTGTTTGACCACAGCTCATCTGATGTAAAGTGACGGTTAAGTGAGTGTAAAATCATTATAAAGAAAAAAAATAAACTGTGCAGTTATCCTGCTTCTCTATTGAAATACAAAGTTCTATGTAGTTACGCAGCATTTTTGCCACCTAGACCGGAAATTGCTTGTAGTTTGAAATTACTTCATCGAGTGTCGGACTGTCGAAGTTAGTGTACAATATTATCTAACCTAAATGGAATTGCTGTGTACTAAGTAGGTATACGATATTGTTGACGTGAAGAGCATAGTTGAATTCGCATAGATAGTCGAGCAAAGTTTTCTCGTTGAGGGCGAAACGTATCGAGCATGGACGACTAAACTTTCCAAGCTTAGCAATTCAACTATCTCTCCATAGCGTTGTTATATCTATATCTATTGGCTGTAACAAATGTTCCTTGAAACTGAAGTATTTAAACTATCTACGTTTTCCCGGCTGCCTTCAACAGAAACGGCATACAGTAAATGCTAAAAACGCAGCTAAACCTGTCTAAAACGCTTTAAAGCATAACAAGTAATATTGTCAAAGTAATTCTGATTCCGACCGCTTCATAAAAACAAAACGTTGATAACATAATTTATAAGTATCCGGATAATCGAGCTTTGCTCGATTTTTTTAAAGAACGTGAAAAAAAAGGGGGAAAAAATAATCATTTGGACTCGAACCAGGTTTTCTGGATTCGGGACCGACCGATTTACCACCTGAAGCCTTATAACCTTATAGAAGGTGGCGAAATTTACCTTTGTACTCTAATGATATTGTAGCAATTATTCATTGTCTGAAAACACGGATAAAACGACGTTTTCTAAAAATGAAACCTAGCTAGATCGATGCCTCCAAAACCTCCTGCATACAAAATTTCATGAAAATCGTTGGAGCCGTTTCCAAGATTCAGATTATATATATGTATATAGGCACCGTAAGAGTCGGCTAAGGGATGTAATCCGGAAGATGGGCAGCAGCGTCTTTCTTGAACCTGCGCTCGCCAACCCGCCTGCCAAGCGTGGCGAGTATTGGTAAAACCCCCCCAGGAGGAGGCCTACGTCCAGCGGTGGAAGTTCTATGGCTGATAATGTGTGATATAGACACACAAGAATTGCTCGTTTAGAGATATTAGATACCTAAATATTTTGTGCGTGATTAAGTCCCGGTGACAAAAATATCTATGTGTTCTAATCAAGAAAATTTAAAAATGACAGTAGAGAGGTATAAGTGTACAGCCGTGGCGTGTATTAGAAATTCGAAGCATGTGGATATGTACGTTTCCCTGGTCCCCATTAACCGAACCCTCTGGCTCCCGTCCAACCGCCGTAAGCGACCGATTTGCTAAACCATCGACACAGAAACAACTTTTTAATTGAAAAATAAGAGTATATTGTACCAAGATTTTTATAGACATTGCATTGATTATTTTGTTGAATAATTTGGCGGGGAAGCTCGTGTCGTCACATTGCTTTTTTCGAAACTTGTATTTATTGAGTGTTTGTGTATAAAAATAGTAAAAAGTAAATAGTGTTTTATTAATAAAGTGCCGAATTACAAGCGCGAGTAGGCGGAACATAACTTTTCGTGTAGCTTCCAAAACTCCATTGAAGCTTACAATAAAGTCACCACTACTTTACTGGGGCTTGACTGGCCTCGACCGTGAATTACTTTGACTCTTTAACTTGGTTTTTCATGATATACGTGAAAATATCTAAATACACTGGCAAATTCACAATCTGCGACGCCAAAAACGAAGAAAAAGAAAGAAAAAAAATAAGTGGGGTGTTTCCTGAATTATTATTTTTATATATAATAGCTGTCTCGTTGATGATGATCTTTATAATATGGTAACAAGTGTAGCGCTCACGCGACCTCCTTCTAGGGCGATCAGAAAAATATACCTACATATACATATGTAGGTATATGTTTAGCGGGTTAAAGGTTTACATATGTAAACCCGCTTTTGCAGCTGGGTAAATATTTGGTGGTCACCTATGTATATTGAATAGCATTAAAAGTTCCTATGGCGAAACGAGAAGCGGAGTTACCGCTTCTCGTTTCGTCATCAAAATATCTACCTAACGATACGAGTCGGTACCATTTCACACAAACCACTTTGACCTAGAAAACTCATCCAACAACATTCAAAGCACCTTTTTTCCGTAGACAGCCCCGAAAAATAAATTATTAAATAAGCAGCACAATTTGTTTGCGCCCGAAATGGTGGCAAGCGAGAGGTTCTTCATGAAACATTCAGGACTCTGTCACTCACTGTCTGAGATTCCTCTGAATAATTGATTCCTATTCCACTCAAGATTATTGTTTATTGTCAACCCGCAAGAGGTTTGACTTTGGTCTTGGAGAGTCCCTTCAAATCATAGACGAATCATCTATACAGACGGGTTTCCTAAATAATAATATCATTGCTGTTTGAACGGAATAGTTTTCGCGGTATAAGCTGACAGTAAAATAGTCAATAATGCCTGCGGTAAACGGTTGATTGCCTCATTATTTTTTTGAGGCAATCAACCGACTGGGACCGACAAAACAAGGATTGGATGATTTTAAATTTATTTTTAGATATGTTTATTTTTCATAAAGTTACGGTAACCTACGGAGACCGCCTGGCATGCAATCTAGAGGTCCTGGATTCGAATGCCACGACACGCACTTCTGTCTTTTCTAATTTATGTGCGTATTGTCGCTGACATCAAACGGTGAAGGAAAACGACGTGAGGAAAATGTAACTGGCTCTAAAGTGAGGCCGCCAGAACACAACGTTCGGAGCTTGGCGGCAGATTTTCAAGTTGAGGGTGGTAGCTAGCCAGCCGAGTACTAGAAAATACCCTACCACCATGTTATGGTTTTCTCACGATGTTTTCCTTCACCGGCAGCTCAACCTTATTGTTGAGGTTTGAGCCCACGCCTTGCGGCGGTAAACCAACCGCGCTAACCACTGAGCTATCATCGCTGCACAATGATAATGCTAATGCTAAACGGTATCGCAGTATTTATTTTTCGGAAAATATTAAATTACCCTCTAAAGCAAACGTTCCCAAACTTATTTCATCTACTGCCCCCTTTGAATATCAATTATTTATCAGCGCTCCCTATTTTTTTCACTTGACCACATCTTAAAAACCATAATGACATTCATTAATTTAATTATAGTGCTATATTAGTCTGGTCTAGAGTTTAAACTTACATCCTAAACGAGACTTTTTTACCAGTGAGAGCAATCAAACAGGGCAGAAATTCGAAGTAAATAAATAATCAATGTTGTGTAGTTAGGTTTTTATTTCAGTAGATTTTAAAATATTATGCAAGTGATATTACAAATCAGCTATCGCCCCCTAAACCACTTCAACACCCCACAATTTTTTAACTCGTCTTGCTACGTACTCACTGAGTGCAAAACACGCGCGCGTTGTCTCAACTTTGTCTCCATGATGGCCACCGGATGTGGCCGAATCTATAGAGTTTCCGATAAAATTAAACGTGAGTAATCCCGCATAAATAAAACAAAAATGTGTCAAAACCACGTCAGTTTCCATAGTAAATGATATTATGGAATCGACTTGTAAAATTGGTGTTATCAATTAAATATTTGTATTTGTAGTGACATTAGTCAGGATAAGTCACTAAACTTAGTTTGAATAGGGTTCATTTCCTACCGTCGCCTGCAACTAATAAATATCTTAGCATTCATCACACCCACTTAACTCACTTAAACTTGAGCAATTTTAAATTAAGCTACAGGTACAGTCCTCCCCTTGAATAATTCAATGAATGACACCTATCCTGGAACGGCATGCAATCAAAACTTTACCGAGGTGGGATACACTTTGCATAGATCCTAACTCAAGTTAGATCGCGAAAACTGACCGAGATCTCAAGTGATATAATTACCCAGATATTGTTAAATCTAAGTTAAAGATATTTAGTAGAGTTAATAATTATATGCCTATATCACTGACTACATCGGCTGGCTCAGATAGCCGCTTTCCTAAAGTCGAACTGGGCCGGCCATGTTAGTCGCATGTCGCCAAAATCTTTGAGCCAAAATCACGACGGACGGAGAGACGGAGGAGACGGAGTCAGAGGGATAAACTTGACTCCTGTTTGAAAGACTGCTTGTTTGTCACCAAGAAATTGCTAAGTCTTGATCATCTGTCTTGATGTCTGTCTATTTTTTACTGGATACATTTCGGGGAGTGTGCGCATGATCTTATCCCACTCTCTCCGATCCACCACAGGGCTTGGAGAAGAACGGCACACTATCATCCGTTCCTCGTGGGCGTTCCCAGTATTCGTACACAGCGATTCCGCTCTACTTTCTTGATACGTACAGCTCATGAATGGAACTTCCCAGGTGACCTACTATATACTATAATTTGGACGTTTTTAAGGCTAGAGTGAATAGATTTCTGGAGCACGCCGATCTACGGCGTGCTCCATCCTCGGCCGCACCATCGCTTTCCATCAGGCGACTTGGTGGCCAAACGTTGATCTATTTGATATAAAAAAGGCTGGACTCAGGTTGTAAAAAATAGATTCAATTGGATGACGGAAAGGAGAACTTTACCCTGTAGTGGGTATAATAATATGACTGACTGATAGTTATGTGGATAGTAACTCTACCTCCTCTGCCGTAGATCGTGAGTTCAATTCCCATATCGGACAAACAATTACATACTGTGAATCAGTGTGATTTCAGGATCAGATCATACTAAATATTGTTTTTATTTAGGACTAGATCAGCACCTTTCAGTATAGTTGCGCTTCTCCGAAACTTCTTATATGTAAATAATAGGAACTGGGGAATAAAGTGCGGGCAGATAAGAATAGTTGTCGTGATAATCGGCTCGGACAATGGGGCTTAGTTGAAAGTACATTTCATCAAAAGCGGGTTTTACACAGAATAAAGTGAACCCTTCAGATTTGCCAAAGATAAAAGCCCTGTCAGAACTTGTCATAGCTACTACGGAGCTAGTAGCTGACGCGATAGTTGGCCGATGTTGTCTGTAGGCTGACTGATCGAGGACGTCAACTTATAGAGGGGAACGTTCAACCCCAATTTTTGCGGGAACGCGGAAATATGTATAAATTTGTTTTTTCGTGTGGTTACGTATAAATAGTGATATAACTAACATAATTATATAGTACCTGGTTGACCGAGCATTGCTCGGCTGAAAACATGGATAAAACGACGTTTTCTGAAAATGAAACCTATCTAGATCGATTTTTCGCCCCCGAAACCAAAAATTTCATGAAAATCGTTGGAGCCGTTTCCAAGATTCAGAATATATATATATACAAGAATTGCTCGTTTAAAGATATAGATGTATCTATATACAATACAAACAAGGGTCAAATGATGATAAGTGCAAATCTTAAAACGGGTTATTTTGCATTATTTAACTAAGCACTTGTCTTTACTTCTAGCCAAATCTAAAATATAATTACTACAAAAGCTTAAATGGGTTTCAAACGGTTTCAAAGCTCAGTAAGAGCTCGAGTTTGACAGTTTTCACACAATAAAGATCTCAAAGCTCACAGGATGTCCGAGTTTACAAACAAGGAGTTAAAGGAAGACTGATGATTTAAGTTTACCACAACTCCGAAGATTACTTGGCTAATTCCATCTCGTGGTGAAATTGCGGACACCCTTACAAACAACTAAACGTTAAATACAACCTATCACAACTATATAAGTAGTTTTGTTTACAATTTCTGATCTTCTGTAAATAGTTTATAACAAAATTGCTTTTCGCGTAGTCTGATTGTTTCACCTCTTACTTCTTATAAACCACGTAAATGAGTTTGATACTGTTTTCTCTGTCATTCAGATGTTTTTTACGGAAAGTTTGCTTACATGTTACCGGTCCAATCTGATTTTAGAATTATTTTAGAATAAACTAGTTTTTCCTAGACTTAACCAGTTCGTCCAATAGGCGATAGGACAAACTAGTTAAGTCTAGGCCAAACTGGTTCATCCTAAGTCTGATAGGATAAACTAGTTTCACCTAGGCTGAACTGGTCCTACTCCACTAATAAACTGATGACAAAGTTAAATATTATATTTCAATACGTGTCCGAAAATAACATAAAAAATGACAAAATATTGATGTGAATATTTGGATTCAATCTTTCAAAAACGGCACAAAGATAGATTATTATCTGGATTAAAAAAGATAGATAATATAAGATATTTTTGTCCCGGAAAAATGTTACATTCATATGGGATAATCAAAAAAAGGATTATAGGACGTATGCACTTGAAACTTGGTATAGATGTGTCTTAAGAAATATTATTCCGGTATAAAACGTATCCTTTATTCTAATATCTTATACCTTTAAACGAGCAATTCTTGTATATATGTATATATATATATGAAAATGAAACCTAGCTAGATCGATTTATCGTCCCCGAAACCCCCTGCATACTAAATTTCATAAAAATCGTTGGAGCCGTTTCCGAGATTCTGATTATATATATACATATATACAAGAATTGCTCGTTTAAAGGTATTAGATTAGATAGATTGATATATATATATAGAGTAGGGAAGAAGTAGATATTTATATAGAATAAAGAATAGTAGAGATATATAGTAGAGGAGTTATACAACTTTTACAATTTTGTCTACCTATTGATCGCCTATTGACTACCAACACAAAGAAATACGACTTGCAACTTACAAGAAGTGACACTGCTTGGTTCAAAGTGATGGCGGAAGTAGGAACTTCGAAGATTACGCGGCTAATTTGATCACGCGACCAATTTCCCTCGGCGAAGTTGCGAACAACACAAGCGAGATTAAATTTTAACCGCTTACTCTGCGGAGAAAATAATCTCATATGTAGTGAGTTTTTACTTGCCTACGCTAAAACAAATGTAAAAAGATGAAGGGATTGTCGCCAGTATACTGCAAGCAATTTATCTAAATAGGTTTGTATATAATAGAATAATCTTTATTGTCCAAAAAGAAACATTCATAAAAATTAACTAAATTAAATATTATGAATGCGGGTTGCGGTTCGCACCGGGCGGCACTTTGATGGGGGTGGCACTTTGGTGGGGGTGGCACTTTGGTGGGGACGGCATGTCACTGGAGGTGGCAAAAAAAGTTAATTTCGTTTTTTTGTCGATTTTTGATGTTGTTCCCATAAATCTAGGTTGCATGGGTGATGCAACGTTCTCCAATAACTATTATTAAGGAAACTTATTTACTTTGTTACAATTTTCATTTAAATAAACATCTGTCCTCGTCAATCCTTTGTACTTCATCGTAATGACTGAGGGTCTGTCTGTCTTCATTTTATGCACCGTGTGCTAGTGACCCGTGCTACGCCACTGTAATATTTGTTAACTAAATTATAACAAATCATGAAACTAACTAATTGTATTCATTGTTTAAACTTAATTAGTAATCTCTTTACTCTTTATTTAAAAATTCTGTTACTTTATAAATTGACTAGCGGCCCGCCCCGGCTTCGCACGGGTAGGAAGAATGAATATAGTAAGCTATCCTTAAAAGGTATAAGGTATAATCTATAAAAGGGGAATATCTCACCATGTATTGTTTTGTTATATCTCAAAGGGTTAAGGCAGCTATTTCCTTTTATTATTATATATTATATATAGCTACTTCCGTATATATAGTTTCCCATGAAAGTTCCCAGGTTGCTTGACTTTTTCCAAAACTTCCAACAATTATCATCATATTTCAACTAATTTACACAAAACCTTGACAAATTATATAGGTACCTAAATCTTCCCCATGAATCACTTTATCTATTGGTGAAGCTCGCATGATAATCCGTCCAGTAGCTTTTAAGTTAATCGCGAATAGACAGACAGACTCGGCGGACGACTTTGTTTTATAATATGTAGTGATTTAGACGCTTGCCTAAATGAAACTGATTCACTCGCGACTTGAAGGTGTACAGAAGTTTCTTCTCACGAGGTTTTCTTCTTCCCCATTTGAAGCTAGCGGCACTTCGTATATTTATAAAAAAAAGTAAGTACGGGGATGAAACCTAGCCTACAAATTCAAAGTCTTGTCTCTTTCCTTGTGTCAAATAGGTTATAGTACTAAATAAATATATAAAAGCATAAACACCAACGTATGACCAAATGTATGTTAGCGCGGACGGTTGGTGGGTTCAACCCCCAAGAATGAGCTTGAGCTGCCGGTGAAGGAAAATATCGTGAGGAAACCATAGCATGGTGGTAGGGTACTTTCTAGTACTCGACTGGCTAGCTACCACTCTTGAGTTGAGAATCTACCGCCAAGCATCTAACTATGTGTTCCGGCAGCCTCACATGAGATCCAGTTCCATTTCAGGCTAGGTATGTTTACCATCTTCGACCACTGTCACTTAACATCAAGTGAACTGTGGTCAAACACCTAGCCTGTCAGCCATTAAAAAAAAAACACTTTTACTAAAGAATCGACGGGACCCTGACTTTTTGCACCGTGTTATATTTTTATTTATTTTTTGATTCTTTATTTTAATGTATATCTATGGACATGTAAATAAGTATATATAGTAACAATATATTTACATGAACAAGAACATGTGCATGGCTGAAATTATAAATTTCTTCTTACTGAAATAACGTTTATTGAATCATATTCGTATATTACAATGTAGACAGAGGTTAAACTAACGAATGCCGTATACATCTTGATAAGAAATCACCAAGGTTATCTTGGTAATACCGCTGATATTTTCATGGTGTAGCATATTTTTTTTTTTTATGTTTGACTGGCTAGTTGTTTGAACACAGCTCACCTTATGTTAAGTGGCGGTGTGGTCGAAGATGGTAAAGAACAACTAGCCTGAAATAGTACTGGCTCTCAAGTGAGGCTGCCGGAACACACCGTTAGATTCTTGGCGGCAGATTTTCAACTTGAGGGTGGTAGCTAGCCAGCCGAGTACTAGAAAGTACCCTACCACCACGCTATGGTTTCCTCACGATGTTTTCCTTCACCGGCAGCTCAAGCTCATTGTTGGGGTTTGAACCCACGCCCTTCGGCATGCGAACCGACCGCGCTAACCACTGAGCTATCATCGCTACAAAAATAACCACCTACGAATTACTGTGCCGGAGTACCGACACGTACAAAATTTACTCGCTCATAAAATATTGATACAATTCTGGAAAGTTATTATTAAAATTCAGAAAAGGACAGGTCCCATGTGACGTGACTGATGTCCACAAAACTCGTATAAAATTCATAACCAAGTTTTAGAAGGTAATTGATCGGAACACTGCCTCGGGTCCGTGTGACCTTGCGTTTTATTTATTCTATCTAGCATATTTCGTGTAGTATATTTATTTGGGACGGAATATATATATTTTGGTGTTAGATTTTGTGACTGTGTGAAGCCAGGTTACCGTGTTTGCTTTTACATTTCGTTGGTATATCTAAGTTACCTATTCAAATATAAACGTGTTTTTATTGTGAATGAATAGAGAATATTGTTCGACCGCACTTATCCTACTAATATATATTTTTGTCTTATTTATGCGGGATTACTCACGTTTAATTTTATCGGAAACTCCGACTATAGTTTCGGCCATATCCGGTGGCCTTCATCATGGGGACAAAGCTGAGACAACGCGCGCGCGGCCTCGTCTAATAATCGTCCGTGACCTAATATATGTAAGTAGGTACTCTTGTATCTTAACATTTATTACAATATAAATTATTATTATTATATTCAAAACTTTTTTTGGTCTATAAAAACGCAAACTAAAATGGTTAAAAGTCAAGTAATGTGTAAATATTATTATGTTCCGGTTTGAAGGCTGCTATAGCTGTCGAAATTACAGGGCTGTTGAGACTAACCATCGAAAATCTCAAAGTAATGAGCATCAAAGCAGCGATGCTCTGGACTTTGTTTTGATACTCAAACTATGTATTGCTGCAATGGTCATGAACAGACGTTATCTCTTACCATCAGGAAAGTATCACGTTCGTTTTTGCCTGGTGGTAGGGTACTTTCTAGTACTCGGATGGCTAACTACCACCCTCAAGTTGAAAATCCGCCGCCAAGCATCTAACGGTGTGCTCCGGCAGCCTCACTTGAGAGCCAGTTCCATTCCTGGCTAGGTGTGCCTTGCCATCTTCGACCACACCGTCACTTAACATCACGTGAGTTGTGGTCAAACAACTAGGCTGTCAAATATAAAAAAAAAGTTTCATTATTTTTACATTAAAAAAAAAGTCAGTATAGTAACTTTTGTTATGTTACTTTTTCTATCATAAAACGTGCTATCTTTCATGTTGATGTAAGTACGTCAGTAAGTAAAATTATTACCGCGATGATGTGATAAATAAACCGTGTTTTCGGAGGTTCCCCTTTTCGCTAACAGCGGAGTTTTCCTCCGGGTAACATCGCTCTTGGCAGGGCTATTTAATTTCATTTACATCACATGCGAGGAAATGAGAAGGTGGATAAATAATGAATGCGATACTATAATATGTTCGTATAGGTTGTATAGTCAGCCCTAGTGTCAGAGTAATAGCGCGGCGCTCCCAATAGCGAATTTGAGGTTGAATCAAACTTATTCAGCAATGCAATTACACATCAATTATTCATTACTGTTGGCACACGCACAAAAATATGGCAATTACGCATCGATGTTGCAATTCATTTATTGTAAAATAATTAATTACTATAAAATTATTGCGTGATAAAAAAAATACAGTACTATAAATTATGCTTAACCGTTATTAATTTAATAATGTGTCTTGATGTAAAATTTACACAAAAACTACCTTTAGTATTATTTTGGAGGTTACTTCAAGATTTTTTCCATCAAGGCGTTAAAATTTATCGAAATTGTGTTTCGAAAACAATGGCCCCTTTAGAAATATAATCAATATTAATACAGTCGACCTAAAAAAGACCACAGGAACGCGCTGGTTGCGAGCCGCTTCCGATTAGTCTTCATGGAAATCATTGGGGGAGACCTATGTCCAACAGTGGACGTCCTACGGCTGAGATGATGATGATGGAAGTGAAATATATTTACACAAATTTAATGCATCATGGTATTTGTGTTCGTGAAGTTTGTGTATGACAGGCAAATATCGTTAAGCCAAAGAATCTTCAATTATTTTCTACGCAATATTCTATTAGTACTTTTTTCTAATCAGTATTTTCCAATAAAATAATCAATTCTCACTTGAGCAGCTTTTTTATCAAGAATAACATTACCAGCGGGTTCTATTTAATCCACACTCAATCCTTTTCTTTCCATAACTAAATCTTATCCTTTAAGGTTAGGTCCAAATCAACTTAGATGTCGATTTTATGTAGGTACACCTTATCAGACTGGCTCAGTATTTTCAAAGGCGAGCCGGATCACGTCGTTGCCAGTTATCGATGTAATCCTTCTGTCTGTCGTCGAAAGGATTACAGCATCGAATATCTGTCTGCTTTGATACTCGCCCGATCTCGAGGAATTTGCAATTAAAGAGAATAAACACAAAAGTATTTATTACTTGTTTTGACACAAGAGTTCACAGCCAAATCAAAGCATTAAGAAAACTATGTCATATATGTCAATGTTTATGTCAACCTATGTTGGTATTAACATTTTAAAACACCAAAAAAATTATATTGATGTGAGATTGCAGCCTCCTCGTTAACAGAAAAACATGCAACCTTTCTTTATGTCGAACCATGTACAATCAACATTCATCATTGTACCGGATGTTCTCGTCTTACAACAAAATATCCAACAATTTAGATATTTATAACACTACATCAAGAAAAATCAAATCTTTTCATAATAATTTCCACCATGTCACTTAATACTTGTGAGAAGTGTACCTTAATGTAATTATTCATGTGCATGCAGTGTTCACTTCGAGAGGTCATGCATAACAATTTTTTCTTTTCACAAATGTTTAGCGATACTTTTTTTATGTAACGGCCAATTTAGTAAACCAATTTTAAAAAAGGACTGTTATTTTCAAAACATTCGATTTCGACAAAATTTCGCGATTAAAAAAATTTAAAACTAAAAACTACTCACACACACTACACTACAGATATTCTGCCGCTAAGCAGTAGTGTGTAAACATTACTGTGTTCCGGTTTAAAGGGTATTGCAGCTATAATTACATGGCTGTTGGAGACTAGCCATTAAAAGTCTTAAAGTAGTGATCGCCAAAGCAGCAATGCGACTTTCTTTAGCTACTCAAAGTTGGCCTCATTACTTTTAGATATAAAAATCTACTTCTAAAATAATACAAGAATGTTTTATGTATTACTAAGATACAATAAGTGAATTAATAAAGATTACGCACTGTGCTATATTTAATGGCATTTTTTTTATCATGCAATTTATTTATCTTTTGATTAGTTAGTCGTACGTATCATAATGTTGATGCGTATCTACCATATTTTTACTTCGCTAAATGTAATGATAATATAGCCAAAACATACACGCATTACCTACTAACAACGCCTTAATTATATTGATTAGAAATCTAAAAGTGCTTGTGTGATCCCATTCCTAAAAATAAATATTCTTAAATCAAGAATTACCAAATTTATGGGATTAAAACGAGTCCTTAATACCTAAATTCATACTTCTTTATTAATATTATTAATATAAACGCGAATGTATGCGTAGGTGTTTGTTAGTTTTATGTTTCAGGCAGCAATGGAAAGGATTGACATGATTTTGCACATTCGTGTAAGACAAGCAAAAAAGGGTTAAAGAAGTAAACTACATTTCAATTTCTTTTTACTAATCTGTGCCCTTTTGGTAGCCAAGAACAAGTTCCTGTGAATTTTGGCGAGAACGCGGAAAAATCATATTAGTGAATTGTATTATTGTCCAAAAATTGTGTTTTCTTGTAATTATAGTTTTGGTATAAATTATGGTTTGGTTTTTTCATAATGGGGCCCAATTATGCTCATGAGTGAGAAAGTTATATAATGTAACAGAGCATGATTTTTCGTGACGTTTTTAGAACTCCATAGAAACTTTTAGTAAAGTCACCGCTTCTTTATTAAGGCTAGACGTGATTGTGGCTTAGTTTATAAATATGACTTTGTATTGTTTTATCTGCGATGCAATAAAACAATTTTTCAGAATTGAGGATTTTTATTGATAATATTAACTAATATTTTTTATCGATGAAGTATATTTAACTTTTAAATTGAACCAAAAATCTTATTAACCAGCAACTACAATATAATTCAGTCTCATTAATTTTAAATGCATATTCATTATGACGTCGTCGTTGTAAATATTTTCCTACTTAGTTAAGTGCTTCGGTGTTACTAAAGCATTATGATTATGACTTGTTTAATAAAAAACTAAATATATTTTACTATCTGATCAGAGTGGTTTCAGCCGCGAGGACAATTTTACAATAACACTTTTTATCTTGATTTTGGCATCGCAAATTGTGCATTCCGCCAGTGATAAGTATTAAATATTTTCAGTTGTTGTACCTAGAAACCCTATCACATTGAAGAAAGACCCTAAGATTCATCAGGATGAGTGCTGCTATCTTACAAAGAAGTAACAACAAAACCTGCAGAGAAACGGGTCAAACTCGTATGAAAAGGCTCGGCTCTAGAAAAATTACAAGGAGTGTCTTTGACGTGACATCCTGTTTCTAACGGAGCGACTGATGTTCTTATAGCGGTAGAGCTAATGATCAGTATGATTAAAGAGTTATTTGCTGAACTAAACTCCAACGTTTTTTGACGTAGATACTTCTTTAAATTTACTTCTTTTGTGAAATGTAATTCAGAAAACTGATAATATAATTTACATCCAAAATTTAATTTTATAATTCATTTACCTAAATTACACGTAACTGCTAGTAACGCATAGCGATCGCCATTAATAATTAATACAACGTTATTCCGCGTTCCCGCCACAAACTTCAAAGTGGTTATTTATCGCGAGTGCGTTGATTGAATCTAGAGCAAGTATAACATTTTGCTCATTTGAACCACGAGCGAAGAATACAGTTCAATAATGAATCGATTCAAATACTTTAATAGGCACGAGATGTAAATACATTTTGGAACCAAGTGCAACACAACTTTATACACTTTAGTTTAACGATGAAATAAGCGAAAAATTACTAAAAAGGGTTTCTATAAAAATAAAATGGCGTCGAGAAAAACAAGCATCTGTGTAATGAACATATCTAGATGTTTGTTCTGCCTGAGTACTCTAAATGCATGTGTTAAAAGTATGTATTTACGAAAAAAGTATACAAGACTAAGTATACGAGTAGTATCGTTATCAGTTTCCCATGATTCAAGTAGCTAGCCAGCCGAGTACTAGAAAGTACCCTACCACCACGCTATGGTTTCCTCACGATGTTTCCCTTCACCGGCAGTTCAAGTTCATTGTTGGGGTTTGAACCCACGCCCTTCGGTATGCGAACTGCATTAACCACTGAGCTATCATCGCTACAAAAGTCTTACCTATAGTCTAGGATTAAATGACCCTGTTTGAAATGTCCTCCAATAATTTCTTATAGTTAAAATGTTATATGAAAAGAATATGAATTTATTTATAATCGGTATTATTTATTGGTTAGTCGTGTAAAAAACAGTTGAATGTAAAAATAAAGCGCATCTCATCGATTAGAGCCTGTAACTCTTCCTCAATGAAGATAGACAAGGTCTCGTGTCACGTCGGATGTCCTGCCTTGCAGCCGGACGCGATATGACGTCTCCGACTATTACTCTTGTCTTGGCTTGAATAGGACACGTATAAATCAAGAGGGATATTTGTGTTCCGGTATAAGAGTGCGTGAACCCCGGCGCGACTTGATTTCAGAGTTAGTTTTGTTCTACAGTCACTTTTAATCGGTGGTAGATTCCCTTAGCAAAAGGTCGTCTACAACCGTAGCTTGACATACAGAGACTACACCCACACAAATATCTTGACGTATTTATCTACTATCTATCTATATCTTTAAACGAGCAATTCTTGTATATATATATATTTTGAATCTCGGAAACGGCCCCAACGATTTTCATGAAATTTAGTACGCAGGGGGTTTCGGGGGCGATAAATCGATCTAGCTATAAGTTTCAATTTTAGAAAACGTCTTTTTATCCGTGATTTCAGCCGAGCAAAGCTCGGTCATCCGGGTACTAGGACATTAATAGGCTTTGACGTACTTTTAAGCATATGTACCTGCAAAAATTATGGGACCAACGAATTTTCACCCATTTTCTACGCAACATCATAACTGTTTTTTTCTAAAATAACTCTGAATTGTTCAAACCAAAACTTAAAACAAAGAATTAAATAACTAACAGCAATTTTTTTTATTTCAATTTAGGATATAATACCATGTTGCTACATAGATTTACTTCTGTGTATATAGTATATACCTACTTATTTCAACTTGCTGCCCGGCTTTCACCGGGAGAGAGAACATAAGCAAAGCAATTTAACTTTAGCATCAAACAATAAATCCACCCATAATGCTCTTATATTGCCAACTCCACATTCGGTAAGTAATTAAACACGTATTTTCAGACTAACTAGTTGCCAAAGGGACAAGAGTCCGATAAGATTTAAGGTTCTGTGAAAATTTTGATGTAATTTTTTTTCTATAGTTGATACGCTAGTTTTTTTTAAATGTATTAGTAATGAGACGAACGAGACGCTCTCCTGATGTTAAAACGCCTGTCCATGATCATTGCAGCGATACACAGAACTTTGAGTAGTAAAACAAAGTCCAGGGCATCGCTACCTTGGCGCTCATTACTTTGAGACTAGATGGTTAGTCTCAATATCCCTGTAATTTCGCTAGCTGCAGTACCCTTCAAACCGGAACACAGTAATGTTTACACACTACTGCTTAGCGGCAGAATATCTGGTACTGCGGTGGTACCTACCTAGACGACCTTCTGCAAAGGAAATCTACCACCAAGTGAAACCACCACTAGTTATTTGATTACAGATCACCTGAAGTTAAGTGATGGTGTGGTCTAAGACGGTAAAACACACCTAACCTGGAACAGAACTGGCTCTCCTGTGAGGCTGCCGGAAGGCACTATTAAGTGCTTAGCAACAGATTTTCAACTTGAGGGTGGTAGCTAGCCAGCCAAATACTAAAAAGTACCCTACCACCATACTGTGGTATTCTCACGATGTTTTTCCTTGGCACTGGCAGCTCAAGCTCATTTTGGGGATGGATGTTTAACCTTCGGCGTGTGAACCAACCGAGCTAACCACTGAGCTATCATCGCTATAAAAATTTGGAGCACGCGCGTACGCAAGCACACCTTTGACGTTATTTGTGTTAAAATAACATTTTAGTGTAAAATGATGCAGATTTCTTTTGTTTCTAATGAATGGATAATTTATATGTAATTAAATATTTCAAAAAATAACCCATATGAAAAAAGGAAAAAGGAGGTTTCGTTAATTTTTTTACCGAATCAAATTAATAAATTAAGTCGTGTACTAGTTGTGCGTTTTATGCACGAGACAAAATTTACAAAAAAAATTACTAAAACGTAATTTTAAAAAATTGAGGAAATTTTTCCGCAGATTGTAATACTAGACTTTCTGATCTTTTTCACGAATCACAAGCTCTTTCAAACGTCAATCTTTTAGTAGAGCCATTTCAATTGTCGTAAAAAATTCAAGACATTTTTGAGTAAAGTGCCGAAAGAACATAAAAGTAAAAGGGACAAAACTGTAATAAAGCTGAAAGGACAACCATTTGTAGTAAAATTTTAATCAAAGATTTACCTACCTTCCCTTACAAAGCAGGTCATGCAATATCTTTACTTACTTCCCTTTAAACTATTATTTTACAGGGTTACACGGAACGGTAGAACTATGTTGATAAACATTATGCACACCATTTTAAAGAACTTTTCATGGTGATAGGGTGTTTTCTAGTACTCGACTGGCTAGCCATCAACTTGAAAATCTGCCGCCAAGCACGACCTTTTGAGCGCTTCGGGTCATATTTGTTCGTGAAATTTTTATTTACTTGCATTATTTGCCTAATATAGTATGTAGTAAATCACGACGACCTAAAAAAGTTAAACCCAGAACCTAAAATTACTAGATTTTCGTTTGTTACGTTTTTCACTGGCCAGTGTAGAAATATTCCGGTTCCATTATTCACTGTTCCGCACACCGCAAACAGATCCCTAATGGCTAATCTTTCTTTGTCCATTCCCTAATGATTGCTAATGGCCGACCAATTTGTTATGTTCTTTTAAGCCTGGCTATTTTTGGCAGAAATGACATCTTTTTATGGCATCATACCTACATTGTACATTCGCCGATTCAAAAAACCTTTTTTTTTTAATAGTTGACATGCTAGGTGTTTCACCATAGCCTGGAATGGAGCTGGCTCTCAAGTGAAGCTGCCAGAACAAACTGTTTGGTGCTTGGCAGCAGACTTTAAATTTGAGGGTGGTAGCTAACCAGCGTAGTGCTAAAAATACCCTGCCATTATGCTATATTTTCCTTCACTGGAAGCTCAAGCTCATTGTACGTTTTGAACCCACGTCCTTCGGCGTGTGAACCGACCGCGCTAACCAATGAGCTATCATCGCTATATCTTGAATTGAAGTTTTTTGATGATTCGAGTATTTTATGAGAAATTAGTAGGTAGAGTAAGTGAAATGAATCGAAGTCAGATAAAGCAAGTCAAGACGGAGTACGGTCATACCTATCCTAGATTTTTTTATGCCACAGGGGGCAATCAAGCAGTTGGGGTTACCTGATGGTAAGCAATCACCGTCGCCCATAGATATCTGCAATATCAGGGGCACTACAAATACTTTGGCGACCGTTAGCTAGGTAGGAATCGTATTGAATAAAGATGGGAAAAATGTATTTACAAAAATGTGTTACCTACAGGTCCACTATGGCGCACCTGCAACCTGCAAAATGCTGTTTCCATTAGAGCTTTCCCCGCGGGAGTCTAGACCTGAAGCCACAAGAGAATAAGAATCAAAATAACTAACAAGAATTCTTGTACCAGAAATGAAAAACAAGTAAAAATGTTGCCGTAACTACCGTATTGCATTGCATTCCACTCTCACAATACAATTTTAACAAAGACATGAATTATTTATTTTTAAAAGAGCTTATAGTATTTTGTATGCCCGTTTTTAGAATGTTAATAATTATGTTTCATCACCGTTTTTAGATTGTTATCATCTGTCATTAAAGACCCCTCGTAAAAAAAGGAAGCATACTTGTGATCTTATAAAACAGAAAACAATATTTCCGTAAGAATTAAGAAAAAATTATCAGCTGAAATACTATAAGAGCCTATAAAAGTACATTAACCTTCGACCTACCTCTGGGTGTTTCGACATCGTCTAACCGGCAAAAAGTAAATAAACATGAGTTAGCTCAGCGGAGATGGGCCGCTCATCGGATCGCATGATTCGATCTTAACCCTGAGGAACCCGCTCAACTGTTATTTATAGCTGGACGAAGAGTCAGCTGAGGGGAATAAATAGGCCGCTGCAATCACGCGCCTGGACGCTGGAAGTTCACGGCCGATACAATTTGCTGCGCATCGTAACCCTTCCGATGCTTGCCCAATCAGGGCTGTCACGCAGTGCACGCCCGCGCCGCCTCAAACAGAATTGAATTTTGTTCGTATTATTTATATCATTAATCACAAACCGAATAAATATATTTCCTGGAATAAGGTTGTTCTTTTTGTATATGACTATTAAAATTTAATTGATAATAAATAGATTTAATTAGATTACCACAAAGGATAATTAATATGATTGTACTTTTTTATAAATTATCCTGAACTAGGTACCTACTCCCGTCATGCGAATTGGCACAATGCACGAACGTGCCAAAGCTGAGGAAAAAAAATGCCCACAGCTTCGCCCGCGTTTTGCGGGATAATGTTAATACAAGGTAGGCAATCCTGCAAATTATAGAGATAAAAGAGTCTGTATTCCAAATTTCATCTTCCGTGGAGAAGATGAAATTTGGAAAGAAGAAGTAACAAATAATTTACAGACAAACTTTCAAATTTATAATACCATCGTGATGGCTCAATTGGATTGGACTATAATTTTAATCTTGTATTCAAAGTATATTTTTAAACGGTGTGTTTTTATTGTTCATTTTTTAAAACACCGAATGAGTAGAATTTCTTAACTTTTGTCGAAATATTTTCCACTATAAAAGCTTACTCGATTTATTCGTCAGCTTGTAAGTCGACACTTCATCTTCATTGCCCCCGGCGTCGCGATAAATGACACTATTTGTATAGATTTGTGACCCGAACGAGGTGCACCTAGATTAAAGGGTTAGTTATGATACCTTTGATTACATAACTAAAGGAAAAAAGAAGTTAATTTCAAAAGTCTGCCATTCTTTGAGATCCGTGAGGCTAAATAATCCGTATATCTGCAAATCTACGGTGCAATAAAGCAGCTAAGTCTTCTAGTTATGGCAATTTGCTAGAAAACTTTTTGTCAAATTAACAATAAAATTTATGAAAAATGTATCAGCATAAATGTATGTAAATAGAAACTGGAATTACGTCAACTGTAGTAATTTTTTATTTTTTGAAACTTCAAAATTATTCCGCAGATTTTAATGCTAGACCCTTAGAAATAGGTCGATGGAAAAGATTTTTGGCGGAAACACGCAAAAATTATGTCGCTATATTGTATAAACTTCAATTTCCTTATTTTTTTGAATAAAATTATGACTGTTAGGAATGGTAATGTTTTTAGTACCGAATTATACGGTAAAATGTGGAACACATATTTTCGTGTTGCTTTCAAAACTCCGTCGAAGTTTCAAGTAAAGTGTCCACTACTTTACTAAGAGACTTACTTGTCTTTACCGTGATTTACACTTAAGTACATACTTTATACTTAATTTTATTAAGAGGCACTTTAAAATATGAAATGCTTAACACTGGCAGAATACACAAAGTACGATGCTAAAACTAAAGAAAGAAAAAAGGTTGATGCAATCTAGACGTATCTCGATCGCGATACTCGAAAGAGGTTATGTGTGAAAGTAGGTCGCAGCAGCGGCCTGCAATGCGGTGCGCTTCTCATAACCAGAGACGCAGTCACTGGCGTCCGATAAAGGGAAAACTTCACTATATACACAAGATCTTATCAAAAAACAAAAATTTACAAATAAATAACGCTAACTATTGAAACGACATTGTAAAACCAAAACAGCACGAACCATGCATAAGAAATGGCGCCATATAGCCCCTTCCCTCTCCCCCGCATAATACAAAAAAGTACCCCCAAAGAATATCCCGAATTACCGTAGTACCTACCCTTATTTTTTGTACGGCATGATGTATTATAGTAAGTATATAACCATAAAAATGTTTTTTTTTTGTCTACTGCCCCATTTTGATTTGAGAAATGCCATCAATAATAAGGGAGTGTATAGATAGCAATTACGAAAATATTAAATACCGCAAGGAAGATAGCAAATGGAATATTAAAGCCGAATACCTACTATTAAAACAATAAATGCAATAATGACTGTAGTGTCCGGATAAGCAAACATGCTTATTTATTAGCAATGCACCCATAGTGTCAAAATACAACATATCGATTAGTTTTGTTTACATAATTATTTAAGTACAACCTTTCTAAATATCTATAGTGTGGTTAATTTATGACAAAGTATGTTATGAACCCAAAAAGGTTCCTAACCTATAATTAACTTACGTCCTCTATTTTTATTTAGTGATGTAGGTGATAAACAAAAGGAATATATCTCCAACACATCTCTAAATTAATTTAATGGCGCCCAACGTAGTTCTTAGACAATCTAAAGTTAAATTTCATACCCTTGTACCCTTGCGCCAGTCGTAAATCCTTGTTTTAGTGAGTAAATATCATACCTGATATAATTAAGAATGCAGTAACGTCTATGACTAAGTAAAGTAGATGGTTTTCGTAGCTGCTTTTTTACCTGATGAGGGCAAAGCTAAAAAGAAGGGTTATGTTTTAGCAGTCTCGGTTTGTATGTGTGTTCCACTGAAGCTATGAAACTATTTTGACGAATAAGGTGTCAATCGATTCATTAATATGCTTCGGGTAATATAGGCAAAAAAAATCCTTTAATTATAGTAATTTTTTCCGTAGTCGCGTTATAGTTTTTAAAATTTTGGCGCCCAACGTGGTCATTGTTCAATGTCAAACTAATAAACTTTCCGACTTAGTTCATCCCTGCTCATTTACCGAACTGAATCTTTTATGCGACAGGTAGGCGTATTGAAAGTGGGGGTAATATTTCGACTGCTGGATTACAGCCATCTGCTATATCTATCTAGCCACTCGTAGTGTACCTATAGTACATCTACTTATTGTGACTTTGAAAATATGGCAGGGAGCCAAGTTCAAAGATCCTTAGTAGAAAGCAACCAACTATATTTTGTAAAGATGAATGGGAGAGCTTTTTCTTTTTGTATGAGTGAAGTCTTAGATATATTGGTATTTATGTATGTACCATGTATTTGCAAAAATAATCTTTTATCGGGTTTCCGTACTAGAAACTGCTTAGTTTGGTACTAGATGGCGCTGTGTAAAATGTCCACCGATATTAATTTATTTATATTTATATTTATTTATATTTACACGATATGGTTTTCTGAAAAATATATACCTAAATCATAAATAGACACTACCACGTCCAAAACTATTAAAGTTTCTCATTCTACTACAAATACTTAATTACAATACCTGCATACTTTTTTACTAAATAAAATTTAATTATAATCGTATCCGTGTCCAGACAGTTAAGAAAGAAAATAACTATTAAGCTTAGTTTTGGTGTTGGTTGTTAAACTGTCTACAAAAAGCTATCAATTTATTTGTAATCAAACGTTCTTGTTGTCGACACAGAACAAATGAATTATATTACACTTAAATATTTAAATTCAGCAATATGGAAACAAAGCATCCCATCATATGAACTTAGGGTTGGCAACCAACCTTCTTAACTACGATTTAGATAGCTTTCCGCCGCACCTCAAGAATCTCTATGGGGATTTCATTCTGAAAATGGGTAGGGTTTGCCTAGGAAATCAAATTGCAACAAAAAAAAGTGCTAACATCATAATAATGAATATGTTATTCCTCATAATTATATGAAGCACGTTTTATGTTAGCACTGTTTTAGCCAAAACATCTTACCACTGAGCATAATTCTACAATTCTATCATAATTTGGTCATAGTCCACAGCGCTAGCCCGGTACACTTTACAGATTTTATAAATGTACACCTTTGGGTTTTATGATTATGGGTGAAAATTGATTTATTCTGAATGTTCTGAAGAATTATTCATGCCGGCGTCACAGTTCCATCACCGCACTAGCCGCTATCGTCTAAAAGCTCATCCACGTGATTCGTGGAAATCGCACACTATGCGGTTCACGCAATCCTTTTTGCCATACACTTGCAAATTGTGGAATGATCTTCCTTCTTCCGTATTCCCGCGGAGTTACAACATTGGGCTCTTCAATAGACATGTAAATATAATCTTAAAAAGTTGGCAACGTATTTGTAGTACCATCTTATCAAGCCAACAGCCAGCTTGATTGCCACACGTGGCATAAAAAAAAGTCTTACCCATGACGTACGATGCCGAAACCAGGACCACCATTCCAGTCAAGTCGCAGTTCAGAGTTGCTCAGCGAGCTACGGGAGAGCTATGCTTGAAGTTTTTCTTCGGCACAAAATCTGAAACGAAGTCTTCCAGCATAGAACTAAAGTTATTGACATAGTTCAAAGAACTAGTAAGCCAAAGTGCCGTTCACATTTCTTAAAGAACTGATTACCGGTGGGGTAGTATAGGCAAACGTAGTGTAGAACACCCTGCGGCCATGTGGCGTGTGATGGTAAAACTACATGCAGAAAGCTGCCGACCGAGCTCAATGACGTACATTAGGAGACGCCTACTACTACTAGATGATACTGGACAAAACCATATTCATCCATGATATAGTGCAAGTTACCTCCCAATATTTTTCTTCGCCGACAAGCCAATGGTACAAGTATTTTAATCAGTGCGTAAATATTAAAGAACACATCGTTACAGGCCCTTCAGAAATCCGAAAAACTCCCGGAAACTGCTGAACCTTCAATGCGAAAAACTCCACCGAATAGCCGGAATAGTCATTGGACACTGTTCTCTAAACAAACACTTTTACAATATTGGGGATGCAGACTGTTCTCTATTTCTTCTGGAGGCCGACGCGTTGAGAAGAATAAGTTCTCTATGCTAAGGTTGCAAAGAGTTGTAAGAAACGACGGCGCAGCTGCTGCTAGAATGTAGTGTGCGTGGCACACCAACGTGTGAACATCCTCGGGTCATCAAGGATGCTCTGGAATCCCTGCGCCAACGAGCTGCTGGCCTTTCTCCGAAACACCTGGTAGCTAGACTAGCTACGCCAGCTAGAATGCGGAGAAGGCCTGCTCAAAATATACCAAGTACCGAATCGAACCCTGCCACGGTATTTTCTGTTTTATACGGCTTTATTTGACTCTGAAGTTCGTTAAAGGTGAAATTGCACAAGAAAGATTTACAAAAAACTAGAAATATAAAACTAAGTATCTACCCAATATGACCAAACGTAAAAGCCACGGGTTTTCTAGAGCCAAACTTTTCTCTTTTCCTTGTAGACAACCCTATTGGCCATGTCGCACGCCGCTAGGTAATCTATTTCCCTGAGTGTTTATTCATGCTCCAATTTATTGTCGCCATACGATCGTATTTTCTAAAGCGACCTTATTTTCTTAGAAACGTGTTTTATGTGCGGGTCGACAACTTGGGAACTGGTAAAATGGCTGTCACCGGAAAATAGGGCCTTTATAGCAGTACATTAAATATGGATTGCCAATAGATACATAACTCCCTCATTTTATTTGGTGGCAGTGCGTTTTGAATTTGTATTAGGCGAAAGTTTAATTGTCCTGAGCGTTGAGTTTGAGCCACCGGTGAAGGAAAACATCATGAGGAATCATCATCATAATGGTAGTAGGGTTTTTCTTAGTACTCGGCTGAGTATCTACCATCATCAAGTTGAAAATCTGTAGCTAAGCACCAAACGGTGTGTTCCTACAGTCTCACTTGAAAACCAGTTTCATTCCAGGCTAGTTGTGTTTGTCATTTACGATTACACCATAGAGTATCACCATATCAGGTGAGATGTTGTCAAACACCTAGCCTGTCAACCATAAAAATATAGTATAGATACCTTAAAAAACGATGCAGATAGCATAAATCAAACGCTAGTTTCATCCTTTGAAGTGACGAAACTTCAAATCTTTACTTATATGAGATTACTCACGTTTGATTAGGTCGACCTAATCAAACGTCAGATTATAGCTGCGTCAACATGTGGTAATCACTTTCAAGGAGTGAAAGCAGAGTACGACACGCACGCGACCTTGTCTTGCATATACACATATAGTCTGAGTATCCGACCAAATCAAACGTTTGGGTGGTGGTAGGGTACTTTCTAGTACTCGGCTGGCTAGCTACCATCCTCAAGTTGAAAATCTGCCGCCAAATATCTAACGGTATGTTCCGGCAGCCTCACTTGAGAGCCAGTTACATTCCAGGCTAGGTGTGCTTTACCATCAAACACCTAGCCTGTCAGCAATAAAAAAAAAAAAAACGTGAGTAATCCTGTATAAGTAAAATAAATGTGTCAAAATCACGTTCGTTATTATAGTACAATATCTTACCCACCATTATGTAAATTACTTAGGTAAGTTATAGGTTATGTAAATAAGTACTAGTAATTAATAAGTAATAAGTATAGTACATACATATTATGCATGTAGTTAATCATTTTTGTTCCTAAATTATTCAATTGTGTTGATGCGAGACTGGTAGTGTGGACTTTTTGACAGGCTAGGTTAGGTTTTCACCTGATTACAAGTGATGGAGTGGTCGCAGAAGATAAACACACCTTGGTACTCTACCACCATGGTATAGTTTCCTCATAACGTTTTCCTTAAACAGCAACTCAAGCTCATGACTAAGATTTGAACTCACGCCCTTCAGAATGCGACCTCACGGTTAACCACTGAGCTATCATTATTACATTTATCACCTGCTATGTTTTTTTATATTTCATTTATTTCCTTATCTTCACTTTCTTACTTATGGCAAAGAGATACAAATGAAAAGGTGTTTTAAAATAACACTATGAAATGCAAAGAATTCATATCGAGTCTATTATTAACACCTAATTCAAAAGTAATGTTTCTTCTTCTTTGTATTTGGCGTCGTACTTTGTGCATTTGCAAGTGTCAAGTGTTTCGATAATTTCAAGTATTTTATTAATAATCAAGTTACATAAGTCTGTCATAGTAAAAATCACACAAAGCAAGTCTTGTTCAAGTCCGGTCATGCCTTAATAAAGTAGTGGTGAGGTTTAGAAGCAACACGTAAAGTCACTTATCACTACATTATGTCATATTCATTCACTCGCATACGTAGTTCAGTACTTTTTGAATAAAACGCCACTATTTTTTTAAAGCTTTAAACACTCGAAACATACAAGTTATGTATTACAATGCGACGAAATGGATTTTCCGCGTTCCCGCCAAAAAATATGTATGAGTGATAACATGATGTAGCTATGCAATAAACGCGCAAAACTCAAATTTGAAAATGGAACAAAAGTTTAAAAAAAAATACAGAATACTAGTTCGATGTTCTAATATGACTCAGTTTCATAATTGAACTGAACGATAGTTTTGTGTACATGCATTATTAAGTTTCCGTACCATGTTTCATTGGAATTAGGTTATGTACGAATGTGTACCCACAAATTACGTAATTCAATATGCATTAAATGTTGATTTACCAAATTGGTAACATAACTACGAGTATACAGGGTGATTGGTAGAGGGTTAGACAAACCGAATGGGTGGGGTCGGGGACCCATTTGGAGAATACAAGTTGACCAAAAAAAATCCCTGACCTCCTATTTATTTTTAAGATTTTTTTTTCCGATTTTCCCGGTTTTCTCCGAAATTTTACCTATTAACGACCATAACTTTTGTAAAACCTGTTTTGGACCGGATGTTTTTATTTGAGTTTGGTCTCTGATACATCTTCAGGCTATGCAAAGCAGAATCAGACACAAATCAGGACTAAATAATTGATACAGAGCTCATAAAGTGAAAAAATGAAAGAAATTTTTCCTCTAAGGTCAACTTTGACATTAATCTTAAAAAAAACCACTAGCATTTTTGAAGGTAATATGCTTTAAAATACTTCTCTATTCATCACTTATTACAATGGCATACAAAGTTGGTATAAAACTTACCAGCTTGTAGAGTAAATGAAGTGGAAGAGAAAATCAAACAATATAAATAAAAACAAAAAATTACGTTTATTGGATATCCTGTTCGAACACAGCTCCTCTATTACAGATACAACATACACACTCCACACGCGCACCCCACAGACTCACACTGCAAACACACACACATGTAACATATGATTCCGGAAACGTATATAAAATTTAAAAAAGAGTACAGTGTAACGATTCCTGTGCAATTGTCACTGCGGACAGAACCGTGAGGGAAAGTTAGTTATCAATAAAATCAACCTAAAATAGTTTTAGTCGTTAAAGTCCATTTGATCATATCAGTACATATAAGTATCCATTAGAATTATGGAACATGGATTAAAGACATAAATACACGAATCTAACAAATATGTGTATCAAACATTGTAAATAAAATATTTGCGTTTGTAATGTATAAATATTTGTTTGTAAAACATTGCTGAGCGGCCTAAAACATCCAAAAAACTTAATTTAAAATACTAATTAAACATGTAAATCAAAATTTGGTTAATATAATTAAATGACATCACATAGTAAATTATGTAACTATAAAATAATAATGAAATTACCGTTAATACAATTTCAAAGTAACTAATCAATAATATAATCAAGAAAGTCTTTGAAATAAACTATTTGAATAAATATAAATATTAGTGTTTCACTCTTGCGTATATATCTTACAGAGGCCGTACCAGAGGCCAGAGCTCTTTTTGCGATTTGAGTTAGAAAAAGCTACGCATACTTATATTCCCGCGGTATAATGTTAGCTCTTCTTTAAAGCTCTGCTTCAAGAGCTGTAGGGTGTAGGTTCGATTTCCACCCAGGACAAACATTAATATGACGATCATTTGTTTTGTGTCTCGGTGTTTCGTATATATTATAAGTATGTATTTACAAAAAAAATATCTAAGTATTCTATCAGTAACCTGGTTCTTAAAATACAAGCTTGGCTTAGTTTGGGACAAATGGCGCTGGTGTTAAATGTCCTTCAATATTTTTCTATGTACATACCTATCTATCACTGTAAGCGAATCTCTCAGGTTTTAACCATAAATGCCACACACACTCCCATCACAAATATCAAAAATATTAGTAGCATTAAAGGACAAACTTATTGCTATAGTTGGGAAATAGTCTCTCATCGACATACGTTCAAAAACGATGTCAAAACCATTTTTCGACCACTTTACCAACGATAATTGCAAGTACTTCGGAAAATGTTTTTTTCTGTACGCTAATTACTTACCAATTGTGTACTTATATTTTGTGTTCGTAATTTCAGATTTCAGTTTCGGACTTGTTTTTAAACTTGTATTAAAAAATCGTGATTTTAATATAATAGTATTTGATTAATTTGTCTTGAAAACTGAAACAATGAAGTGATTCTATTATATATAGTTCCTTATTTTCCTTTTGAGGTAATAACTCTAAAAATTAGTGACGTGTAATTTTTCATTAGTTGATCATTTAACTAGACTTAGTACATACGTACATGTGATAAAAAAGACAGTGTGCGCGATGCTTTACCCAGTAAAAGTCTTTAGGTAGCAAGTCCGATCAACTCTATGTAGTAGACGCATAAACGTCGCCGCCCGCGGGCCTAAGCGATTCCAACAAAATATATTTCATTTACAGAAAAACTAACAAAATAATCACGACACATAAACAGCTAATAAAATACGGTGTGAAATATAAAAGTTCTGTGCTAAGAATGACGTCAAAATTATCTAAGTTTTGCCCACGGATTGCCGCGAGTGTCGCGCTTTTCATTTTCCTAAGTGGTAAGTACGAACATTTCTAATTTCAGCTGAATTTCACATGTCTGTATACAAAGAGTGGTAAATTTACATTTATTTTCTCTAGCTGTGTTTTCACGCGATATGATTATATAAATCCCTGATAAACTTATAGAAATAAATGAAGATGGAGTAAATAATCTAATGAGTTAACAATTTTTATTGTAAAACCTTTAATGATCGTTTTGTTTTTAGAAATTAGAAAAACCCTTATTTCTAATCAATAAGAAAACAAGTAAAATTTTAACAAAAAAAGAACCGTCTTCATATGGTTTTCTCATGGATGCCATTGTTTCATTGCCATTGACAGCCCTGTTGGCTCATTGGTAGTATGTCTGCCTGAGCTGTAGAGCGTGGGTTCGATTCCCGCCAAGGTCGACTTTATTGCAATTTTACCAATAGTGCGTATAAAGAAGAGATTGATTTTAGATTTTTCAACCTTTAGGTACATATAGGGTGTTTCGGAGAAGTATAATAATAATTAAGGGTGCTGATTTACCCAACAAAGTAAACAGCTTTTATTATGAGCCGATTGCGAAATCACACACACAAAATAATAGTTCTTCCATAGTTTTTCTTGAAGGTTATAATCAATTCTCTATGAAACAGCTGACAGTAGGTTGCAGTAGCTGATTGGTTTAAAAATCATTCTCATTGTCGGGTAGATCAGCACCCTCCAATATTACTACACTCTCTCGAAACTCCTATATTAAACATACATATTGCATTAACATTATAGGTATGTATGGTTAGTACCTACTCATTTGTACAGAAGATCAAGCACAATAATACCTCCTCTATACCTAATATTAATATTAATAAAGCTTAACTCTAATCGATACATTCCATTAAACACATTAGCAATCTACATATACAACGACATTTGCTGAAACTATTAATTATACCTAACTGTCATTCCCCGATTTTAGGATCGATCCAATTGTAAAAAACGTTCACGCCGATGATCGTGGTACCTACACTTCTCCCAAAAAAAGTAACCTATTTTAAGGATATCTGGCTCTATTTTATTAAGATACAATTATATAATATTATAATATGATATCAGTACCAAAATACCATGGTAACGATGTCCATATTTCACACTAAAAAGTAACTGACGTCAGAGATTAAAAATGCATACACCTGCTCAGGGCCGTAGGCAGGGCAATTGTATAGGGAGCTTATCACGTAAATAAAGAAATAGAATCAAAGGGGAATATATCGGAAAGCTAGATAGATATATGGAAGCTATTCCAATAATAAAGACTTTTTACACAGCGCCATCTAGCCACAAACTAAAGAAAGTGTGTACCATAGGAACCTGATAACTGATAGAAAATTTGCATACTTTTTTATATAATATATTTTATATTATTTTATATGCATTTCGACCACCTGTTTCATCACATAAATATTTGACTAGGGTGGGAATTTTTTGTTTATATGTATATATATAATCTGAATCTCGGAAACGGCTTCAATGATTTTCATGAAATTTAGTATGCAGGGGATTTCGGGGGCGATAAATCGATCTAGCTAAGTTTAATTTTTAGAAAACGTCTTTTTATCCGTGTTTTCAGCCGAGCAAAGCTCGGTCATCCAGGTACTAATAATAATAGCATCTCGCTGTTCTACGGAAACTAAATTTTTTTGGAATAAAAATAACTTGTTATATTAATTTAGGAAATAAATCATATCCATTCTTCACTCAAAACTAATACATTATTACTGCAACGTGAAAAATAAACATACTCGTACTCTTAGTAACGTCAGAAATAAAATACTTGCCATTTTTACTAGACAAGTTTTTAAACTTAAACTTTGCATAATATGTAAAGTTAAAGTTTATAAATTTATTCTACGTAATACAATATTATTTTCTCTCTGTATACATAAATAATACTTCTTTGAAGTATTTACTTCAAAGTGCTTTAAACGCTTAAAAATATGTTCAGCTATTTTACTGTGGAAACTAACGTAGATTTAATATAATTATTCTTGTTTTGATGAAAAAAAAATAAGTAAAAAATGAGGATTGTGTGTATGCCTCGAGTATTCGTCGTATGTCGGGTCGCTCTCTTCCCTCAGATGTGGTTGAAGAGGGCGTTGGTTGGCACATCATACTCGTGATCGAGTGTTACTTGCGGGTCGCTGGTCTGCTTGCGGTATACACAGTTACACACAAAGGATAAATAACATTATAATATTATTTTTTATTATTATTTTAACCTTATATCTATTAACATCAAATTAACTTACTGCTCCGTGTATTGCGTTTAATTTAAGTTATACTCGTATTCGTTAAAGTTAAATAATATTGTATTAAGTTGAAATCCATAAATTCTAGTCTCGGGAAAAATTTAACCAAGGTTTTCTTATTTTTTTTTGTATGTGTTTCGATTTTATTGCTTTATACGTTTCATATGAAAACTAACTAACGTGTCTTTGAATAAGTACTGACAATAGAAAATAGACAACATTTTATTTGGGACATAAAACAAATTTCTAATACATTAACAATACAGGTATACAGAAAGAAATTAAATAAAAGTAGAACTAAATAGAAGAAATATTGCTTATGTTCAAACTGTCGGCCCGTAAAAATATACATACCTAATAACGTCGCGTCGACTGCCCGTGCTGCCCCTGAATCGCCCAGCCTTGGTTACGCCCACACCAGCTGCCGTTCGTAGGTGAACCTATCATCAAGTATTCAGTGTAATTTACAGCAACCTTCCTCGCAGATGTACGCTCCCATGGATCGGCCAACATTCACTGTTTGTTTTTCTTTAATTCCCTGTACGCCTTCCTGTTCTGTGGAGGAGAAGCTAGTTGTTCCTGTGTCTATAATTAGTGTGAGGTCGCGAAAATGTGACCCAATTCCTTAATTAGACATCTTAAGGGAAATTACTTTGGTGGATTGTTCCTGAGTATAAGTACATAACTACCTACCTACAATATATTATGTACCCATTACAGCATGGTTTGTAGAACTGTAATACTGAAGGGTGCTGATCTTATGTAACTTATTAGTGACTAGATTGATTATTACTCCGGATCATAAATAAAAATAACCGGCGCGGACCTTCTCATTATGAGAAGCGTATGCGTGTGCGTATTGCTAATGTGTGTGTACCTATGTGTATGCATATGTGTGTGCTTGCTGAGTTTCTTGCCGGAGTCTTCTCAGTTGAAGTGTAATTACGAGCCGGTGGTAGATTCAAACATGTAACTTAACGTTCATAAGTGCCTTACCAGGGCCTAAACTGAATAAATGACTTTTGATTTTGATTTTGTGTGTATGTATATGTATAATACGTATGTATATATAGCGAGGAGACAAATACACGATGAACTGTTAGTTACGGCACTGTAGATAGTCAATATGGTTACATTTTATTTTAACAAAAATCATACGTTTTGTTGCATCAAATAAAATTATTCATTTTGATTCTGGGCATTGTACTCTAAACACTTACAATAAAGTTTCTCGATTGCAAAAAAACTTAAAGTAGGTATACTTGAAAAAAAAAAACAAAGTTAATAATGCAATTAAATAGTTTTAATACAATTAAATTATAGCTAGGTACTTATTATATAATATAGTTTAAAATAATATGTTAGGTATTTAACAAAAAGCTGCCTCATTAGAGAGAGACGACGGCTAATATTTCCAATAACAAAACGTCAAAACAATACATTATTCCAATAATCCGTCGGAGTTAATTGAAATCGCAACGTTAATCCCTAGTACTTAGCTAAAACATGAACTAATCATGAACAGCAATCAATCGCGAACAAACGGCACCGCTGCAAACTACTGCAAACAAGCCGCCTATACAATAGGTATTTATCGTCCGAGCCACCTAAATTTGGATAAACGTGCGGCGTACATTCATCTTTTTTTTTTACATTTATTATACAGGTTTATGAGCTTAGGGTACCTATACTAAGCCGAAAGGGAAGTTGTTCATATGATTAATACAATAACTCATAATTATGAACAACTTTTACTATATTGGATTGATCTTTAAAATCACGACAAAAAATCAGTTGTATATAGCTAAATAAAAAACATAATTAAATAAGTGCGTTAGCAACATAAAATATGAGCCATGTCAAGGATTATACTGCCTTTTGGATCTGATCATTAGCTCAACCGCCTAGCGAGAGCTTCTTAAGGTGTCGGTCGAGGCTCTTCGCTATAAAGCCATTCACCATGAAGATTATTCGTGAACCAAGTCAAGGTACTTGCCGAGGTTCTCTTTCTCGGCCTTTACAAGATTATCATCATGTGGAATGGTGGTGTCTATACTTAGTTTTTATTACTACAAATAACTTATTACATAGATTTATTTTTATAAAAAAGGAATGAGACGAACGGGACGCTATCCTGATAGTAAGAGATAACGCATCCCCATAACCATTGCAACGAAACATAGAACTTCGAAAAACAAAATCCAGGGTATCGCTGAATGGCCCTCATTACTTTGAGACATTAGACGGTTAGTATAGTTATTTGTTACCCGTGTACCGGTGTTTCGATCGCATTATAATGGGAATGTCGATGATAATGATGCTAATAAAGACTAAATTGTGTAGTGATGATAGCTCAGTGGTTAGCGCGGTCGTAGGTTCGAACCCCAACAATGAGCATGCGCCGCTAGTACTCAGCTGGCTAGCTACCACCCTCAAGTTGAAAATCTGCCGCCAAGCATCTAACGGTGTATTCCGGCAGCCTCACTTGAGAGCCAGTTCCATTCCAGGCTAAGTATGCTTACCACGTTGTCACTTAACATCAGGTGAGCTGTGGTCAAACAGCTAGCCTGTCTACCAAAAAAATGTAGCTTATGCAAGTTTCATTTTCGTCTAGAACACGAACCATCATAAAACTCTATTCACTAATTTTATACTGCAAAAACAATACAGAAATATGGATTACATTACTACCTTAGTCACGTTTTGGCGCAGGGAAAAACAATTAGATCATTTTGTTTTGAAGCCATTGACCTTTATAATAGAGTAGCTATATCTATATTTTGTCACGGTTTGAGGCCCTCCACCACCATCAACAGTAAAAAATAATAGGACGAAAATAATATCTACGAGTATATTTAGTATTTTTACGACAGGCTAAACTTAAAAATGGAATACTGTTTTTCAAAAACGGTTTTAATAGTAGGGGAACCCACGAAGCTAAATGGTGATTTAGTCGAGCACCATAGAGACCTATTGGGTTGCAAAGCTTAGATGATAAAAAGCAAATTTTTTTATATAATGTATTTTTTTACCTTTTCATAGGTGGGGGAGCGGCTATAGCTTTTAAAAATGTAAAAAAAAAAACTGTTGCGTGGACATACTCGAAAGCGTCAGATATTGATAGCATCCATGTCCTACGTATGTTTAATAATGTTCGTATCTTAATCTGATCGTTTGCATGATGGTATCGTACGTAAGGGTTGAAAATGACAAAAAAACACATTGACATGCAGATTTCCTCACGATGTTTCCTTCACCTTTTGATGTCATCGGCAATACGCACATAACTCAGAAAAGACAGAAGTGCGAGCCGTAGGATTCGAACTTAGGACTTCCAGATTGGAAGACGGCCCAACTAAGATGAAGAAACTTCATCTCATTATTTAAAAAAAATGTTAAATCTAGAACTGTTGTCCCCAGTATCGCAAGCCGAAGAGCGTACACGTTGTTACTGGTGCGGGCCGCTAGCGGAGCAGGTGCACCGGAGCCAGCGCGCACCCTCTTGTCATATATTCGACCTGGAGCAACACGAGACCCTCTGCGATCGAGGGTACACGTACTGTGCGATCGTCGCTGTTTCTCCGCGTGAGTACCTTCTCGAAGACTCTGTACCTATGTAGACGGCAAGGTTTGAAACATCTTTGCCGAGGCCGAGCTACTAAATTCTGCAACGATGAATTAAAAAATTACTAATCCCCTTGATTTAAGAGTGTTTCATAGGCTAATTTGTTCTTTCTACCAAAACGTAACTCTCATATTTTGTTTCGCAGCTTACGCCGAGTCCAGGCTATGTGTGAAGTTATACCAAGACGAATGCTATTCCCTGTACTGCAACTCGACCAAGACCTGGCGCGTGGTTTGCGCTTGCCGCGGGGACCTCTGCAACGGCCCGCGAACAGACAGAGAGTTGCACGCCTTCGCCTTACTCCCCAAGTTCACCAAAACCAAACCACGCAAACGTAATCTAATTTCGCACTTCAATAGCGTCAAAACAAAGACACCGATAGATGATGATACTATCATAATAATGAGTAAGAATAATCAAACCATTAACGGCATTCAAAGCGACCAACCCATAATACAAAACGAAAATATGAGCAAATTGTATACACCTACTCCAACGCGTACAGATGATACCATAATAATTGTACATGGAACATTGAATGATGATAAGGGTATTGATCATGATTCTCTAAGCAAAATAGAAAACAATAATGAAAGTAATATGCACAGTATGGAACCTACAATGCTTGCTGTGGAAGATAAATATCTTGACAATACTAAACCTAACGAACTAGACAATTCTAAAGTACACAATGTTGACAATGCAGAAACTAATAAAAATCTTGGCAATGCTGAATTAGACGAGAATATGGGTAATTCTGAAGTAGGCAAACATCTTGATGAGGCACAAGTAGAGAAGCATGTTAACAAATCTGATGTAGACAAAGACATTAGTAAAGCTGAAAAAACCAAGCTTAATAATGCCGAAATTGATAAATCATCAGTAGAAACCACGTCCGCGGTAGAAATCGTTACGGAAAACCAAGAGTCCACTACCACCGCGAGCATGTCGATTAAACCAACAGTGGAAATCGCAGTTCCTATCCAAACCAGTGCTGCACCTGGAAAAATGCCGTCAGCAGAATCTTTGCAAGAAAACGTCACTCCCACTAAAGCTATGGAACTTACGACCATAGTAACTGTAGCAATGAACACTGAAAATCTCATTACAGAAACAACAGTACCAAGAGAAACAAAAAACTCAAATAAAAAGAACGATGGGCGTCAGAATTTAGCACTTGTTATTGTACTTTTTATTTCTTTCCTTGTACACTGTTGCCTTTAGAGGTATTCGAATGTTTATAAATGTTACAGCTCCGAATTGGCATTGATCTCTAAAATTAAAGCTTTAACTACTTTTATAAGTTTTAAGTGTATTGTGAAATAGTGATTGTGATATTAGTGAGTAATTAATTTAGTTTTAGCATGTGATTGGTTTCTGAAAAACACCGTAATAAAAACAGCACAAATCACTTCATTGTTTTATTTGATAATACAAGTTTAGTCAAACATAAAATCGTAATCTTTTGATATTTGCCTACATTTTGACTTAGCCTCTAATGTTTTTGTTCCTTGCGCGTACGCTTCTCTTATATCTGACTCAAACGGCTTTTCATGTTTTTGCTTCTTCGGTACGGGACCATAATAATCATAAGTTGGCGGAGGAGCCACTTCTACTCCATTGAATTGATTATTCTCTTGTTTAGACTCTTTTCTTTCTGTATTAAATTCATCGTCGCTTAACTCGTTAACAATAGGAGTTGGTTCCTGAGGTCTCACAAAATTTTTGTATTTAACCTCTTTCTTATTTATGCTTGGTGGACTAGGTTCATTTTGTTTTTTAGTCGAAAAGTACAAGCCTTTTTGTTCGTTCAGATCACTAATATCTGGTGGTGGCGGTGTTGCAGCTTTTGGCCTAACATCCGACCAAGTCTTAGGTTCTTTACTGTCAAGGATATTTCCATGATGATCGAATGCATTATTAAATGTACTGCTAGAAGATGCTTTAGGTGGAGCAAATTCATCGATCCTTTTATTTCTTTGCTGTTCAACGTATTCTTCTTGCGTCATTTCTCTGAATTTCTTGACTTTGTCATCGACGCCCTCTTTACCGAGATCCCATTCTCTGACGTAAGCTTCGCGCAGTCGCTGTCTCTCTTTTTCGAGTTCTTCTTTTTTCTTCTTTTCTTCTTCTTTAGCCTTGGAATCTACTTCGTTCCTTTGCTGCGTCAAGAACTCAAGCAAGTGGGTGGCAAAGTCTTTTGTAGTATCTGAAAAAGTAAAACAAGAAATGCTACGTAAGTAAATATATGAACATATACCTAGGTATATAAATATAAACACTTCGAGAGTAAAGAAACTTTTTTTCACATTGAGTTTAATAGTAATTCAATTAATGATAACACCTCATTCGTATAAGCGAAAATGGGATATGTGTCGAGTAACGTACGCAAAAACGGCTAACGGCGACATCTATTCAAGAAAAGATTAACTAATAGCTATGCCAACCAATGACAGCGCAAATATAGCTTGGTACTTTTCGACTACGATTAATAAGGGTATTGTTCAAGCTAATTTATGCTTGGGCCTAGATGGCACCACTTTTTGTGTATGTTTCAGGCAATTTTGGCTTTACATTGGCTACTGTATTGTATTGAAACTACAAATCAATAGATTAAAGAACACTTCTTTACGTTTTTTATTACGTTTATTTTTGTTTCTTCGTCACGAGACTTCGTGGATTTAGTATTAAATTACAAAAGTATTTACCTTCAGGTTCTTCAGGTGGCAGACCAGCCCGAATTCTTTGTCTGGCGCGCGCTGCTTTGACCCTGGCTGCCATGATTTCATCCCGCTTCTTCCTCTGTTCTTCTGCCTGCTTCTGAGCTTGGAGCGTGGCGTCGCGCTCTTTGAGCAACTGTTGCATCTGCTTCTGGCGTTCGGTTTCATCCGTACTGAAGGCATAGTAACCCACGCCGTGGATTCTCGCCTCTGAAATATTGGTCAGTTATAAAATACTTTTAAGGCTGGCTGAAGCTACGGTAGCTTGGGAAAACTTTTCTACTGCCAATCTGAAGGACCTGGCTTTCATCATTATCAACATTTTCATCTCACCCACACTGTCTTTCATCATTGTCAACCATCTCACCCACTGGAGCTACTATGCCAGCAGCCCAGAGCGTCGCTCCGGTACTTCAAGGAACTGGATTGACTTGTAACATTGTTGTTATCAATAAAATATTTGTATTCGATTGACTTGGATACACCCCAAGTGGGACGTCAGTGCAGGAATCATCGCCCCCATACCGAATAAGAATAAGACCTGGCTTCAAATCCTGCTGTTCTTTATTACAGCGCATAAATGTTAAGCCTAATTCATCAATTCGGCTGTATTCAGATATACAAAGACACAGAACTAAATAAAATCACCACTCAAACGTCTTTCAGCTCGTGAAGCAGGCTTACTATCAAAATAGCTAAAAGCTTAAAATAAAAAAACAATAAGCCAAGTGTAAGTTGACCAATTAGCAAATGCCATGTGTTTTCCTTCATGAAGAAGACAGTGTACTCAACAACTTTGTAAAAAAAATTATGTGTCATTAAATCTGTACGGTAAATTGTAATCAGATTCCATTACAATTGAACTGTGATTGAATCTAAATATAAGGTGTATGTTCCGCCACCTTCTTCAGTTAGAAGACTACATTGCCGTTTTGATACAAACCATCAAACAATAAGTCCTGATAGTGTACATCTTTGTCTTTAGCAAGTAAATCTCTCTCTTTCTCCTCCCATTTTTGTCGCAATGACTGCAGATAATCATTAGTTGTTTTCACCAGCAGAGGTTTCTCTACTAATTCCTGAAAATAGATTTAAAAAATGTTTATTGTTAAAAGTGAAAAAACACTTAATGGTAAACAAATCACCCGTCACCTATAACAACAACGAACAATGTTGTTGATGCGTTTCTAACCTGGAGAGATGTTTATATTTACATGTTTTAGATAAAACTTTTTAGTACTTGCGACCCAGGTATGTGTTAAAAGGCCTATATTTGTCAATACACATCAAAACTCACCTTCACTTCCCATATCTCTGCTTAACTAAATTAGACATGAGCTTACCAAAGCTAGGTTTGGATACTCTTTCCAGGAATTGACTTACCATTGCTGGAAAGTGTATCCAATGAAAAATAGCATCCATGGTTGTTCTTGGATTACACAAGAGATTTTGAAATTATACTCGCTCCCATTTCTACTACATAAAATTATACATTAGTTTATTATAATCCTTTTTTTTAATGTTTGATATAGGTGTTTGACCACAGCTCACCTGATGTTAAGTTACAGTGTGAGCGAAGATGGTAAACATACCTAGCCTGAACAGGAACTTTTTTGATCAATGGTGAATTCATTTGTTAAATCATAAATTTATCCAGTTTCATTGTTTGGTCTTTATGGATATGTTTCCTATGTTACACTAACTAATACAAATACCACATGTTTGTTGAAGAAGACTAGAATGTGGTTATCATAGTATTATCATCTTATGATTGTGGGTTTTCCACTATCAAATTGTTCTACAATACAGCCTTATCGGGTATTTAATTCCTGGGGATAAACATAATTACTATGATGTTAGTACCTGCTTGTCAGAAGACTCCTCATTTGACCGGTTACCGTCGTCATCAAACATGACCCTCATAAGGTCCTTGTCTCTCTGTTTGAACATGTCCAGGTCTGATTTATGACATTTTCGTGTCCTGCCGAGGCAGTCCGTGAACTCAATCCTGTGGACAAAAGACAGTTTGTATTTTGCCAGTGTCACAAGCATAGCAAGCATGGAAGAAACTAAATCAGCACTGCCAGCAAAAAAATATTTGTTCCGCTATGTTTACGACTTTACGTATATTATATCACTCTTGTCCATCGACTAGACAATAGTCATAAGGTAAGAGTCGAGATTCATAAGCTGAAACTGAAACATGTGTATGAGTGTGGGCAGGGTATAATGTGGCTAATTATTATGAATACTATGTTTATTTATTTCCACACAAAATGTAAGAAATAATTTCGAAGTTTAATTACTGTGTTGTTTTCAGTGTACATCTGAGAATCTTATTCTAACTTACATTTCATTTGTACACTTTTAAATATATCATAAATGCTAAATTTATGCCATTCTCACATACATAAAAGTGGTTATTTACTAAACAAGTGCTAAAAAAGGACAAGAAAAGGACAGAACAAAACAAATTAGATGGAAAATACTGATGGTGGACGATTCCAAAGATAATTATCAAATATATTACTTACGGTTACATATAAATAATAAAGCTCAAGAGAAATTTACCCATGGTTTTATCTGACTTCCCATCCCTTCCTCTCCCATATATCACATTGTTCATCATGAGTATCTCTTACAAATATGATCAGGAGTCTAAATGATATACACTACTGTAATACTCAATTCCATTGAGATTGGTTTTTGTAACGAATAGGTAAGAAACAGACACACAAAAAACATTTTACTTCTTTTTTATAATAAGAGTAGAATATTTTGCTATAAGAAAGTGGTTTATCTATATCATAAAAACTCTAAATTGTTTAACGTTAGTTTACATTAGTATTGATTATATGATTCTTAATATTGAAATGAATTAAACTCGTTACTAGTAATAAAAATTCATAAAAAAGTCATTACATAGAGATATCAAAATTGTCTTTGATTATATTATTATTTAAGCTCTGCATAAGAAAAACATTACATGCACAATACTATTTTTTATATGTTAAATGACATTTATAATTAAAGCCCTTAGTAAAGTTTTATGGTAGAATGAAATGAGTTACCATTCATCATCATCTCCAGCATTGCTGTCAGCTTTATCCTCAAGCTGATCAACTTCAGGCACTCGATTTACAGATTCCTTTGCCTCCTCATCCTTCTTAGTTTTAAAGTCCACTAGAAACCTTCCAGCAAGCTGTGAGTCACCCGCACCATCTGCAAGGTGCTCATATAGTTCTGCTTTCTTTTCTAGTACTAACCTGAAAAATAATATAGTATTTCTTTAGTACAGCCCAGTGTCGACAGACTAAATCTTGAACTTAAAGTTTCAATTTAAACTAGAATACTGAAGCAAGAACTGATAGTGCTAATATGAAGAATTATAGCTATAGATTTACATATATACATATAGATCCAATATAATAGTTGTATTTCTGGTTGATCATTTTGATTTTAATTATTTTGTAACAGAAGACTAAAATCATAGTAACAATTTGTGTAGAAATGAATTATTGGCATGTCGCAAGTTAAATCTTATGCAGTAGAGTGTCAATATTAGAACCCCCAATAATTCAAACACTTTTACGATCCAGAAGACTGTTGCCCTGTCGCCTCTGTCACTTTAGGTGCTACACATAATTATGTATCAATCATCAAATTCTCATAATCTGAACAGGATTTAAATTTTGTATGTTTGGATTATAGACTACTATAAAACAACCAATATTTGTGTATATACATATCATATGAGATTTAAAAAATGGTTGTAACTATTCAAATTCAATGAAATTCATAGGGTAACAATCTGTTTTCTTTAGATAATAAATTTAGCTTATACCCAGCAAAGCTTGGTCAGCCAAGTGAGTACCTGGCTGATCCTTCACTAGTGGAAGGAAATATCAATGGTATGTCAGTAATTAAACATGTTTTATATAAAATAACTAGCAGTACGTTGCAAAAATAGTTTTGCATTAAAAAAAAATTAGGTTGGCCAATTCTCAGACCTACCCGATATGCACACAAAATCTCATGCAAATTGGTGCAGCCGTTTCAGAGGAATTTGGTAACAAACACCGCAACATGGGAATTTTATATATTAGATAATTAAAGACACTCTAAATATTGGGGTGATATCCCCATCCTAACTCTTAGATAATCTACACATTGTGACAGTATTATAGTACAGAGTGACATGACCAGATTTTCACAAGATGTGATCTCATTGAAATAAATGATAATACTGAGTAATAAATTGACTGTGACCTACATCAAGACCTTGATTAAATGCAAGCCTATTACATAATTAAAAAAATACAAATCTTAACATACTTAGACTTCCTACAAGCTTCCAACTCATCTGTATCAACAGCCTCAAGTCTATCTTTAAAACTCTTCTTAAATTCATTGTCTATTGATTTTTTTTCAGCTGCTTTAGGCGATGGGCGTTTATAATTTTCAATTCGATTCTCAGGTAGCTGCTTTTTGTCAAATACCTCTTCTCGCTTTTTATGAAGCTCTGCCTTTAAGCTAAGTAACTGAAACATAGAAATATTTGTAAACAAGTAGGCGAGTACTTATAATCACAAGCATAACATTTCAAATGGGCAAAAAAGTCCAGAGACATTTACTTTTCAAAAAAAGAAACTTAAATTCAGATGTTTACAAGGTAGATAAGGCTTTAGAGACATTTCTAGTAAAATATAAACAAAGAGTACATACCGAAGACTTGTTAAAGAGAATCTTCTTATTGGGTTGTACGTTCATATTTCTAGATTCTATATCGATTTAGATGTAACAGATTTACTACGCATAATTCCGAGAATATTAGTACATTGCGAAACTAATACATACGGATGGATTTGATTGATGGATTGGATACTATTTGATTATTTTTTTACCTATTATTTAACCGTGACGTCAAATATCAAAGTCACTACTGACAGTACTGACCAGTGTTGCCAACAAACTTTTTGTAAGACCACTAGATGAAGGTCCTAAAATCACCAGAAAATCGCCAGAATTTTTAACGTTTAAATGAAATAAAAATGAAACCACTAAATTATGAATTTGTATGAAAAATATTTTTTTTGTCAATCAATGTTTTTATGCAAAAGTAAAGGAGAATTGAGTCAATATTCAATGATAGTAAATTTTGTAAAAACAAGAAATTATGAAAAAAATATTATTTTGGTAATAAAATTTAGTATAAAATTATGAATAACTTAAAGAGTTATCTTCTGAATAATACGTTTCATGTAGCAGAGATGTATTCTTCAGAAGATGATGATGAGATCGCTATCGTTTTCAGTCACATAAAATATAAGTTTCATTGGTACATTTTTTTTGGTCACAAAATGGAAACCATGACAACAATTATCGCAATGTTCTTCCCTATTATCTCTTAAATGTTCGGGAGCACTGCAGTTCCCCCGGGGTCGAGAGGTCTTCCATGTTAAAACTATCCAAAAAACTCCCGAGGTTGAAGACACAATATAAATTATTTTATACATAACAAATACAAGAACTTTACAATAAAAATTATCTAATCTCTTTTTTTTTTCAAAAAAATAATCAGGGCGAGCGAAGCGAGCCCTAACACTATCCCACAACCTGAGCACTTTTGTGGTATACTTTACTGAAAAACTATCACGCCTATAGATTTGTTCTTTTTACATAGTAATTTAACTTAAAATCTAGATATGTTTCTGGCAAAGATAATATAATTTTATAACCATTAAGAAAAAAAAGAACATTAACAATTTTTGTATTCATTGGATAGAATGTTATTGTACTACTAACGCCATCTGTTAGAAAACCAAAGAGTTAACATCGCAGCAACAGAACTAAATTCAATACTCAAATACATCGTATTTAATCTACTTAATACTAGATGACATCACTAGAATCGGGTTGTAAAATAACGGCGTATAGTAAGTGTTCCCAACTTAGGGGTTTTTGTTGTTTGAAGACTTCATGGTCTAGCGGTTCAATCCTTTATGGTGTACTTAGGTTTAGTTTTTCGTGCCAGTATTTTTTGGCGCGTCAAGTGTTACTCTTTTGTTTCTTTCTTGGTTAAGAATCTCTGTTTTAAACGATATAAGAAAATACATTTTATTTTCAAGTTAATACTATTTATTATTTCTAAATAGATAATGAATAGCATTCCATTGTGATCAGCTCTCGCTATCAGGTTATGGGCCCAGCTTGTAACATATTTAATATAGTTTTATGAGAGAGTAAGCTGTGAAAATGCAAGCCGTAAGTTGGAGTATTGAGAAGCTGGCCGGTCAAGCCAATTATGGAACATGGTCTTTTGCGATGGAGATGATGTTGACTGACCTGGAGCTATGGGACTGCATAGGTGAGGATTTTAAGCTAGATACCGCTGAGGCGAAGAAAAAAGATGCCAAGGCTAGGAGCAAGATATGCCTCATGTGTAAGGAAAGTATTTTTCCTATGATTATGTCTCTCAATACCGCGAAAGAAACATGGCAAGTGCTGCAGAGGGCGTACGCGGACAGTGGCCTGATGCGTCGGTTATATTTGCTACGCAGGCTGTTCAATGTAAGACTTGCATCGTTTTCCAGTATAGAAGAGTATCTTAGTGACATCCAATCCACGAGTCAGTCATTAGTCAGTATAAAGGCGGGTCTAGATGACGAATTCGTCGGGATCATTATGCTAGCAGGTCTGACAGAAGACTAGAACCCACTGGTCATGACATTAGAGCATTCTGGGACTAAGATCTCAACGGAAACGGTGGTGGCGGCTCTGCTGAAGGAAGGCTTACGGAAGGATACGCAAACGGTAACCCAGAGTGAGACAGATGCTGTGATGGCAGTGAGGAAAACTAAGAAAAGTTTTCAAGGGACATGCCATCAGTGTAAAAAGAGAGGACATTTAAAATGGCAATGCCCCGAGAGAAAGCCTGAGAACAAGCTACAGAATTCTGAGGATAAGAAAAGCAAGGAGACGTCGGGTTTGATCGCCGCTTTGTCAGCGACTGTTGGTGAAGGGCAGTGGATCATCGATTCCGGAGCTACATCGCACATGACATCGGATGTGCACATTCTAGAGGATGAAAAGAACATTAGTACTAAGTGTGTGACTACTGCAAATAATCATAAATTAGTATCTAATGTACAGGGGAATGTGTATGTTATGGGGCGTAGTGTAAGGTTTGAAGAAGTGCTTATGCTTCCTGATTTAGCTTCTAACTTGTTGTCTGTAGGGAAAATGTGTAGTAAAGGTTACACTGTTGTTTTCGATGAGGCTAGTTGTAAGGTTTATAAGAAGGATTGTGATGTATCCGTATCTGGTAAGCCAACATTGACAGCACCACTGAGACAAGGTTTATATATCTTCAATCAAGATGCAGCGACGGTTCTGACGTGTCCGCAGGAGACTTCTACTGATTCATACGAGGTATGGCATAGAAGATTAGGTCACCTGAGTGGAGCTCTGATGATGAGGCTGAAATGAGTTTGGTCGTTGGACTAACTTTTAAGGAGGTGGGCACGGAACCATGTGAAGGCTGCTGCAAAGGAAAGGAGCGCGTCAAGAAGTTTCCAAAAGGTAAAAGTAAGAGAGCAAAAGACTTACTTGAGCTTGTGCATTCGGATTTAGCGGGTCCTATAGAGGTAGAATCATGGGGACGTAATAAATACTTCCTGATTTTTGTGGATGATTTCAGTAAGAAAACTTTCCTGTATTTATTGAAATCTAAGAGTGAAGTACCTGCTATTTTTAAGGAATTCAAAGCTATGGTAGAAAACCAAACGGGAAAAAAGATTAAAAAGTTGCGCAGCGATAACGGGTCTGAATACGTCAACAAAGAGCTTCAAGGTTTCCTCAAGAAACACGGAATCCAACACCAGAGATCCGTACCATACACTCCACAGCAGAATGGAGTTGCCGAACGTACGATACGTACAATAACTGAGAAAGCTAGATGTATGGTGCACGATGCTGGTCTTGATAAGAAGTTCTGGGGAGTAGCTGTTGGTTGTGCCGTGTACCTGAAGAACCGATCTCCAACGATGGCTCTTAAGGATAAAGTTCCTGAAGAAGTCTGGACGGGGGAGAGAGTGGATATATCCAATTTAAAGGTTTTTGGATGTAAAGCACAGGTTCTGGTAAAGGATCATAGTCGAAAGAAATTTGATTCAAAGACCGTTTTTCAAAACTCAAAACTCAAAACTCAAAGTGCTTTATTTCCTTTAGACCTTACAGGACTCTTGGACACGTCACACGTCACAAATTATAAACATACTTAAAACTAGGAAATAAAGTGATCACTTTGATCTTTCGTTCACTTCAATCTTTTTGAGGTAAAGTAAAGAAGCGAACAAGAAACCTTTACCTTGTTAGATTGTTAGTTTTCGAGTTGGAGCAAAACTCGTCCCAAGCTTTTTTATCGTCTAGATAATCTGATATTTTGTAGTAAGCCTTTTTACATAGGATATTTTTGACAATTTGTTTGAATTTATTTATTGATAATTTTTGCAACTCACTAGGAGTTTTGTTGTAGAAGCGTATACATTGCCCTTTAAAGGATACATTTATCTTGTTTAGCCTAGTTTTGGGCACAGCAAGTTTATTCTTATTTCTAGTATTTAAATTATGTATGTCGCTATTTTTAGGGATGACTGGATTGAAATGGTAATGACTGGATATGCAAGTGATTCAAAGGCATACCGTTTTATAAATATGAACGGTGATCCAAGAAGGATTGTCATTGCACGAGATGCTACTTTTATGGAAAAGGTTCCCGTGGTTGTGAAGAAACAAGAAGTTTCAATTTCAAAGAATGATTCTGTTCACATACAGAATATTCCTGTTCCTATAGTTGAACGAACAGCTCAGTCAGAATCTAGTTCACCGAGAGATTTTTTCGATTCTGTTGAATCAGAAGATGAACTAGAAGTTCCAGGGACAGAGGTAATACCTTCAACATCTGTTGATATAGAAACAGAGAGTCTTGAGACTGATAGAGTGAGACGATACCCAATACGAGATAGGGTTCTGAAGAGGGAAAAGGATATGGTATACAATTATCATGTATCGGAGAGTCCTGATCCTGTTTCGGTACAATATGGATAGAAGCGATGAAGGAAGAGTATACTTCGCTTATAATTAATGGAACATGGGAATTGGTAAATCGACCATTGGATCGAAATGTTGTGAAGACAAAGTGGGTTTTTAAATTAAAAGTCGGAGCTGATGGTAATATTCAGCGCCATAAAGCTAGGCTGGTTGCTAAAGGATATTTGCAAAAACCTGGAGAAGACTATTTCGAAACATTTGCACCAGTAGTTAAAATGTCGTCGATTCGTCTTTTGTTGGCACTAGCAGTCGAGAAAAATTTAAGCGTTCATCATATTGACGTGACAACTGCTTTTCTCAACGGTGAGTTAGAAGAAGAAATATATATGGAACAACCTGAACTTTTTGTCCAGAAAGGGAAAGAAAGCATGGTTTGCAGACTGAAGAAGGCTTTATATGGTCTCAAACAAGCTGCTAGATGCTGGAATCAAAAAATTCATTTTCATATCATGAATTTGGGGTTTAATAGAAGTAAATATGACCCATGTGTGTACATGAAGAATAAGGGCGGTTCTATGACAGTGATAGCGCTGTATGTTGATGATTTCTATATTTTTACTAACAAAAAAGGAGCAGCTGAAACTGTGAAAAGTCAGATCGGTGGTTCTTTTAAAATAAAGGACATGGGACAGGCAAGAGAATGCTTGGGAATCCATATTTTGTGGAAGAAAGATGGGCTGTATCTTTCACAAAAGTCATACATTACCAAGATTCTGGAAAAATATCAGATGTCCGATGCAAAACCAGTAAGTACACCGGTAGAAGTCAACTTACGACTAAAACCGGGAGAGAAGAATCAAGCAAACCCACAATTTCAAGAAATTATTGGTTCGTTAATGTATTTAGCGTGCTGCACGAGACCTGATATATCATACGCTGTGACAATGTTGAGCCAGTTTAATAACTGTAATGATTCAACACATATGGCAGCATTAAAACGTGTGTTAAGGTATCTGAAGGGGACTTTGGAGCTGTCGCTGCATTACAAGAGAAGTAATAATCCTCTGATTGCCTACGCGGATGCAGATTGGGGCAATGGGCCTGATGGGAAGTCTTTCTCAGGTTATGCTCTATATTTTGGTGGTGCTGCAGTATCATGGCAGTCTGCTAAGCAGAGATGCGTAGCATTAAGTACTGCAGAAGCAGAATATATCGCTATTTGTGAGGTTGCTAAGGAAGTGATATCATTGAATGGTTTATATGGTGAAATAACTGGTGTAACAGGTAAAGCTGTTACAATTTGCAGCGATAGTCAAAGTGCTAATAAATTAGTATATACTCCTGTAATAGGGAAACGTTCGAAACATATAAACATCAGATATCACTTTATAAGAGAATTAGCAGAGCAAGGGATCATTTCCGTTAGGTATTGTGAGACTGCTAAAATGCCTGCTGATATGTTAACAAAAGGAGTAGGCAGACCTAAGCATATGTTCTGCACACATCATATCGGATTGAGTGGGGATGTTGTTTGAAGACTTCATGGTCTAGCGGTTCAATCCTTTATGGTGTACTTAGGTTTAGTTTTTCGTGCCAGTATTTTTTGGCGCGTCAAGTGTTACTCTTTTGTTTCTTTCTTGGTTAAGAATCTCTGTTTTAAACGATATAAGAAAATACATTTTATTTTCAAGTTAATACTATTTATTATTTCTAAATAGATAATGAATAGCATTCCATTGTGATCAGCTCTTGCTATCAGTTTTATAATAATTTTAAAAACTGTCTCAAAAATTATTACCCGTTAGGAAAACTACGCGAGCCCTCACAAGCTTAGCTTTTTGCTAGTTAACATTAATTTTCCAAACAAAAAACATTATTGAACTTTGAATTTTTCCGCGTTTTTTTAATCTTCCCTTTCATGTCGACACGCTACTACAAATTCTATAAAATACTTGTTCTATGTCTGAAGCATGTTTTAATTAATGAACAATATTTTTATCTATGCATTTATCAGGTTGTTCGCAAGGTGGACAACATCGCAAAAAAAGTAAGTCCTTGTTTTTGGCTTACGTGGAATCTGCTGCTAATTTCATGATTATCTAGCAGACATTCATCTCACTGGCCGTGACGACAGAAATTTTTATACAACGACAAAGGCAGAATCTTTTGTGTACAAGCTAAACTGGTCTATAACTAACGGTTACTCATAATATACCAAAAGTTTACCAGCGCAACAAACGGTTTACGTGAACATTCATAGAAATAAGTGTGTGAAATCAAAATGTCAACTCCTGCCAGAAGACGCTTGATGAGAGATTTTAAACGGTACGTATTTCTAGAAATACTTGTGAGACCTAGTATGATACACGTCATGCATGAATACCTCCAAATAATTAGGAGTTGGAGACACCTTTGTTCTGGGTTGTGCTGATTCATGAAATTACATCACTGTCCTTTCATCGATTTCTATTTTATTGTATATTTTCATTTCAAATGTATATTATTAGAAGCAAGTATACCATCATTTCCATTAATGGACTTTTAAAGTCCCAAAAAGTTGTGAATGGACTAACCTACACCATGAGATAAAAGTTGTTTGTTAGTGTTCATTATCTAGGTTATCTAAATATTCACCTACATTCTTAGAACTTTAGACAAAAGGTTTTACGTCGAATATTTTAAATAAAAATAAAGTGCTTGCATAAAATTCCAATTACCTATTCATATCAATTTCAAGCAATCATGACCTTGACAATTTTGTACAAATGTAGCCTTTGTATGCTAATTAATAAGAGAACACAATCATAAAATTGAGGGCTCTACTTAACAATTACACTAAGGTGTTTTTACTACATGTGCAGTCAATAACTAATTCAAGTAGGTGTATACAATCTTCACTCTCTCTATCTACTTATATACTATACTATCTACTTACCAATAATAATTATTGTTGTTTACAGCTTACAAGAAGACCCGCCTACTGGGGTGTCTGGAGCCCCCACTGACAACAACATCATGATCTGGAATGCTGTGATATTTGGACCTCATGACACCCCATTTGAGGATGGCACATTCAAACTTACGATAGAATTTACAGAGGAATACCCTAACAAACCTCCCACAGTGAGATTTGTATCTAAAATGTTCCACCCTAATGTTTATGCCGACGGTGGAATATGCTTAGACATCCTTCAGAACAGATGGAGCCCTACATATGATGTATCTGCAATTTTAACTTCTATACAGGTAAAATAATTTTTACATATGCATTGATTTAATTATTTTAATAATTACTAGCTGCACCCATCATTATCATCTGCATAATCATGAAAAGCACTGTATGTCACTCGCCAACCCTGAATTTATATTCAAGCCAAACATCATGTTGATCCAGTATTCCAATATGACATAAAAGAGAAATTTGCAGGTCTAGTTACAGTAAAAAAAAGTTGCACAATAAATATTTATGTTGATATCATGTGTCATTATATGAATATTATTATTGACTAACATTATCTTTGTTTTTCAAGTAAAATAAGATCACTTCCTCCAAAACATTAAGAAGTAAATATAGAATAAGCATTGTCCTTTTAGTAAAACAGTTTTGTAATTATTTAATTCTGCTTCATGTCCCATACATAGTTAAATCTACTTCAGGCCAAGCCTCTCTTCTTTAACTCACTGATGTCAAGGTAATGTTAATTTTGATGACATACATCAGATTCTAGATGCTTTGAGTTTTAAAAAGTTGCCACAATCAACACTTCACAGACACTATTTTGACACTTTAGTTTTAGTCATTAGTTTACTCAAATAATACAATTAGATTTCAACAAGAGTCTCTTACAACACATAAATCTTATTAATTTTTTCCAAGTTTTTATTTAACTTGCAATATATCTTTCTTAGTTAGTAAAAGTCAAATCTTGTAAGCTGAAGTAGACCCACTTTTTCTTATACTACAAAGTTAATATTTGCTGTTTGTTAAGTTTCAATGCCTTTTTATGGTAAGCATGATTTGATTCTATACTCAAGATTGGCTCCAGATGAAGGAATTACTCAACAGTCAAAAGTATAAACACAAAGTTTTGTATACATATTTAATTTTGATTGCCAGTTTAAATTACACAATTATTTGACTGCTGCAAATATAAGAGTGTGTTTAAAAAAATATAATTAGTATAGTTTCATTTTTTTTAATGAATCTGCTATTCTGTAGTGAAACTGGGTTATTAAGATACAGGCTTTGCCTACTAGGACCCAATATATTATTCCAACAGTCTGTATTATACAAATTGCACTTACATATACTTCACTAAACATGTCCAAAACAATTCACTATGTAATAATTCTATTTTTTTGATGCCATGTTATGTAAGTGTTTAAACATATTTTATTTGTAATTATATGAAATATATTAAGCTATATAATATAATTAATGTATATTTTTTTTCTCTTTTCAGTCATTATTAAGTGATCCTAACCCTAACTCTCCAGCAAATTCAATGGCAGCACAGCTTTATAAGGAGAACCGGCGAGAATATGAGAAACGGGTTAAAGCATGTGTAGAACAATCATTTATTGACTAGCACGGCCCAGCCACCTATGCCACGCAGTGGCAGAAGCACCGGCACTGCAGTTGACGACAGCCGATACCTCCTTATTAATTCATTGGGACAAATGTGTAAATTTACATTCAATATTCACTATTGATCTGTAAATGTAAATTGAAGCTATGTGTGGGATTTATAAACTTAACTTTACTAACAATATCAACTCAACATTTATTAGCATCTGATTTGATATTAAGTTTCTGACATAAATGAAGCTGCATCATTGATAGCTCTCAAATCTACCTTTTTATTGTAAGGAATTGTAGAATCAACAGTCTGAGCATAGAACTGTTTATAAATATAATTAATCACCTGAGGGTTAGTTCTATTAGTAAAATATGTAGTTGAATGCCTTATAAGTTTAATAATTGTACGCGTTAAATCTTTTGTAATTAATTAAACCAAGCAATATTTACAGACCAAAATATATGTTTACAAATATCACGTGCCTAACCTAATCATTTATGTGTGTAGTTGGTAGTTATATTATTCTACTATATTTAAAAAAAATGCATAACTTGCTTGAGCTTTAATATTACATTGTCATGTATAATAAACACATAATTTTTCAGCAATATCTGAATCAATTAGGTCTAGACTAACACAATATGCTATTGTATCATAGAACATTATATTCATCATCATGGCTGTTTGTATTTTGATTTTTAACTTAACAAATTAACCGAACTATTGTTATTTATTTAAAAAAATTGCTACATATATGTATTTTTGTCCATATAAATAGTGTTCAACAAATCCTACAATTGTTTACCTAAAATAGTACAAGTATTTTATTTGTAATTGTATTTCATTTTTGCTATTTTTTTTATAATTTATCTAGTACCTGCCGTTTAAAATTCTGCTGCATGAAATAATATCCTTACAGAATTGAGTATTTAGCAAATCTACTGGTAGTAGGGTAAAAGCATAGTCCCAATGAATGTTTTTGAAAAGTGTAGCAGTTTTCTCATTTTTTTATTAATACTAAGGAATGTCTTAAGTGCTCCAGGACATTACATATATGTGTAATATTTGTCTTCTAGTAAAATATTATTTTTGGTTTTATAACAGTGTTTTGATTTTTTTTCCTAGATTTAATGTAAAGTGAAAATAAGTGATAAACGTTTTAAAAATAGTCATCTTATTTATTCGAAAATCATAAGTTTACATTCACCAAAAGGTATACAATGTATTGCTGTGATAATCATCTAAATTACAAAAAAATTATTACTAAGAAAAAACTAGGTAGATGCACAAGATGACCTATTTCATTACTTCAATCGTTTGAAACATACAATGATTAAATAAATCTCAATAAATACCTACCTAGAATCAAAATAGTTATACTTGTTATAAGTATCACAATTACAAATATCTTTTCATATTCCACGTCATCTGGTTTTCAAGTCTTCTTTCAACTTGTAATGTAATAGTTCCATACACACCATCGCATCTTCAGCACTATCATGCCCGTCCACAGAGTTCTGAATAATTTTCTTTAAATACTCTGATGACAAATTTCTCAAGGCTCTTTTATAAGGAGGGCCCATTTTATGAGGGTATAAGACACTGGTGTCGACTATTGTGTCGTGGATAAGTTTTAAGGCTTTGAAATCTGATTCTAAGCTATGTCCTACTAATATAGTCTTACTATTAAACATTGTTAAGAGGGTAGCTTGAACTTCTAAAAGAGTAGTTCTAACATTTGCCATTTGTTCCTCAGTGATACCGGAGTACCTTGTATTATAGTCAATAATAGGATGCAAAGGCCTTACAAGGGTCTCATAAATCACCTTACAAGAAGAATTTATCACAGTAACTCTAGTAAGATCAAGACCATGAGTAGTATAACACATTTCACAATCTAATGAATATACTCCATAATCATCCATAGATCTTTCAGGAGGCAATGTTTTCACATATCCCTTCAAGTTTTCAAAATCCACATACTCATAGACATGGCTAGGGGCTACACAACATCCATCAGAAGTAGCATCTTGGCTGCAGCACTGATATTTAGCTTCCCCTCGAACCCTGTACATCCTGTTAGGGTGATAGATGCATTCTTCATTAACTGATGCCAAGCCCTTCTTGGTAACTGTATATTCTTTTTTACACCTACAGCAAGTTCTCAAATAGCCCTTAGGTGGTGGTTGCTTGTTTTGACCATATATAATGGCTCTACCTTTTTCTCCACTTCCATGAGGTCTTGGAAATCCATTACTTTGCAATTGTTCTTCAGTGAGCACCCATTTGGAGATGTTTTTGTAAAACTTAGCTCCAAGAAATTCTTGGGAATAATCATTAACTTTTCTATTTTTACTTTCTATGCTCCATGAGCCCACAGTGGATTTGTTAGACGACTCTGATCCTATCACAGAACAAGAAGAACCTGTCTTCTTGACTCCATTACATTCTTGCAACTCTTTTCTTAGTCTGCTGACAGCTAGTACAGCAGAATTTTTATATATTTGTATGGTGGAACATTTCTTACTAGTACTGAGTTCTTCATGCTGAGCCCTGGCATAGGCATCTGTTGCAGTGACATACAGTTTAAGACATTCATCTATCATCATGTTCAAGTATATTGATCTAATGTTTGCTGCTATTTTTGAAGCAAGTGGCTCTAGTACTCCAGGTCTATCAATAAATTTTTCATTAGGGACATGTGCTACTCTTTGTGACCCTTTTTTTACAGTCTGGCATATAGTAGAGCTTGTGGAAGGTACAATTGGTGTTTTAGTCTGAGGTGCCATTGTTCTTTTAGCATTCATCATAGTTGATGCATATGGTACATGTGCTATGCGAATTTTAGAACTAGTGCTTGTACCACTTAGTATATTTTTAGGTACATCTGTTTTATAACTTAGGTTTTCATTGATACTGGAAGGAGTTGGGACCGATGGTTGTCTCGAACTATGAAACTCTCTAACCTTAGCTAATCTTTCTGCCATTGCATGAGCTGCACCACCTTTAAAATCGGGTTTAATGGGGGCTTTAGGAGTCACCTTAATATTTTTATCGATTGTCCTAGAAACTCTTTTCTTTCCTGGTACATAATCTTCTTCAGGAGCATCTTCTATTTTAAGAATGTCTTCAGAATTTCTTGGTCGCTCTGTATGTACATATTCTTCAAATATTTTTTTGCACTCTAAAGCAATTTTTTCTTCATCATCATCTGACAAATCATAATTGTCATCATCACTTTGACCATTTTCTCTATCAAAATCATCATTATCAGAAATTGATTTCTTTTTACTTTTCTTTTTCACATCATCTTGTTTGCTTTTGTGCTTTTTGTCCTTTTCTTTACTCCTTTTTTCTTTATGTTTAGACTCACTTCTAGAGCTTTTAGAATCAGAATGTCTTTCAGTCTTCTTTGATAAGCTATGCTTTCCATGCTTATGACTATTATCAGAACTTCTAGAACTATGGTTTTTCTTATCAGAATGTTTATCTTTACTTTCTTTCTGTTCTTTATCCTTGCTATTCTTGTGCTCTTTGTCTTTGCTACCCTTGTGTTCTTTTTCTTTACTTTTACTATGACGGTGTTCCTTTTCTTTCTCTCTGGTTAATTTTATGTTTGATTTCTTATCACTAATTTTATGCTTATCTTCTGAAGATGACTTTTCTTTGTTATGTGATTTACTTTTGTGATGAGATTTGTGATCTTTTTCACTTTTAGTGGCCTCGCCATTCTTTGCTTTGCTGTCAGAGGTAGTATGTTTAGATTGTGATATAAGAGCCTTATCTTTTTGCACAATCATTTTACTTTCTTCCACAGTTTCTTCATCTAATATTATTTCATCAAGAATCTCAAACTCTGGCCCCAGATCATCAAAGCCATTCAAATCATTAGACAATTTTTTTTTCTTATTATCTGGTTCTTCCTCATCACTTGAAAAACAAGGTGCTAATGATCGAGGTGTTGGTTGATAAGTGACCGATGATTTACTATATTTTACTGGATTTGATGGTTTATACTCCAAAATTTTCTTTTTACTTAAATTTTTGTCTGAAGATGGGACATAATTCCGTTTATTTGATGTATCTTGAGTTGTTGGGTCAGGTGTGTATTCTGGGAGTTCCTTTTCTGTCCCTGGTAGATATTTCTCCTTCGATTCAGTAATCCCCGGTGGTGTATATGTATCATTTAGAACATTCTCAGAGGAACCCGGCGTGTATTTCAGAGGTGGAGGAATATAAACGAAAGGTTTTGAAGATCCATTTGTGTCTACAGGCCTTTTTATTGGAATACTAGCAGGTTTTCTTGGCGTGTATGGAACCGGTATATGTCTTTTTCTCTGTTCATTGATGTCCTCGTTGTTTTCAGCATCGGTATTATTAATTTTGTTGAGTTCCGCTATTGGTGTAGGGTTGTATGTGGCTTTGGTTACAGAGACAGCACTCGGTTTGTTGATGTCAGCGATTGTGTCTACTACTGCAGCTTGAGTCGACGCCAGTGTTGCAGACCCATCTGTCTGCTGTAGAACTCTTTGAACTGCTGCGGACACTAATTTCTGTAGAATCGCCCCACTTTCCATCGCTTCATTAGTCGTGTTTTGCAAATCTTTTCTCGCATGGCGGAAATGACAATAAGGCCTATCACATGGACCATTTTCATAGAAAGGACAATTGATTCCATTAAAGTAACCAGTCGATGGAAGCATTACTTTAACAATATTTATATTATACTAATAGTTAAAAATTGCAAAACAAATTCAGTGATCAAGAAAGAAATATGAATGAACGAAGTTTTATTTTAATGAACATAATATTAATCATAGACCAGAGAAGCATAGACTAAAAATTTACCACAGATTTCAACATCATCTTGGTGCGACGACCATTTGCGGCGGCTAGACCAGTGCTGCCATTTTAGGCTCTTTCTGAGCTAGATCTAGCATTTTTTTAGAACCTATGATAGAATTTTTTCACCTAGTCCTTTTTTAACTTTAACATATCAACAAAGTTTGCCCGTTACGTAAAGAATGTATGATCGCCTATGGTCAATTCTACGCTCTATCTCTATTGCAATAGCAAAACGACTACATGTGTGAAATGTCCTAGGATATTAAGTTATTTATTATTAATTGGATATCAAAAGAACTATAGTGGAGTTGTGGTGGGGACTTCTAACCCTGTCGCTATTTTATAGCTTTCCTGTCCCTTCAAATTTTAGTTATATTTTTAAAAGTAATGGTGTAATATTAATAGAGTACGAGCCCATGTGTTGGAAAGTGATATAATGTAGTGAAATATGTCTTTTCGTCTTGATTGTTGATTGAAATATTGTTAAAACTATTCCTAGAGTTACCACTGCCTCATTAAGGCAAGACTAGATTTAACTGAGAATTTCTTTCTGACGCTTAGATTATTGTGACTAGCTTCTTACTACTTTTTCATCATAACAATTTTATCATTTTTCATCATAACAATTTTATCATTTATCAAATAATTGAAAATATCGAAATACTGACACTGGCAATATGCAACGAGCACAATGGGCAATATGCAATTTAAAAATGAGGGTGTTTTGGCGGGAACGCGGTAAGAGTCGTGTCGCCCCATTGTATTTTTTATTGATTTTTCGAGTGTTTTGCGTAAAATCAGTGGTGTTCTATTCTTAAAGTGCCGAATTACAAACGCGAGTGTGTGATAATGTTGTGAAACATGACTTTTCGTGTTGATTCTAAAACTCCATTCAGAAGCTTATAGTAAAGTCGCCACTACTTTACTAAGGCATGACTTGATTTGACTAACGGTTCAAAAACACTGACAAAATTATAAAAGTGAAGTTTCCAAATAGAGACATTGTTCAAAGGCTCAGATCAAACACTACTTCAAAGGCCTCTGTATCCAGACCTCAGATCAAAAACTACGACCATAAACACTAAAAAAAGAAGTAATTAGATTTGATTGACGTACATTTGTAATGTCAATGTCATTAAATATCAATAACAAAAGTTTACTCCTTGGACCTTGGACCCTTCATATACGTCTGAGGTTTACTCGCTCACACATAACAGAAAAAAAATGTTGTTCTTTACCTTTTGATTGCGAAATGATTAGCGAGTTGCGGCCTTGAAATTTATTGTGGTAGCAGGTTCTCAGCAACAAGTTTCACAATAATTGGAAGGTAATGTCATATACTTACGAAAAGCTATCGAAACCACATGCCAGGCTATCATGGAGCTATTTGTAAAACTTTTACGTGTGTTTCCTCGATCATTTAGGGAGCTAACTAAAGTTATTATAGACTGTTTTGATAGTTTGATAAGTGTATTTCAATATTTATATCCAGATTTCGGTGTCGATTAACTCCCCGGCATGATGTTGGAGCAAGTTGTGGAGGATTATGCTGCTTATTTCAAATTGGATGTACTCGACGGGTTTCAAACCGTTCAAGATGTAGTGGACAACATGCTGACAAGGCTCGAAGAGTTGACGAGTGTCCTGCAGATGATCAAGTTAAAAAACAGTGATTGTGTTCTGTCAGTTTCAGAAGATATTAGTAGATACAGAAGTGAAATTACCATTCTTTCAAAAAAAATCGCTACACTTAGCTATGTTATAGTAAAATTACAGAATAACATAGAGCTACTTGAGAAGCAAGTTGAAAAAGCAGAAACTGACTTTGGAGTGAACAATGAGAACAAAATAAAAAGTTTATTGAAACCCTTCTTAAAAAGAAATACCAGTACTCCTGTATCGAATATTGTACCATTTGAGACATTGCAAATTGAAAGTGTTATGAATAATTTTGAAAATAGCACCTAGCATATGGTTTTGTTTCTAAGCATAAATCAAACTAAACTGTTACATTCTGAATTCATTTTTATTTCAAGTAGACCTAAAATGTAACTATGTAAAAAAAAAACAGAATGAAACTTACCTGACCTGATATTATTTCCTTGGTAGCAAAACATACTTAACTTTCATGTTAATTCTTTGTATAAGTACCTTTACTCGTATAAAATAATTTTTAAATTTTACCCAATTTCATATTTCATGAATAATTTTACCTTTTGTAATAGTGTTATGTTATCTATATTCATTTTCAATAATATTTCACACATCTTAATATAGTTATAGTCACCTATAGTGCCTTATTGGTTAGGGTTGTAGTAATAAAAGATAAGTTTAATATTATAAAACTAGTTTTACTTTTTAATCAGTACTAAAAACTATTTTTACAAGATATAATGAAAGTAATAAATCAGGTTCTCCATGCATAAACAAACTTACACATAAAAATTATTAGGTCTCAATAATTTCAACAAGTATTACTATTTTTATAACACTAAGAAGTAATTGTATGCAATTAAGAACTTCTTTCACATTGAGGCAACCTGGGAATGGCAAAGTGAAAAAAACTTAGTTGTCCAAATATCACTTTGAGAATGAATACTATTTTTATGGATGAGTTGCTTCTCTATTAGTTTTTAGGGCAGGCCTAACAGTAAAAATAACTATAATGACCTAATTTCATGGGCGAAAACCATCACAGACTGGGTCCCAGAGGTTTGAAGCCACCAGGCCAGTCCACATGACGGTGAAAAGATGAGCTTGATGCCTGAATACCTCAATAATAACATACAGCGGCATGGAAAAATGGAAGAGCGGCCTTTGCCCAGCAGTGGGATAAGATGAGCTAAAAGTATCGTAATAGTATTTAACACAATATAACATTTCTGGCCAGGAAAACTTAAAAAATATTGTTCATCAAAATTAAGTTAACACATTCTTATTAATCACACCTATATTATGAAATTTAGATTAAAGGAACAGAACACTAAAATAAATTCTTATAATCTTACTTAGTACCTGTTGAACCAAAACCAGATTCTGCTCTTGTAGTTTGAGATAGGTTGGTTACTTCTTGTAGTACTGGATAGTAGATTTTCTCACATATGAGCTGAGCGATTCTATCACCTTTCTTGACTTCAAAATCTGTATTGGAATGATTGAATAAAACAACACCAACATTGCCTCTGTAGTCTTCATCTATAACTCCAGCTGAAATAGAAAAATTTATGATACAGTAATACCCTGAATTATGCTACCCTGTTTTATGCGAATTCAGAGATACGCGGTTTTTCTTTTTGATTGCCGCGCGCATTAGCTCTCCTATTCCCCCCCCTTAGTGTTCCGTTTACAACAGGTTCAAACGCGTTCCACATGGAATCCTTTTACGTATGCAGTGTGTTTCATTGATAATCTCTAATTATATCATACAAAAGAACAAAAAAATTATTCATTTGAACCTAACGAGAAACTGACTGTCTTTGTAGCGTAAACTGAATTTTATCAGAGACTTTGAAACAAAACTAAAAAATATTATTGCAACATTATTAGAATATATGAAGCCTTCGACATCAAAATAACTTATGCTGCTATAGGCTTATGTTGTTTTATTCATATCAATGTAAATTGTTTTATTATCAAACATTTTACTATGTTACTTCTAAATTATTGTTTTTTTTAAACTTTGGTCCAGATTAAACATACTTTATATGTATTTATATGCATATTTGAACCCCGACTTACGCGAATTCGACTTACACGGTTATGACTCGGTCCCACCTATCATGTAAGTCTGGGGTATTACTGTATATTTAGATTTAGACACCAGAGCTTTAGATAGCATGCAATGTAAAATTCCGTTTCTTAAAACGAAAATGACAATAGACTATGATCCGTAAGTCCGCATGAAATATTTAGGGATAATCATTGTCTAACTAATACAACATGGGATTGTCAAAAAAACATGTACAATTAATACAGATTTTTGAAATTCCTTGCATAACGGACTAAAATGGGATCTCTCAATTTATCATTTTTTTTTTATAGCTGACAGGCTTGGTGTTTGACCACAACTCACCTGATGTTAAGTGACGGTGTGGTCGAAGATGGTAAAGCACACCTAGCCTGGAATGGAACTGGCTTTCAAGTGAGGCTGCCGGAACACACCGTTAGATGCTTGGCGACAGATTTTCAACTTGAGGGTGGTAGCTAGCCAGCCGAGTACTAGAAAGTACTCTACCACCACGCTATGGTTTCCTCACGATGTTTTCCTTCACCGACAGCTCAAGCTCATTGTTGGGGTTTGAACCCACGCCCTTCGGCATGCGAACCGACCACGCTAACCACTGAGCTATCATCGCTATAAAATACATATATCATAACGCTATATAATCATACCTCCAACATCAATGAAGTTCTTCACGGCTAATCCTGAGCGGGGCGCCACTCTCCCATAGCAACCAGGAGGTAATTCAATTTGTAAATCAGTTTTCACCAACTCTTTGCCACGTGCAGGAACAACATAATCATATGCACTGTAAATAATATACAAATCATCAACCATTCACACTAAGGTAAAGATCGTTTTGTAAGGGCATTACTTACCTCTTTAAATCAAATCCAGCTGCCTTTTCAGAACCCTTCATGGGTGGAAATGCATTTTCACTCAAGCGTGTGAATTTCAAAGCTTCATAAGACATGGTAAAGAGTTTTGTGATACTGTTTATTAGACGAGAAATCTTGATTTATTGATCAGTGTTAACAAACACGTTTAAATGATTAAAAATTACAAATAAAATATGTCTAGAACAAAATTGGCGCGAAAGTCCCGCGAGTACAATTATTATTACAAGTTGCAGTCCGAAACAGATTAATAGCACTAATGTAATAAGAACCAATCTACACAGTTCAGTTGTATTGGCTTATATGGCCCCTTTGTCATATCGTAGAATAGACTTGTTGGTTTTCAAGATAGCGTTTGTGTGTTTGGCGCTAATGCCGTATTTCGGTATTTAGAATTTTACTACCGACAAAACGTCATTAATCTATCAATTATCAATGCCAAATGGAATGTCTTCTTCTTTATTATTGGCGTCCTACTTTGTGAATTTGCTAAAGTCAAGTGTTTTTGATATTTTCAAGTATTTTACGAAAAAGCATGTTTAATAGGTCTATGTCATTCAAAATAATCCATGGTCATGTATAGAATCTCATTGAATAAGAGTCAAACATGACACACTGGAAAAATAAGCACAAGACTTATAACCTACGTACACCGTTATAGGTTTGAACCATGAACCCTAAACGACAACATTTGTATCACTTTCCCAAACTCGCGCACGTTATTCCGCACTGATTAAAACACATTAAATTAAGAGAAATTATATAATAGAGTAGAATAGTGAATATATATATATGTATTTTACTTGGTGGTAGATGTCTTTAGTAGAAAGTGGTCTAGGTAGGTACCATCGCAGTCCCCGGAGTGTCACCGGTGCAGCTTTGGGGAGGATACCGCAGAGCACGCACTGGTGACATGCCCGGGGGAGGCGGAACCGCGACAATCCCTGGTCGCGGTTGTGGGGGCAGACCAAAGAGTAATGTAATATAGGGGGCAGACCTCTCCTTGCCGGCCATCTTAGCTAAGATGGTCGCCGACGAGAGGTCATGGGAGGCGATGGTCTCGTTCTGCGAGACCGTGGTCTCACGGCGAGAGGCCGAGGAGCGGGAGAGAGAGCGGGATCCTCTAGCTCCTCCTCGTCGAAGGGTGCGGGTACGGAGACGAGCCAATCGGGCTCGTATTCCGTCTCCGATTGGAGGGCCTGGGGCGTTGGATGCGGGGCTGTCTGACGCCCCACACCAGGGATACCCCTCGAGAGTAGGTGACGTGCCACATGTTCCCGGCGCGTCGCTGGAGCCGTAGGGAGGTTTATCCTCCGCGAGGTGGGTCCGGAAGGATGCTGGCAGTACAGGGTTGCGGCGAAAGTGCAAGCGGTCCCGCGACCCTGTCGCAATGTAAACGGAACCCCACGGAAAAAAAATGAAAAGGTACCACCGCAGTACCTACCAGATATTACCACTAGGCAGTAGTGTGTAAATATTATTGTGTTCCGGTTTGAAGGGTACTGCAGCTAGCGAAATTGTGGCTGTTGAGACTAACCATCGATCATATCAAAGTAATGAGCGCCAAAGCGACGATACCCTGGACTTTGTTTTGCTATTTAAAATTTTGTGTATCGCTGTCATGGACATGCGTAACCTCTTACCATGAGGAAAGCGTATTGTTCGCCTGACAGTTAGTCATAACTTTTATATTTAAAAAAGTTAAATTAAAAAAAAACTACAACTAAAATATACACTCGAAAAAAACACAAGTTAGGCTGATTTATGGCGATTATTAACTCGTGTTCAAATTGTTTAAAATAATGAGTACAACGCCCTCTATCGGTTTGGTACACACTAAACTTATAACTCTGTATAGGTACCTATGTACATGATTGCTAAAATCATAACCCTCCTTTTTGCGTAGTTGGATGTATGTCAGTTTCAATGAAAATTAAATTGCCTCAATTGTTATCCGTTTTTAATCAACAAGAGTTAATATTAAAAATATTTGTGGTAGTTATAAGTATTAAGGCCTATTCAGACCGCCTGCGGTAGAGAAAACCGCATGGGTATGCGAAAATCCCGCTGTTCACACCACACCGGATTTCGCAACCGCCATGGGTAGCGAAACTTTCTCGTTTTTGCCCAGCAGTCATATACGTGTCGACAAAGAATACACACGTCACTTGCGTAGTTTTTTTTTCTGATGGACAGTGAGAGATGACATGGGAGGATGGACAAGGGAGGGATAGTATCGCTACTCCCGCACCGCACCGTTGCTGCGCCAGCGGCGGAACTTGTTTCACTAAATAAGCGTAAAATACTGCGTAAGGCGTACCTAGTCGTTACGCAGTAGGCACATCCAATTTCGCTCTAGGCGCGGAACTGCATAGAAATACCCATTCGAAACCCGCGCAGTATTTCTCGCTACCCAGAGCGGTAGCGAATAACGCTTAGGTCTAAATAGGCCTTTATACAGAGTGATTGGTTTGTAGATCGAAACCTTTCAGGACGATCTTCAGTAGATGTCGGGCTATCTCTTAAACGATATTTTTTTACAGAGAACTTCTCCGCTTTGTGCTTTAAATTGCCAATTACTGGAAATACAGGTACTCATTACGCGTTTTTGATTCTTGTTACTTAACTAAAACCGTAGAATGTTAAAGCGCTCCCCGTTACTAATGCTGTTGATTATTAAACTTATTCAGAAATATACAGTCACAATGGCACAGCTACAATACCACAAACACACACACGCACACACACACACACACACACAAACCAGCAAAATTAAAGTATAGGAAAATTCAAATACCTACCTGCAATAAAAAAATCATCGATCTGAACACATTTTTCTAAAAAACTGATTTCAAAACCATTTCACCCACATAGTACGAGTACATTTTAATGATTCTAATGAAACATAATTTTAATTTAGGAAGATTTTTTAATGCTGTATATGAAAGTAATATTAAATTCATTTTTGAGATATCGATAAAAACATACCATTTTTCAAAAAAAATAAAAAAATCAAAAGTCATTTATTCAGTTTAGGCCCTGGTAAGGCACTTATGAACGTTAAGTTACATGTTTGAATCTACCACCGGCTCGTAATTACACTTCAACTGAGAAGACTCCGAAAGCAAAGTTTCGAAAAGTTTACCGAAGTTTCAGTGGGTTTCAAACGCTTGTTTTATTTCGAAAAAATACTAATGACTTCTTAAGATAAATCAAAGAAATTAACCCCAAACAAATTTAAATTTGTATAAATATAAATAATGTGTCAGTATTAGTCGTAAAGGTATGTTATGCAATACATATGAAACAAAAGCTGATTCAATAATTTTGTTTTCTGATATCAGCAATTTAACGTCCTAAACGGAAAATAAACAATTTTTTAAAAATTAAATAAATCTCAGCCCACTATTTACGTTAAAAGATAGCCTTAGATCTGCTTAAGCATACCTAATAAGGTTTCGGTTAGCAAACCAATCACCCTGTTTACCTACTTACTAATAAGAGGCATTAAATAATGCATAAAAATAAATGAATGACCAAATTAATATAAATGTTGCTGCCTAATATGCTATGAATTTGAAATGACTAAGTGTACGATCACTATATTTACAGGCATATTATACTCGTACAGGGCCCGATTTGGAGGTCTAGAGGCCCTGGGGCAACGAAAGAGTGGAGGCCCCTAATTATTTTCCTAATAAATATTCAAAATAAAAATCGTTTATTGCGAGTATGGGTTATATTATACAGTTGTTATAGCAATGTTAAACGCTCTTCTATATTCTTCCATCTAATATGCAAATCGGTAGTGAAAAATCAGAAACTATGTTGATCCTAATACGTATATTGATATATCTATGTATATTTTTATTTACATATGTCTTTCAAACAATTATTGCTGACAAATAAAACTATTTCAACAAAGAATATAGTAATTAGTTAAAATTGTGGGGGCCCTTTCTTGTGGAGGCCCCAGGGCAGTTGCCCCGCCTGCCCACCCCTAAATCCGGCCCTGTACCTCGTAAGACTTGTGGTTTCCGAATTCCGTCCCAATCCCAATGTACAAAAAATATCTACCTGCCACAAAAAGGTCTCAAAGATTCGGATACAAAATTAAAGTGAACGACTGATTCAAGCGCGATTAATATCTAACTACCAAAAAACGCACAAATAAAATTTGGAAGTGCAATAGACATTTTGGCGATCAATAATTTTAAACTACGGGAAGCTATAGTGTGCGGAATCATTATGAAAATGTAATAGTGTCCTCGTAATGCCTACTATGCTAAAATTTTTGCCGCGCTCTATCGTACCAACTTGTATTTAAGAACTTATAAACGCCGTTCACCAAACATGTAGCAAAGGTCTTTGCCCAATAAAAAACGGAATCCCAAATGAGAGGCGCTTCGTGTATTACTGTGATTCATTCGAGTGAGCCCCTAAGAAGGGGAGTTTGTCCATTTTTATATTTACGTCGAGTCCCTCGCGACATGCGCGGCGTCTCTCTCTATGCCAGTCTCGCTACTACAGTTTCACGCACGTACACCAGCGCAATGAAACTCATGTAAATATTACTACTACGGTGATATTTACGCGCGAATTGTTATTTTTAAACGTTCAATACGCAGTACGAGTGCTATAGATATAAACTAGTGTGAAATATACAAAGTTTTATGTGAAAATTTACGAGAAAAGTGTCTGAGTTGTTCCGCTTCGATCCAAGTCTGAGGAAATGCCGCCGTTCTCAATGTGCCTATTTCAGGAAGCGTTTCAGCAAGGAACTTTTCGTTCTCATAACTTACGCTAGAGGTCAGTATAGACTTTAAAGAAAGTTTTGTTTTTATAAAATGCAATAAAAGTGAAGAAATCTAAAATTATTTCGTGCATGTATAAAGTTCAATCACCGACAAGCTTCCCTCTATCATCCCTTCTCCGCCCTTTACGCATGATCGACCGGAGTTTTGGGGTTCCCTTTGTAGGGTAGGGTGCGATAAAGGACACATATAGATGTAGATAGATAGATAGGTAGGTAGTCATTGTGAACGTGAGTTGTGTGTGTGGACATGGGACGCGACAAGTAGTTACAAAGCAAGCCTGTGTAATGTTATAAAAGTACATACATTTGTTATCTTTCATTAAAAGATTTAAAGATCACTGGGTAAATAATAGTTATTATTGTTTTTTTAAATAATAAGTTAAATGAATAGTTACTGACTAGTGGCTAATGCCAGATTTAAAAAAGTAGTACCTTAGTAAACAGTTGGAAATATTATGTGGAGAAAGGAGTCTTCATCCATAGGTATTCTACGCAAAGTTACAAATTTACATCATCTCTAAATATTTCCATTTAATGACATTTGTAGAACTTGTGCGCAAACAATACAGAATTAAACTATTGCTGTTTTTAAAATCACGAAAAAAAACTATTTTATATTAAGATCATTTAAATATATTATTTAATTTCGTGTAAAAATATTATTTTAACTCTCAACTAAGGGTAATAAGTACTTTATTTCTGTTAAGGGTAATAAGTACGGGATTTCTGTGGTTTAGCAAATTTTATGCTACATACGTACGTAGGTACATATTATTATGTAGTAGGTCCGTCATAATAACCTCAAATTTTTGTGTCGTTGTATCAATATACAATGTAATTATTTTTAAGAAAATAAAGAAGAAAGATTTATCATCACAATCGCCAACAGAAACAGTATTTAAAAGCATATGTACAACGTACGTACATAGAGTTCATAATTATATTTATTACCGAGGCTTAATCGCGCATAATAAATCAAATCACGAAAACTATGTTCCGTTCAAAGATTTAGATGTACAGAAGATAATAAAATTATTCTTGTATGGATATAATGTGTATCATAGACAAATATTAATAAAAAAGCGGCAAAAAGAACATTGCAGCTAAAACCGCAGTTAGTTATTTTGATTTCGCTAATTGCTCATCAGTACCTTGTAATCTCGTTTTATTCAAATCGAACTCGAATTTCCCGCACCCCACCCACCCGTAGTAGGAACATGCAGACTTTAAATGGCTAATTTTATTACGCCAAAAATATTATTGTTCAAGTAATTATTAAAGCATTTTATTCCGAAAAAAAAAACTAGAGATGAATAAAAATTTATAGATTATCGTCATTAACGTAGCTGGGATGTTTGTTTTCATAGGTACCTACTGGCGACCGGTCCGAAATTATTCGTCGCGATTGGTTCAAAATCCATAACTGGCCCCCGAGAGCCAGGTGTCGTTCACACCGCGGCCTCGCGCCTCGTCTCGTTAATCACTCGTGTTCGCTATTGTTAAAAGCGCGCCGACTAGCCAGCCATCTTTGTCAAATTACGGCGACTCAAATATCTAATTCGTTTGTGTGTGTTTATTATAATCAAATACAACAAAACAAAAACTTCGCGAATGACGCGTTAGCGGCGGAATTGAGTGCATCGCTACGTTCTCTTTTGTTTGACGATTAGCTGACGCTAGCTAGCTATGTTCTGCCGTTGAATGGTAGCGTAACGCGATTACGGCGTTAACAACCAGTCGACCATTAAAATGATGGATGATGTCGTCTTTTGCAAAAACAGTGCAAAGTGTTAGTTTTAGTGAATCAAGTGAAGGGTGTCTTTGATGTTAATGTTCGGGTGTAAATGTGATGAAAACTGCGTCGTAATCGGCAAAACTCATTGGATAAACGAGTGAAATGGCGATGCGGAGCGCGCGGGCCCGAGCATGCGCGCCAGTTTCCCCACGTTCGCTTGGAACGCACTAAGTGTTCTACGTTTACGTGCATATCAAAATGGGAAGGTCGAGATTCCCAGGGAAACCACTCAAGTTTCAAAACAGAAAGCGAATCAGTGTTCTATCAGGGACTATTTACCATGAGACTGCTTCAGAGAGTCACCCGCCCGCCCGTGGCAATGCTTCTAATGATTTTGCTGGGGAACAAGAGGTAAACCTTGTTTTGTGCCATCATGTCTCGTTTGTGAATCAATCATACCAAAATAATGGTCAACATACGGATATGTTTTGTTTACGTAATATCTACAAGCGTTACGAAGCGCTAATCGCTGCTAGCATCTTTCATGTCGTTCGTATCTATGATTCTACTATAGGGTCTTTGACAACTCTGTGTTCCATTTTGATTATGTCAACAAAATATTCTCTGCAAGGTGTTTTTCGAATCTTTGATAAGCCAAGCCCAACATTAGACATTAAACATAGTGCATTAATTGTATATAGTTGGTAAACAAATTAGAAAAAATATCTATATTGAGCCAACATAACCTCATAATTATTTGTATTCTTTTGTCTTTCATTGACAAATCTCAAGGCAATCTCAAGGTGTCCACCTAACAATCTGAGTTAGCAACTTATTAAACATTGTCTTATCAATTTGATAGCATTCTTGTACAATAAGGAGCCAAAATTTCGTAGGTATATTAATTAATATTATAATGAATGTCATGTCACACGACCCAGACTGGTGGATTGAGACATTGTTAACTGATGTCTCAGTTTGTTCAGACAAATTTGTGAAGCTTTACAAGTTGTAAAGTGATGATTTGAGTTGAAACTATGTAAGTTATGACTAAATTATGTCAGTATTAAGTCAAATATTTATAAAAATGTTGAGTAATGTTTTTGAAGTTGTTATTCGGTAATACTTAATGATTTGAAACCCAATGCAGGCGAAAACAAAAGTACCTAGTAATAAATGTGCAACCCAAACCATATTAATCAATAACCTAACCACCTAGTTTTCTCAAATATTTCTAAGAAATGATCATATTTATTTTCACAGGTCAATATCATTCCATTAAATATTTTAAGGTTACAAAAAAGTTCTTTTATAATATAACATTCCTCTGATTCTTAGATATTAACATAGTTATTTCAATATTTTGGCTTTGCATATTAGTGTAATAGTATGGCAAATATTTAAATGTAAATATTTAAGGTCTGACATGTCTAGTAGGTTTTGAGCAATACTTTTTATTACAACAGAAACTATTCATAAGAGATTTTCATTTAGTACATTATAAAAGTGTGAGATATGTACATTATTTTGTTTTACTGTAATTATAGTAATGTGCATGTGATGTGTGAGACTTTAACAAAGTCTAGCATAGTTTAAATCTAAATAGACATTTTTTTTAAAATGTAAGTATGACTACAAACATTTAAAATTTACAGGAAGAAGAGAAGAAAGAAAATAATAATGAGAATGAGACAAATAAGAATGAGGTCACAGATGAATTAAATAATAAACCAAATAACCTGGATAAGAATCCCAATGATTCAGCAAAGTCCCCAGTGAGAACCAGATCACAAAACAAAATGGAGCCAAACAAAGGCGATAAACCTAAACCAGTGAAGAAGACTGTAACATTTGGCACAGTAGAAAGCTGTGAAGACATCTTTTTCCCACTAAAGAAAATTCCTACCAAGCACCATGCTCCTCTTGTGCCCATCATCAAAAAAAAGTCGGCATTGAAACAAACCGAATACTCTACCTTTAATAGTATTCTCAAACCAGCAAAACTAACAGATTTAAGCTCAAAATCATCATCAGAATATCAGGAGGGTTATCAAAGAAAGAACTTGAATCCTTTATCTAAACCTATGAATAAATTCTCACAGTTTAGTGAAAGTCGTTGCATATCTCCTCCCCCAAGAAATATGTCACCGGTTGATAAAGATAGTGGAAGCTCTACAAAGTTTGTTTTGCCCACAAGGAGTGCACATTCATCTCGCGTTATAAAGCCAAACAAGAAGTTCATAGATGGAGAGGAACAAAGTACTGCAAGCAGTATATCAACGGGCAAGGTTCTACGAAAACCGAAATTAAAGAGAGTAGTGTTTAACAACTTACATGATGATGATGAGACACCTGATGAAGAAGATCTTGATAAATACATTATTGAGAAAGATAAGGAAAAGCAGATAAAATCTTCTAACTTGTTTAAGGATAAGACAACAACAAATTCATTTTCCAGCCTTGGCACTGGTCCAAGACAACCTGTGCATGACTTGTTTTCATTTGAAAAAGATCCTGAATATCCACAGGACGAAAATTCAAACTTGGAAAGTGTGGATACTGTCAAGAATCAAATGACTAAAGAGGATCGGACAGGGCATGCTGGCCGCAAATTGATGGATATATCCGATGCTAGCAGCTCTAGTAGCACAAGCAGTGAATCGGAGACCGGAGAAAGTTGGGATAGTGACAGCCCTGAAGGTAGTGGAGGAGATGAAGAGAAACCACCACCTCCGAGCCCTGAGAAAGACAAGTCTTGTGCATCACAGCTACTTAGAGGCAAAGTTATCATCAGGGAAGCACGTCTACAGCTTGCTACTCCATCTGCCCCAACAGGTTTAGATGGGCCATTTACAGCTACTGCATCTTCTCGTAAGATTAACTTATTATTATTTTTTTTACATTTATAAGACCCATACAGTAAAGATAATTCTATATAATACATATATTGATAATAACTTACAGTCTCAATGTAGTAACAATTCATGCATATTTCTTTCAGCTACAAATACACCACCGACAACAGTAACATGTGGGGTGTGTGGTGCCGTAAGATTTTACAGATTTGTAAAGCAAGCACGCAAATTCGGAATATTCTCTTGCGAGTCTTGCCGCAAGTTCATATCGAAGATGTTGAAAAAAGAAAAGCTGTCCCACAAAACTGGTATTGTCCAGATGCTGGAATGTTTGAAAGGAGAAGGTATAAGGAATAATATTTCTTTAGATCAACCACAGACACTATTATCTCTATATTATGTCCTGCTAAAGCAAGCTTTATTTGTCAACATCTTACTGGAAAAAATTGTTTAAAAATAGTAAAGCAAATTAACAATGTATGAATTTTAAAATCCTGTTTATTATGAATATTTAGTCATGTGGCATACAGGGTATGTTGATATATTTAAATAATAAATAAATAAATATTTTAGGACACATTACACACAGCGCCATCTAACCCCAAACTAAGCAGAGCTTGTGTGATGGAAGTCAGATAACTGATAGAATACATAAATACTTTTTTTTTTTTGTAAATACATACTTATAATACATACAGAACACCCAGACACAGAACAAACATTTGTTTATACCAAACAAACATTTGTCCTTGGCGGGAATCGAACCCACGCCCTACAGCTCAGGCAGACATACTCCCAATGAGCCAACAGGGCTGTCAAGCTGTCCCTACGGCTGCTGCTTTGTGCTGAGGGCTTATGAATTTATGTTTTATCTTTTAGGTAACTGCAATGTGCCACCAATAGTGAGATCCCAGCAATGGAAGTTATTACCATGTACAAATAAAACACGATGTCCAGCTTGCTGGTTGAAGATGTGCCTAAAGGCATTCCAAGTTCCTCCAAACATAAGAGCTGGTTTAACAGCCATGTTGCCACCATATATGCGATCAGGTTTGAAATCTGTATCTACAATGACACCTGCTAATCCATTGAGGATATCAAGTCAGTCAACAACACCCCAGTCTGTGTTTGCTGTACCTGCTACCAATGACAATGAGAACAAAATCTTTGGTGCTTTGAAACCAACAAAAAAATCCGAAGATGTTGAGAAAGTGGAGGTAAATAATAGGTTACTTTTCTTTTATTGTTAACTTATGTTCTCTCACTATACCTATCCTACGTTGCTATGTATTGCTGAAATAATTCAAACTTTCGGAAGTCTAATTTTTTTTACATTTTAATCAATGTTGAAGTGTATAATGTTGATTATTTGAACTAGTAATATTTGTACTACTGCAGTATGTAGCCACGAAAAAAGAAAATTTTGACCAGCAGATATGTTATGGGTAGCTTACCATCATACCGAATATTTGCTCATTCTTACACTTTTTCACAAATTGAGCAAGTATTCTTGTACCAGAGCGACCTAGCTAGCATATTGCAATTGTTCATCAAATTAATTATTACAAAGTCGTCAAAGTATTTAGATAATTATGGAAAGTAATGTGGTATAAACACATTTTTCTTTAAATGTGAGTAATCCGCATAAGTAAAACAAAAATATCTAATCTAGTTATTGTTATCTTCACAGGAGAAGGTTACGAAAGCTTCCACTGGCGTCGCAGCTGACGATATGAAAGAAGAGTTCACCACCAATAGAAAGCGACAGCTGACAACACGAATAAAAGTGCGCAAAAAAGACAAATCAGAAAAAGTCGAGAAACCAGAGGCCAAACAAGTTGAGGATCAGAAACGTCAAAAAGTGGAACTCAAAGGGCCTAGAGTCAAACATGTCTGTAGAAGTGCGTCTATTGTCTTGGGGCAGCCAATTGCTACATTCCCCACTCAAGAAGAGAAAGAGAAGCAGGAAAAGTCTATTCCTTTGCAAGACGAGAACACAGCGGTTGTCGCTATCAAGGATAGAGTGACTCCAGAATTGCCTAATGAACCTGATATTGACGAAAATAATCCTCAGATTGCATCAGAACCCATTTCGAGAGAACCTGAACTGGAAGCACCTATCGAAGTCAAGAAAAGAAAGATAGAGGTCCCTGTCAAAGTGCAAAACAAAGGAGAGTCGAGTGAAGACGAAACCATTATGGATCTTGTACCAAGGAAGACAGTTTTTAAACCATTCACTAACATTACTAATGTAAGTTGTTTTTTTATGTTCCTGTAATTTTTTGTAACAAGCAAAAGACGAATAACACTGTTGATTCGTCCTAGTAGATAAGATTATGAGGCCTTTGTTTTACCAAGTTAAAAACAAACTGCTGTGGGAATACTGTGAGCTTTAAGTGCCACTTATGTTAGGCAATTTGACGGCCCTGTTAGCTTATTTTGTAGAATATCTGCATCTATAGCTGTCGGGCGTAGGTTCGATTCCCATCAAGGTAAACATTTGTGTCTATGCCTGGGTGCTCTGGAGGTATTATAAGTAAGAATAGTCAGCATATTGACTGACTACACAAATAAAAGGGCTGTACTCTACTGAGAGTAGCACCCTACTCTAAAGACCACCACCATCACATCTGCTTACAGCCAACAGGGCTGATTGCAAGAAAAAAATAAGTATTTATGAAAAAAAAAAGAGATATTCTATCAGTTATCTGATCCCCATAGTACAAACTTTGCTTAGTTTGGGGCTAGATGGCGCTATGTGAAACGTCCAACGATATTTAAAAAAAAACTACGAAGAAGTTATGTATGTAATTAAGCTAGCATACGATTAAGGTCATGTAGCTTCTTCATGATCGCCTAACTAGAATAAGAGATCACGGTTACCCCATTATTGTAGTAGTAATTTTAAATTTCCTTTTACAGATTCGCGGTCGGTCTCAGAAATGCGGCCAAAATCGCCCAGAGCTGATCTGTGTAGACTTCTGGGAGAGTTATGATCCAGACGAAGTGTGTAGCTCGGGATTCGGACTTATCGGGGCCGGGCCGTTCACTGTTGCAAAATTATGTTTTCTCTGCGGAAGCGCCGGGAAAGATAAGGTGAGAAAGGCTATATATAAGTAGTAGTAGGAAAGCAGCAGACATAATTCTTAGATGTAACTATCTCTCCCATCGATGACCCTAAAAGTGCTGCGATTTGTTGTAGGGGCAGCAACAAATAGTAACAGTTCACAAACACGGATTGATATAGCGAGTATGTTCGCACTATACTTTAGCTCATGGTGCATACTAGGGAGATAGATTTGAGCTAATGATAAAAAAAAAGAACTTGTTTGATGGTATTGTCATTTGCAGATGCTGGCATGTTCGTCGTGTTGCGAATGGTACCACATGTGGTGCGCGGAGGAGGCGGCGCGGGCGTGCGGTGGCGCATGGACGTGCGCGCGCTGCGTGTCGTGCGCCGCGTGCGGGCGCGCGGCGGCACGCCTGCGCTGCCGCGTCTGCGCACGCCATTACCACGCCGCTTGCCTGCCCGCTCCGCCACACGACCACCGCACTGACTGGCCGCAGGTAACACTACAATAAGGCCTCCTCCATTTATGTCAAAAACTGGCCTCAACTCAGCATAATGCCGACTCTACCCAGCCGGCGCTGCTATCAATATCTTAGGATCATACAGGCAAATACAATAATTTCATGACTCAACATACCAACATAAATGAAGTAAGCTATACCAATGACAAGTTTTCTGAAACCATAGGCTGTTGAAAGAATATCAGCACTACATTGTTAAGTACTTTCACATGCTAACGCCAACTGCTAAACAATTAAATAAAGTCAATCTAACCAAGATAAAAATACATAACAATCTAGCAAGACTATCCACAGACACTATTTTCTTGTCCTGTAACACTGTCAAAGAAATTAAAAGCGGCAATAGCATTAATTTGACTCCTGCAGAAGCTACAGACATCATGTTAAATCGATTACACTAAGGACATTGAAAATTATATTTAATTAGGTACTAGCTGTATCTGCGACTTCATTCTTGAAGACTTTATGTGCTAGACTGTTTTTCTTCACTTTGGGGTAACGCATACAAAATTGAGTGCAGATCAGCTAGCTTACATTATGCTCTTAAAAAAGGATTGTATGTCACGAGCAAGTTTTCGGTTAGTATATAATCTGATATCATATAATGTTGTTTGTACACCTAACAAACAACTAACCACTAATTAATTAGTAATGATTAATTATTATTATTAACATTGAAGTAATCAAAACAATAACCTCACTATTACGTTGAACAAAATTAAATAAACAGAAGAGCTATTTACATTATTTGTTCAAAAAATAAAACTCTTAACTATGTCTTAAAAAATGCTTGCAAAATATGTTGAGTTTTTGGTTTTTGTTATGAATGGCTTTTGTTGAAAATACAGTTTTAAGACTTATGTATTTTTTTTCGTCATATCTTTTTTCTTATCTGTCCCTAACGTCATGCAGAAAGTAAATTGTTTCTTCTCCCATCTTAATTAAATGTCAATTTTCTTCCAGATCTGCAGTTCGTGCCTGAAGTGTAAAAGTTGCGACAGTAGCCGCGTCAGCAAATTCGTGGGAAGCTTACCGTTCTGTGGGCCGTGCTTCAAATTACGGCAGAAAGGCAACTACTGCCCGCTTTGTCAGGCCTGCTACAGGGACAATGACTTTGATAGCAAGGTAATTTTTAATTCTAACCTTTGATATTTATTGATCAAGATGTGCCAAAATTACTCGAGTGTCATCTTCTATGTTTAGGACAATGATTATTTCTCATTACAAATAACATCATTACTTCGTATAAATGTACAATAATATATATAATAAATAACCCTGTCTGCAGCTGTAGCTTTCACTGTGTTGCTGCAGCCAGTGTCTTCCTACTAAATATGAAGTTAATCTTATAATAATATAATAAATAAAATATAAAATAGTCATAATAAATCTATTATGTTTTACTGCTACTAATATACCTACATACTAATAAAGCCGCTTTTACTATTTGGCTTCTGAAACACAGTCTATAATGAGCTTAAGAGCCTCTGGGTTTATAACTAACTTAGGTGTCTTTGGGTTCATAATAATTAGGAAACCTAGATTCATAATTAAAACATAATAACAACAAAGAATACATTATAAATTTGCTAACCCAAACATCGCAGACTATTGCTGAGATATCAAATCTTATTAAAATTACATGCAATTTAGAGAATCATATTATTAAGTATAATTATTTTATTTATTTATTTATTCAATTCTTTATTGCACACTTACATCTATTTCTAATAACTACAATAGAAGGAGAATTCTCAAGCAAAATGTAATTTAATTTTGTTTGTTGGTTGATTGATTGAGTTAATTTTGTCACTCTACACTGACCAAACTATATCGAAAAATACGTTGCTTATGATGAAATTTGACTGTGTGGAATGTTTTTGGATGTTTTTTTTTGCACAAGAACAAATTATGAATTTTAAAAAAAGTAGTTATTCAACAACTTGAATAACCTAATGAACTCAGTTCTGAAAAGTGGTAATATGATGTGTCTTTTCATTAATTTTAGATGATGGAGTGTGGCTGGTGTGCTAGATGGGTCCACGCTAGTTGCGAAGGCCTCTCCGGTGAAGGGTACCAGCTACTGTCTGCCTTGCCACCATCTATCGAGTATATTTGCTGCAAGTGTATGCCTAATGACCCACCATGGAGAAAAATGCTCACTGAACACCTGAAAGGAAGACTACTGCACTTGCTTAAGCTACTGGCCAAGAATAAGAAAGCTTGCGCACTGTTGAAATTGACTCCACACAAAAACACTCCAGTTCCCAACAAGCCATTTAGACTAATGTCGCCTCAAGCGATCAGGAAACTGCATTTCGATTCTTCTGACGATACCATGAAGGATACGACGGAGACGAAAGTGTACCGAAATATGGCCAGGGGGCGACGCAATGGTCCAAACAAACTGGATGAACCGAGCACTTCGAACATGTGGCATTGTTCTTCTCTTCTCAATGATGTTGACATCCAGAAAAATATACCTCATACATCACACAAAGTAGTAAATCTACAAGAGCCGCTAATGCAAAATAAGGAGATATGTTTTTCGACAGGACTTTACGATACTAAAACAGAGCTGTTTGATACGCCATGTGTCGAAGTCCACGAGAATAATCCGCCTCAAAATAAAAGTGAAAAAGCAACGACAATGTTGCCCACGTCCGTTCACGTGGATAAATATGAGCCAATATCAGATGACGACGAGCCAGTGAAAAGCTTCCCGCAAGCCCGGAGTGAACAAGATCTAAGTCCAGCACTTGTGAGACATCAGAGTCCACCTAATCTGGAAAACGATGAGATGAACAGATTAGTTTCGCCTTCACTACTCGACATTAAAAAGAGAGTAAACAGCGACGAGTATGTTTCGTTGAAGGACTTTAATCACGATATGAAAGAGGTCATTGATAGAACATCAAGTTTCGATCTTAAAGCGATATACAAAGACTTGTTCTCAGAAACATTTCCTTGGTTTGACTGTGTCAATAACTGTCTGCAACCAAACTTGGAAGTGGAAGGTGAAAACGATGATGCAGAGTCTATAAAAGATGTTGACATGATTGATAGTAAGAGTATTAAAAATGATGACGAGTCTGTGGAAAGGCCATTCGACCAAATTGTGCCAAAACCTGAACAAGATGGAGAAAAATTAGAAGAAGAGTTATTGGAGTTTTATCCGGTCATAGATTCGAGAATATGTGTTCTATGCAAGTTGGTTGGAGACGCATCGCCGGCTATGGAAGGCCGCTTGCTTTACTGTGGCCAGAACGACTGGATCCACGCAAACTGCGCTTTGTGGTCTGCTGAAGTTTTTGAAGAAATCGATGGATCCCTGCAAAATGTTCACTCGGCGATATCAAGAGGAAAAATGATCAAATGTGCTACTTGTGAACTGAAAGGTGCAAGTGTTGGATGCTGTGCTAAGAACTGTAGCGAAACTTTCCATTATGCATGCGCTAGGAAAGCGAGCTGCGCATTCATGGATGATAAGAGAGTGTTTTGTCCACCACACGGAAAAGATATCCCTAAAAAGAGTCTTCAAAAGGACGCCGATTTCGAGCTGACTAGACCTGTGTATGTAGAGTTGGATAAGAAGAAAAAGCGCTACAGTGAAATCAATAAAGTGCAGTTCATTTTAGGCTCGCTAACAGTTCACAGTCTCGGCAAAATCGTCCCATCAGTATCTGACTATGAAGATTTCTTGATGCCAGTCGACTTTTCATGCACACGGTTGTTTTGGTCGTGCAAGAAGCCTTCGAAAATTGTGCAATACACAATAAAGACCAAATTAATACTAGCTGAGCCAATGCCCGGCTTTGATTTTGGCGTAAATATAACAGTAGACCATAGCAGGGACATACAAGTCGTGGATAGAGTCATGGCCGAAATTGGCTCTTGGCATGAAAGCATTGTGACAGGTTCTGGAAAGTCTGCTCTCAACTTGTTGAAAAGCGACAAGTCACCAGTTAAATTTGGAAGTACTGTAACGCTTGAAGAGCTTGCTGTGAAGCAAGTAGTCGAACATTTACTTGACAATGTGTGCAGACAAGAACAGCAGGACGAAGAAGAACCTCAAAGCACTGCTGATTTACTTCCGCCTGAGGTAAAAGATGCAATTTTTGAAGATCTCAATCATGACCTCCTAGATGGCATATCCATGCAAGACATATTTCAAGATTTGAAGAACGAATTCTATTGCGCCATGAGTCAAGGTGACGATAGAAGCAATGACAAGGATTTCCGATCGACAGATTTTATCGACGAACTGCTAAATGCTCGATTTGAATCTGGAAGCAAAGAGTTGAAACGAAGCAAATCGGAAATGCTATTGCAAAGTCACAGCTTGAAAACATTAACAACTGGACGAGGACAACAAAGGTCCAGCAGTTGGAACAGTAAATTCGATACAAGTTTGTTGTCTTCGACAATAAAGAGGTGCAAGATGGGCAAAACATCTACATCCAATGTGACGGGAAAACTCAGTCCAATTCAAAAGTTACCATCAGCTGAGAATTCACTCGACTCAATGAAAGAAGAACCAGTGAATAGTGATAAAAAAGATAAAGAAGAGTCTGGGAGCAACAGCACTTTATGTGACGAAGCTCCGCATACATCCGGTATTAACTACCGGACTACATCGCCCAAGCAAAAAGACGAGCCAGAAGCCGAGAAAGGTGACAAAACAGAAGGCTATTATACTGACGTCATCGATTTCTACACTAAGATTCAGTGCAGTCCTATATCACAACTCGATGGTGCTGCAGACTGGTCTAGTTCAGAGAGCAATTGCAGCTCACGACCAAACAGTCCCCATGATGAAAACGATTTTACCCCTATTCAGCAATTAGACGGTGCAGAAGATAACCTCACTGGAAACGATAATGGGAGTGGGCAGTCGAACCAGTTTATGTACCGAGCTAGTGGTACCGAAAGCTATACCGTGACTTTTTCTGGAAACTCTATTGGCGGCCAACCTGAGCTAGTAATGAGACCTTTGAGTGAAAGTGGCACTCAAAGCATTGAACAACCCGTGCGATGCGATCGATGCCAATGCACTTATCGCAATAAGGAATCTTATGATAGACACGTTCCTTCGTGCGATATGATATCGACTAGCGAAAGTGAGAGTGAAAATCCAAAGTCACCAGAGAACAGAACATTAACTACGTTACAAAACGCTTTTGGTAATGCTTTTGCGCAGCCTATGATCATACATACGGGAGTCGTCAGTGGATCTGACAGTACTGCCAAAGCAGAAGGGATCCAAGCTAGAAGGACTTCAATAAACACTAGACAGATAACTATCAATGGTACAATTGTAGAAACACCATCTCCAGGGCCTTCAAATGAAGTGACCATGACTATAACAGAACAAATGAAAACGGGAACCGTAATCTTCGATCAGAGTAAAACTACTAATGTGCAAGTATCAGCAAACCAGCAAGTTATGTCATCGCCACAAATTGTTGTTACTCCTCAAATGCTTCTACCTCCAAAAACAAGCACCGCCGGTGGCCAAAAGATCATGACGCCACAATTGATAACTCAATCAGGCCTCTTGCCTTACAATATTTGCGTGAAACCAGGAAACAGTGGCGCAAATATTCAGCAGGTCCAAGGGGGTGATATGGCCCAATTATTATCGGGTACAGGAGGTATTCAAGTAATTTCTTCTAACTCGAATCAAGTGATAACACTGCCATCAAATCAACAAGGCAACATCACACAGATGTTGCAAGGCAAAAATCAAGTGACGAATTTCCCGAATATGGCAAGCGCATCATCTATTGCGTTGCCAGTTAATTCAATTCACGGTATGCCCAACGCTTCGATCATACAGAATATACAACCGATGATTCGACCGCAACTGCAAGGCAATCCTACAATAATGGTCCCTGCTATGACAACACAAAGACTCAATGCACCAAATACGCAAAACAAACAGCATATCATCATGTCGGGTACACCTCAGAAATCGCCTAAAAAGCAACCGCAGCCTGTTCAACCTAAACCTATATTCCAAGCTGCAAATAGAGGTAGAGGTCGCCCAATGCCGAAACCGACAACAATCAAGAGACACACAAAATTAGAGAAGACTTACACTGCGATTAACCAGCCACTTGGACAAGGAAATACTGTTATCCAGTTACAAACAAACAACCAAACTGGTCAGCCATCAATCATAGTGCAACCAATGGCTAATCAGAACATCATGTCTTATGTGGAAGCCCTCTCTCAACAACAGAATCAAAACATGCAGTATATCGCTACTATTGCACCGCAGGGAGATTATAAAACGACACCTACACAGTTTATCTCTCAAAGCGGCCTCATGCCACAGACATTCCAAATACAACAAACTGAATCTGGTGGATTAGTTGCAGTACCGAGCGGCGGGATACCAGTTCTGCTCCCACAAGGAAACGTCGGCATCTTGCCTCAAGCTATCCAGCAAGGTGCCACGATTTTGCCCCAAGGCGCCATACAAACTCAGGGCATCATATCCCAAGGACCAAACGGACACACAATTCTTCCACAGACACTTCAGAATGGAGCTACAATAATACCTCAGGGATCGACTCTTTTGCCCAATAATACTTTGCAAACAGGAGCGACTGTTGTGCCACAGAGCGGTATCGGTAACGGACAAACGACCATAATCCCGAATACTTTACAAACTCAGGGCAACACGCTAATTGCCTCTGGTCCAGGTGGTACTACTATACTGCCTCAAGGAGCTCTGTTGCCACAATTTTGTAATGACCAAGTCCTATTGGGATCAACGCCGACACTTGAAATGGTCACAGATCAATCTGGTTGCATGTACTTGACCACTCAACCTGTGTATTATGGATTAGAAACAATTGTGCAAAATACGGTGATGTCATCTCAGCAGTTCGTATCAACTGCAATGCAGGGAGTGTTGGCCCAAAACAGTAGTTTTTCTGCCACAACAACGCAAGTGTTCCAAGCTAGCAAGATTGAACCTATTGTAGAAGTACCGACGGGTTACGTCGTAGTTAATAACGTGGGAGACACTGTTACTGCATCGACACCAAATGTGGTCACAGCTCAGACTGTGCAATCGTCGCCGCCAACAATGAAGACCGTGAAGTCTACCATCCCGAATTTGACCTTACAACCTTTGCCCGATAAGTCGAACAATAATAGACAGACGCCCAAAGTGATTCAAATGAGCCAACCTCAGATAGTGAGCTTGCAGTCTAGTCCTGCCATAATAACTGGTAGACAGAGTGTTCATCCAATTACATCTCAAATACACAGCATGACTCTATCGACTGGGTCGCCAACCATGCATAGAAATATCTCGAGACCGAGCATTGTATCGATGTCGCCGAACGTAACTCTCGTGTCATCCACTGGACAACCCATAATGGCGATATCGCAGTCGATTCCCAACTCCGTGAATTCGTTCTCGATGCAATCGATACCTTTGTCACAACCGATAGTATCGAGTTCCATTGCACCTTCTGCTAATAAGAATAATGTCAAAATGGAAAATTCGCACGTTATCGAAATAAGTGGAAACTTGCAAGATCCATCTAACTCTTCGAGTGTACCGACAATAAGTGTGACTCAAAGCATAAAGTCGCCTACACCATGGAGGCAAGTTCACACACCAATCGGTACCATACCTTCAGATAACAAATTGGACATGCAAAATATACAAATGAAGTCGAACAATGTTAATGCTTCGATGAATGCCCAGAACAACGCTACACCTATGAGGACTCTCACACATGGTGACCCTGATAAGAATAATCAAAACTGTTTGATATCTATTTCTAATAATGGAAATACAATGCCCGGAATCAACATGCATTCACACCAGTTTGAGACTACATTAAATGTTAGCCATCATTCTACATCACACTCGACCTCAAACAATGTTATTCAAATCCAGTCCGGAAATATCTACGCGCCTACATCAGCAATGAGTAGCAATTTTGACGCAGACACAACATTGAAACTGAGCAAAATCAACGCTCTTTCTAAGGCTGAAGGTGGTCACTTGAACTTCTCCCAAGAAATCATGGCATCACATTCTCAACAGCATGTGAACAATGATAAAACTTTCCAGAATATGGGAAATACCGACAACAAGCATTCAGATAATATGAATAATCAAATAAATATTCATAAACTAAATAGTTGCCAGATGGCAGGCAGTATGGCTAATACTCCAGCCGTTAGTATCGGCCCACACGGCGTGATGCGACCCCCGATGCAGAACACTCCAAATAATAACAGTCAAAATCAAATGTGCTCGATCACCAATAATGGAAATCACGGGCAAATACAAATACTGAGTTCTGGAAATAACTCGATGCAAAACATGAATCTATCATGCCAGGAGACAAGCAATAACCGATTGAATATCATCGTTACCAGCGATAACAGTATGCAGTCAAACCAGCATGAAATGACGAACTCTTCTATGAACCCGACAATCATGCCGCATGGTAACATGCAAATTGTCTCCCAAGAAAACAATCATATACCATCACCAAATCAGATTCATATAATGAATGGCCAGATTCAACATAATCGCCAAATCGAAAGCAGCAACCCAATTTCACAAATAAATCAGGGTGCATCTGGACGACCTTTCCATGATAACATAATTGGCGTACAACAAAGTCAAAATATGCTATCTAATCGCAACACTCCCGACACGACGAACCTGATGAACCAATCAATGAATATGCACAATGTTCAAAACAATAATCTAAACAGACCTGATTTGAGCGACCTAAATCATATGCACATGCAGCAATCTATGACAAATACAAATATGCAGAACAACCGCATTATGATGGATAGCTTGCAATCTCATGGCATGAATAATATGAGCCATACTATGCATCCCAACAGATCCATGGAAAGCATACACAATACACAGCTTCATACCATGCAGCAAATAAACCACCACATGAGCAATAACAATCGGAATCAAATGGAGAGCAACATGCATATAAATCAACAAATGTCTATGCAGCAAAACAGACAACTGGACAATCTAAGCATGCATCACCAACATCAAATGCCTAATGTGATGCAGATGCAGAACAATCGTCAACATATAGACAATAACGTCATAGGGATGCACCAACATCTACCACCAGCCCAAATGCATAATCGACAGCAAATAGACAATAGTATGCATATGCATCATATGTCGGGCAACGCTCCAACTTTGAGCTTAGGCAATCAAATGGATAGCACGGGCGCGATGCCAAATATTCACGGTAACAGATACGATAATAACTCAATGTCCATGCAAAATATGAATTCGATAAATCAATTGCAAAGTAATAGAAATTCAATGGAGCACAATACGATGATGCAACATCAGATGAGCAACATGGCGGCTATGAATAATATGGCGATGCATAACAATCTGAATAGTTCGATGCAAATGGGAAATGCTACTCATCAATCCATAAACAATACAATAATGCATAACATACCTGACATCAAAAACGAAATACAAAATTCTTGCAGTGGAAGCTGCTCTAATAATAGCAGTCAATTTTCTAATAGTCAAAACACAATGGAATTATGCTCCAATATGAACACAAACAATATGAATATAGGAGCAGGTAACATGATGCACGGAATTAATGTAAATAATTCGAACATGTCTAATAACATGATGATGAATTCTGTGAGTAACAGCAGTATGTATGGTGCCAACTCCCAAAACAATCTAACCAGTCATGATATGCTAATGAATTGTAGCAACTCTACAGACCACAGTGTCAACAATCTCATGACCAGTAACAGTCACATGATAATGAATAGTCCACAGTCTCATGGAACTAATAATCAGAATCAGATCTTAAGTAATCAAGTTCCCACCAATACCCAAATTAATATAAACAGCTGTATGAATAGCAGTAACTCTTCTCAAAATCACAATATTACTAATCTAGACAACCAAGTAAACAGAACTATGCCTGTGAATGATCCACCTAAGTTCCCTCAGGAGCCTATTAGAGGCAAAAACATCATGGGGCCACCATTGAATACAAATATGCCCATGACTTTACCGAACAATGATTGTGCTAAAGTCAATGTCGTGAACGATAAGCACAACATTTCGGTCAATAACCAACTTGGCTTCATGCAAATGAACCCACCGAACAGCAATAGGGTTATAAATCTGCCAGAGAGAGGAAGAATGAACAATACTAATCTTGATAGTAATATAAATCAGCATGTACCACAGCAGCATAACATACGTGTGGTCACCAACAACACCAATAACAATGTGAGTGGTATAAATGCCGAGTCACTGACTTTCCAACAAAAGAGCGAAAACAGTGGAACTATGATAAATGTTCCTTTCCAGGCGATACCTAACAGTGCACCTATGAATATCAACGTTAATTCTAGCAACAATACTGTCAATATAACTGTCCAAAATAATTTGGTGGATCCAAAGATAGCTTCCAAAACAGCTGCCGATCTCAACTTCCCTATTCAAACAAATACCATACTGCAGCCACAAAATATACCACAGAATAACACCAATCTGATTCCAAATCAAAGCAGTAGCAGCAACATGATATGTATACCTGTTCCACAAAATAACACAATTAATTTGCCAACGCAAAATAGCACCAGCATATCGCTACCTAAAGCACCACCTACTCAACAATCGGGAATTCCTACAAACGTTGTAAATCCAACGAGGCCTACGAATAGGGTATTGCCCATTCATAGAGATGGTCAAAGCAAGTCTTCAAAGACTGGTACATCCAAAACTACTCCGGCCACAGCGCCAAAAACCAGACCAGTAAGCCACGACATGCCTGATCTGAATATAAAAGATGAAACCATAGATAGCGATCTAGAGAAGGCTATAGAAGAATCCAAAAGAATTATGGAGTTGGAAAGAGTAAAGCGTGAAAAGGAAGAGAGAGATGCTGCACAGGCCATTCAGCTTTCTACTGAAATCCAGCAGGCAAATACGAGTTCTGCTTCAAATACAGAAACTATTGGAACTAGTCAATCAATTGATACTGCTTCTAAAATGACGTCACTCCCAAGTTTAGACACTGAAATGATAGACTTAGAACCACCAAAAGTATTGGTAGAGAAAGATACGAACAGGACTTCACTTCCCTCAAAACCATCGAATGTACCTACCAAAGTTATGAAAAGACCTCTTTCTGACAAGAAGTCCGAAAGCGAAGCAGGCGTTACTAAAAAGCAGAGTAAAATCGCAAAAGGACAAGAAAACAAGCCGGTTGCACCTAAATCCGCCCCAGAGCCACCTAAAGATGACGGCCCTAAATTAATATACGAAGTGACTTCGGAAGACGGTTTTAATTACACTTCATCTTCTTTGACTGATTTATGGGCGAAGGTGGTGGAAGCAGTTCAGAACGCGCGGAAGGCATCTGGACTTCCTTTGATCCAGTACAATTTACCGTCCAGTTTGGCTGGAGCACATTTACTGGGACTTAATAACAATGCACTGCGTTATCTCATCGAGCAACTGCCTGGGGTATGTATGCTATATACTACTAATGGGCTTTATTTAACTTTACAAAAAAGTTTTCATGTGACACTGAAAAAAAAATAGCTATTTGTTAAAAAACGATAAGGTATTTGTATGTTACTGGTTCCAGTCTCAATGCTTCAGTTTTTTTTGATAAATAAAATATTGAAAATTTATGGAGGTTCTTAGTTTGGTAATACTAAGTAAATCACGTCATAAGAAGTACAATATAGGTCTTAGCTCTCAACCCCATACAGCTATATTGAGATGAGAAAAAATTGTTAAGTTATCATTCAATAAGCATTTTAAAACGAAAGCACAGTCTCTGAGCTTCTTATTGCAATTCATATCATATATCTGCGTAATAAGGTTCGTAGTCGCGTAGTTTATGCATGAACGCCTAACAGAAATCCACAAATTTACTCTATGGCATGAAAAGTACTGCAACTATAAAAGAAAGGTTTGAAGAATAATTTTATACAACCTATCATTTCAAAATAGTCAATTTTACCGTTTTCGGATTTGCAATTTTTTTACATAAAGTGTTGATGTTACGTTACAGGCAAGTCGCTGCACCAAATACAAGATTCGCCAGGGTCGGCAACTGAACAGTTGGGATAACAATTTGGATCTAAGCGAAGGGTTCAAGGAAAGTCCCTGGGGCAGCGCGCGTACTGGCCCTGTTGCTAGGAAACCTAACCACGACATGTTCAGCTGGATGGCATCGCCATTCAGGGAAGAACCCCCGCCATTCGGGGGACAAGACGGGGAAAGCTCAATATCCAGGTAAATATTAACATATCATCACTTCTAGGTTCAATAATTTCTAGATTAGTATTGTCATTCTTTTATTAATATTTACCAGCTGCACATCGCGACTTCTCCCGCTTTTTTAGGATAAAAAGTAACCTATATGTTAATGCGGAGTATAAGCTATTTGTATTTCATTTCATCCAAATCCGTTGATCCATTACAGTGTGAAAAAGTTATAATAATACATATATATCCAAACAAACAAACTTTCGCAGTTATAACATTAGTGTGGTTGTATTTGCAAAATCATCCCACTGCAGGGCAAAGGAACAATATTCCTTACTTTTTTTATATTGTTGACTGGCTTGGTGTTTGACCACAGCTTACCTGATGTTAAGTGACGGTGTGGTCTAAGATGATAAAGCATACTTAGCCTGGAATGGTACTGGCTCTCAAATGACACTGCCGGAACACACCATTAGATGCTTGGCGGCAGATTTTCAACTTGAGGGTTATAGCTAGCCAGCCGAGTACTAGAAAGTACCCTACCACCATGATATGGTTTCCTCACGATGTTTACCTTCACCGGCAGCTCAAGTTCATTGTTGCGATTTGAACCCACGCCTTTCGGCATGCGAACCGACCGCGCTAACCACTGAGCTATCAACGCTACAAGACTTAACAAGCTAGCCTATGTTACCACAACTTACCCTGATGTAAAATGGCAGTACGAGCTATAGTTTTCTTTGACTTGTGCTTTCTGACCCATGATGTTTTAGTATATCTGTTTAGTTTAAGAAAACTTTAGTATATCTATAACTATCTGAAACGAAAAGTGACATGTATTTGTGTGATTTTCACAGACGACTGGCAACTTTACCACCGGCTATGAGATTCCGGCAGCTGAAAGAGACATCCAAAGCGTCGGTCGGCGTCTACAGATCACACATACATGGACGAGGACTATTCTGTAAAAGAGAAATAGAAGAAGGTATGCTAATTTATTCAAGGACAAGTCAATTAAGAATTTGTTGGGGTTGTATGACCGTTGTTAAATCAATAAGAACATTTACCTGAAACATTGCGCATGCTTAAATTGTCCTGGTCAGCGTTTTTTTTAAAAATAAAATAGATATTAACCTTAAACTAAGTAAAGTTTGTACTATAAGAACAACATAACTGGTGTAAAACTTAAATATATTTTTTAACTTTTATAAGGCATAAAACAAACATCGAACCATCAACCAGTTAGAAGAAGAGGTTTACGTTTGTGTGTACACAATCGTAGACCAGTACACTAGAATAATAAAAATAGCCCAAAGAAAAATAAGCCTGATTTATCATAGTACTATTTTAGAATAAAAATTAAAATAAGGCTTAGTCAAAAAGTTTTGAAATCAACACTAACATAAGTTTGACCACAGGGGCCGTTCAAGTATTACGTAAGCACTAATGGGGAAGTGGGCGGTCTTTTGCATAGCACGTATAGGAGAAGGAAGTAAGATCTTTGCTTACTTTTGCTGACAAGGGGGGGAGGGAGGGGTTAGTAATTACTAAAATTCTGCTTACGTAATATTTGAATGGTCCCACATATAATTTGTCCCATACGGCGTAATTCGTCCATATAATACAATACGGCGACTTGTTTTCGCGAAACCTCCTTATTATTGTTTGACAGTCCTGTTGGTTCATTGGGAGTATGCCTGCCTGAGCTGTAGGGCGTGGGTTCGATTCCCGCCAAGGACAAATGTTTGTTTGGTATAAAACAAATGTTTGTTCTGTGTCTTGGTGTTTTGTATGTATTATAAGTATTTACAAAAAAAAAGTATTTATGTATTCTATCAGTTATCTGACTTCCATCACACAAGCTCTGCTTAGTTTGGGGTCAGATGGTGCTGTGTGTAACGTATCCTACAATATTTATTTATTATTATTTATTTAGTTATTTATTGTTATCACATCATCAGCCATAGGATGTCCACTGCTGGAGATGCCTCCTTCTGGGGAGGGGTTTTGCCAATACTCGCCACGTTTGGCAGGCGGGTTGGCGAGCGCAGTTAGGTATGATTGTTCAAGGAAGACGCTGCTGCCCATCTTCCGTATTACATCCCTTAGCCGACTCTTACGGCAACCACGGGTAAAGAAGGTGGGGTACATTTCTTACGCCGGCACCACCACGACACATTATTATTGTTATAGAGTACAGGTATTTAAAACATTTTTTTTTATATTACATATTATGTGTGATTTGCTCCGTAGGTGACATGGTGATAGAGTACGCAGGCGAAGTGATCAGAGCCGTACTAGCGGACCAGCGTGAGAAGAAGTATGAAGCGATGAGCGGCCGGCGCGGCGTCGGTGGCTGCTATATGTTCCGCATTGACGACAATCTGGTGGTAGACGCCACGCTCAAGGGCAACGCGGCGAGATTCATCAACCACTCTTGCGATGTGAGTTTTTTTTTCTTAACTTTCTTGGCATCACTGAATTTAATATTTGCATGTTGTGCTTCCTTGGATAAGCAACACATTAAGTATTCTTAAGTTTTAATTACTTGGTGTTTTATGTATTGTAGTTGTCATTGTGAAGCCTAATAAATAAAATAAAATAAAATCACACTTTCTCCGATCATTTAAGTATCAATTTAATTACATATACAGAATTATAAGCTGGAGTCATACTAAGCCAAAACCGAAAGGGGGTCATTGCCCTGTTGGCTCATTGGTAGTATATCTGCCTTAAGAGCTGTAGAGCGTGGGTTCGATTTCCGCACAGGACAAAACATTTTATGGTATAAAAAACTCAGGACTAGCATTTGTGTGACGAACATAAATGTTTATTCTATGTCTGGGTGTCTGCATTTATTATAAATATGTATTTACAAAAAAAGTTAGCTATCTCGTTCCCACTGTACAGCTTCTACTTTTGCTTAATTTAGGGATAGATGGAAATGCCCTCCAATATACATATATTTATTTACTAACATATTCTTCTCTCATTCCAGCCCAACTGCTATTCCCGCGTGGTCGACATCCACGGTCATAAACACATACTGATCTTCGCGCTGCGTCGGATCACGGTTGGCGAAGAACTAACTTACGACTACAAGTTTCCATTCGAAGAGGTCAAGATACCTTGCACTTGCGGCGCAAAGAAATGCCGTAAATACCTCAACTAAACATCAAAGAGATAAACGTGAGTGATCTGTGTCAATTACGCTTGATACTCAAGCAGAAACCGGAAGTACCCGAGAAAGTACTGCATAACTCTTACTAAATTACTCTTTAAAGTTCGTAGTATTCTAAACGGTTATGTAAAGGGATTTTCTTAATAGCATAATTAATAGAAGTACATTGATAGACTTTAGGTAATATTTTAGACATGTGACGGCTTTGAAAATAGCGATAGAAGCGCACTGGTTTTGGCAATCGATGGATCTCCTGTGAATTCTACGTAAGAATTTATGCGTGGGGGAATGAATGTTGAATGAAATACTGGGTTGAACACAATTATGTGTACATAATTATTTTATCTATGACAATAAGTCAAATTCACATATCGCTTTACTCCCACCTCGTATTGAAATGTTCCAGACCACTGGAGAGTACTTTATACGGAGCTATAGTATTAACAGATGTAGTGCCGTCTAATCAACAAGAGGGAAAGAGATAATGTCATTCTTTCTCTTTTTCTCGCGTTATATGTGAAGGGATATGCACATCTATTAATGTTATTAAACACATGCCTGTTTATAGCGTGACAAAATTGTTGGCGACTTCTGTTTTGCGAAAAAGCGAGACATATAAACGTTTGTCACGTTTTCGCACAACAAATGCGTCTAAATATGTTCTAGGCTTACAGGTTGCTCTTACAGACTTGAAAGTGCACGGACATTGAGAAGTTTACATGAATCTTGTTATGATCTCTTTCTTGAATCTGCCCAGTGTTGCGTTGTTGGATTATTTAGTTATTTTACGATAATTTTAATTTAAAAAAAATCTTATTTTGATATAGGTTTATACAACTTTTGTAAATAATAAATATGTTTAGTTAAGTTGATTTTGTATGGTTAGTTGAACGGTTCGCGAACGGCTTAAGTGTAAAGCGGGTGCACTAAATTCGATGTGATAAGATAAGCCCCGATTCCGGGATTGAGAATGGTTAGTGCGTAGGTATTGTATATTGGTTCCTCATTATGTTCTTAAACTAATTTCTCTTCACATGTGATCAGTTAAGTCTCGACTAGATTAGCGCGTACTTGTAAATATGACGAGATAAGACGTTAAATGAAATATTATTAGTACATTCGAAAAAAGGGTAGCAAAGTTACAAGTACAATGTTACTTTTTGGTAATTTTAATGTGTATAGTGAAATTGTAAATAAGAGGAATTATCTGTCATAATAATTGAGTTTAAACGACAAATCGTTTTATTATAGTCATAGTGGTAGGTTTTACTTAGAATATATTTTACTGTGTACATAATAAGTTATTGATATGTACGTAGGAGATATCTGAGGCGGAGAGAGGGGGCAGGGGAAGAACAATATTAACAGTAGAGTAGCAAGCGATTTTGCAGTACGCACACCATCTTACTTTGTGAAAAATACAGTTGTGCATAAATATATTGATCACAAATATCTTTACTGAAAACTTTGTTGTGACAGATACATAACCTGGGTGCCTACCAGTAAAATAAAGTCGATTTTGCCGTACAATTTTCTAAATAACTTAACAATTGTTCTCATCACGTTGTCGTATATAAATATGAAAAGATGAGAAGGAAATTTTACCGCAATGGATTTAAGAGTGTATTGGATGTTATAGCTTACTATGGCCAGCAGTATAATTCCAATTTCAAAAGTTTCAAAGTAATGAGTGCCAAAGCAGTGATGCCCTGGACTTCGTTTTGCTACTCAAAGTTCTGTGTATCGCTGCAATGGTCATGGACAGGCGTTATCTCTAACTATTAGGAGAGCGTATCGTTCGTTTCATAATATTTCAATTTAAAAAAATATCTTACAATATAGACAGTGCAAAATAGTAATGTCTAACGGAATTTACTAGCATACATCCATTTACATCATGAAATTACAAGTCACATTAGTAAGTTAAACATCTAACATTTAGCTTTACAGCACTGTGACCGTTTTAATACCATTCAATTCAGGCGTTTACGAAAAAGTTACGACTGTGAACCTAATTGCGCGGCCATACGATATGTATTCGCGTAGCTTTTTTAACTGTTCTGTGTCCCCCGCATGTTGTATATCTGAATCGACGCCAATTATGATTTAAAATAAACAATGCACATTTTAAGCCTAACACAATCATCTATGCTTGAGTTTTGACCGACTATTAATCTATTCGATTGCCCAGTTCCATTTGGTCATGATTTTATAATTTTTTATAAGCATTTTATAGACTGAGTTACGCATCACATAATAAAAGCCATCACATTTACCAGCTACTATATACAATATTCACAATTTATATGTTAGTAAGTAATAGATAATTTAGATGCAGATGCAATAGTAAATTCAGAGGAAAACTTAGTAACTTACTGTGTCTTAACTAATCCAGTATTAACTGACATGCTCTAAGTATTTCATATTTCAATAGACAGGTTAAATAAAATAGTTCATAATATTAATGTCTCTAGTATTATTGTACTTTGTATGCCCGAACAATTAGATTTCAATATTCTATTATATTTTATCTGTAAACATTGACTTCATTATACAAAATTAAATTACATATCATTGTTTATTAGTTGCATCAAAATTGTATTCCATCTTCGTTCTGTACTGAATTTTAATATTGGGTGTTTGCATGTAATAGTGGTATTTATTGCAATAGTAGTAAAAACCACTATTGCATTTAGGCTTTAGTTGTATCTAGATTTTTTCACAATAGCCCTAAAATTCTATAACGTTTAATATTTCAAAATATTGCTGTCCATTACAATAGAGATGTATGTAATTAAGTCTTATTTTAGTTCAGTGAAACAAGTGCAACTTATGGAAACTGTAAAAGACATACTGGCAGACTAGTTGAGGTCGTTTGTCTTAAAAATACTTTTAGTACACATATTTACTTATAAACGTCTCTTAAGTTAAGCTATGTTTAAAATGTTTGAATACACTTCTCTATGGGAAAATAAGATGGAGAAATATAAATATCTCATACTTAGGAAACGTCTATATGTAACATCATCCAATTACGTGTCTTTGGATTCGCATCCAATATTCTATAATCTGTAAATAATATTATAAAAATCTTAAATCATAATGAGTGTTAATTACAGATAAAGTAATGTATTGGTTCCTTCCAAGATACGCACACTGTAAAATTGAAATAGAGCACAGCTATTTGTCTCGCTCTAAGACCGCATTTACTATTATAGTGTATGTTGTAGTATTTGTTCAGAGCTGACCTTTGCTATTATCGAGAAAAGGCTCCATTCGATGATGCATAAAACAAATTGTTGCATACTAGAAAAAGTTAGTTATTCCTCTTATGCAAAATCGAAAACGCGGTACACCTTCGAAAGAGACAAATAGAGTATCTTTATTTCGTCTTTCAATTGTAGACAAACGGCTTAACTTAGATTAATGTACGAGTGTAGCATATAAAAGTGATATATCGTATCACGGTATTGTGATGACTACGTTCCCATCAATGTTGTTAGAGATATATTCAGAGGGCAGCAGGCCATGCGCGCGTCTGCAACAATCTTTCGTCCGCGTATAAACGTGACAAAGCTAGATATGAATACGGCTATCTCGTTTTCGCGGGATAAAGAGTCAGTATTTTGATCACGGCTCGCGTGTTAGGCCGGCGCGGCGCAGGCATCTTTAGACTAGTCTAATCAGTTTTAGTGTTACATGCTAGTTACATATAGGATAGCTGGTGACATCTCGATGATTAACGCTGTCAAACAACGTGATTTCATTGTCAGATATACTTTCCGAATAGTTTTTGACCCGATCCTGGAAACTACAATAGAATTAACTGTCGAAAACAGTTAGTTTCACTTCTATGGGAAAAATATTTAAAAATAATCCTAAACTGATGGCAATATGTAACGTTTTCTGCTCAACAATGTAAAGATTTCAAGGGGTCAAGTTTTGAAACGGGGTTTTAAATGTGTTCTGCAGGGATGCTGTTCCGACGATCACGAAAAAGATAGGTGAACCTTGTAAGCGCGATATGCGGTTACATAGCTTTTTGTAAGCGTAATTTTATTGTGATTCATGTGAAGCTGAATAATTTGCTTGCCGAAAAGTAGTCTATGATGTTCTTTGTTCTTTTAAGGATAAAAACGGGACCCTATTACTAAGACTTCGCTGTCTGTCTGTCACCAGGCTGTATCTCAAGAACCGCCATAGCTAGACAGTTGAAATTTTCACAAATTATGTATTTCTGTTGCCACTATAACAACAAAAAAACAAAATAAAATAAATATTTAAGGGGGGCCATACAACAAACGCGATTTTTTGCCTTTTTCATAGATAATGGTACGGAACCCTTCGTGCGCGAGTCGGACTCGCACTTGGCCGGTTTTTCTTTGTTATATCTGTATTATAACCATAGCGCAAATAAACGGATCAACATTATGAATAAAATAAATTATTACAAAAGATGGCGCTGTTGAGTATTGGAGGCAAAAACCACTTTTGGTCACTGCGTCAGAAAAGTTAGATAAATTATTCATGAAGACCCCAAGGATCTAGATTTTCTTGTGAGTATGTGCGAGCGAGACTGCATCCGAATCCTCCAAACGTGTTAACATTGTGACGTCACCAACTACCACTGTTTTTTATAATGATGTGGACTTAGCCATAACAGGACAAGCCATTCGTTTTAATGAATAAAAAGGTTGTTATATTTTGTTTACATTTGATACGAGAGTTAGTTGAAGTTATAGTTTACATCGAGTTAAAGATAATAAAATACAAAGTACAGGTAATTATAATCAATATCGATTTATTAATAACATCTATTTTATAAATGTTAGTTTAGCTTCGTCATAAGATTAACACGAGTTTTTTTTTCCTCTCTCCTTGTTTCTCGTGTACGTTTTTTTATAAGCTCGCTATGTCGGTGTCGAACTGGTAACAAAAAGGCGTAAGTTACTTTACAAAATATGTGAGTTACAACCTTTTTCTGCTGGTTGTGGAACTAAAATGGATTGTGAATTCGATTTTATTATTTGTGGGCATGGCGCTCGTTTTGTAAACGTGAATAATTAATATGCTTTAAAATAATGTACATGTGCATTTTTAGTCCTGTATTACAAATAATTAATTAGAAATGAAATCAAAAGACCAAATCACAAAGTGATGAATCAATTTGAGTTGATTTTTTTTATTTAAGTGTATGCATCTGTTCTTGATATTATTTGTGTTAAAAATAGTAATGCTTTTATTTTTAATGTACACAATGCCATTTTGCCTAATGTTATTATAAATTATATGAAAATGCTTTAAAAGCACCAATTTTACAATGCATAGTTCTATGACCTGTCTTATACATTTTATTACTTTATTTATTTCTATCATTATTTTGTATTGTGGTAAATTTTACCAAAAATAAAAATACTAAAATGTGCTTTATATATTGTTTCATTTGTCAAACCCTCATGATGAGACTCACCTTTACTTGGTGGTAGATTTCCTTAGCAGGAGATCGTCTAGGTAGGCCAAGCAGTAGTGTGTAAACAGTTCTTGCAGCTAGCGAAATTACAGAGCTGTTGAGACTAACCATCGAAAGTCTTACAAGACATTGGCGCCAAAGCAGCAATGCCCTGGACTATGTTATGCTTCTCAAAGTTCTATGTATTGCTGCAATGGACATGGACATGCGTTATCTCTTAACATCAGGAGAGCGTATCGTTCATCTCATTACTTATAAATAATTTTGCATGGTGGTAGGATACTTTCTAGTAGGTACTCGGCTGGCAGGCTACCACCTTCAAGTTGAAAATCTGTCGCCAAGCGTTTAACGGTGTGTTCCGGCAGCCTCACTTAAGAGCCAGGTCCATTCCAGGCTAGGTATGTTTACCATCTTCGACCACACCGTCACTTAACATCAGGTGAGCTGTGGGTCAAACAACTAGCCTGTCAGCTATAAAAAAAGACATTTCTTACTGTCCGGAAGCTACAGCTAGAGACTTGCTAATGTGTATTGAAATTTGATCTAAACAATAGTTATTTGTAAACAGGGTTATAAGCTTAGTGTACTAAGCTGAAAGGGCCATTGTATCAACGTTATTATCAACTTTTACTATAAGACAGCAGATTTACTTTCGTGATTTCAGACTTGCACCCATAATAAAAGTTGTTCCATAATGGTGAGTACAATTATACCCTTTCGCCTCAGTACACCCCAAGCTTAACAGTGTATAAAATAATTTTGGAAGAGGCGCAATAAGACAAAAAAATTGCATTATCTCGTTTCCAATAGTTGCTTTTTTATCTAGTGTTTTTAGCTGTTGGTGTTTTATTCATAAAGTATCGAATTACGTGCAAGCCCGTGGTAAAGTGTTAAAACATGTATTTTCGCGTTGCTTGCAGTATTCTTTCAACTTTTAGTAAAATTGCCGATGCATTACTAAATCATGACTGGACTTGACCTTGACTTACACTATGCGAATTTGATTGTGATATTTTTATTTTCAAAATTTTGATTTTTTATCAAATATTTGACAGCTCAGGCAAAATGCACAAAGTGCGATGCCAAAAACAAAGAAAGAGTAAAGTAGATTATTCATTGATGAGGTTTTTATACATATTATACTATACACCGTTACCATATTTATAATAAGCGTGTGGCGCATTCCAGTTGAAATAAAACTACTAAGATAAAAATAAATCATAACTCTATTACAAAATATGGTGTAACTAATAATAACTGTTATAATAAGCTATGTTAACTATATCTGTATTGCTAGGGCCCAGATGTTGACGATGCAATACATGTACTTGTTTTCCCAACGTACCGTGCAGGCCCCATCTGTAGCTGTGTCCCAGTAGTACGCAGCTGCAGTATGCAAGCCAGAGCCATTTTTTTGAGTAATCGTTAAACGCACTGTAAAAGAAAAATGAAACACATTATATCACTTTCCTATACTAGCACTTGCCATTCGGCACTTTATGAATAATTCAAACGCCAATTTTTTTATACATAAACACTCGAAAAAACAGAAGTTTTGGAAAAAATACAATGGGACGACACGACTCTTTCGGTGTTCCCGCCAAAACTCATAAGTAGATAATTTTTTTTTAATTTATACTAGGCCATGGGTACTAGTCCTTCAGCCGTCTTACTATAAAGAAATGTGCCAGTGTCGTCCCCTAAAAAGCTTTAAGCAAATGATAAAGTTACTTATGAACTTACTATAAACTTATTATATGCCGCTCCACTGTTGAATTTCTGTGACAAAACTAAAATACTGCTTATTAAAATTATTAAAAAATACTGCTTTTCAAAATTTCCGCGAGAATTTAAGTTACAGAATAAACTTTAAAGTTTATGTACTGACAAGATTGCCTTTCCACCAGGACCTCTGTCCTGGTGGAAAGGCAATCTTGTCTCTAACAGTGAGGGGGTACTTACTAAGATATTTGAAAGGCTTATTCAATTTATTTATCCTTGCCAATGTTTTGTCCGTGATGATGGTTATCCATTGAGGACATCGTGAATGACTGTAAGTGTTGCCGCCTAGACAAAGTTCAATGTTATCACGAACTATTTTCTGAACCTCTTCTACGTTGAATACTAAATCCTACAGATTAAAAGAAAATGAATAATTTTATTTTAGAATGTTATCTTTTGGAATACTATATCAGTATTATGAACAACTTTTACTTTATGCACAAATATAAATTCGCGAAAAACAAATTACCTAACTATTACATGCGTTTGGTTAGGGGTCAATGTAGCTACGGGTACTTTTTTATAGCACAGCTGTTTTTTTTGCGATTACATAGTTGTGCTCTAAAATCTATTTATAATGCTGAGTACAATCTTCAATACTTCCAAGGTTATACTGTATACATAACACACGTCGATCACGTATGTCGTCGTCGTCTTTGGTGTGGTCAACAAGTGCCTTAATATTAAACGCTGAATAAAGCTAATTCAAATCCTTAAAATGCGCCGTTGAGTGGATTGAGCCAGGTTACTTTACGCATAGGTATATTCAATAGCGTAGATAGGTTTCCAAAGGCCGTGGTGCAAAAATGAGGGTCCGATCTATGCTGGTTAGGTTTTATTTTAGCAAATATATCACTTTTTTTAGTTGGCAGCACTATAAAAAAACAGAACATAGGTGAATTCCCGAAAATCTTAAATTGCTTTTAACTGAGTTGCTATGATTTTACTTGTGTTGCAACCTGTTATACTTATTTATATTTTAAACTGTTAGAGAAATTAGGTATAGCGAGTTTGGCATGCTTGGTGGTTAACTGGTTAGGGTTACGCCACCGCCTAGCCCCTTAGTAGCTACATCTCTGGATAGATTTATCTTTCAGTAATGTTTATAAGTGAAGTGCTACGAAGTTAATTAATTACATACCTACTAAGTGATTAGAATACCTCTGCTTTGATTAGGTACACTGTCATAATGGTAGGTACTAGGTACATAAAAGCTGAAAACACGTATACCTAAGTACTATTTCTGCGGCGGGTAATCTAAATACGCAGGTATTACGTACAAGACCATTACACGTTAGTTTCAACTTACTTCCTCATCATCATCTGGCGGTTGAGCCATTGATTATTTATAACGATTTTATTGAACTGATTTATCAATTAAATTATACTAAGCAAGCCAAAATATTATTAGAACGTAAAATGATTCGATTGTGTGACATAATAATTCTGTCATCCAATTAAAAAATTAAACTCATATGTTAAAACGAGGTTAGTTTGTCGAGCTGTAAATACTTGTTTATTTAAAAAATTAAAAAAATGTTCTTTACATACATTATGTTCGTCCAAGGTGGAATCGAATCTACGCATGCAGTTCATGAAATCGAGCTACTACCAAATTATAGTTTTTTTTTAACAAAACTAATGTCTAGTTATCATTATATATGCATGGTTGCGAAGGAACTACTCTATTATAATATCTAAATATTCAGAAATAGATTTTGTTTTACATATTTCTTCAAACTTCGCAAACTCTAACAACTGCGTAATAACAGTGAAACAGTGTTTTAAAATTGTTATTTGGCGGGAACACGGAAATGTCGTCTCTGCGATAAGATTATTTTCCAAAACTTGTGTTTTCGAGTGTATATGAACAAAAATAGTGGTGCTGTATTCATAAAGTGCCGAATTACGTACGTGAGTGTAAGAAAGAGATTCAAAATTGTGATTGATATATCAAATATTTGAAAAAATCGAAATACTTGTTACTGGTAAATACACAACGTGCGATGCCAAAACTATAGAAGAAGATTAATCAATGTCATTGTCGTTAATCATGTTATTGTCAATATATAGCAACAATTTTTTTTTACTCTATTAGTTCGCAAGCATTCGCTGCTTTATTTTATTTTTATTGTGATTTGGTATGTTCGCGTCGTATTTTATCAGGTTTCGCCTCTGCATTAAATTTCAGGCGGGCTAAATTGTGTGTAAAATATGTCCTAGACGGATACGTGTGGCGTGTATTGAGGAATTTTGTGATGGAACTGAAGGTCTGGGTCGAAGGGATACAAAGGATAGTTTGTGGGGTCACAGAGACCACCACTTGTCAGGTCAGTAGAAATTCTCATAATTACTCTACTCTACTAATGCTATGAGAAAGAAATTTCACTTTTATATGCCACTTTTGTGTCGTAATCGTCTGTTTTATCGTTTAGGATGTAGTTTTTGCACTTGCTCATGCTACTGGTAAAGTGGGCAGATTCACACTGATAGAGAGATGGCGAAATAATGAGAGACTCTTGGCTCCTCAAGAATATCCTCTGAAGGTATCTACATATTTTGTATATTATTCATATTATATGTATACCGGAATAAACAGCTAGCTAAAATATTGTTTGGTATAATTTTAGATTTTAATGAAATGGGGTGAATATTCCAATGATATACAGTTTATCCTGAGGCGATCTGACCCCGGTAACAGCCAGAAACCTTTGCAACCTGCAAATAACTCTAAATCTCCTGTTGGAAATGGGTTTGTAACATGCCTACAGTTGAACATATTTAAGATAGTATTTGTCAGCAGTAGTAAATGTGTGAAAAGTTAAATTAAAGCATTTTTTTTATAATATATATAAAATACATTTATAAACATGCATCTCATAAATTGTATTTCAATTTCATTTAACTTTGATATCATTAATTTATTATTGCTGTTCTTAGATTTGTTCAATAGTAGTTTTAATTATCCTATGTAGGTATAACAGCTTACTAAAGCTTTCAAAAGGAATCGTTTTTAGTCTGTTTAAACTAATTGCCTACTCTATGCTCTGTACAGATTTGGGCAGTGGGCCATATTTAAAAAATTGTTACAAAATGATATTTATTGTCAAATTGCATACATAACTATTTTCTTATGCTATAACAAAACTATAAAATTCAGATTTTCTGGAACTTTTCTATGATTCACATATTTTTATGTCTAAACAGACCCAATAATAGTATAAGGTATGACTCAGAATGATTCTAAGATTTAGGAAATGAGCAATAAGAAATGAAATCAGGCATGTAAATTTTTATCTCAGTAATTTAAATAATGCAAATGTTTGTAATGTTTGTTTGTTCTCATTCAATATAAGTAGTTGGATAATTTACATCAAGTGTAATTTATATTTTTACCTGTTATATAGAAGTGTTAATAAATATGTTTATGAATTCAAATGAGTTTTGGTGTGGATTACATATGTTAATTTAATACAAATTTAGCTAAAACTAAGTTAAATTAAGATTGATATATTTTTATGTACCATCAAGAAACAGTTTAATATTAACATTATGTAAACAGCCAAGTCATATCTTATTAAATTTTTAGGAGCCATAACACATCAAACCCAAATATCTTAGACCAGGGTTCTCCACACAGATTAAACTCCACGCCTCCATATAGCAATAACGCTAACACCTCTCCTGGCAATCCTGTTGGGGTGGTAAAAGGAGTGCAGCAAGGGAAAGCTCCTGACTCGGATAGCCCAGTTATGAAAGATGTCCCTCCTTACAGGTAATAAATAGTGGCAATGTTATACAAAATCTTACTTTTATTGCATTTTTCGGGGATAGTTCTTGTGAAGAGTTTTTTTTTAAATGATTGACAGGCTGTTTGTTCGACCACAACTGATGCTAAGTGACAGTGTGGTCGAAGATTGTAAACACATCTAGCATGGAATGCAATATTTCTTACCACCAGGAGAGTGTTTCTTTTGTCTCATTAGTTTAACACTGATTATTATTATTAATTGATTAGAAATATCAACAATCATCTGGGTTGGTTATTTTAAACCAAAACATACTGTTCGTGAAATATTTTACAATGTTAAACTATAGGATACTGCTAGTTGAGGGAAACAAATTACAAACCTAGTGTATCACATATGGCAATGAGTCAAATAATGTTGCTATCCATTCACACAAATTAATCACCGACATTACCAACAGGATGTACTTGCATTTGGCATTTAAAAAAATATTAAATGTGAATGTAGTTAAAAACCAATGCCATTTTACGTCAGATTTATGTTTTGTAATATTTTATTACATTTTCTAGTTCACATAGCTTCTATAATAAACTAAAAAATAAGATGTTTAAATGCTCATTAATTTCTCTTTTGTAAAAGTTTACCATGCAAATCATACTAATATTTTGAATCAGGTGGGATAGCAGGGAACTGCTTAGGTTTCCATGCTGCAAATACATTAATATCCAGGGTTATCAGCTTGGGGTATTTTAAGCCGAAAGGGGTTATTGTATGGTCATTAGTAATGATGATATCACAAACAACTGTCACTATGGATACAATGCTGAAATCGTGGAAAAAAGCTGATCTGTACAAAAAATTGTTGACCCTTGGATTAATGTATGAAGTAGCTGATTCTTTTTTCACCATTTCAGAGTTGAGGTTCATAGTAAAAAAAGTTTGTAATGATTAAGACAATGACTTTTAATGATATATTTAATGATGATAACTTTTGGCTTAGTACAAAGCTTATAACCCAGTATATTTTAAAAATTATAGCCATTACAGTGCGAAAAAAAATGATATACCTACATATATACTCAATCACTCACAATAATATATTATTAGCTGCACCTTGTGGATTCACTTGCGTTTTCCGGGATAGAAAGTAGCATGTCTGTTATTGAGGTTACTAGCTATCTACAATTGGAATTTCATTCAAATTTATTAAGCCATGAAGAAGTAACAGAAACTATTACAACAATAATGTAAGTGAGTTAAGATTAGTATTTAGGGGTTTATTGAGAAAACCAGATTGTAAGTTATGTTACATTAGGTTGTAGATCTTCTTAACAGGAGATCTTCTCGCTAGGGACCACCGCAGTATCAGATATTCTGCCGCCAAGCAGTAGTGTGTAACCAATACTGTTCCTGCTTAAAGAACACTACAGCTAGTGGAATTACAAGACGCTGAGTAACCATTCAATAACTCCGTGTAATAAGCGCCAAAGTAGCGATGCCCTGAACTTTGTTTAGTCATTCAACATTTTGGGTAACGCTGCAATGGTCAGAGATAGGCGTTACCAAATACAAATACAAATATTTTATTGATAACACCAATGTTACAAGTCAATTCCGTAATATCATTACATTATATAATTTAAAAACACTGATTATATGTCAATGAAATAAAAACAAAATGTCAAAGTATACAAACATGTCAATATAAAAAATTATGTCAATATAAGAATACTGCCAATATAAAAATATGTCAATATAAAAATATGTCAGCATAAAAATGACTCAATATTAAAAAAATATTGTCCATACAATAAAATGTCAAAAAAAAACATAATTACTTACTAGTAATTTAATAATCTTTTAATTTGAAATATTCGTCAATGTCATAAAACAAGGCCTCTAGCAGCCAAGATCTCAGCTTGGTTCTGAAGCACGTGGTGGAAGGTGAATCCCGAATGGAACCGGGCACGCGGTTGTAGACCGCGGGCCCCAGAATGCATACCGACCTTTCCGTCTTGACGAGACCACCTCTTAGACATACATACATACGAAGACATACCTCTTATTTTTTTATTTTTTTTTATTTTATGTAACAGCAATGACACGTACGAGACGCTCTCCTGATGTTAAGGGATAACGCCTGTCCATGACCATTGCAGCGATACACAGAACTTTAAGTAGTAAAACAAAGTCCGGGGCATCGCTGCCTTGGCGCTCATTACTTTGAGACTAGATGGTTAGTCTCAATAGCCCTGTAATTTCGCTAGCTGCAGTACCCTTCAAACCGGAACACAGTAATGTTTAGACACTACTGCTTAGCGGCAGAATATCTGGTACTGCGGTGGTACCTACCTAGACGACCTCCTGCTAAGGAAATCTACCACCAAGTCCACCACAACTATCAAGAAAACGTCTCGATAATTTTATTATAAGTAAACCTAATGAGTAAATCACGTTATTTGAAGGTTCTTTTAATTTCTAAAGCATTGTCAATTAAAAAAAAACATCATATAGAGAGCCACCGCCTCCGTATCGATCTCCGCCACCGCCGTCACAAGCTCGCAAGTCTCCAAACCGCTCTCGTCAACGCAACCTGTCGCCTGTCAACCTACCCGAGGACACGGAGAACCGCAATCCCGAGCCTGTCAGCTACAACACCCAGTATAGAGAGCTTGTCTCTCTAGTTAACTACCAGAGAGAAAAGCTGTCTAGTCAACAGGTGGACCTCATTAAGGTAGAGTTTATTTATTTTTTGGGTTTGGTGGCTGGTTACAGTCCTTAATGCCTAATCTTTATATGAACAAACTGCTATTGTCACCATACATGTCAAACGGATCAATCTTTGTTACAGTCAAAGTCATACAAAGTAAGTCACAGTCCAGTCCATGCCTGAGTAATGTAGTTTTGCCATTATTAGATGCTACAGAGTTTTAGAAATAACAAGAAAAGACGTTTCACAATATTGTATTAGTTTCACATAGTCATGTGGATAATTTTGCACTTTTCGCAATTATACATCATTATTTTGAAACATAGACACTTGAAAAAAGATGATTTTGTTCGGCTTGCTACTCTTGCTAGTTACCACCCTCAAGTTGAAAATTGCCGCCAAGCTCCTAACGGTGTGTTCCGGCAGTCTCACTTGACAGTCCCAGTCTAGGCTAGATGTGTTTACGTCTTCGTACACACCGTCACTTAACATCATGTGAGCTGTGGTCAAACACCTAGCCTATCAACCAATTTAAAAAAAAGTTCGTGTGTACATGACCATTGCAACAGTTTCCAGAATTTTGAGCAGCAAAATAAGCCCCGGGCATCGTGATATTGGCTCATTTCTTTGAGATCTTTCATGTTATCGATTATACCTACATATTGATATGGACCGTGAATATTGATTGTTTATTAACAGTATGATGCCGAGATCGGATACTGGGAGAACAAGGGTCGGGAGCAAGAGCGGCAGGTGGAAGTTCTGCAGCAACAGATCAATTCCGCCGACAACCAACTCAGAATCACAACAGAACAGGTAACCATTTGCGTTTGACGGTTAAACAATCGCCAAAATACATTTTCTGTAGGTACACTATTCCATTGGTAGATTGAGAAACTCATGTTCATGTTGACATTGTATATCTTAGAAGAGGAAACTTAAAAACTAGTGTTAAGTATATAACTTGCGACCTAATTTGTTAATATTATCTACTTATAATAATACATACTACAATAAAATTAACCGTCTAATCTAAAAATCCGCTATCAATCAGAATAGTTCCCAAAATGCTGGCTTCATTGCCGCGTTGTATGAAGATTTTTGCACAAACAGAGGCCAGCGTTTTGGTCACGTGTGGCATCGACCAGATGATAATATTTACTTGCGACCTTACAGCTAAGAGCAACCTCTTCCGGACATTGTGTCTCCTCAGTTTAAACTCCATGGTCAGATGGATGTTGGATGGGCGTTGATGGAAGTTTATGTACTAGTAAATAATTTACTTATCAATTAAATTAAAATTAATTATTTTAATTAAATTACTTAATAATTTTATTATCTTTTCTAAATAAATATGGAAATTATGACTCGTAAAAAGACTAATAAATACTTCTTGATAAATTTCACTTGGTGGTAGATTTCCTTAGTAGGAGGTCATCTAGTTCACGGACCCCGGTGTGTGCAGAGCGTAATTGTAAATTTAAAAAAAGTAACGAGCGCCAAAACAGTTATACCCTGAACTTAGTTTTGTTACTCAAAGTTCTGTGTATCGCTGCAATGGCCATGGACTGTCGTCTCGTTCGTCTCATTACCTTTACATAAAAATACACTTAAAGAAACCGTTCGCCACTTTTAAAGAAAAAGATTTACTAACAATACTTAAGAAGACCTTTTATATCTGAAGGTGTGTGTGACTGATTTAAAATATTGGCCGCTTAAATAAGTTGTCAGTTAAAAATTTCAAATATTACATTTACAAAATAAAAAGTTTTATGCACAGGTGCAAGTGTTGAATTATATTGATGAAGAGAATGAAATAGTAAAACAGAATGAGAAGACTCTCAAATCGGAGATAGTCCTGGTGCGGTCGAAACTGGCCAACTGCGAGACTGAACTGCTGCAGTGCAAGAACAAGATTAGGAAACTAATGGAGGAAATACACAACGAACAAAGGATCATTAACAGCAGACAACAGGAGAATAGGTAAGACACTTTATGGGAATTTTGCCTTACTGCCCAAAAAGCAATGTGTGATAAATTTAATTCTACTAAAATTAAAAAAAAAAAGTAAGTTAAACATACAGGAACATAAAACATAGATAACAACGACAACTGACGGTCTTATCGCATAGAGCGAAGAGATCTCTAGGTAATATTACTGTGGATAGGTTTCACTGAGTAGGTTAAAGGATTTTTTTATGTGTTCACACTGATTACTTCAAAGTCAAAATGAAAACCCGTAACATCTTTGTTATTACATAGTATAAAACAAAGTTGCTTCCCGTTGTCTGTACGCTTAGATCTTTTAAATTACGCAACGGATTTTAATGCGGTTTCCATCAATAGACAGAGTGATTCAAGAAGAAGGCTTATATGTATAATACATGCATATGCACCACATGCACCCGTGCGAAGCCGAGGCAGGTCGCTAGTAGATTATAAAATTAAATGTATATATCATACATATCAAAAATGTTATATTGCAATTATATGTACAATACACGAGAGACTTTTTTTCCAACTTTCCGAGGAGTCATCATCATCTAACGCCTTCCTTCACATTTAGGTTTCTTCTCATTGTGTGAAGGGTCACGCTGGCTAAGTTTGAGTCGGCAGACACGGCGGGAAACGACTTTGTTTTATACTATATAGAGATGTGTCTTCAAGTCGCGAGTGAATCGGTTTCTTTTAGGCAAGCGTGCTCCATCGTAGACCGCATCTTCGCTTAACATATAATTTTCTAATCTGTGTTTGTATAACACGTCGCCGTATCAGGCGAGTCAAACGCTAGACTATCACTATATATTAAAAAAAACTAAGTTGTCCGCAGCGTCTGTCTGTATATCGCGATAAACTAAAAAAAAAAAACACCAAAGCCTGCCAAGTGCGAGTCAGACTCGCGCACGAAGGGTTCCGTACCATTATCTATGAAAAAGGCGGTTCTTGAGATACAGCCTGGAGACAGACAGACAGCGAAGTCTTAGTAATAGGGTCCCGTTTTTACCTTTTGGGTACGGAACCCTAAAAACTACTGAACGTATTATCATGCGAGTTTCACCAATAGATATAGTGATTCATGTGGAAGGTTTAGGTATATTTGTAAGGTTTTGTGTAGTATCTACAGTGCATCCACGCGAAGACGGGGCGAGTCGCTAGTTCATCAATCAAAAAATAGATATAGACTTAAACCATACAAACTTTTTTAATATTGCGACAACATCTATAGTTTTTAGCATCGACGTCTGAACTGGTAAAATAATTACAGATTACAAGTGCTAACAGAATGATTCCTATTTTTGGTTTTGGCAGTGAAAACGAGTGCTGACCTAAAAAAACACGCGCATGAATTTTACTTGATAATTGTCCCACGTTATAATAAAGTTATTTAAAAAACGTTTCATATATTCTCCAACTATTATGAATTAATAATAGCTTCTTGTTGCTTAATTTGACTTGATTATACATAATTGTACATACATCATTGTGCAGTGGTGGTGCCGGCGTAAGAATTGTACCCCACCCTCTCTGCCGGTGGTTGCCGTAAGAGTCGGCTAAGGGATGTAATCCGGAAGATGGGCAGCAGCGCCTTCCTTGAACAATCACACCTAACTGCGCTCGCAAACCTGCCTGGCAAGCGTGGCGAGTATTGGCAAAACCCCCCCAGGAGGAGGCCTATGTCCAGCAGTGGACGTCCTATGGCTGATGATTGTGATACATAATTGACTTGTACCAAAGATTACATAATGTACAAAACTACCTACAGTTAAAGGCCATGGTAATTGATACCCATAACACAATATAGTTTCGCAATTTTAGGATTTCCTAGAAGGTATACAGCGTTTTGTTTTCAATAGAACGCCTATTGGTTATATGCGCTGATAGCCAACCAAATCTCAACAAAGTATAAAACAAAGTCGCTTCCCGCCGTCTGTACGCTTAGATCTTTTAAACTACGCAAAGGATTTTAATGCAGTTCTCATCGATAAACAGTGATTCATGAGGAAGGTTTATATGTTTAATACATGCATATGCACCACATTAGTATCTACATTGCACCCGTGCGAAGCCGGGACGGGTCGCTAGTATACATATGTAGTGTTAACTGCCCAGTTTGTTTATTTGGTAGTAGCTCTGCTTCCTGAGCTGTGTAGTGCGGGTTTAATTCCCACACAAGACAAACATTTGTGTGACGAACACAAATGTTTATAAAACTTTATTTATTTCTTTATTCTGGGTGTTCCTTGTGTATTATAAGTATGTATTTACGTTATAAATACAGTCTGATGGCGCTATGTGAAGTGTCCCCCGATATTTAATATTTATTAATATATTTAAAATTAGATAAACTAGTTTACCACTCCGGACAGTGACTTCGCAACTTATATAGGTAACCCTGTAACGGTATTTTTTACTATACACATCGACGTGGTTTTCAAATACATATATTTCTTTTATTTTTATGAGAATAATCACGTCAATTAAGGTAGATATTTAGAATAACATTTATGATATTTTGCATGCAAATGAAATAGTTTGAGCGCATACATATTTCGAGTTCAAATAAAAGCCAAATCTGTTATAGAGTTGTGAAGGCATAAGCGCCATTAGCCTTTTGTTTTATATGCCTATGACCATTGCAGCGATACATAGAACTTTTAGTAGTAAAACAAAGTCCAGGGCCAAAAATCTCCAAGAATGAGCTTGAGCTACCGGTTGCAGCGATACACAGAACTTTGAGTAGTAAAACAAAGCTGCTTTGGCGCTCATTACCCTGAGACCCTCGATAGTCAGTCTCAACAGCCCTGTTATTTCAACCTTCAAACCGGAACACAGTAATGTTAGTTATGTCACAGTAATTGTTGAACAGCGGCAGAACATCTGGTACTGCGGTAGTATCTACCTAAAAGACCTACCATCAGGTAAAGATATAAAAAAAAAAATTACATCCTTATGAGATCTAGTAACAGCCGACGTTATAAGATATAAATAAAGGTAACATTCGTGTTTTATTTTCTTGTTACTAATTATGTTTTTATCATTGAATTTGACAAAATAACTATTCAATTTTGATTTTACATGAACTCTAGGCAAATTTTTTAAGTTCATAAAAATAATTAAAATTACCATTCAAAGCTACTGAAAGTGGCTTTATATGGCCTTAAATACATTACAAGGCTGACACTATAGTTGGTTAGCTATCGGCACGTACAACCTCAATAGGAGTTCTACTCCCAACATAACGCCGTGCGTATTGTAGAGAGCTATGTGAGTTACTCTCTGTTGTGGGAACACGAATACAATCGAAATTGTGAAGATCAACTTGATTAGAAATATCCCACGTTTTGTATCATTTTATACTATCAAGACTAGCGAGAAATTATTGCAATTTCCCGTGTAACTTGCATCAAGTAACATGCCAAATGAAAATAAATGAATAGAGTTGAACAACACACCGATTTTTTACATTCTTTTTTATTCTTTTGTTGCTATGATAACTCGGTAGTTAGCGCGGTCGTAAAGCGTGATTTAAATCCCCAACAATAAGCTTGAGCTATCTTTGAAGGAAAACATCGTGAGAAAACCATAGCATGGTGATAGGAATTTTCTAGTACTCGGCTGGCTAGCTACCAACAAGTTGAAAATCAAATTTACCGCAAAGCACCTAACGCAGTGTTCCGGCAGCCTCACTTTTGAATCAGTTCCATTCCAGGCTAGATGTGATTTACCATATTCGATCACACCGTGTGAGTAACACCAGGTGAGCTGTGGTCAAGCAACTAGCTTGTCAACCATAAATAAAAATACTTTGCCGTAGTCGGGTAAAAAGGTTTAATTTTATATCTATTTCCTCCCATAAATTCAAGGGAATCGATTTAGTACGCGTAACTCTCGCAAGCGAATCGAAAGATATTTGTTTATTACTATAAACATAACTTTCACTTTCATATTAAATGTCACCATGTCATCACTTTTTATAGCATGGAATTAATTTTGCATAATTAATTACCTACTTAATATATGAGCGAAGATTTGCTTGTTTCTCAATCTTTTTTGAACGGTTTTGTGAAAACAAAATCAGTACTGATCTAAATTAAAAAACTATAGAGATCTCTTCCGTATTGCTTAACTTGATAAACGTGTTTAAATTTAATCTAGGATATAAAAGTATTAAAAGGCAATTAATTACCCGTAATATTCAATCACTGATCATGATCATATAAATTTTAGCTCGTTAATTAATGCCTATAACTTTTTATGCTACAGTTAGCAAACAAGCACACAGGTTGCCTGACGGTAAGCAATCAAAAACATCAGTGGATATCTGTAACACCAATGCCACTACAAACATATATAAATAAATAAAAAACATGGTAGGGCATTACACACAGCGCCATATGACCCCAAACTAAGCAAAGCTTGTACCATGGGAGTCGGATGACTGATAGAATACTTAAAAACTTTTTTGTAAATACATACCTACAGAACACCCAGACAGAACAAAATATTTGTTTATACCACAAAATGTTTGTCTTGGGTGGGAATCGAACCCACGCCCTACAGCTCTAAAAGCAAACATACAATTAGCCAACAGGACTGTCCAGAAATATATAGCTTAAGATAATTAAATTGACATAAATTTTACTTGGTGGTAGATCTCCTTAGCAGGAGGTCGTCTAGGTAGGTACCACCGCAGTACCAGATATTCTGCCGCCAAGCAGTAGTGTGTAAACATTACTGTGTTACGGTTTGAAGGGTACTCGGCAGCTAGTGAAATTACTGGGCCGTTGAGACTAGCCATCTATTGTCTCAAAGTAATGAGTGCCAAAGCAGCGATGCCCTGGACTTTGTTTTGCTACTCATATTTCTGTGTATTGCTGCAATGGTCATGGACAGGCGTTATCTCGTACCATCAGGGGAGCGTCTTGTTCATCTCATTACTATGACATTTAAAAAAAAAATACAAGCAAATTAAAAAAAACGCTAGAAATGGTATGGCTATTGGTGGGAACCCTACTATTAATATCTGTGTTTACAGCGAAATAAAAAAAACCTATAATTCTTGTTCTAGACAAGCGTTGGAACGCACCATGCTAGCAGAAGTGGATACCTTACAGAGTCAGATCCAGCAAGCGAAGCATGCCACTGAAATTAACCATCTCACAGCTGAGAACCTGAAGCGAGAGGTAAATATTTTCCTAATATAACATATCTCTCATCATCTATCTTATCAATTCATATATTTTTATAATCTAATTTTATAAGAACGCTACATTTTCAGTTAAATTATAAATTAAATTGTTAATACGGTGTATTCTCTATTTTAACTCTTAAGGCCCTATATTCTGACATTTTAAATACATAAATACATACGTTTTTGTATACGTATATCTGCTCGTCTAATACTGTGTCAGATGGCTCTTACATATGTAAGAAATAAAAAAAAACCTAATTCTGTCGTACGCAGCCCTAAAAATACTTATTTATTGATGTAACATTCACATGTTTTTATAATAGAATCTCTAAACAAGTCTGGAAAGCAAATTTTTTAGTGGATTACATTTCCAATAGATCAATCATACTAAATTCTTTTTCCTTCTTATTAAAGTTGTTAAGTCTTTCTTGTAGCGATGATAGCTCAGTGGTCAGCGCGGTCGGTTCGCATGCCGAAGGGCGTGGGCTTAAACCCCAACAATGAGTTTGAGCTGCCGGTGAAGGAAAAACATCGTGAGGAAACCATAGCGTGGTGGTAGGGTACTTTCTAGTACTCGGCTGGCTAGCTACCACTCACAAGTTGAAAATTTGTCGCCAAGTACTTAAGATCGATTCTGAAAACCTCGCTTTAGAACCATAGTTAGGTGTTTTTACCATATTTACACTACAGTATCACTTAACAGGTGTCGGTGAACTGGCAACAAATACCATTTTATTTAACCCATAAAACAAAAATTATTTAACGATTTTCTTTTTAATGTAAAAAGTAATGACTCGAACGAGACGCTCTCCTTATGGTAAGAGATAACGCCTGTCCATGACAATTGCAGCAATGCACAGAACTTTAAGCAATAAAACATATTCCGGTGCATCGCTGCTTTGGCGCTCATTACTTTGAGACTTTCGATGGTTAGTCTCAACAGCCTAGAACATCGTCGCAAAGTTGCTAGTTTGTCGATTTTTTATCGGATTCATTTCGGAGAGCGTGCTTCAGAATTACATGGTCTGATTCCCCCATGTCCATTTTTCTATCGGACAGCCAAAAGCTCAAAAAAGCGACATCGTTTCATGGCAGATGTTCCAAAAACTCGAACGAAACGATTTGATTCCACGTTCATTGTGCGGACTGCTAGACAGTGGAATGCGCTGCCCGAGTAGGTGTTCCGAGTAGGTGATATAATTTGGGTGTCTTCAAGTCGAGAGTGAATCGGCATCTTCTAGGCAAGCGTGCTCCATCTTAGACCGCATTATCACGTAACATCAGGTGTGATGGCGGTCAAACGTAAGCCTACCCATAATTTAAAAAAAAAAAGGCTGTAGTTCTTGTTTAATTGTTATCCTAATGTTTAAGTGGTCGAGACCCGGAGTGTCAACTAAACGTTAATTCTCCACAAACAAGTTTAACGCCTTTAATATATGAGTCAGGTGACATTTTAAAAGGATCGTGATTGTGGACTTTCTAATCGGAAATTTTGTTTATCATAGTGAAATGTGTGAAATCGTGTCTCGTCTATTTTAAATCATTTTGGAATGGACAAGACGAGATTTATTGTTTAATCGTCAAACACGATTTAGTTCGGACGATAAAAAATCACTTTGGAACTTGTCGACAGCTAGATTCAGTCTTTGAGACGAGAACTTAAGCTCAGGATTATGAGTTGTGGTATTCTGCTGAGGTACAGTGCAGTTACTGATATAAACAAAAGAAATACAAAAAAATCGGTGCGTTTTTTTATGTTTGATAGGCTAGGTGTTTGACTACAGTTCGCTTGATGTAATGATATGGTAAACCTAGTCTGGAATGAAAAGTCTTAAAGAAATGAGCCAATATCACGTTGCCTACTTTTATTGCTGCTCAAAGTTCTGGGAATAGCTGCAATGGTTATGGACATAGACAACTTCTTTTTTTATGGTTTTAGTTGTTTGAACACAGCTCACCTGATGTTAAGTGACGGTGTGGTCAAAGATGGTAAACACATTTAGCTTGCAGCTTGGAATGGCACTGACTCAATTGAGGCTGCCGGAACACCGTTCGGTGCTTGGTACCTGCTTTTTAACTTGGGGTGGTTGCTAGCCAGTCAAGTAATAAAAAGTACTCGACAACCATGCTATGGTCTCCTCGCGATGTTTGGATTTGAACCCAGCGTGCGGTCCAAACCCATTAAGTGAGCTGAGCTATCTATCACCTATTTAAAATATATCATTATTACCCGACTATCAAGGAAGGGTTATGTTTTTCGCGCGTATCTTGTATGTATTTCTTTATAACCTCGTATCTTCCAAACGGCCGAATAGATTACCGCCTATTGAGATATCGTCGTTTCAATAACCCAAGTGTACTTAGAGTGGTTTTGAAAATAAATCAAGATGGTGGCGAAATAGTAATACGTTAATTTGAAAAAAATAACCAAACCTATTATCTAAATAAAGGCAATTAACAGAGGATTACAAAAATAGGTATATATATTTAAGTTAAATGTTTAAATTTAATTAGGAATAATAAATTTGTTTAAAAGGTTTTTTCTTTTAATTATAGCTATTTTAATCGGGTTATATATTTATTAAACTTGGTTTGGAACATAACTTTGAACCAACCGTCCAACGAGAACATAAGCCTTTAGCTTGATTATTATTTTTTCAGGTGGGTGTGTTAGAAAATGCAATTATGGAGAAGAAGCGTCAAGTGGAGAGACTGGTGCAGGAGATGAAAGAAGCCAACTTGCAGAGCCTAACGGGGAGTGTAGACGAGCTGCGGCATCCTTTGGACGGTAAATAAAAAGTTTTCATAGATTTCTTTTGGCATAAAAAAAGAGATATTGTACTAGGTAATACCCTTAGCAGGAGGTCGTCTATGTGGGTTTTACCGCTTACTGATTACCGCTTTTATGGATTAAGGTTACATTGCTATTAAGACTAACTAATCGAATGTCTCAAAGTAATTGATAGTTGTTTATATTATTAAATTTTTAGATTCTACCGAAATCATCCAAAAGATTTTCTGAGCATTTGGTGTCCTATATTTAATCGCGTCAATCTACTCCAGTCTTTCTCAAAGTGATCGATAACGCTAACTCCAGCGTTAGCTTTTAAAATTTACTGATATTAAAACCATCATCGATTATCATTTAAACGTGAGTAATCCCGCATAAGTAAAACAAAAATGTGTCATAACCACGTTAGTTTCCATATTTTCACACTACTGCTGGGCGGCAGAATATCTGGTACTGCGGTCCTAGACGACCTCAACCACAATGTAAAGTGGTATGCTATATTGTAATTATAAAAGCACCCATCAAACGAATGGCCGAACCCTGCGCCAATTCCTACAAACAGTAACACAGAAAATTTATTTCCAGGTCTGTGCAAAGCAGGCAGCGCCCGTAGGATCATTGGCTCCCCGCGACAGTTAGAAAACGCAGCGCCTACCAACAAAAACCCACACGGAGTCTGGGTATAAAAGACCTAAAAGCCTTATAGTACAGCTTGTGCACATATAGAATTGTCGGGTTTATTATTTAGGGGTGTAAGTACAAAATCACTTGGTAACTGATCTGATGAAATTTTACTAGAAAAAGTGCTCGTTCTTGTGAGAGGTTAAGTTAAATTTTCAAACACATCTTTTTGGGGTAAAGGATAGAAAAATAGTTCCGGCTCATAATAGATATTTTTAATTATGTAATGAAATCTATTGATCTAATCTTTTTCTCACCTATAAACAGGGAATCATAAAATAAAACCATCTCATGTCTTAATGTTCGCCGTTACAGATAATAATTGTTCTATAAATTTATCATTAACGTGTGGTATTTTACATTCTTGCACTGTATATGGTTAGGTTGGATGGATGTATAGTAAACTCAAACGTTTCTTGCCCGTGAAGCAATAAAACGTGGGAAAGAGACGCCTATATAGCGCTTTCTGTCGCACTTGCAGTTCATATGGATGCCAATAGTGATGTGCCATTTTATATCGTAATTTTTACGATACGATAACATTTGGTATAAAAACAAAAAATGTAGAAACTGATTAGAAGTAAAATAATACAAACCTATACATTACACGTTAAACAAACACAAATAAACACCGATTTTGATGTACAATACTTACAAACACAAGTAATTAATCGAGATTTAACTACACAGTTGTTTCCAACTAGTATAATGTAATCTTTATACGAGTCATAGTCACTATTATAACACGGCCATCATCTGAGTTACCAACCTGTAATTATGGGTTACTATCAATAACCAGATAACCATTATCGGTAATAATCGGTGCGCTGCGCGTGCATATCCCAGGTGCATCGATGATTTATGGCCTCGCGAGACTGTTTGACTTTACAATAATCATACAGTTTTTATGACGAATCTATATAATACATCCATAACTGCTATCGATAGCCAGATATCGATATTAGGCGCATCGATGATTTATGGCCTCGCGAGACAGTTTCACTTTACAATAATCATACAACTTTTTATGACGAATCTATATAATACATCGATAACTGTTATCGATATTCGGCGCACCGTGCCTGCGTCTCCGTAGTACATCGATGATTTATGGCCTCGCGAGACTATTTGACTTTACAATAATCATACAACTTTTTATGACGAATCTAATTAAAATATCGATAACTGCTATCGATAATCGGCGCACCGTGCCTGCGTCTCCCTAGTGCATTGTAGGTTCATGACTTTGCGGGCAACAAATGTTTGACTTTACTATAATTATATAGCTTTTATGACGAATCCATAAAAAATATTACATTCTTAGGCCTAGCGGACAATAGAGGTGTTTTTATTGGTATTATGAGTGTCTAGGACCCAAGATCAATGCGTGAAAAGTTTTAAAAAATATAGGCGCATTTGCAATTTTGCTATAATCACATTTTAGGAATATCCTTTTACGTATCTACGAGTAGGAAATATGACATAACTTAAGTGCATAGGCAAATTGATATATTAATTTATAAAATTCCACCTATCAAATATTTTAATCATTTATAGACGAACAACTTAACGATTTATAATGAATATTAAAATTAAGTACATATTTTATTATAGTTAAATATTTAGCATGTATTTGTGTTCAATTTAGTGTCATATTTAAATTATAACTTCACAAATGGTGTGTTATTTAATTAGATTTTAAGACTAAGTGTACTTAAAAATATTGGCCTAATATTTTTATTTCACACTAAAAGTATTATGTATCTTGCCGTATAGTAACTGTTATATAATTAATGGCAGTATTTATTAGGTAGATGTTTGGGTTGAATAAGTTTGTATTGGATTTGTATCTGTGCCGGGCATGCGGAAGTCTTACCAATAAAACTTGACAGTGCTAATTTGCATAGTAATAAGTAAGTAATTTAATCAGTTCCATTCCAGGCTAGGCTTCTAGGCTAGGTGCGTTTACCATCTTCGACCACATAGTCACTTAACATCAGGTAAGCTTTGGTCAAACAACTAGCCTGTCAACCATAAAAATACCAGGTTACATTTGCAATACGTTAGTTGAAACGAAGATTAAAAATAATTTTTTAGATATTTTCAGCATCCAGAATATGCTAAAAAAATACAAAATAGTGCAAATCAATTATTTCATCTACATTCGATTAAATTGGCTCAAATACAGATTTATGAGTAACAATGGTGAGTCTTCGAATAGGTGACTGCGAGTGGCATTTTTTTAGCGCTACCGTGGGTCGGGTGATACTTTAAGTTGTCTCCGGTTGTTTGTTTTTTATTTCTATAGCAACGATTGTCAAGCCATATCAGAGGTCTTCGGCATATTCATTCTTGACCTCACGGCTGGCTACTTGGACGTGTTGGTTCCGATTCTCTCAAGACTTCAAGAGCACATGAGAGAAAACATTCGGGCAGCACATTTCCACCATGTTAGACGATATAAAAGTGGAATACCTAATAGCTTTTCGAATGTCCGGCACTTTTTAGTTTTTTAAAATGGTACAAAAATGTTTGATTTTAAATTGTGTTACGAATTGCATGTTTAATAAATCTTGTTTGAATTGAATTTGTGGGAACAAACATTGTAAAACCTCAGTACGGGATTAAGTTTCAATATGAGTGCTAAAAGTATACTATATTAGTTTTAGTTACAATTTATAAGGTATTATTGGACCTCAAAGTTAAATGCAATCATATTCTTTAACAAAATTACTTGAGTACCCACTGAAGACCGATTTTGACAGAGTTAAATCTTTTTAAAATATTGCTGTCCTTGTCTAATGGACTACGATGAAAAAGACAGATCATTTTTTAGAAAGTTTGTTCTCTCATCCAAAATGTCTTTAACATTGGTCTTAAATAGTTAATCAATTTAGTACGTCGGCTCGATACGCGAGGATAAAAAGCACGATTTTGAAAATAAAAAAAAACATCTTTTAATCTTCCCCTCCAACCAGAGGCACGTGGCATATTGATTTCTGCCATCTTATTGTTACGACACTGTCTCCACTGTGAACTTTGTCGTGCGCCGACTTCGTTATTGTGTGGTCCAAATATAATCACTATAATTATAGTAAGAAAATTATGATGTTCGTTAATGTATAATTATGAACCTACTACTACCAATCTCATGAGAGAAAGCCAAAACGATCAAAATTATAATCGTTTTACTACCACACACACTGTAAATGTAACGCTTTTTAATTTTGTAGGATAGTATGTTTTATGTCTGAATGTTGGTACAAAAAACGTTCATAGTCCTCTAATATTTCTTCTGGCACCGATGTCCTTACTGCGTAAAGTGAAACGATTGTTGGCCTCAAACTGTCAAACTTTTTTAAGGCAGAAAACAATTAGGAGGTTTTTATCATCGATATTTCGGTGCTTATGCTTTAAATTGACTTTGTTGTAAACTTTCGTGACATCTGGATAAATTGTTGCTGTTAAACTGCATAGATTAAAATGAATTTACTTTCTGTCTCTCTTTCTAGTAAACCCAGTTCTATGTTATCACTTTCTAGTTGGTAGAAACATTAATTTGTGAAGCCAGTTAACTTTGAGGTTGAAATGACGCCTTGCATTTCTCTCTACCATTTCAGAATCTAAAGGTACTGGGTACCATTTCATTATAGGATATCTCGATAATTATGATTGTCCTATTATTCGCAATATAGATATAATTACTAATAATAATGTTCTAGTCGAAAGTATAAGCCATTGCAATATATTATAAACCATTATATTAAAATAAATTTGTAACATTTCAGATGACTTGGCATTTATTACGATTCAAATGATATGCTATTATAGTAGACTTGTGTGGTTTGTTTATTTTAAAATTGTAGTTTAAATTAATTCACATGGTTACTAATAGTATTTAGACTGTGTGTATAGATCAATCATATAAATAAAGCCATATAAATAAATCAATATTATATTGTTTCACTTTTTATAATAAATGCGAGAATTTGAATATATCTACTACTTCACGCTCTGTAAAGAATTTAGATAATGCTAAATTTTGTTTCTCACCTTGGAACGATCTACACTGCCACTGCCACTGAGTGGTTTACTCGACAAAAGACACTATTCTAGTTTGCTCGATTTTTTTTCCAGTTCGAGCTTAAAAATCTAGCATTATTCTAAAAGATACAACAAATGAGGCTATCCTTGTCAACTGTACTTACAGTGCTATTGTATGTACTGTATTTGGTACTCGATGAGGTAAGGTTGCAAACAAATAATTTGAGTGCCAGTCCAGATGTTTGACCACATTTCACCTGCTGTTATGACAGTGTTATTAAAGATTGTGAACACATCTAGCCTGGTTCTCAAGTGAATTTTCTGGGACACTGTCAAGTGCCGGCGGCAGATTTTCAACTTGAAGATGGTAAAAAACCCTTCTACTGAGGATTTCTCACGATATTTTCTTTCATGGGCAGCTTAAGCAGACTTGGGATTCCAACCCGCGCTGACCGCTGCTATTATCGTTACATTTCTTACCTTGCTGAAAGGAGAAGGATGAAATTCACGATGCGATACGATGTACTCGTAGTTGTTAGGCTGTCTTGTATTGCTTCTCTTCAAATTTGTAGGTACCTACATAAATTACGGATCGAAAATCACACTCCATACCGGTTTATGCGCAGCATGCTATTGACGCATAACTATATTTTAGCGATAGACCCAGACAACACGTTTTTCAAAGCTGTTATAAAATCACTAACGATTCATACATACAATAGCTAATATGATACTTTGCACATCTAGGACATTGCGTTCTTTAGTGTCCAGAGTCCAAGATTCATTTTAGGCTGCTGTTTTGGAAACTGTCGACACATTTTTGATGTACTCACGTGTTTTGCTTTGACTATAGATTAGGCCATGTCCGGTGGCCCTCTTTAAGGTGTCCAAGCAGAGTATAAAGCGCGCGCGATCTCGTCTTGCTTCGCATAGAGTACTAACACATGAGTATTTTATCAGTTACCTGGTTCCCATTAAATACAAGCTTTAGTTAACTTGGGGCTAGATGGAGCTGTGTCAAATGCCCAACGATATTTATTTATTGGGTTCCCTAAGAGTTACAGATATAATCCGGTCACGGCGTGACTGCTTACGATATATTCTCCTTTCGAATCTAATTAGTGTACATAAATATGACTCGCTCTAGATTGGTTGCGAACCCTCCCTTCATTTTATACTATGTAGTAATAATCAATAAAACAACTCTTATTAATGAATCCTTATATTCAATATAACTTATTTCAAATAGTACGAAATTATATGTTTTACACAACTATCGTAAAGAATAGGTACTCTTTATACAATAGATGCCGTAAATCTCCGCTGTACTTCTATTGTTTGACTACGAAAAAAATATATTTACATCTTTCTTACATTACAACCTGAAAATTATCATCCCAAGAAGAGATTCTTCTAACAAAACAATTTATAATAAACGTGGCAAACAGGGCGCTAATTCTTAGGAAATAAATTACTGTCACTAACATGGAACTATACTCAAAACGGAAAGCGTACTTACAAGTCGTTGTAAAGAATGTTTAAATCAATTTCAATTAGTATTACGCTTAATTTGGGCAACCGAACAACAAATTCGATTCCTGGGTTTTTTGGTGCAATTTGGGTAAATTTGCTTGATAAATATTTAATGTTTAAATTTATTACAGCTCCTGGTTTTCCACTGCTGGGCAAAGGTCTTTTCTCCTTCCAGACTGCCAGGTCTTCGGCTTTTGTGGTCCAGTGACTGACGTGACGATTTAGATCGTCACACCTTCGTCTGGGTAAACCCTGAGGTCGCTTAAATTTTGGGGTACAATCTGTGGTGACCTTTTCTTAGCGGTCGTTCGACACATAACAAACATGTCCCGCCCAGTCCCACATCATATTAGATTGGCAAATAATTGTTACTATGTATTTGATTCGTGTTTTTAAACGTGTTAATTTAAACCATATCTATTAGTTAACTTAAATTTCTTTAACAATAACGACTAAATGAATCCTTAGTCAGGTAGCAGATAGCATTTCCGAAAAAAAAAAAACTGTTAGGATGAATGGTTGAAATACAGGACTGTTCAATATTACATCCACCTCAGGATGAAGCAACAGGACTGGACATGTTTATACTTGTAGCCATGTTGTTGTGTACGGAAGTAATTTCAGATTAGCGCAATAAAATTATTTTGACAGTAAGAATAGCAAATGTAACAAAAAATTATTGACTTAGAGAAAAGATCAGTGATAAAGTTCCTCAGTAAAGAAGGAAAGCAGAGAGAGAAATTCGTACGCATGGTTACGGTTTACAGGGAAATGGCACTGTCTGAATATTATTGTAAAATTTCTGAGCAAGCGATTAAAATAGGGAAAACGTGTCTAACGGCTTGAGACTTCATTTCTCTGCAGCTTCCTCCTGTTTTACTACTGCAGGAGAAATTAACCAAATGCATTGAGCTAATTTAATTACTCTAGCCCAGACAGACATTGCTAACGTAAGAAAAGAAAAAAAATGGAATCTGACGTGGTTTTGACACATTTTTGGTTTACTTAAGTGGGATTACTAACGTTTAATTGTATGTGTAACCATCATGGTGACAAAGCTTTGTATAACGCGCGCGTGGCGTCCGAATATAATTAACCGTGAGTAATCCCGCATAAGTAATACGAAAATAAATAATTAAATCAGAATTCGTTTCACGAGTTTTTAATTTACACAACTAATCATCCAAAACTTTATTAAATGGATTCTTATACAACTGGTAATGCTTAAGTTTTAATATTTTGACGCTTGCACTGTTTAGTTTAAAGGAATGGAATTCTCTCGTCAGAAGGCATCTTTCGTCGGCATTTAATCCGGTTTGAGTAGGAATCCATGGTATCCAATCCAACTATACTCATTGGGAATGAGACTTAGATAACTATAGAAAATTGACACTTTATTGCTCAAGAATTAGCCCACAAAGCTGTTCGAATCGAATCAAATGAAATCAAAATAATTTCTATAAAATTGAAATCACATTTCAATACTTGAAGGTTTTTGCAGTTCTGTCACCTGCCGAGTCTGAAATGAGTGGATATCGATTATGTACATAACTGGACTATTTTATTTTAGAATAGATAATGTGCTGTAAAATGTGTCAAGGGTATATAATATAATAAATTATATAGTTTCTGTAGTGTTGAATATGTATAGAATAGTTTCCCACTCTTTCTTATAATCTATTCCAGTGTTTCCCAGACTTTGTTCTGCCATGGTCCGGTAATTTTCATTTTGCCCCTACCCACTGTGACCCACTCAATAGTTTTAACACAAGCTGGTTAGATTAAGTAACATACACATTTATTGTTATTGGAAGTATGAACCCTTCGTGCGCGAGTCCGACTCGCATTTGGCCGGTTTTAATCACAAAAAAAATGGGTTTTTATACAAGGAATGAGAACAAGACTAGAACTCGGCTGGCTAGCTACCACCCTCAAGTTGAAAATCTGCCGCCAAGCATCTAACGGTGTGTTCCGGCAGCCTCACTTGAGAGCCAGTTCCATTCCAGGCTAGGTGTGCTTTACCATCTTCGACCACAACGTCACTTAACATCAGGTGAGTTGTAGTCAAACAAGCCTGTCAGCTGTTAAAAAAAAAAAAGAATTTATCACACCTACTAGTCTGTACGGAACCCTCGGTGGGCGACTCTAACTAGCACTTGGCCATGTTTTTTTATTACGATATTCGATTAAGAGAAACAGTGGGAATTATTGACCTAAGATATATTATCTGTATTTTGCTATAATTACATTCAAATGGAAGCGTGTGTAAATACTATTGCTGCTATTAATCTCTCTATTATTGCTTATTATTGTGTAGATATGTTTTTCTGACTTTGCTATTGAATATCCACTCATTTCCAGCCTCTAATCTTCAGCAAACACTATGCTTTTTCTTCCTTTTCTCTGTTATACCGTTCCAACTCTTTGAGGAACTGGCCTTTAGGTTTCATCACGTTTGGTCTGTCCCCGCGGCACTTCGGGCAGAACCACTTGCCTTTCGGCTTTGTCGACAGAGATACGCACGAGAAATGGAACCACTCTATGGGGCAGAGATCGTTATCGCAGAGTATCATTTCGCCGAATGATATTTGGTCGCATAAACAGTATCGCGGCTCGTCGGGATCTATCGCGTCTGTTTCTTCTGGAGGTGTCTCCGAGCGTTGGGCCGCTTGACGCGCTTTGCGTTTTTTCTTTTTACCTATGCCTGTGGTGTAAACAATAATTAGCAATATAGATTACTAGCTTTTACCCGCGTGGTCATGGATAATGATGATGAAAAGTATTCTACACAGCCCTGTTGGCTCATTGGGAGTATGCCTGCCTGAGCTGTAGGGCGTGGGTTCGATTCCCGCCAAGGACAAATGTTTGTTTGGTATAAACAAATGTTTGTTCTGTGTCTGGGTGTTCTGTATGTATTTATAAAAATAAGTATTTATGTATTCTATCAGTTATCTGACTTCCATCAGACAAGCTCTGCTTAGTTTGGGGTCAGATGGCGCTGTGTGTAATGGCAATATTAATTTATTTTATGTTAATTTTTTGATAATCAAACATGAACTTAACATTTTTCCGAGATAAAAAGTATTCTATATGTTAATCCGAAAATAAACTATCAGTATTTTCAAATTTCATCCAAATCCGTTCACCCGTTTTGGTGTTATTGAATAACAAACTTTCACATTTATAATATTATAGTAGGATATTAACTGAAATGAATTACTTTTAAACCCACTAATATTTTAAATGTGAAAGTTTGTATGGATGGATGGATGTTTGTTACTCTTTCACGCAAAAACTACTGAACGGATTTGGATGAAATTTGGCACACATATAGTGTATGTACTGCAAACTTTTGTAGCGATGATAGCTCAGTGGTTAGCGCGGTCGGTTCGCATGCTGAAGGGCGTGAGTTCAAACTCCAGCAATGAGCTTGAGCTGCCGGTGAAGGAAAACATCGTGAGAAAACCATAGCGTGGTGGTAGGGTACTTTCTAGTACTCGGCTGGCTAGCTACCACTCTCAAGTTGAAAATCTGCCGCCAAGCATCTAACGGTGTATTCCGGCAGCCTCACTTGAGAGTCAGTTCTATTCTAGGCTAGGTTGCTTAACGTAAGGCGGTCAAAGGTCTATTATAATTTTAGAAGAAAAAAAAAATGGTTTACCTTTCTTGTGTTGCGTGTTGTGCGCGTGGCGCTCGCTGTCTCTCTCGCTGGAGTCCGCGCCGTCGGTGGCGGCGCCGGTCGTGGCTCGGGAGCGTCGCGCGCGCTTCGACCACCGCTCGCCTATACCATAATAAATCATGTTTTCATTCCGCGAAAAAACTAACACCCTACCACCATTCCAGGCTAGGTATGCTTTACCATCACGTGACCACATCCGTGCCGTGGTAGCGCCGGCGTAAGAATTTTATTGTACCCCACCCTCTCTACCCGTGGTTGCCGTAAGAGTCGGCTAAGGTATGTAATCCGGAAAATGGGCAGCAGCATCTTCCTTGAACAATCACACCTAACTGCGCTCGCCAACCCGCCTGCCAATTATTGGAAAAACCCCTCTCCAGGAGGAGGCCTATGTCCAGCAGTGGACTTCCTATCGCTGATGATGTGACCACATCAAACAACTAGCATATAAAACATTTAAAAAATAAAATTAAAGATATCCCTCTTTTTGCTTAGTCAGGTAAAAGTTGGAATGTCCCGCTAAGCCCTTAATAGTGTTTTCCGGCAACCTCACTTTAAGAGTCAGTTCCCATTCCAGCCTGTGTGTTTATCATCTACGACTATACTAATACAATGTAAAAAAATAATGCGTGACCTTCCACTATCAATTACTCATTCAGACTCAAAACAAAAACAAGCCACGTGCCGTCTTCACGTGACCCTCCCGAACACTGCTGAAGGTGTTAGGAATAATATCGGTCACTATAACCGGACACAATTTATTAAAAATGAGTCATAATAAGCGACATGTCAATAAAAGCGAAGTCATTATATCCGACTTTTTTATAAATATTTTTTTAGAAAAACCAAACTTCTCTGTGTAATTACTTCATATTAAGCGGTTGGTCAATACAGACGGAGTCATAATAAACGGATTCTACTGTATTTACAAAAAAAAGTATGTAATCTACAGTTTGGGGTTAGACGGCGCTGTATGGAATGTCCTACGGTATTTAAGTAATTAAATCCCCTCATCCATGTTGTATTGAAAACTATTTATAAGCAGAAATGAACTAGAGATCTAATCTGGAATATCTTAGTGTTGTAAAGAAGGAGACGGCTAATTACTTGAATAAGCACAAAGGGTTTCATATATCAGTGATCGCAGACACTGCTAGTGTGATTTTATATTCTTACCTCCAGACTTGTCTCGCTCAACTTTTTCTTTCTCTTTCTCGCTAGTGCGCTCGGGCGGAGGCGCGGGCGCGGTGTGCTGCGGCGGCGTGGGCGCGGCGACTGGTTCTTTTTCGCGGTCCCGCTCTCGCACCGGTTCTGGTGCTGGCACTGGCTCCTCTTTGGCCGTACCGTTTGTGTTCACATTTAGGCATGATACTGGAAATAGAAGAACATTTTGTAAGTTCCTTTTTATATATCAGTCTTGGTGTTTACTTCTTGGATACATTGTAAAGTAATTAATAAAGAATTAAAAATCATACATAGCAAATGTTTAGATAACATAGAAAATATGAATCAAAAGCATGGAACAGATAATTAAGATACAATTTGGTGATCCTGCTGATATTATAAAAAGTTTGTATTCTTGGATGCTTCTTGCTTCGTGATAGATTTGCTTAGCAGGAAGTCGTATAGGTAGGTACCACCGCAGTACCAGATATTCTGTGGCCAACCAGTAGTGAGAAAACATTACTGTGGTCCGGTTTGAAAGGTAAGGGTTTGCAGCTAGCAAAATCACAGGGCTGTTGAGACTAACTATCGAAAATCTCAAAGTAGTAAGCGCCAAAGCAGCGATACCCCAGTCTTTGTTTTGCTACTGAAAGTTCTGTGTATTGCTATGGTCATGGACATGCGTTATCTCTCTTACCATCACGAGAGTGTATCGTTCGTCTCACTACTTTTATATCAAAAAAGAAACTCAATCATGCAAAAAAGGCTTAACGGATTTGAATGAAGATTAACACACATATAATTTATTACCCGGCTTAACATATAGGATACTAGGATAGGAGGTATCCCGAGAAAATGTTAGGTTTCTGTGGGATTATCAAAAAACTATCGACATCATGTATCCACTTGATGAAATTTGGTATGTCTTATGGAACATTATTCTGGAATTAATGGTATTTTTTTAAATATTAATCTAGGTCTATCTATTGCTCTTTTGTTACTTATGCATTTTTCATTTCTCTCTGAACGCAATACTTAACTTTGTCCAACACAGACAAAGTCATGGGTGCAAGCTCGTGTAACAATAGTTGTCAGATAAATTCTGGTGGTCATAACATTAAACAAAGAAGCCATCTTGAATTAATTCAATGATCGATTTCAAAAGTTCTTCATTATCGATAGTAAACCACAGCATCACTATATCAGGTGAGCTGTGGTCAAACACCAAACCATAAAAAATAGAAATTAGATGATAATTAAGTAAAACTTGCATAATTTCTTATGATCTGAGTCAAGTGCTCGCTGCTTGTTGTCAATGAGGTCTTGTAGTATCTGCACAACTTGTAACTTTTCGTCTCCAATTTCCTGGGCAGCTACAAGCACAGTCTGGAGGCGAAGCGCAGCGCGGCTCCGGCGACGCTCTTCTGTGTTTGTGCTTATGCATACTGTTAGGTGCTTTTCTGCTTCCCGGAGACATTCTATAAGCAATATTTTTCAAGTGTTAAGTAAGTTATCCTTTAACTTATTTACTGCAAAAACATTGATACACCTGTTATAAGCCCAGTTTATTGTGATATTGCTGTTGACTAATGGACAAGATATTTCAATAAATTTCTTAAAATAATTGGTAACAATGTCTCATACGAGCTATGTCCTGTGGTTATATGTAATGTGTCTTATTTGAGATAGGAGTCATAAGCTTTTACTTTTTTTATTTATGAGGCTTGTGTTGGGCTGGCATCTCACATTGTGTATTTTCCCCTGTCAGTATCTGTTCTAGTCAACTCAACCGGAACAAAGTCACCAGCAGTACTACTTTTGAAGACTGATTTATTTGTTTAATCATGGCTCATTACTAATGCTATATTAGTGTGGTTTTTCTAATATAAGTACAGGTTTTTATAAAGCACTTCATATTGAACGGTTCACACCATCAGCTATAGGACGTCCACTGCTGGATATAGGCCTCCTCCTGGGGGGTTTTACCAATACTCGCCACGCTTGGCAGGCGGGGTGGCGAGCGCAGTTAAGTGTGATTGTACAAGGAAGACGCTGTTGCCCATCTTCCGGATAACATCCCTTAGCCGACTCTTACAGCAACCACTGGTAGAGAGGGTAGGGTACTCTTACGCCGGCACCACCATGGCATAATGTTAAAGGTAAATATTATATAACCAAAGCAGAGATCAATATTGATCAAAAAACAGACTTAAATATTATAGACAACACACAACAGTTTATTGTGACAAAAACACAATATACAGACATAAAAAACAATAAATATTAACTAAATACAGTGCAACTTCGATATAACAAAGCTGAAGGGAATTAGAAAATATTTGTTAAACCAAATAAGTTGTTATATAGATGTTAGGTTTTTCTAAGATTCGTTTCAACAAGAAAACTTATTCATTAAGATACAAGATTTTATATTCGAATGTAGGTAGTGAAGATCATAAACTTAACATTACATACTTACTATTTTACTTACCCTGTTATAGTGAATGGTAGTATACCATATCTAATGGTTATAAATTGACAAAAATTGTTAAATAAAGGTAAATTATACTTTCTATTTATATTCTGCTGATTTGAAAATTCATTATAATGGGGTTTTTGACAAGAAGTATTTGTTATTTAAAGGTATATTTTGCATTAACTCTTACAAGCAGTTTCATATTATATTGAAGAATTCGTTAAATCGAGGCAATTATTATTGTTATATTAAGGTTACACTGTAATCTTAAAAATATCTTTGTCACAAACCAACCTCAACTCAATAGTGTTTAGTATTTAGTTTGTTTCAGTTTATTGTAAGTATTTTTATAATAACTTAATTACTTTAAAATTGATTAACAGGAAAAAAGGTACATTCACTATAATTTAGACATCATGCTATGTGACAGGTACCTCCATACAATCAATTAATACTACTTAACATAAATATAATACTAGTAACAGATCCGTATATCTCATAGCATAGTCCTACTGAAGGGCTTAACATTTTCTTAATCAGGTTAACAACACATACTTCTCTATTTTGGTCATGCCATGACTAAAATAAACTAAACATAAGTTATAGGCTGGCAGAGATGATGTTCTTTTTTTATGAAGAAGTCCGTAACGAATTACTGGAAAAGATGTTATTTTAGTCTCCAAACATAGGAAAACGTCGACTGTAAATAGATATGCATACGTTGTGAGGTTGAAAAATCAGACGTCAACATAAGATTTTTACAACTATTTTTAGTACAATTTCTAACTTATATAGGTTCTAGGGCTTTGTTAAAGCGACGTTTGGAGTTTTGTTCGATTTTTAATAAAGATATTACCTCGGTAAGTCACGTCGAGTTCTCGCATACGCGATAAATGTCTCTGCAGATCGTTAGGAAGATTTTCCACACAATCCAAATAGTTTTCAACGTAGGTCGCTGATAGCAACGCTTCAGTCGACGTTTGGCTCAACATAGTTATAAATTGCACACTGTTTTCATTATGATATCAAGACAAATTTTGTAAAAATTCTCTTTAAAAAGCAAAGCAAAGTGCAAACAACAACTGCGCTAGATTCAACAAGCAAGCCGTCAAAATTGGTGTTGCCATTGCAAACTGCTTTTTTTTTTTAATATCTGCTACAGGTCTGCCTACAGAGGCCTTTGAACCATATCTTCACTTCACTTTTATAATTTTGATGTTCAGTTTTTAAACTGTTGTGGAGCTTCGTGGAGAAGTGCTGCCAGCATGACCACTTAATAAATATCTCTGGATAGTTATGAAAATTTAAAAATGTAGCAAGCAAAATCGATAACTTATTATATTGATAACATTACATTTTTACTATCTCTATTAAAATTGATAAAACTTTTAGAAATAAATGATTTTAATCAGCAAAATATAAAACACAATCATCCACTAACGTAAAATATACTTTTTTTGAAGTATTATTACGTTTAACACAAACTTTGAGGAAATACAATTTTTTAGTAAGTTTGACAAAAAAAACCACAGACATTTAAATTTGATTGGCTTTGATAGCTTTGTTTTCTATTTTTTTCTCCTAAGAAGACTATAGCGTTGCACATTTTGTATTTGTCAGTATTTTAAAGTAATATCTAAAATAATAACTATTGTGGCTGGACAAGACTGGGCACGTGGAATAGTATTATTATGGCAGATGGCATAGCCCTATGTTAGACTGGTGGCATATGCTGGTAGTAGTGTAACAGTGTTCTTGCTACAGATTTATAAATTTTATTAATTGGTATTATTCGGTCGTTTTTGTACTTGGGGTAATTTAGACAGCAATACGGAGTTTTGGCGGGAACGCGGTGAGCGTCGTGTCACCCCATTGTATGTTTTCTAAAACTAGTGTTTTTTTCGAGTTTTTATACATAAAAATAGTGGTGTTTTATTTATAAAGTGCCGAAGCGCGAGTGTGGGAGAATGATATTATGTGGTTAAACATGACTTTTCGTGTTGCTTCCAAAACTCCATCCAGAAGCTTATAGTAAAGTCGCCACTACTTTACTAAGGCGTGACTTGATTTGACTGGGACCGACTGGACTTGATCAAGACTAGACTTTGACTGTAACTATAGATGATAAAGAAGCTGAAAAATGAAGACTACTCACAAAATATAGAAACATTGAAACTGGCAGAATGCACAGAGTGCGATGCCAAGAAAAAAGAGAGAAAAAAAAACACTTGGAGCCAGCGAGTACGTTGCTATGATAATACAGTAGGCACTAAGTTATAATCTATCATAGATAAATATAAATATAATGCTGTTCGTTGGTATCCAACGCAATACTTGAAAACAGCCGAACTGATTTAGATGAATGTTTATTTTAATATTCCTGATACTTCGAATGAGGTTTATATCGAAGCGAGGGCGAAGGCCGAGCGCTACCGTACTGAGTATTAAGCTAGTCATAAATAAAACGTTCTATTTTGTTCGATAACGTTAAGTAATAAACAACTCTCTGGTGGTTAAGAACAATTTAGTTGTCTTTAAATCTATAGTTAATAGGTTTCAAGGTACGTAAGCGTACTCCATCCTAGAGCACACTATAATTTAAGTGTCGCAAAATATTTTTACTAAAAATGACAGACAAATAAATAAGCTGCATGGATTCGGTTGAGTTTTATATCAAGGTTTGTATTTAATAGTGACAGCTAGGAAAACCTTGGTACACTACCACTTGTCTTGACATATTTGTAATATGCCAGCATTACCTTCGTATTTTGGCAAAAATTAGAAAGTAATCAAGAACTATATCTCTATTAAGATACAGACAATGTATCCAATTAAATTATCTATCCAGCTAATCTAATATTATAAAACGAGCAACATTTGTATATAGTTTATATATTTTGAGATCTCAAAAGCATCTCCAATGGTTTCGATGTTTGGGGGATAAATTGGGGGATAAGTCAGAGTCTGAAATCTCTACCGTAACACACCGAGACCCGAATTGCGGTTCAGTTATTTGGGGCAGCCACATCCTATACCGAATAACCTCGCAGTACAACATAACTCAGGCCATTCGACTTTGTCATCCTCCACAGTTCTAGAAGTATCTACGTAATTCAGTTTATGCGTAGTTAGCTAAAACTTTATTGATAAGTAGGTGGGGTCTTTAATCTTATGTTTTCAGCCACTGCAAGCTATCTTACATATCTACATAAAATAAAACAAAGTCACTTCCCGCCGTCTGTACGCTTAGTACTTTAAAACTACGCAACGGATTTTAATGCGGTTTCCATCAATACACAGAGTGATTCAAGAGGAAGGTTTACATGTATAATACATGCATATGCGCCACATTAATATCTACATTGCACCCGTGCGAAGCCGGGGCGGGTCGCTAGTATTAAATATATCAGTTATCCTTCAAGTTTCATCGAATGTGAGACGCGTATATCCAGCTGTGGGCTAATGATAGGTAGATAAGGTAAGTAGTCTAAATGAACAAGAAACGACCGTGACTTTAGACTTAGTTAACCAGGAAATGCTCCACCAAAATATCTCTCCTTTAACTCACCTCACTTAAAACAAAGGAACTTATGATCATAATAATAATCAGCAAATTGTAGCCTACAGTCCCAACTCCTACTGGTGTCTCCCACGCTAAGCAAAGCAATAAAATAACACAGTATGATATTCAAACTCGACCTCACTAGTTAGTCAATAAATAGTTTCCTTCGCGTTTTGACAGCTACAGATAAGATCAGTTATTTTTATTTGATATTCAAGTCCGTTGCAATCGTGCATTTTCTAAATTTTCGTGTTTTTATGTGTATGTGAAGTGCCGTTTGTACTGTTGCCGTTGCCGTTGATATTCTTTAAAATGTCCTCGACCCTCATTTTCGTTGGTCTGCCGGAGGATTCGAAGAGTTCAATTACAAAGTAAGTACCTACTCGTATAGTTGAAACTACTGTGATGTTTTCTTCAATAACCAGACCTTTTTAGCAGCTTTTCTTGACACTTTCTTTTACAGCTAACAAAATTACAGGACTATTGAAACTAAACAAGATGTGTCTTAAAGTAATGAACGCCAAAGCGATAATACTCTGGACTTTATGTTGTTGCTCAAGGTTCCGAGTACCGCTGCAACTGTCGTGTTGTCTTTTGCCATCGGTTTCCTATGTTTGATTACTTTTACATATAAAAAAAACTGCTCCTTGTAGAACGTATTACTTACTTTCCATTCCAGGCTACGTGTGTTTATCATCTTCGACCACACCGTCACTTAGCATCAGATGAGCTGTGATCAAACACCTAGCCTGTCAGCCATAAAAAAAAACTAATATTAAATCGAAATTTAAACTTATGATTCTGCGAGCCCTCTCTTACAGATTGCATCAATAATTAAGTTTATTCTGAAGTTACTGTTGTCGGATCACACTTTTTTGGTTTGAAATTCACCGATTCAGTCATGGTCAGTCATCATTGGTTGCTTAGCTCTGCTCCCTGAGTTTTTAGATGCGGATTCGATTCCCACTCAGGGCAATCATTTACTGGATCAACATAGATTTGTCCTGTGTCTGGGTGTTCCGTATCTTCTATATATAAAATTAGATGTGTGTGTATGTATGTCAGGCAATCTGCAGAATAGTCTAGCGGCTGATCCTGTGTGGTTTGGTAGCGATCGGATTAATACTTTTTTCTTTCTTATTTGCACCCGTGCGAGGCCTGGGCGGGCCGCTAGTTCATTATAAGTATTTATTTACTAAAAAGTATATAAGTATTTTATCAGTTATCTGGTTCCCATAGCACAAGATTCGCTTACTTTGGGGCTAGATGACGCTGTGTGAAATGTCATCCGATATTAATTTTTCATTATGTACTTACAGTCCTACAAATTCTTATAAACTTATGGGAAAAAAATGTCATTTATAGGTACGTATTTGTTCTCAGTGATTCTTAATAAATACTAATATTTTAATCATAACACCAAAGTTACGAGGTCATTTTTCCATTCATATTTGAAAATAACATTAAATATGTCAAGAAAATATATGAAAAACATTGTTAATACCTATAACATTTGAGGGTTGCCCTCGATTTCCCTGGGATTCCATCATCAGATCCTGACTTGGTGTCAATGGGACAACCTCAGGTGTATACACTTACAAATAAAAAAATAATTTTCAGAATCGGTTTACATATGGGGGAGAAATCAGTGACATAGGTACATAAAAAAATACATACAGTCGGACATAGAACCTCCTCCTTTTTTGAAGTCGGTTAAAAATCATAACGTTTGCGTGGTGGTAGAATACTTTCTAGTACTCGGCTGGCTAGCTACCACCCTTAAGTTGAAAATCTGCCGCCAAGCATCTAACGATGTGTTCCGGCAGCCTCACTTGAGAGCCAGTTCCATTCCAGGCTAGGTGTGCTTTACCATCTTCGACCACACCGTCACTTAACATCAGGTGAGTTGTGGTCAAACACCAAGCCTGTCAGCTATTAAAAAAAATAACACATGTCAATGTAATATGTTAAATATGAAATATGTCAGTATGAATAAAATTTATTAATATTAAAGTAATTAATTAGGTAATACCTATATGGTGTGTTACATATTGGTATATCTGTTATAGCCGAATTTTTTTTATCGTGTTGTCTAGTATGGTCTATGTTCCTTGATGCCCTTCAAAGAGATATAGTATTATCATAGCCTTCCAAGGTTTCGCTATCTAGTCTAGCGTTTCATGTAGCGCTTCCCTAATTAATCGGAAACTGGATATAAAGTTCAATAACCTCTTTTCACTTGAGTACATCCTAATATTATAGCCTTGAATACTTACACGTATTGCCTACAGAAAAACATTGTCCAAAAAGATTAAAAAAAAAAAAACAACGAAAAATTATACAAGAGATTAGTACCAATAACCCTTCCGGTTTAAGATTAGCCAGTCTTAAACTCTGCAAAGTTAGTCGAAACTAAGAGTATATAGTAAATGTTATTTGGTGAACACAATTCTAATTGTATATATGTAGGCTGTTCCAGATTTACTCACAGCCGTGGGTGGTGACTGCCTTGCGACTCCAATTAAGGATGTAGTGCCTTGTTTACGCTTCAATGGTTACTTTGTACAAATTAGGAGTTATCGTCGAGTTTTGTGCGTTTAAGATGCATTTTCATTTAGAGGTCTAAATAGTTGTGGACGGACAATGATTGTTCAAATAGAATACTTAATACTCGGGTCAACTTTGTTTTTCATTAACTGTAACACTTGAAAGAAAGAAAGTTATATTCACAATATGTATAAACAGACAAAAAATTCGTAACAGAGCCTTACTTCTTATTGTGAGAAGTTAACTTAGTATTCAATTTGATATGTAGGTTCCGGATGTTTATTTTTTATTTTTAAGCAAGCGGCAATTCACAATAACGCACATAACTTTTGAAAAACAGACGTGCGTGCCATGGGGTTCGAATCCAGACTTCCCGGTTGGTAGTCTTATTTGTACTTGTATTTTGCGTTAGATTTTGTAGCAGGTAATATGAAGTGACTTCAATTATTATTTTAAGTAACTTAATTATTTTGTTAAGTTTTTTTTTATCTCTGACAGGCTAGATGTTTGACCACAACTCACCTGATGTTAAGTGACGGTGTGGTCGAAGATGGTAAAGCACATCTAGCCTGGAATGGAACTGGCTCTCAAATGAGGCTGTCGGAACACACCATTAGATGATTGGCGGCAGATTTTCAACTTGAGGGTGGTAGCTAGCCAGCCGAGTACTAGAAAGTACCCTACCACCACGCTATGGTTTCCTCACGATGTTTTTCCTTCACCGGCAGCTCAAGCTCATTGTTGGGGTTTGAACCCACGCCCTTCGGCATGCAAACCGACCGCGCTAACCACTGAGCTATCATCGCTACAAAAGATGAAATAGTAGATAGAAATGGTTAATTTTGTATAACAGAAAAGAAAAAGTTTTAGTTAAAATGTTTGAACTTAATAGTGTTACAACATCTCCCGCCTGTTTTTAAGCTGTATCGTGTTTCCCATTATTGGTTGCCTGGAAGAGATCGCTCTTACCGATAAGGCCGCCACCCGCCATTCTTTTATTTTCTTTTATGTGCACAATAAAAAGTTTGACATCAAAACTAATATGAAGATAGTGTCCCTAATTGTTTATGGATGAGTAGGTAGGGTAAGTGTTAACCGGTTTTTCAATCTCGGCCGATAACTCTTAAAATATTGGATTAATAAAAAAAACCGGTTCATTAAATGGGCCATAAATCGTAAATCGTTTTATTCTCTACAATAGTGCATAGTATCCGGTCCAAAACTTACTGATGGCAATTCCCGGTTCCGTAAATAAATACACATTAAAACCACACATTCTTGTGCGAGGTCAGGGCAGCTTAGTGACTGTGGAAGAAAAGCTTTATGTTGTAAACAGAAGCGATAATTTCGAGGCCTTGAGAATTATGCGCTCCTAATTTGGTAGTGCAGCCATTTGGCAGACGCTTTTGTCTCTGTTTTGGATGTAGAGCAGATTGCAGACAGATGACTAATTCAACGAAAGGACAAAGGAAAATAATTGATACGTGATTATAACTCATCTAATTTATTTAGTTAGTCGCATTCACATTTAAATTTCGTACTTTTGCACGTTTTTGTAGATAAGATTATGTATTTAAAAAAGAGATTAAGTCAGTAATTAAGTATAAGTTTTGATAGTAGTATTGGTCTTTGCTTTGCTTATTTTTGATGACATGGGGGATGGGGGGATTCGATTTTGGTTTGAAACCATAATTATGGCAACCCTATTTGTCTATGGTTGAAAACGAAACGCGTTTTCAGGGATTCCCGAAAATAATGGATATATTTACTCGCTTAGAACCGCGTAAAAGAACCGAGTGGGAGAATTTTCTTCCGCCAATCTATTGTTTTGTTTCAGTACGATTGACGAATTGACGTGTAAGTTAATGTTTCTTTTTCCATTGATCCACTTTTACCAAATTTGTATGGTTTAACATGTCGATTAATCCGACTTAAACCAAAAATTATTCGAAAGTTTCAAAATATCTCACCCAAATACAAAAGTACAAAATATAGAAACTGTACAAACACAGAATGAAAATTACATAAAATGTAACATGTCCGATAAGTGGCTTATTTCATATTTATTTAGATTAATAGACAACAGATTTCTCCCACCACCAGTAAAAGTAAAACAAACAGATAACTTCGATGACTTGGTTTTGGATGATAGGGGCAATTTTTGCTTACTTTTGCTGACAAGGGGGAGGAGGGGGTCAAAAATTGCAAAAAGTCTGCTTACGTAATACTTGAACGGCCCCTAACCTGTATATGCAAATACAAAACGTAGCTAAATGATTTTTATTTATTTCTCTCGGATTTTTAGTCCTATTGACGTGTAAAATGAATTATCCTTTTTTATAAACGTGCGGGTAGTTTTCGAAACCCTAGCCAATAATGTTATTCTATTCCCCCGAGTTAATAGGATCAGGGGCTCAGACAGGAGTGCGGTATCGGAACACCGAAGCCCCGTGTAGACAGGATTTGTAATGCAATGCATTGCACTTAGATGCATCATCATTATAATCAGCCTATCATCTTGACATAGGCCTATTTCAGTGTAGGGTCTTTGTTTCCAACTACAGCCAATCATCTTACGTACATATAATTATCGTCGCTTCACTAACCCGTTGCTCTACGTGATAGACAAAAGAAACCAATGTGGCGCGATGTAACGATGTCAAGTTTTATCATGCTCTAGTACAGGGTTACAAGCTTAGGCATACAAAACAAGGGTACACTTATCATTCTGAACAACTTTTGCTATGGGCACAATTATAAGAAAACAAAACTCAGATGTTCTATGGAAAAAGTACGTTGACCTTTAATTAAATGTGTGGTTTTTCCGATTTTAGAGTTGTGCCTATAGTTTATGCTGTGCTAAAATGATTTTGAGTACCTTTTTTATTTTAATTTATTTATTCGTTTTTTTTTTTAAATACTGTATTGGTTAGTTCCTGATGTTAAGCAACGATGTGGTCTAGGATGGAACACGCTTAACTAGAAGGAGCATATTTACTTTTGATTTGAAGATACTTATATTGTACTTTTCGGAAAACACAGACTTCGGCAAAGAGTTCCACATCCTCGCTGTGCGAATAAACAATTTGGATTCGAAGCGCTAAGTGCGCACATGGGGAACGTCCACCATGTATGGGTGACGCTTTGGTCGCGTTTGTTTGGCCGTCGTCCGGTAGTAAAAAGGGGCGGGGCGAACCAAGTCGTGCAACTCCAAGGCACAAACCTCGAAATGTATCCAGTAGAAAGCTGATAGACAGGAGACCTTACGTCGATGCTCAAGGCTTTGCAGCCGAGAGTTGACCAAAGTGTTATTACCTATCAACCTCTTAGCGCGCCTTTCGACTGACTCCAGTTCCTCTGAAACACTGTAGTTTGTATGTTAGGCAGTAAATAGTAGATAGTTTCTTTATGTAACAAAAAATTGTACAAAAACAAATCTTAATTACTTACTAGTAACTTAATAATCTTTTAAATTGAAATACTTATTCGTCAATGTCATAAAACATTGCCTCTAGCAGCCAAGACCTTAATTGGTTCTGAAGCGCGCGGTGGAAGGTGCATCCCGGACGGAGGCGGGTACACGGTTGTAGACCACGGGCCCCAGAATGTATACCGACCTCTCCGACTTGACGAGCCGGTGCGACGGCGTTACAAGGCTGTCTTTCTTTTATATTTGTTAGTTGTACATAATGAAGAATACAATGACTTATATACCTTATACCTACTTTTGGCTCAGTATGTCCCAAGTTTAAAGTTGTTCAAAAATTAAAAATGTCCTGTCACCTTCTTACGGACGAGAAATGTCACACTTAAAAACACGCCAGGCTGCAGTTTAGTGCATGCGAAGCGTATAGCACTGTAAACAAGAGATTTAAGCTTGACGGTAAACCACAAAGCAAGTTCTAATTTATAGCTTGAACAGGACCAGTCATTTCGTACGTAAAGGATACAATTCTATTGTTTTAGTTCTAATTCTGAATGCATCAAACGACCGACCCAAATTGTCAAAGAGTGAGCTATTGTCACCAGACCACACGGGCTAGCGTACGGCGGGCGTTGGTAATTTTAATGGTTTACAGAGAATAGTAGTAGTTATATGTTTCATTGTTGCAAACTATATGTACTTCAATTTTATTTTTGTATCAACGTAATGGTAAGAGATAACTTTTGCGCATGACTATTTTAGCGGTACCAAGAACAATGAGTAATAAAACAAAATTCAAATTCAAATAAAATATTTTGCAGCGACATAGCGATTTAACAGCGACAGCAAAAATTTATCAATAACTCTAGCTGTTATTTTATTAATTATTCAAATTTAATGTTTTCGCATTAAAATTTATAAAAGTTAATATTTCATTTTGTTACCAAATGTGTCATTTAAAAACTCAGTTATAGAATAATATATTTTACAACAATATATTTTTTGACAAATAGTTTCTCAAAGTTATTATTTCCTTTTTCTTTTGAACTTTCTGGTTATTTATTATAAATAGTCTCATTATAAATATATTGCAGCAATGATAGCTTATATTTTTAGTGATGATAGCTCAGTGGTTAGCGCGGTCGGTTTACATGCTGAAGAGCGTGGGTTCACATTCTGAAAATTTGCTTGAACTGCCGGTGAATGATAACATTGTGTGGAAACCATAGAATCTTGGTAGAGCAGTTGAAAACGTGCGCCAAGCACCTAACGATGTTTTCCAGTAGCCTCACTTGAGAGCCAGTCCAGGTGTGGTTAAATATCTAGCCTGCCAACCATAAAAAAGTAGCTTAAAGTAGAATGCTAAATAAAAAGAAGAGCGGCATTTGTTTTGAGTTGAGTCCCAATTTGTGAGTGGAAATCTCGAATGAAAAACGAAGGTGTTCAAAAATACTATCTATTATTTATTCTGTGTCGTGGCAGACAGTCATGCGCGAGCAGTCTGCTCCGCACAATGGCCACACGCCCTCGCGGAAGCTGTCCGATTACACGCTTCACTGCTTACTGCCTATAACTCTTTGCGACGTATGTTGCCCTGGTACCTATTCCTAATAAATACAGTTGGACTAAGCGTCTAGAATCAGGAGTTTAATTACGATATACCGAATTTTTGTATATTAAGGTAACTTTTTGTTTGTTAGAAATACTGAAACCCGCATTGTCCAAAACGGGAAAAAGTCTTATGCGAATAACACGTGGAAAATTGTTAAAGATAAATATGTATTATGTTAAATCAAATATATCTAAAGATCTGTAGTCCACAGATATCATGTACTTCCCATGCCGAAATGCCGAACTATAATTATAATATATTTGCAAAATTTGGAAGTGATTGACAATGACATAATCGACGAGCTTTATACTTTTATATATACCTATATGACTGGCAATCCGCCCCGGCTTCGCGCGGGAGTAGTTTTGAAGTCTTCATTACCAAACATTAAATTTCTCAACTTAAATTCAAGATGTGTTTTTATAGATACAAACCTTCTGTAAAAATATCTAAATGACAGTACATAACATAAACATAATCAGCCATAGAGCGTCCACTGCTAGACATAGGCCTCCTCCTGGAGGAGTTTTGCCAATACTCGCCACGCTTGGCAGGCAGGTTGGCGAGCGCAGTTAGGTGTGATTGTTAAAGGAAGACGTTGCTGCCCATCTTCCGGATTACATCCCTTAGCCGACTCTTACGGCAACCACGGGTAGAGAGGGTGGGGTACAATTCTTACACCGGCACCACCACGGCAATGACAGTAAACTATATCAAAATCCGTTGTTTGGTTCGCTTCCTCTTAAATCTCCTCAAGTCCTTCTTATAAGCTGAGATACAGACGCGGAGAGCGACTTCGTTTTTTACTGTTTAGAGTCTAGGGATGAAATTTTGCAGCTTTATATGAAAGCTGCATAATTTTAATGTAACTTTGACCATTTGAGTAGTAGAGGAACTGTGTAATGCTGTGTGGCCAAACACATACCTAGACAACCATTAAAGAAAGATGAGAGAGACTGGACAAAGTATTAGATTATTACATACATTTGATTAGCAATAACGCTAATAGAAACGTAAAAAATGTATTGACGTAAAATGAAGATATGTCACGTGGGCAGCTTATATCAATCCCGTAAATTTTTGGACTTTTTCGTATATTGAATATATTGAATGTTACTTATCTAGGCCCTCAGGTCTTCAGGGTAAAAAAAAAATACATTCATTTATTGTCAAAAGTTAGTCAAGCGAATTCAACTTTTAAAAAACATTTGATTTTTTTTTAAGTTTTACTTTGCAAACACAAGTAAGGAATTAATTAACATTTCGTTAAGATTTAGAAATACTTTCCATTGTTCCCAGCGATCTATCGACCTCCTGCCACTCAACAGTTACGATCAAACAATTGTAAAAGCGCATCGCCTGTTCCGTCGAATGTTCTTTTGATTGTCCGATATTTGTTCCGTCTCGCTTACGATATCTGTTAATTAGAGGTTTAATACACAATGGGTATAAAGACAGATAGTGTCAATTAGTGGGCCCGGTCGACGCGATAAAGACACGGTGCGTTCTCAGTTGTTGCAGTAGTAGAGATTTTTTGCATTTTTTTATTGTAAAGGGTTTATCCAACTTTTACTATGGAGGCAGAATGACGCGTATCATGTGCTGATAGAATGTCCGGAACGAAGCGCAAAGGCGAGATTTGTTTAGTTTTTGTAATAGTAGAGTAAATTATGATGTAGGGCTGTATAACGGCATTTTGGCTTCACCAGTTTCAGGGGAAGCCAAAATGCTGTTAAAATTAGTATAAATATGTAGGATCCGCAGGAACGCGCTGGATACGAGCCGCTTCCAACCGGTCTTTATGGAAATCAATGGGGGAGGCCTATGTCAAGCAGTTGACGTCATACGGCTGATGATGATGATGATAAATATGTATAACTATTGTGTAGTTTAGTGTGTTACGGGGGTGGCATAGTCACTTTGTGACTAAATCTCTTTAAATTAAATAAAGGTTAGAAAAAAAAGAACGGACACAACTCTGAAAATGCTATTTAAAATACGTATTTTTAATAACAATTTCAAATTTGGTCAAGGTCAACAAACTTTTTCTATGGAATAGCCGAGGTTTTTGCACGATTTCAGAGTTGTGCTCATAGTAAAGTTGTTCATAGTGATGGGTACAATAACCTAAACCATTTAGGTAATCGTTTTGCTTGATGGTAATCTCAGCGCTGCCTAGAGACAAATTAGGGATGTTTTCCATGCGAGTCACCCCAGAGAGATATTTATAGACGCCGTTTTTAAAAGCTTCAGTACTTTGTATGTTTCATTTGGTGATACTGCCCAGCATTGTTAGCCCAACAAGCACCTTTGTAACGAACTTTGTATAATTTTCCTACTAAGAACATAATACGTCAGAAGCTAAGTAACTATCTCCAAGGTATACCGTGACAAGGGCTCAGTGTTTATTTAGTCCCGTGGGGCACAAATTGGTGTGTGGAGCTATCAAATTAAGGAAAGGTTTATAGTGTACAAATTGTTTGTTATTTTTATTGTCCATCGGCATGTAATGTTTGTTGTGAAAGTAATGGCAATATAAATAAATGTTTGGGCAATCTGCATGCATTAAAATATTTTATGTTTTATGGTTTTGTACGTTTTATAATTGCTAATTATGAAAAGTACCATACATCTTTTTCAACACCGTACACTTTATTCTCGTCAAATCTTTTTACGATAAGTTTAATAGTTTAGAGCAGTAGTGTATAATCTGTTCCGTAAAAGCTTGGGCTTCCGTTAAAAGGCCACACGGGGCACATTTAGTAAAAAAGAGGGAGTTTAATAATTTTCCATTTTAAGTAAAATATATCAATGAAAACGGTTGTGAAAAGTAGTCGAATGGGACAATGGAATGTTAAAACAAAATTTGTAGAGATGATAGCTCAGTGGTTAGCGCAGTTGGATCACACGCCGGAGGGCATGGATTTAAATATGAACTGAGCTGCTGGTGAAGAGAAGTCTCACGAGGAGAGCATATGGTGGTAGAGTATTTTCTAATACTCCGCTGGACAGGTATCTGGCGGCCTCGGTTGAGATCCAATTAACTATACAGGCTAGATTTAAAAAGTCAAGGTTCCATCTGCAAAGAGTGACTTATTTAGGGTTTCAAAGCTGATGCAAATTGGGAACCTCTGGCATAGACAAGAAAAGGTTACTGACGTACCTACAGACAATATTACGTTTGGATTTATGTTATTTAACTTTAGTTGAAGTGTGGTTTCTTGCAATACACGTGCCCTCAACATTTTGTCTAAATGTCAGACTTATTATGGCGATTCTAACATCGAAGTTACTTCATTTGATGCTTTCTCGAGTCCTACAATGTAAGTAAACAATTATTCGCTTGTCTTGTCGGCAACCGGACCGGTTAAGAAATGTGAGTTCCTATTTAACAGTATAATTGCGTTGCAGTAGGTCTAGTTGGTAGTAGTAGGTTGTTATGATAAACAATTATTCGAATCGAATTAGATCTGTTTTTTTTATAAACTGAATGGAGACAATTAATAACCCTGTTGGCTTTTGCAGTAACTTTGTTTCTTGAGCTGTAGGGCGTTGGTTTGAATCCCATCCAGGACAATCATTTATATAACGAACATTGTTTCGTTCTATAAAATATAAATACAAATAGACGTAGGTACATGACCCAGTATTACCAGTTATCTTAGCTGGTTAGTTACCAGGTTAACACGGAGCTAAATTTCCCTGTCTAGATTTCCAATTAATTATTTTGAACAGTTGAATATGAACACTTGACGGTTATCTGATACCATACTATTGCAGTAAATGATAAAGAACTTCTCTGCCGGTTTATAGAGTAATGTAAAACAGATAGATAGTTGCAATCGGCAAAGAGAACAGTGAAAACAGTGGAAATAAAAATAGTAAGGCTTATTTTGAAATAAATAACTAATTCTCTGGGCGCTTTGTAGAAAAAGGAGAGAAATATCAATTTTATCACACACAACACTAAAACAACAACACACTACTTTATAGCGATGATAGCCCAGTGGTTAGCGCGATCGGTTCACACGCTGAAGGGCGTGGGTTCAAACTCCAACAATGAGCTTGAGCTGTCGGTGAAGGAAAACATCGTGAGGAAACCATAGCGTGGTGGTAGGGTACTTTCCAGTACTTGATTGGCTAGCTACCACCTTCAAGTTGAAAATCTGTCGCCAAGCACCTAAGGGTGTGTTCCGACAGCCTCACTTGTGAGCCAGTCCTATTCTAGGCTAGGTATGTTTCCATCTTCGACCACACCGTTAATTAACATCAGATGAGCTGTGGTCAAACACTTAGCCTGTCAACCATAAAAAAAAAACACTAGGGTCTTTATAACAAAAGACGACATAATTATAACAATAATAGTAAAGAAAGCTAATGAGTGTTGTAGCATTTAAAAAAAAAAAATGTAGCACTAAAACCCCCTACGCAATTAACCAAACACAGCTAAGAACCACCGCAAGGAAATTGGCTTTCAAATGAAAAAAAAAAACCGCTTCGAAATCGGTCTATCCGTTTGAGAGCTACGTTGCCACAGACAGACATACACACACACAAACAGACATCGACGTCAAACATATGACATCCCTCTTTTTGCGTCGGGTGTTAAAAATGTCAAAAATCCGTGAAAATTTTAGAAATGTGTCATTATCAAACAATTTCTCTTCAGCGATAGCATTGCTTTGTTTCGCACAGGCCGCTCTTTGTTCCGTTGACGAGATTGTCGCGTCATCGTTATTATAAAGAGATATCATGCACAAAATGGACAAATAATGACCGGTAAAATAACTAGCACTTTCACCTGAAGCACCTGATTATCGTGGTTTGGTACGCTATTAGATAATGGGACGTAATTTAGAGCTTTTGCTACCGTTGTTTTGCTTTCGGCTATGTAGGGTTCATAGTTCAATAATACCAGGTGCTTTACATTCGTGTCTACAGCTGAACTTAGCCGCGTCGAACAGAGAGACTAGCATATAATTTTGCGAGATTTATTAAGTAAACGTTAGAAACATGCATGGAAAGTGGGATAGCGCCCCTGACTTAGTAAAATATAAAACTAACATTCTTACCTGCTAATGATAAAGCCAATGTACTACAGAACCTCTGTCCATTGACTTTTGATTTCGTAAAGCAGAAGTGTTGGCATGGCCGGATAGGCCGTGTAATGGCCAAGTTTCTTGTCTAATGAGCCGTAATGCAAAACATCGTGGTCGCCGCGGGCCGAACTCCTGTACGTTGCCAGCTCACCGTTCCGCCGACAACTACACTAATACCTTGTTATTTCGCTCTCTGGGGAATTGATTCAAAGCATCGCTTCACTTGAATAGTTACGGTATTTGAAGGTAGAGTGTGCTCAGTAAATAATATAGGAGATATAAAGATTTTTTATGTACCTAAAAGCCATTCATTATTCATTCAAAACCCATTTCAGTGGTCATAGCAACGAAACAAAGTTCATGACATCGCTGCTTTGTCGCTCATTACTTTGAGACATTCGATGGTTGAAAACCTAACCAAACCAGAACACAGTAATGTTGACAAACTACTGCTTGGTTCCGCTAAAAAGATCTACTACTTAGTAAATTTGTAACAACGGGCCACCTGATAGTAGGTGGTCACCATCGCCTATGAGTATCTGCAACATCAAAAGCGTTTACTATTTACGGTAACTTTTAACGTGGTGTGTTTATCATCTTCGATAACACTGTCACTTGAACTTTGAGCTATGGTCAAACACCTCTGCGCAAAGGGCTCCCATGGGAGATCATTCTGCATTTTAGTAGGTGTAGGTTAAAATGTAAGTCGTAAGCTAGTAAGCAGGAGTTTGTTTTGGTACTCAAAGTTCTGAGTAACGTTGAAATGGTTATAAACAGGCGTTATTTCCTACCATCGGGATAGCGTTTCATTTGTCTCATTAGTTGTAAATTAAAAAAAATACTTCGCATAGTTCAAAATTCATTGCTGGAAAGAGCATTCAAATCAACGCTGGTAGAAATCAAATTTGGTATAGCAGGGATGGAGACGCGGCCGATGAAGGTGAGCTTTAATATTATAAGTATTTAAACGCGCCCCTTAAATCAACACCTGGCTCGCAAGTCCTAGACACCATACAGGTTCCTGTCCTTGCAACGCGATGAACCCGGACCCGCATGGTGATACCATCGAATACTTAGAAGATTCATCTCATCAAAAACAAACCGGATTCTTAGATATCTATCGAAGTTAGATACTTCTTGGATATACTTGGAGAGGTCGGTATACATTCTGGGGCCCGCGGTCTACAACCGCGTACCCGCCTCCGTCCTCCCGGACGGAGCACCTTCCACCGCGTGCTTTAGAACCAAGTCAAGATCTTGGCTGCTAGAGCTGCTTGGCGGCTCTTTATTTCGACATATTTTTATAATGATATATTTTATATTGGCAGTATTTTTATATTGACAATATTTTTTATCTTGACATGTTTGTATACTTTGACATTTTGTTTTTATTCATTGACATGTACTCAGTGTTCTAAAACTCTTAAATGAGATTACGGAATTTACTTGTAACATTGGTGTTATCAATAAAATATTTGTATTTGTACTTCGACTATAGTTGCGATCGCCTATCATTTGCCAGAATCCTACTTACCCCAACCTGCTCCTTCCTTACCTCTTTCCTGACTCCATTCCTTTATCCTCAGAACCCTTTCGGTGACCGAGTCGCGTAGCGTCGGAGAAATATCGTACGTCGGGCTAAAGCACTCCGGCGTGAACACTAGCGTAAGCCGGAACCAGAATCTCGTGCAGAACTGGTGAGCCATGATATTTATATCCAGTTTAATTCCAAGTTTAGTTAGAAACACTAGCTCAACTTATACAAATGGGATAACTGCGTTAACCGATGAGGCAGGCGTGTTTAAGATTGGAGACTGTGAATTGGTTAACATAGTGTAGGACGCCCTGAAACTCGATGGAGTAATGATATACGTAAGACAGCTTTTTTTATGGCTGACAATCTTGGTGTTTAACCACAGCTCACTTGATGTTAAGTGACAGTGTGGTCGAAGATATTAAAGCACACCTAGCCTGGAATGGAACTGGTTCTCAAGTGAGGCTACCAGAACACACCGTTAGGTGCTTGGCAGCAGATTATCAACTTGAGGATGGTAGCTAGTTACCCGAATACTAGAAAAAACGCTACCAGAATGCTATGGTTTCCTCACGATGTTTTCTTTCATCTTCACAAGCTCATTGTCGGGGTTTGAACCCACGTCTTTCGGTGTGTGAACCGACTGTGCTAACCACTCGAGCTGTCATCGCTACAAAACAGCTGGCGATGGGATGGAAGCGTAAAGGCCTATGTCCAGCAGTGAACATAGGCTGATAATGACTTGTAACTTTGGTGTTATGAATAAAATATTTAACCTCGCACCAATACTTCAATACCGATACTTGTGGGTTGGCTCGGGTAGATGCTGGCAGGGGGAAATGTACAATACACCCCAAGCAGGACGTCGGTGCAGGACTTGTCGCCCTCACTTTGAATTAGAATACTAAGTATAAAATATTTGTTTTTATATTTGATTTTGATGATGAGCGAGTTCTCAACGAGTTATTTTTAATCAATACTAGCATTGTCCAGCGGTTTTACTGGAATATAAATGTTTGTGAATATGTCGCATAGAAAAATAAGTGATATTACCTACTAACAGATCTTGTGATTTCGAAGTTCCATAATGACGCCTTTTATTGGCGCGAATTATTGACACCCTAGCTTCAAACTGTTAGACACGACCCGTTTGTTAATTTCCTTTCACTTCCATTATCGTTCATTATAACAGTTTTGAGGAAATTAAATGTTCATACTCTTTAAGCGCAAGTTCGATAATGTATGCATGCATGTATGGACTACTGCTGCCATCTTTGGCACTCGCTGTGTCAAGTATCAGCTTAATGCTTTGGAATCCACAGAAAGGCAGCACATCAAAATTTTTATAAAAGAAAAGTAAAAGAGAGCTATACTTTTAAATTTAGAATGTTAGATTTTGTAAAAAAAGTTTCACTCTAAAATCACACACCATGTAGGTTTTGTTATGGATTTATTCCATGAAAAGTATTCTATACAAACTAAACTACAAAACAAATTTGGCGAGTGGTCACTGCAGTGAGAAAAGGATATGAAGACTTGTGGTAATTTTATTTTAATTAGTGTTTTGTTTAATTTGTTTTAGCTTTTAAGTTTAAGTCAAATTTTAATTTTATATAGATAGGTATTAAGTAAAATTTAGGATAAGATTTTTAATTTTTTTAAAATTGAAATTTGTCAAGTTAGTTAAATTTAAATCCTCATTCTGTTGTAACTGAAACGACTGTTAAGTGGAAATAAACTAAATATGATATATATTTAGTTTATTTCGTTAGTTCAACACTCAACATGACGGAAACTTAAGGACTTACAGCACAAATAAAGGAAAAATTCCAAAAAATAAAAAAAAATGAAAATTAAAGGGTGTCCCCATACATACATAGTTGACGCCATTTAAGATAGTCCACTAATTAAAATGATACCAATTTTAATATGGCGGTATAATGGCTTCGAGGCTTCGGCTGAGATTGACTCGCACTTGACCAGTTAAAAAAAATATTATAATATGTATATGTATGTGTATTTTCTCGATTGTGTTTTTTTTTTCAGATTATTTATTAATGTGATATTTCTAGTAGCTTCTAGTACAAGGACGATTTAGGGGCAAAATGTAAGTCAAACCACATGGTCTATTGTTAGGGTTTCAGACCTAGAGCTTAGACTAGAATGATGGTAAGATAATAGTTTTTAACATTAGCTATACAATGTGTAAGTAAAGTAGGCTATGTAAGTTTACCTGTTTAATTCCACAAGCTTCTAATGTATGAGACATTGTTTGAGGCACAATTGTGGCTGCCCGGCCCCACCTGGCACCGGCTGAGCCGATTCCGATGGGATCGATAAAGCAAATATACCTATAACGTGCGTGATTGATGATCCTCACATAAAACGCGAAGTCGGTTATTGTTGCCAATCAATGTATTTTGGCCTCATTTAGGTTTATTGGGTTAGTAGAGTCTTTTGGGTTAACGTTAAATCAAAGTAAAAGAGTGAAGAAGTATAATACGTAATTGTATTCTTTTTTGTTTGTAAATACATACTTAGATATAAAACAAATATTTTAAACTATCAAGTGATAGATATTTTAATTTTAAAACGTCCCAAAAATGAATGCGGGTATAAATAAATATTGAAGTTAAATATGTCATGTTGAACACTTGTGTTCAGAAAGTCTCATAATAAAGCGGTACCTACGAGTATTTCGCGCAAGGTGTGTGGTCGTTTTTAGGGTTAAATAGATGTAACGTCAAACGATCTTTCTAATTGCATCATCGCAGCGGAGATGACTAATAAAAACCACAGTAACTGCTACTAGAAGATTATTGCTTTGCAATATAGGGAACGAGTTATCTAAAACTGACACGATATTTTATTAATATAACCCGTTTTTTAACGTTGCGCTTTGAGCTCCATAATCTCATACCAATTGCAATACCACGGCAAAGACCTTTGCGGTATATTGAGATCTCAGCAACAACAGTTCACGACTCGTTAAAAAATAGTTTATTAATTTATGGAATAGCTGGGTAGAATTCAGCTTTATGTGCTGGTGTGACAGTCTGACTAGACTAGAAGTTTGACATTTGAAAAACGAGATTTGAGGATTATGAATGTAGTATACGGCTAAAAAGACATTTACAATGTACCATAATTTAGTTGTAATATGACTTATTTGCTAAATCAGCCAGTTAGGTATGACGAATTATCTTAAAATGTATTTAGTGTATATCTTCCTTGAGTTTGATAGCTGTGTATTTTTTGTTGGAATTAGTGAATAGTTAATCTATTATTGGCACAATACACGAACGTGATATGGCCGAAAACTTGAAAGAAAAAAAAACTCAGCTATTTACTGCTCGGAAGAATTGTATGACTTTGTTTTGTTATAGTTTGTACCGGTATTTTTTTAGTATCTTCAGTCCTTATTAGCAAGCCTACTCGTTAACTGTTTGAAGCAATTGAATAATTCCTTCCTGTATTAAAAAGTGGATGTTAATTGTAAGTGAGAGTTGATCAGATGATAATTATTACGGTATCCTAAGATTCCTAGGCTGGTGATAACTTTGCGTTACCGGACAGTTTTCTTAGTTTTTTTTTAATATTGGTTTTATAGCATAAGAAAAATGTGGTTTGTACTGCGGATGTTTTGTGTGGATTAATGTCTTTCTCCACTTCTTGATAATAATATACAAGTAGATACATTACAGGCAATGGAACGTAGGTAATTGAAGTTCATTATAAAAATAATACACATGAACAAGAACTAATATATTAAACCTAGATTGTAACAAATAATGTTGTTTCTTAAAGTTAGAAGGAAAAAATATGACTTAAAATATACACGTGTTTTATTATTCATAAATAGGCTAGCCCTTGATCGCCATCTCGCCTGATGTTAAACGAAAATGCGGTCTGAGACAGGCCGGTCGCCATCAAGACGTTTAGTGGAAACTGGATACAAACACAATTGCGCATAACTTACTGCATCCTGTAGTTAGTAGTTGGAAAGTAGATCAAAGATTTCCTTTTTAACAAAAAAAAAAACTTTTGTTCTTACTTATAAGTTCCGATAAATTTTATTGATTTTATGGCATTATATTAGTGCTCAAGTGGGCTCTAGATGGAGTTGAGACTGGGGCAATATCGTCTCACGGGAAAGAGTAGGCGAGCGTCGTAAATGCATCACAGTCAAAATGTTCATGTCATAAGTTTGCCTATTCATAGCCAGACATAGGGTTGCCACGTAATTGTTGTAAATTTAATTTAATTTATATTTTTTAGACAACAAGGTCATTGATTACTTGATGCTTTTTAGAAGTAACACAAATTATGTTTAAATAAATATAAATTAAAGGTTAAACTGATTTGAATGATTTGATGATAGATTCTTAATAAAGTTAGAAATTGTCATTGGATAGATGTTAGACTCGAGTTATTCAGTCATGTACTGTGACATAATATGTAAATGAAGTGGTAAAGTAATTAATATTTAGTTGCACACCAAGCTTTCTCTTGTGTTTTCTGGAATAAAAAATAACCTGTATTACTCCAGGGTATAGAACAACAGCTAAGCTATGCACGTCCAGTCATTACAACGTGAAGAAGTAAAAGAAACATATACTCATACAGACAAACTTTCGTCTTTATAATATTAGTGTAATGAGCCTTTCATAAAATTCACAGTTGTCAAGATATTTCTTTGGAGTAAAACTCTCAGATATCTTTTAAATTTTCTAAAAGATGTATGAAGTCAAGATATGGTAAGTTGGTGGACTATTTATCAGTTCGTTTAAATAGGGCTCGCGGGTTGTACCGTGAGCTTTTATTGCCATTCAAGATAGACGATCACGAAAGAGTTCCGTGTCTGGAAACCTTATTACGCGGGCATACGCCAAGCGGTCTCGTAACTTTTTGCCCCTACTTTACTACACGCTTTGATTTAAAAACCAGTCACCTAACTTCATCAATACGAGAAAGTTTTGCATAATCATACTAATATTATAAAGGCGAAAGTTTGTGGGTGTGTTTGTATGTTTGTTACTTTTTCACGCTCAAACGGCTGGACCAATTTTGATGAAAATTGGTGTGGAGGTAGCTGACACCCTGGAATGATACATAGGCTACGTTTTATCCCGAAAAAATGTAGTGATTTTGTGGGAAAAGCGGGTAACACCGCGGGGCGCAGCAAGTACTTAGTAAATTTGCAATTCGTAACAAAACAATATCCGACAACCCTACTGATTGATAAATGTGCGTTTAATCGAGGAAGCGATTACATTTCATCATTCATCTTCGACTCCTGAATCGATGGATGATAAAATGGTTGGGTTTCGATTGGCATTAAATTACAAGTTCCTTCCTAGACTTGGTTCTAATATAGCCGCTGCTTATCTTGAACTAATCTATCTATCTATATGTATAAAAATCAATTGTCGTACGTTAAGTTTCGCAAAAACTTGAAAAGGGCTCGAATTATTATTTATGTCTTGTTCTCTTAAATTCAGGGGTGGTTAATTAATACAGAAAAGTAAGACAAAGGAAAAGCCGAATAATTAAAAAAAAAAAATTGTTATTTTGTATGGGAATTCGGATTACTTTGAGTTTTGGCGGGAACGCGGCAAGCGTCGTGTCGTCCCATTGTATTTTTTTTTCCGATTTTAGTGTTTTTTCGAGTGTTTATGTATAAAAATAGTGGTGTTTTATTCATAAAGTGCCGAATTACAAGCACGAGTGTGAGAAAGTGATATAATGCGGTGAAACATGACTTTTCGTGTTGCTTCCAAAACTCCATCGAAGCATCGAAGACGCCATTACTAAAACACTAGTTTTAGAAAAAAATACAATGGGGCGACACGACTCTTCCCGCGTTCCCGCCAAAATTCTTCCGTGTATTATACATTGTATAAAATCTATTACATAAATTCTCATTTATAATAGACTTTTTAACTTTCTATATTTGATCTTAACGAAGTTTCGCAACCTAGTTGGGAGACAGTCTGGCTTCTAATCTGGACGTCCCGGGTTCGAATCCCACGTCACGCACCTCTGTCTTTTCTAAGTTATGTTATGTGCGTACTGCCGATGACTTCAAACGGTGAAAGAAAACATCGTTAGAAAACTTAAATTTCTGAGAAAAGTTCTCAAAGATGTGTGAAGTTGGCCAACCCGCACTTGGCCAGTGTGGCGGACTATGACCTTACCCTTCTCACAATGAGAAGTCACCGGCAGTGGGCCAGCTTATAAAAACATAGCTGATTCGGGGGATCGTCACCAGCATATGTGCAATCCATTGATTGGCATATCATCCATAAAGGTTTTAAGTTAAAGTAATAAGACGAACGAAACCCTCTCCTAAATGTTGGATTCAACGCATATCCATGATTATTGCAGCGGTACCTAACCAGAACTTTAAGTAACAAAATAAAGTCCAGGGCATCGCTTCTTTGGCACTCATAACTTTGAGACATTCGATGGTTAGTCTCAATAGCCCTGTTCCCCATAAATACAAATCCTCGACCTGTAACTCAACCTTCAGGCAGTTATTATTGGTACGTAGCAGTGGCAGCTATTCATCTATCCGCTCGTGACGCCACGAACTCTGCGTGAAGTAAATGCACTGGACAACACAATTTGTAAATCGTTCCTTCTGGCCCGCAAAATAAATACAGGTGTTGTGGTACTCTTATAAAAGGCGTAACCATTGCTTAGCAACATCAGAAGACATTTTGCATAGCACCATCTACCCTCAAAAGAAAACAAAGCTAGTAATATGGGAATCAGATAACTGAAGAAAACTTCATACTTTTTTGATGACATGAAAATATGGAACAACACAGATGTAGAACAAACAGATTCAGATTCCGAAATAAGTATTTATTGCATTCTGATACAATGAAATATTATGCTAGGTGTTCTTGCAAACATTGTGGCATCAGTTTACCCTTATCGGGCATTCAATAATTTAATTAAACATATTATGGCATACGATTTTAAAATATTAGACTAATAGGATAAAAATAATAACAGTGAGAGCTTGTGCTTTACCATCTTCGACCACACCGTCACCTAACATCAGGTGAGCTGTAGTTAAACACCTAGCTTGTCAACCATAAAAAATATATATTATTCGTTCGATCAACGGATGCGCTTAAAAAGTAAATGCTACGGCTAAAGACTGACTTGGATCTTCGCTTAACATTAGCACAGATAATAAATAATACTTATAATTCAATTACCCATCATCCCATACATAAAACGGCACTGGTTCATGCGGATTGCGGGGGTTCTAGATGGCACCACTTTCTGTATATGTTTCGGTATATTTTAGCTATAAGTTGGTTCTTCTTAGTAGTGAAACGTTAAACCAATAGATGGCGCTTACTTTTGAGTTAATTTTCGTTGAATAACTGATTAATTATACGGGACTGTATGTATTTTTTAAAGTACATATATGGTTCGTAATAATCGATCTAAAAGCAAGCATTGTACAATAAACAGGTTGAAAAGGACGCTTGGCAGCAAAGGCCTATTTAACAGCTTGCCCGAGCCTGGAGCGATGGTCTGCACTGACCGGCACGTGCAGCGAATGGTCACGACTAAAGATCATTCTTTTTTTTATCTCGTTTTTTTATTCAATTTGTGTTTATGGTTGTGCTTTTCTTTTGTTCCCAGGTTTATTTTTTTACTTAGTTAAAGAATGACTACGTTTTTAGGGTTCCGTACCTCAAAAGGAAAAAAACGGAACCCTTATGGGATCACTTTGTTGTCCGTCTGTCACTCTGTTGTCCGTTTTCTCAGGAACACGTGGAGGTATCAAGCTGAAATTTATAACAAATATTCAAGTTTTTCAAAAATCAAACTTCTAAGCCAACGCAATCAAAAGATTCAGCCGTTTATGCTGCAAATATTTGACACTCGCAAGGAAATCGAAACCTACAGGGTAGGTACTTCCCGTGAACTCAGAATCTTGAGGTACGAAGCAATGACATATAACAGAGATAAAGGAAAAATTACGAAGGGAATTTACCATTTAAAAAAAGAATACCATAACTTTTATTTATATACTTACAGGTTTGTACGGAACCCTCGGTGCGCGAATCCGACTCGCACCTGGGTTTTTTCTTTTTTACAACAGACTAAACATGCATTTAATCACGGTTTTACCTGATGAAGATACACCACGCTTGCTTGGGAAATAATAAAACTATTGTTTTTATTTGAACAACCCTGGGTTGTACCAACTTAGTAAGAAAGACAAGCAGGTAACGTGTTACATACATCAGCTGTTCTCACTCAAAGGAGGTCAAAAAACATTTTAATTGCGCTTACTGCTGCCAAGCAGTAGTGTAAACATCACTATGTTACGCTTTGGAGGGTACTACAATTAGCGAAATTACTGAGCTAACCCATGAATGTCTAAAGTAACGAGCGTTAAAGCAGCGATGCCCTGGGATTTAGGTATTTTGTTAGACAAAGTTTTGTGTACCGCTGCAATAAATAATAATAAATATCGTAGGACATTACACAAAACGCCATCTGACCTCAAACTAAACAAAGCTTGTACTATGAAAGTCAGATAATTGATAGAATTCTTTTTTTTTTAAATGTAAATACATACTTATAAGTTATAATACACACAGAACACCCAGACACAACAAACATTTGTCACACAAATGTTCTTAAGGAGGCTGTATCTCTTACCACTAATTCAGTACGCATTTCGTTCGGTATATTAATTGTATAATTATATTGCCAGATGCGTGATTCCAATTGAAGTTTATCAAAACCAGACCTCTATTTAAAGCCTCGTCCTCAACAGACTATATTCGAGTCCCGGGGCCATAAATCATCGCATTAGGCTGCCAGAGCAATCTGTCAATTTATTATCTAATCTGCGATCTTGTCGGCAAAACTGATGCTTCAGTTTATTACTCGAGGAGTCCTTACTTAGGCTTAATAAAGCGGGAACAAATTGTAATTTCACTGAATGTATCATCAAGTGCCCGTTTTGATTTATTCTAACTATGCAGTTAGAATGCACTGAAAATGCGGTCTACGATGGAGCACCGAATGCTTTTTCAAAAAGAAGAAACCGATTCACTTTTACTTTATAATTAGGTTGGTAGGACGTACAATCACACACTCAGATACAGGGCTGCTTCTTTTATTTTTTGACAAAGAAATTACAAGGTTCACACGGCTCCGTTATTGGGATCGATTTGTCGAGATTTTTACTATTATATTACATATTTTAGTATTACAGGGCTGTTGAGACTAACCATCAAATGTCTCAAAGTATTGAGTGCAAAAGCAGCGCTGCCTTGGACTTTGTTTTGCTATTCAAAGTTCTGTGTATTGCAGCAATGGTCATGGACAAGTGTTATTTCTTGCTATCAGGAGAACGTCTAGTTCGTCTCATTACTTTTACATTAAAAAAAGGAATATCTACCTAGCCACACAGCTGAGGTGAGCTGATCACATATAATAATTATTGTGTCTATGGTGCATCTATTTTTATTTTATTTTATGGTTTGGATACATAGACTATTGAACCAGTATGGTGCGTCTACATCATGGGTTGGCGTTGCCCACTAACGTAGTACAGGCTCGTTCCTATAATTTTATTAATGTACTCGTGTTATCCATCATATCTATGTTACGAAAGATAACAAGCTTATAACCTCGTATTGGTATAATTAAAGTTGTAAACAGATAATTTAAACATCGCTAAGTGCCATTCATAGGAAAATTAGAACTGCTCATTACAGAATTTCACCGCAATATAAATATAACTCGCATCCGGGTTTCCACACCGATACTGATTAGCTATTCGGTATGAATATACAGCGCGAAACGCGAGAATCATTTATTTTTTTAGACTTTTATAACTAGTTACGGGTCGTGGTTTCAACCGTGTTTTTGGGAATAAAAAATATCGTATATGTTAACATAGGATATAAGAAATCACCTAACTCTTAACAGTTAAAGAGTTGTACCTTCCTTCATCAGCTCAACGTCATGAGATGATGATGACTATAGGCAAATGTCTCAATAGGTTTAGAAAATAAATGAAATAAAAAAAAAAAACCGAACATAGAACTTCCTCCATTTTTGAAGTCGGTTAAAGTATTAATACCTTTACCATCACCATTTATTCTATCACCAGATCCTGACTTGATGCCAATGGGACCACCTAAGGAGTATACACTAAAAAAATATATTTGGGAATCGGTGAAAATACATAAAAAAAAAATAAAAAAAAAATACGGACAGTCGAACATAGAACCTTTTTTTAAGTCGGTTAAAAGTAGTATCTAACGACCCGTTTTAATAATCAATAACTCGTTTTCGCATGGATGTAATTTATTTTAGCGACTTAATAGCAGATAATTTAATTTCTTTGCTTATCATTATCGTCATCATTAGCCCGTAATTGGCCACTGGTGAGCATAGGCCTCTCTTGTACGCCACTCGTCCCGGTCCTGTGCCAATCTTGTCTAATTAGACCCGCGATTTTTATTATGTCGTCTGTCCAATGAGCTGGTGGACGACCAACGGTCCGTTTACCAGTTCGCAGCCACTCCGTCCGTTCTCCGTCTTGTCTTAGTTCACCTGCCATCACCCTGCCTGGCGACATGTCCTGCCCAACTCCATTTAAGTTTTGAGGTTGCCAATCCACTATCACTAACTCTCTTATAAAAGAGCTGCCGGTAAAGGAAAATATAGTGAGGAAGCCATAGTATAGTAGGGTATTTTATAGTTGTCGGCCACTCTCAAGTTGAAAATCTGCCGCCAAGCACCTAACGGCGTGTTGCGGCATCCTCACTTGAGAGTAAGCTCCATTACAGACTAGGTGTCTTCGACCACACCATCACTTATCAGGTGAGCTGTGGTCAAACACCTAGCCTGTCAACCATAAAAAAGGGTGAAATTATCAAAAAATATGCCCGTTGCGACACTAAAACTCTATGAAAAAGTAACTAACTCCTAAAAATTTCACATGGCTTTAAAAAATATTTAAATTGCACGATAGACAACAACTGGGCTAAAGGAAAGTAGCAGGCCCTACGGAGCACGGACAAATAATGAACGCATGTCATTCGTTAATGACATGCTCTACAAATTGTAGGGCTATTTAGTAGGTGCCTACATATAGCAGGAAACGCCCGATGGGAATGAAAAATGTACACATGCCACAGTAATTGTTTTAGTAATAGTAAAATGAAATCGTGATGCTTTTAAACATGCTCTTAACGGCTTCCTGGGGATCGATAATTTTTGTACAAACATATTTATCGTAAAATTAATGTAACTCATAATTTACCTACTAGGTTGGTAGTGGCACAACATAAGCAAAGCAAAGTTTACAACAGATTAGCTAAGATAAAAGCGAGATGTGGCAGTGTACGCTCGTGTGTAGGTACTTGAGTACGTGTAAATTTTTTAACACTAAGAAGTCCTACCGATTTTCAGGTTTCAAGTCCTCACTCAACGTAAAGAATTCTTTGATTTTTTAGCTATCGAGTGGTGTAATTACATTTTGGTTGTAGATAATAGATATGTAGCTGCAACACCAAATTGACAGACAGACAGACAGACGGACAACAAAGTGATCCTATAAGGGTTCCGTTTTTTCCTTTTGAGGTACGGAACTCTAAAAAAGACGTATTCACGTCAAAAGTACAGAATAGATATAATGTTGTATAAATGCCTCGATGTATGTATTTTATGTGACGTAAAGCTTTGACATATTTATGTGCGTGTAGTTAACGCCTGACAAGCGAAATTGTAGGACCAAGAAATCGTTCTACGCAACATTAATTCTGTGCTTACTTCTTTTATAAATCTTTGAGTTTCATAGGCGAAGCATGTTGAAGACTAAACACATTTTTGTGAGGATGCCATAGCATGGTGGTAGAGTATTTTCTGGTACTTAGCTGGCTAGCTACCGAAAATCTGCCACCAAGCCCCTAACGGTGAGTTCTAGCAGCCCCATTTGAGAGCCTGTGCCATTCCAGGCTAGATTTGCTTACCATTTTCGACCACACCGTCACTTAACATCAGGTGAGCTGTGGTGAAAAATCCAAACTGTCAACAGCAAAAAAAAAAAAAAATGACAAAAAGCGGTAACAATGTTGTATACTAAAAATTATGAGCTCGACAGAAAGTAAAGATTTCGCTTTTCTGTGAGTCTGAAATAAATCATCACTAAGTACGCGCAAACATAATAACAAAGCCAAACGCTTCAGACGAACAATGCTCTTTGAAATAAACCTATAGAATGACGCAACTTGTAAGAGATCCCGGTTAAAGGGAAACTTAACAGCCGTTTAACGAGGTCCATTTTAGACAAAGCACTTTCTTAGCAGTTTAACCGAGTGTTTCAGTGGGTAAAGAACAATGCTCGATTGTATTTGGCAGACACTTAAACGGTAGCTGCAGCTAATGTTGAACGTTACTTAGGCATGTATAATAAATACCTTAAGCTTATTATGTGTTTTAGATATTGTTAAAATGTCATCTGTACGTGATGGATATTCCCGACGTTCACAAAGGTTGCATTATTTTTATTCGCATAGTGAGGTTATAGAACTCTGCAGGAGTCTGTGTTCTCCGAAAAGTACAATATGGGTGTCTTCTAGATAAGCACAGTCTTCCAACATCACACTACTGCTTAACAAAAAGCAGGGTGTGATCAAATACACCAAAAAAAACATAAGATAAAGGTATAATTTGTATAAAGTTTCTTATTTTATAGATTTCAATAGCGACCCGCCCCGGCTTCGCAAGGGTGCAATGTACACATAACCTTAATAAATTATATAACTAAATCTTCCTTATGAATCATCCTATGTATTGGTGAAACTTACATGATAACCCGTTCAGTAGTTTTTAACTTTATTGCGAACAGACAGACAGACGCGGTGGACGACTTTATTTTATATAGTATGTAGTGATAACCAGATTCTATTTAATATAACTTTCTCAAAGATTGTAGGCACTATATTTAAAGTCTAAATTTATAAAAGATAACTCTACAATCATATCCCACTTGTTCTTCTATAATAAAACAAGATGAAGGTTGAATAACTAAAACTACTTCTATAACTTCACGCTATATATTTTTCAAGGCTTACGATTCAATTTTCTCCTGTAAAGTTTATATTTAGGCCTTTACGACCATTCTCCTTCGAAATATCGATTATTTTGCGAATTGATTGTGAAGCACCTTGCGTTTTAGATGAAACATAAGCAGCGTCCAAACGCATGCGCATTGTTCCGTAAATGCATCCGCGGACCGTGGCGGGGAGGCAGGGAGGAAGGAGAGGGGGGGATATGGAAGAGATGATGGACGGATAATCTATTTTTGAGATGTTGAGAAATGACCAGGAAGACTATGGTGGCCTATATTTTGCAATATTGGTTTGTTAGCGGCTACCGGCTGTAACCATCATTAAACGTTTTGCATCCTATAGCAGCGGTGCAAAGTATGTCAGAGTTCGGGATCAATCTAATTAGATTATGACTACCTACTGTCCGTGGTTTCTATAGTTAAATGTATCTTAGCAACAGAGTCTTTATCTGGCTTTAATTTTAATAGCATCAGGTATGAGTCAACCCGTCTTAAGGTTGTGGATTAGATCCTGTTAAACGCGACTGCAAACCTTATTGTACGGACGAACGAAATAGGTTCAGTAGCGCTGCCTTTTCTTGATCGCTTAACTTGAATGGCAAAAAGATCATGGTGCAACTCTAGCTTTTCAAATTCCAGGGCATTGTTTTGGCGCTCATTACTTTGAGACATTCGATGGCTAGCCTCAATAGCCCTGTAATGAAATTTGCATACTGTTTTTAAATACGATTCAACTGGCTATTTGATGAAGAAAAACTTCGACAAAAAAATGTCTAGAACAAAAATTCAATTCCATATGAATTATTTACATGGCTCAACTGGACCACGATGGCTGATTATGATGATGATCTACTTATAAATATAAATTCTTTTGAACAATTTGTCTTATCTGTTCAATAAAATACGTGCAAAGTAACATTAATTATATGATTACTATATCTATAGCAATAAGCATTGCAGAACCACAGATTTAAAAAAAATACAGATATATCCTTGTGGTGCGAGTAAAGACTTCTTGGTCAATTTCGCTTGGTTAACAGAAACTACACGCAGGCAAATATCTTGATTTGATTAACCCTAGATTAATATTCATTTGACAAACTTTTCTCTGCCAACATTGTAAAAAAAATGAAATTCCAAATTAACTAAGGTCACGGACCGGTGCCTGTGGAGTGTAATTTTAAATTTAAAAAAATATCGTATTGGTGTGTGTAACATCGTATGACAAACGAAAATTTGTATGGAAAGGAAGTCTATGGTGTCCTTTGTCCTTCTTTTTTTTGGATAAAACAAATAAATGGATTATGATTATGTAATTGTAGGAGCAAAGACACCGTGGTCCAACAATTTTCGCTTTCTTTACCCATTTTTCTACGCAACGTTTGTATCTGTAATACTTTTTCTAATCAGTGAGCGGTTCAAAGTAGCTATAGCATTACAATAGCAGTAACATGCGTGTCTATTACTCTATTACATTTTGATTAGATGGCGTGCATTTTACAAGAATCGTGTTCAACCTCAGTACCTTGTCACAGTAAGACAAGTTATAATTATCTAAGTTTTAATCCAAAATTTTGTATGAAAGTTTCTAAGATAGGGTTGTGAAGTGATTAGTGATGTTGATTGCACATGCGGATGAAGTGATGATAAATCTCTCGGTGTTAGAGTTTCGACACTACGTCCAATGTATAATAAGTAGTGCTTAAATACTGTTGTTGATAAGAAAAATGTGTAACAAATTTGGCTTTGTTTCATAATGTAGCATGTTTGATGCCCACAATTTTATAATTTTCGTTTGAAAGTAATGAAATGACCGAAACACTCCCCTGATAGTAAGAGATATCGTATTTCCATGACCATTGCAGCGATACACAGAACTTTGAATAACAAAACAAAGTCCAGGGCATTGTTGTTTGAAACTCATTAATTTGAGACTTTTAATGGTTAATCTCAGCAGCTCTGTAATTTAGCTAGATGCAGTACCATTCAAACGGGAACACAGTAATCTTTACACACTACTGCTTGGAGCAGAATATATGGTCCCTGTATTTTTTTAAACATTTATTGGTATGCGGTCTGGACTATGCTATGACAAAAGCGAATAGTCACTTCCCTTGTTTAACGTCTCTCTGTTTTGTGTGATTGAGAGCGAATTCACGGAAGTCTAGTAGAAATGATTATTTAAAGCTTATCTCGTTCTTTAAACATTATAAAATAAAGTCGCTGTCCGCGTCTGACTATTTCTCCGCTTCCTTCTCTTAATCACGGAACGGATATGGTTTTCACTATTTTTATCACCTTCTAATTAAAATTTTGCGAAAGTATTAAGTAATCAAGTTTACTTGGTGGTAGATCTCCTTAGCTGGTCTGGGTAGGTACCATCGCAGTACCAGGTATTCTTTCGCCAAGCACTAATGTGTAAACATTACTGTGTTCCAGTTTGAAGGGCACTGCAGCGAGCGAAATTACATGGCTGTTGAGACTAACCATCGAAAGTCACAAAGTAATGAGCGCCAAAGCAGCGATGCCCTAGACTATGTTTTACTACTCAAAGTTCTGTGTATCACTGTAATGGTCATGGACAAACGTTATCTCTCACCATCAGAAGGCCGTCTCGTTCGTTTTATTACTTTTACATTTTAAAAAAAAGTTTTCAGAATAACTTGTCTGCTTGCGAATCTGAGGGGTGAGTCGATAGTATATTTTGTTGCAAATGAAATCCAGATAAGTCTTGTTTTATGAACTGTCCAACTGCTGCGAGTAATTCTCTTTTAATTGAGAGTAAGATCCTCCATATTGGCTTAGTGCGAGATAGCGAACATCACGTATTTGAAAACAAAAAAAAAACTGTCAGACATGCCAAGTTTTCCTCGCGAGTCACGATGTATTCTTTCACCGTTTAAGTTATTACGTACAAAACTTCTTACAACGAGTAAAGTCAGCCCAGATGTGGGACTGTTTATAAAACAGGTCTCAATCGAAAATACCAGCAACGAGCTACACAAATCACCATAATCCATACTTCGAGACCTCGCGACTTAGGACGATAGCCTTCCGAGACTTTGCGTAACGAACATCATTGATTTATTAGCTTCAGAAAGTCCCTGTGATTACTTGTCTTAGTCAGAATAATAAGGCCGTGTAATATAAATTCAAGAAAGAAATATTTAGAAAATTTTGTTTCAAGTAAGCTCACATAATTTTCTTTGTTATAATTACTAAATTGTTCCTATTTACTCACGATTTATTGATTTTTTTTAAAGAGTTTTGTACTCCATATCATGATTACTGATTACTCGGTGGTCGTTGGTGTCTCCTTAGCAACAGGTCATCTAGGTAGGTACCATCATAGTACCAGACATTCTGGCACCAAGCAGTAGTGTGTAAACTACTGTTCCTGTTTGCAGGGTACTGCAGCTAGCGAAATTAGAGTGTTGTTGAGACTAACCATCGAAAGTCTCTATATAATGAGTGCCAAAGCAGAAATACCCTGGACTTTGTTTTGCTACTCAAAGTTCTATGCATCGCTTACCATCAGGAGAGCATCTCCTTCGTCTCATTACTTTTACATTAAAAAAAAATAACATTTTTACTATGAACACAACTCAATTATTATCAGTAGCAGACAAAAAGAAACAGAACTAGAATATTCAGAATAACGTTCTAAGTAGGTATATAAAAAGTATGTTGATTCTTAATCTACGTAATCTGTTTCAAGTATATAAAAAGTACGTCTAAATCTACGCTGATATTTGATCAAAAGCACATAGCTGCGATTTTAGAGTTGTGCCCATTCTAAAAGTTATTTATAATGATAAGACTATGACTGTATGACTGTATTCAGAAATTTTCTTTTAACTTGTACCATTTTTTATCTACAGCTACATACTAATTACAATTTCCAATTCACCTCTAGTGTTTTTATTGCACGCCGATCCGTAAAATGAATGGCCACGATGCACATCAATGGGTTTTGATCTATGGATCGGCATTAGAACTGGGTCGAGTGTGGTTAACTCTGGTTAGATGTGGTTTAACGCAATGCTGATTAATTTAGACGATATTCATGCGGAAATGAGGAATGATTGCGGTGTGCACTTTGATCGAATAAAAATTGACAGGGATATTTAGAAGTTTATTCGATTAATTTGACTTTGTACAATGAAGTCATATGATTAAAATTTTTGTTTTAGCTTATGGTCCTCCATTCTAACGTTTCGAGCACGTTTATTACTGTAGTAAATCGTCTGTCTAATGTTGTGTATCTTAGTCTCATCTAGCGTGAAAATATGTATGCGCAGGTTTGTACGTGCCATTCGATTTATTAATTTTTGAGGTTATTCGCATTTAAAAACTATGAATTATACCCAATTCTGCCGAACTTTAAAAAAATAAAAAACTTATCTATTACTATAACATAACATAGGTACACATGTCTTTCTTAGTCCAAAAAAAATCCAATGCCATTTTTTTAAACTTATTAAACTACGTTTCTGCTTTTAAAAAAGTTCTTGAATATATGATACATTTTAATAAAATGAGATTTTGTAATAAGTTATGGTCCAGTAGATAAAAACACAAACTAAAATTGCTAAAAGTCAGATAAATACCGCTTTGAAATATGAGCAGATACTATCGGAGTACTTTTCGGAACACTAAGAAGTCCTTCTTTTTTCCATGTTTCACGTCCTTACTCAACGTAACGAATTCTTTGATTCTTGGCTATCGGTCATGACCATTGCAGCGATACGCAGAACTTTGAGTAGCAATACAAAGTGTAGCGCATCTCAACTTTGGCGCTCATTAATTTGAGGCTTTTGCAGGCAATTTGATTTTGAGGCAATTGTTAGTCTCAGCAGCTCTAATTTTGCTAACTGCAGTACCCTTTAGACCGGTACACAGTAATGTTTACACACTACTGCTTGGCGTTACAATATCTAGTACTGCGGTGGTACTTAACTATACGATCTCTTACTAAGGTGATCTATCACCAAGTACAGAATTGTCCCCCACTTTGGAAGCAAACTTAAAGACGTGTTCACGTCAAAACACTGTTTTAATTAGCATACTTTAAAATTCATAATCATTTGCCGTGGTGTAGCCGGCGTAAGAATAGTACCCCACCCTCTCTACCCGTGGTTGCCGTAAGAGTCGGCTAAGGGATGTAATCCGGAAGATGGGCAGCAGCGTCTTCCTTGAACAATCACACCTAACTGCGCTCGTCAACCGGCCTGCAAAGCATGGCGAGTATTAGCAAAACCCCCCTAGGAGGCCTATGTCCAGCAGTGGACGTCCTATGGCTGATGATGATGAAAATTCATAATCATATAATTGTTGTGCAAAAACATTTTCCAGCTAACTATAATTAGAAAACTAATAGAAACAGGTAAACAAACAGTTTTGCTAGAAACGCCGTAAAATTATACAAATTTTACACTTTTACCATTTGAACACATAATTAGTAATTTATTATAAGCGCGATTAAGTCCCAGCAATAAACATGATTAACAATTATCTAAAAAAAAACTTGTCGCCTCATTATTATTTTCCAAAGCTTATGTTTCTATCTAATTTACTTTTCTAAATGTTTTTTTATTGCCGTGCCATTTTGTCTCACAGATTGAAAGGAAAGAAATCTTACTTTCATTAGCGATCCGAGGAGTCAATCGCTTTTCCATGAATATCGTGTATTTTTCGGGGATAAAAAGTATTTCACCTGTGTTAATTAAGGGAACTATTTCTCTCCAATCTAAATTTCACTCAAATCCTCGGAGCCGTTACATCTGATAGAAATAATACAAAAACATTTTTTTTGTTGTAATTAAAAAATAAGCAGTGTTATACTACACTACTACACACACTACACACACACTACTACACACTACTACACTATTCTACTGCTATGCTATATGGGGACTGCTGACAAAAGTGAAAACTTTAAACACGTCACATAAGCATCTCGGTGGCGCGAACCTATAAGTTTTGCTACAAATCATTCAACGCGACTATAAAAGTTTTCACTTCAAATGTTTATTTGGACATACTACAAATATTTAATATTGGTGTGAAGTATGACTGAGAAAACATCCGTATTGATTGCCCTGTAGTTAATGCAGTCGGTTCACACTCTGAAGGGCATGGGTACAAACTCTAACAATCAGCTTGAGTGTGGTGGTAGGGTCGTTTAAAGTACACGACTGGCTAGCTACCATCCTTGTGTTTCGGCAGCCTCACTATAGTGCCAGTTCCATTCCTGGCTAAGTGTATTAACCATCTTCGACTACACCGTTACTTAACATTAGTTAAGCTGTGGTCAAACACTTTGTGAACCATAAAAAAGTAAACATCGCTAAGTTTACCATAAACTACTAATACTCAATACCATTGAAGATGATGTTATCAGTCTGTTAATGCGTCAAGCGTCGGCTGCGTCGCTGAAGACCATAAAGAAATACAACCTACAGATGGCTATTAAAGATCGGAGCGTGGTGATGATGGAGGCCGTAGGCCGAGAGAAGACGATTTAAATCAAAATGTAAAGGAGATGTAAATAGAAATAATTATTGTGTGCATGCCTCGAGCATAAATGCTCACCATCAAGGTTCCTTCTTGCGGCGGCATTGTGTGTCAGGTCACTCTCTTCCCTCAGATATGGTTGAGTAGGGCGATGGCTGGCACATGCGTCATACTCGTGATCAGGTGCTGCTCGCGGGTCGCTGGTCTGCTCGCGATATACACACAAACTAGTACTTTAACCCTAGATTAAGCTTAATTTAACTAACTTTCTTCATCCTGTATTGTACAAAAAATATTGTAATTCAAAGTTGACAAAGGCCGCGGACCCCGGTGTCTGTGGAGCGTATATTTTAAATAATAATTATAAAAACAACCAATACCTATAAAATAAACCATTTTCTGTTTCCAGGTAAGTACTCCCTTCAACGAGGACAATTGATTGTTCTGCCGTACACGCAGTTACTGTAAGTGAATCGTTCGCTTTAAATCCATTATTAAAATGGTAGACGGTTTAGAAATCGCTTGCGAAAGTAATATCGGGCACCACATGTGCGGAAAATTGAACAAGCCGTGATGTAATTGTTAGTAATTGCCCATTACTCTTATTGGCAGTTAGATAGAACTGGTTTGTAAATAACAAATAACGTTTATGGTGTTACGTTATATTGTGTTGGAGAAAAAACATTTCTTAGCACCGCTTGCTTCAAAAACAAGCAGAGATCCATTTCTACCGAAAGCATCAAAGTAATGAGCGCATTGCCTTTGTACTTTGTTTTAATACTCAAAGTTCTATGTATTGCTGCAATGGTCATGGACAGGCATTATATCTTACCATCAGGAGAGAGTCTTGTTCGTTTCATAACTATGACATAAAAAAAGAGATCTTAGTTACTGGAAACTTTGTTTTTAACTCAAGATGCAAACAAAAGGGTTACATAAGTTTATTGTGTGTTCTGCTTACAAACGACTGAACCGATAGTGATTTAGTGATTTTTTTGTTTGAAAAGTTGATCGAGTGTTCTTAGCTATCATTCCAGAAAATCTTTTTTTATGTAAAAGTAATGAGACGAACGAAACGCTCTTCTGGATGATGAGATAACGCCTGTCCACGACCATTGCAGCGATACACAGAACTTTGAGTAGTAATCTAACTCACTGGAGCTACTATGCCAGCGCCATAGAGCCTCGCTCCGATACTTCAAGGAGCTGGGTTGGCTCGGGTAGATGCTGGTAGGGGGAAATGCACAAAACACCCCAAGCGGGACGTCAGTGCAGGACTTATCGCCCCCACTTTGAATAAGAATAAGAGTAGTAAAACAAAGTCCAGGGCATCGCTGCTTTGGCGCTCAATACTTTGAGACTTTCGATGGTTAGTCTCAACAGCCCTGTAATTTCACTGGCTTCCCTAGTTCAAACCAGAACACAGAATTTAAACTCAGGACATCCACATTGGAAGCCAGACGGTCTAGGCTAGGCTGCGAAACTGTTGTGTCTTCCACATGTTCGATCGAGTCGTTATTTGGTATTCTGCAAAAAGGTAGCGGGTTTTTTAAATTTTGATTTTAACGTTTATACTAAGTAATTATTATATTGCTAGTAAGTAGTTAAAGCTCTTATATAATGACATATTATTCTAGTTGCATATTACTAGTATTTTGATATTGTTAATATAATTATGACATTTGTTGGATTACTAGCCAAGCCCCGCGGTTTTGACCGCATTTTGCGGGATAAAAAGTAGCATATATGTAAATGTCGGATATAACCTAGTTCCGCACTAAATATCATTCAAATCCGTCAAGTCATTACAACCTCATGTAGTAACAAACATATATACAAACTTTTACCTTTAAAATGTGAGTAGGATTTAAGAAAAAATATTTTTTTCTGTTCAAAAATTTAGAATAGACTATAAAAACGCGATGTAATATTGCTCAAAGTTGAAAAATAAGTCCTTAAGCAGAAATATACGATAACTCCTACCATTTTACAATCAAGAAGCGCAGTTTCGCTGAACTATAACTCCTAGCTGACAGCAGATGCAGCCGAACGTGGATTTTCATGTTCTGTTAGGTAATGGTTTAGTGCTACTTTTGATTGATCCAGTTATTAGACAGAGAAACATTTAATGGAATCAGTGTCCAAGCACGGGGCACAAACCCTAGAGGGGTGCAGAGATAACGGAGTTTGATAGTAGCATATATACATGAAAAAAAGATCTCGTATTTTATACCGGGTGTATAAAATATTTAATTCAGCACTCACTGGAACCACAGATTATAAAAAGTGTAAAGATATAATCTTCTTTTATGTTTTTGGCATTGTCATTTGTGTATTTTACCAGCGTATTACGATATTTTCAAGCATCTCATGAAAATTTAAATGAAATAAGTCTGAGTCACAGTCAAAGTTACACAAAATAAGGTCAGACTCAAGTGTAATCATGCAAAAAGCAGTGGCAAGTTTATTAGGAGTTTGACGGAGTTTTTTACGAAAGGAACGTGATTTTTAGCATGGGTGTTGATTATGAGTTGAAAGAATAAAACCTATAGATGAAGAACTGAAAAAGGAGATAATAAAAGATGTATGTATGTGTGTTTGTAGATGTGTGTGTAGACGTGATGATGAGTGTGATGTGTGTTCTTATGAAAATACATGAAATTCTGAAAAAAAATACGTCTATTGTGATTTAGTAAAAATATTTTACAACATACTATATCTCGCTAAATAGTATAAAACAAAGTCACTGTCCACGTTTGTAAATTTCTCTGCTTACTTCTTCTAAACCACTATTCAGTTTTCAGTATTTTAAAGATATCTTAGCAAGCAGGTACCCTGGAGTTTGCACTAGGAAAACCTGTGTCACCAAAATCCAGTGTCTTCCGTATTACATTTTTGTTGTCATGTGAATATAAATGAAATATTATGGTGAAACGAAAACTGCACCTGCTCGGCTGGATCAATGTGAAGCAACCGAGTCTCGAGACCCGTTCTCGGATCCACTAGGAAGTATCCCGGCCTATTTGTGCCGATTCTATTCCCGCCCTTTGTTGCTACGTTTATTTCTGTTTACGTCCAGTTTCGAAACTTTACGACTACAACGGAGATGCGTCTGCATTGCAACAGCACTACACCACAGGTTACATCATAGTAAGTATTGTTGCTTACAAGATTAGGTATCAGTTAGTAAGGTGTAGATTAGGTAGTGGTTAAAGTTATTAACGGACGCCCGGGGCGATGCCACAGTTTAACGTAAAGTTGTTAGGGACCAGAAATATAATGTGTAGGATTGTAATTTATCATTGGGATTGGGGTTACGGCTGTCTGTCTGTCTGTTAGATAGTGTATCGTGGTGCACTACTTTATGAAGTTTAATAGGAATACTAGTATTGCAGTTTCTGCCAAATGAAGATTTTATATTTATACAATTTTGAGTTCCAATAACAGACAAATCGATATTGGGATTGCAAAGCATAGTGGAGCATAATTACAATTCTGGTATTGTAGTTTTTTATTAACGTAGAGTTTATATTTATACAATTTTAAGTTCAAATACGAGCCAAATCAATATTGAGGTTGCAAAGCATAGTGGAACACTATAAAGCTTAATTAGAATTCTGGTATTGCAGTTTTTGATCAATGTAGAGTTTATATTTATACAATTTTAAGTTCAAAGACGAGCCAAATAGATCTTGAGGTTGCAAAGCATAGTGGAACACTATAAAGCTTAATTAGAATTCTAGTATTGCAGTTTCTGATCAATGTAGAGTTTATATTTATACAATTTTAAGTTCAAATACGAGTCAAGTTTATCTTGGGATTGCAAAGCATCGTGGAGCACTATGAAGCTTAATAAAAATTCTGGTATTGCAGTTTGTAATAAATGTAGAATTTATATTTATACAATTTTAAGTTTAAAAACGAGGCTACTGCAGCTAGCAAATTGATTACTAGCTATTGATTAACAGCTTGCTAATGATTAATGGCTAGCTAGGTTATTGAGATTTACCAACAAAAGTCGCAAAGTAATGAGCGCCAAAGCAACGATGCCCTGTTCTGCTACTCAATTCTGTGTATCGCTGTAATAGTCTTGGAGATGCATTATCTCTTACCATCAGGAGAGCGTCTCCTTCGTCTCGTTACATTCACATAATAAAATCTGAAATTACAGTTTCTGATTAATGTAGTTTATATTTATACAATTTTAAGTTCAACAATGAGCTAAATAAGTTCAAGGGTTGTGAAGAGGGTCACGAGTTCACAGATTATGTCGAACGATTAGTTTATTTTCAAATCAATATCAATCATTGTGTAACACAAAAATCATACAAGCGGAATGTATGTTGAATCGTTTCCCACCAATAGCAGTTCGTAGTGCAGTTGTACTACGTATATACCGTCTATAACATAGGGTTATCAACTGTTCGAATTCATCAGGACTTTGACTAGATTTAGATTTTTTTATGTTTGACAAGCTGGGTATTTGACCACAACTCACCTGATGCCAAGTGAAGGTATGGTCGATGATGGTAAAGCACAGCTAACCTAAAATGGCTCTCAAGTGAGGCTGCTGGAACGCACCGTTAGATGCTTAGCGGCAGATTTTCAACTTGATGTTGGTGGCTAGGCAGCCAAGTACTTACTAGAAGTTAACCTAACACTAGAGTAGATATGCTATGATTTCTTCACGATGTTTTTCTTGACCTGCAGCTCAAGCTCACTGTTGGAGTTTGAATTCACGCCCTTCGATGTGTGAACCGACCGCGTTAACCACTGAGCCATCATCGCTACAAAGGCGCTATTCTCTGACCCTTATGTGATTTTTGTTTTACTTATGCTAGGTTACTAACGTTTACTATATAGGTAGTATTTGACATAATAAACGTCAATCCCACAAAGTAAAACAAAAATGTGAACGTGAATGTTATATCGTTACGATGTGTATTTTGTTCTAAATGTGTCAAAATGTATATCTGATATAAATTTAGAGATGGCAACCCTACTATAACAATCACGTAGCAAGAGCCCGATGAGTTATGTATTATATTAATGGATATTTATTGTGGCCAATTCACAGCCGATTTAGTTTCTTGCGTTGTCTTCATTTGTTTTAAATAGGGTTGACTAAATTCAAAAGTCTATGATAGACAAAACGCGGTTGGTTTTAACACCGATGGTGTGGGTTCAAACCCCAATATTGAGCTTGAGTTGCCGATGAAGAAAAACATCGTGAGAAAACGATAGCACGGTTGTAAGGTAGAACTCGGCTGACTAAGCCGATTTCTAGAAAGCTACCACCTTGTAGTTAAAAATCTGCTCCCAAGCAACGGTGCATACCGACCAGCCTCATTTGAAAGTTTCATTTCAGGCTAGATGTATAAACCATCTTCGATCATACCGTCGCTTAACATCAGATGAGTTGTGGTGGTAAAATACCTGAAGTGTTACTAAAAAAGAGGAGCCACGTATCACATTCATCAGCATTCACAAAAATCAATAGTGGGGGACGATTATGGGTCCTTTCAGTAGGTTCATCGAAACTAACAGGGGTGTTTCGGACAAGTATAGTGTAATACTGAAAGGTGCTGATCTATTTCCATCATGTTAACAACTTTTACTTCGACTTGACCCTATAATCGCAAAAAATTTGCTGTTCCATACATTTTTTCTTTGACATTTAGCTATTTCACGATCAGTTTCTTAGTAAAAGTTGTTTACATAGATAAGTAAGTTAGCACCTATAAGCACACTTCTTCGAATCCCCTTGTATATGTCCTGAGAAGAAATATACTTACTCATTTACTAGTTCGGCAGCCTGGACAGGAATAAAATAGGCCTTATTTCTGCCATGAAATGTTCCGAAGCCTTTTCTGAATTAAAAAAGACATCCTAAACTATGTTTTGACTTGATGCTTTACAAGAAGATTTGCGACTTGCAAAGACTTTGGTCATTAATGAAAATTTCATGACACAGCTGCTTTGTGCTACTTTCCCATTTCTACGAAGAGCACAGACGAATTACTTTACATTTGAAAGTACTGTAAGTATTCCCGTTAAAGAATTCGTGACCGAGATTTCTCACCTGACATCCTTATTCGTTAATGGCGATACATCAATGAGATTAAGGTTGGCTTGCACGGGAGCAGCCGTCTGACCCCTACCTTCTTCCCACATTGGAGTCTAGAGGCGTTAGAAAGCTAACGCCCAACTCTTATCGTAGTTCGGTAGGATGGGAGCAGCTGGACCGTTATGTTACTTACATGAAAACTTGGTAAAAATTTGACAATAGACAACGCTATTTGTGATAAAAAGATATGCAGATATAACAAATAACAAAAATGGTCAAAATCATCCTTATAAAAATAGGTGTGTCCATGTCCACAACACAGCCGTTGTGTGTGTGAATATGTGTACATTTATGAACATTGTGAAGTCCTTTGGTTTTCTATGTTTCAACCCCTCACTCATGTAATGAATACTTTGATCTTTCAGCCATTGAATGGTGTAATAAAATTTTGGACGTAGATGATAGTATCGTTTCAATGATAACAGGTAGGCGCTATTTCTAAGTATCAGAAGAGCCTATTGCTCGTCGTTTTACTCTTACTATCAAACAATATCGAGAAATAACCCTGCAATACTTTAGATTAAAAATAGCTCAAATACATGCTGAAAAGAAGGATAACACTAACCATAAGAGGGCTATCAAAACGGGTATAAAAAGACAAACATTTCTTCTGTATTATGTAATTTTAAGTGTGTACAATAAAGAGTTATTCATTCATTCATTTTGTGGTATAAACAAATGTTTCCGTGTCTGGGTATTCTGTACGTATTATAATTAGTACCTGGTTGACCGAGCATTGCTCGGCTGAAAACATGGATAAAACGACGTTTTCTGAAAATGAAACCTAGCTAGGTTTTTTAGGGGGTTTCGGGGGCGAAAAATCCATTTTTCGCCCCCGAAACCCCCTGGATACAAAATTTCATGAAAATCGTTGGAGCCGTTTCCGAGATTCAGAATATATATATATATACAAGAATTGCTCGTTTAAAGATATAAATGTATTTACAAAAAAAAAAAAAAACTATCAGTTATCTGACTTGTATAAACTAAGCAAAGCTTGTACAGCTTTGCTTAGTTTTTGGCCAGATGGCGCTGTGTGTAATGCCCTACGATATTTATTTATTTTATCACTACATAGTATAAAACAAAGTCGCTTTCTCTGTCCCTATATCCCTATGTATGCTTAAATCTTTAAAACTACGCAATGGATTTTGATGCGGTCTTTTTAATACATAGAGTGATTGAAGAGGAAGGGTTATATGTATAATAACATCCATTAAATAGTGGAGAAATACTGCTATTTTTGAGGTATGTGCTATTTTTTTATACCCGTGCGAAGCCGGAGCGGACCGCTAGTTCATAATAATAATTTAAGCAATAGAAAAATATCACAGTGACTCGTAACAAACGGATCTGGACTCTCGAACTGTAAGCCTGCAGTTGCTGCTACTCTAAATGAAGTGTCGTGATTCCCGACGATAACGTCCCGGGTTTGATTAATCGTCGCGCCGTATTTCGGTATCGCGATTTCAACTGGGGCTACGACACTCATTAGAACGAACGCTGATAAGTAATGAATAGAAATTTTATTTTTACTGATATATTTTGGATGCAAATCTATGCAAGAAAGACCATCTTCTATGCAGGAATGCTAAATGTGTTGCTTATTAAGGGAAGCACAACATGCAATTATTAAATTCTGGATAATTAATTAAATAAAAATCAAAACCACAATTAAAATCGAAAACAAAATTAAAACAGAAATTAAAACAATAAACAAAATAATAATAAAAATCAAAATTAAAACAATAAACTAATACTTAATCAAATTTAAAACCATAATCCAAATTAAATTAAAATCAAAATTACTAAAAATTAACTAATTTGAGAATTCAGCTTACTTCAGAGTTACCAACACTGGCCAAGATCACATTTAATTGAGACTTGAACTGTGAATGTGTTAATTCGTATATCTGTAAAATAGTGTGCATAGTGTTATCGAAGATGTGTGGAACGACTCACATCTAGTGTGGCGTGCAGTACGGGCATGGTTTTACCCTTTTCATCTGCAGAGGTCCGCACCCGTCAGCAGTACCTACAGTTTATAAAACAATAGCGACCCGCCCGGCTTCGCACAGGTGCATTGATACTAATGTGGTGCATATGCATGTATTATATGTTTAACTGCCCTGTTGGCTCATTGGTATGTCTGCTTCAAAAAGAACACACACATAAGCACAACCTTACACTCAAACACACACACTGATTTATAATGTTAGTAAGATCAGACGAGATAAGATATATATAAGTAGTACGCATTGTGGTTTTTAATAAATCACCTTTACTGGTTTTACTATGGAAACACCCTAACTAGTTCTTAAACAGTTCTAGAGTAATTATTGTTCTATACTAATATTATAAAGATGAAAGATTTGATTGATTGTTTGTTTGCATTGAATAGGCTCCAAAACTACTGAACTAATTTCAAAAAATCTTTCACAGTTAGAAAGCTACATCATCCCTGATTAACATAAGCAAATTTTTATCCCGACATTCCCACGGGATCTGGACTAACGCAGCTGAGATTGCGGTGCACAGCTACTTTTAAATATGGCCATATTTATTAACTGTTTTAAAATGATTCAATGTAATAAACTATGTAATACAAACATATTATATAAAGAAAGTCATATATCAGAACCATTATGACTTTACTGTTATTGTGTTGTGTGTGTGGTTTATCAATCTAGTCGTATATTGATGGTAGTGAAAAGAAATTTCCTGTGATCACATATTTAAAAAAGCACCTACTATAGATATAACGTCGGGTATAAAAAGGATGAAAGCTCCTTTTAAGGGTCCTACAATTTTATTTGCGACAAATACCTCCATGTATTTGTGTGAAGTAAAGCCTAACCTGTTTTATTTTAAAAAACAAATGGTTTACAACCTTAGGTGTTTGACCACAGATTAGCTGATGTTAAATGACTGTGTGGTCGAAGATGGTAAAGCACACCTAGCTGCTAGAACTGGCTGTCAAGTAAGGCTGCCGAAACACACCGTTAGGTGCTTGGCGGCAGATTTTCAACTTGATTTGGTAGCTAGCCGAGTAGGTACTAGAAAATACCCTACCACCATGCTATGGTTTCCTCACGATGTTTTCCTAAACCAGCAGCTCAAGCTTATTGTTGGGGTTCTTTCGGCGTGTGAACCGACCGCGCTAGCCACTGAGCTATCAAATTTTATGCGTGTATATGATAAGCGAAAATTGTAAAACCTATTTTCTACGCAATATTATATAAATACTTCTTTTTTAGAACTTGTAGCTGTAATATAAAACTACTTAATTTCCTACAAGACTGTTTGCAATGACCAGTAATTGTTCGAAAATTAAGAAATAAAACAACAATAATAATTGTGAGAGGAGGAAAAATTATAACACTACCGTAAACATTTTTGAGATTATTATCTTACTAAGTATTAGTAGTTATCTTCATCTATACTTTTATGTAAATACCGAGAGACTTTCGTTATTGCGATAGTCTGTTTCATAACTCAATTAATTGGAACGAGACTCGAATCTGAATTCGAGTATTTGTTTTGAATATTTTGATTTCCTTGTCATGTTACCTTCTCTATTATGACCGATCTATTGGTACATAAGCATTGAATGGTACCACCGTGCGGATGGCTGGTCCGTTGAGTTGAAATCTAAAAGATTATTGAATTACTAGTAAGAAAATTATAAATACACAACACTACAACCACAACACATAATAAAACACTACATGGAAATAATAAAGATGACGAAAATGATAACAATAATATTAAAAACAGTTTTCGCTGTGGTGTCCTGTGCGACAAAAAAAGACTACTTAGTAAGTAATTTTGTTATTTTTTTTTTTGACATTTTATTATGTTGACAATATTTTTTTAATGAACATTTTTTTTGTATTGTCAATATTTTTTATATCGACACTTTTTTTTCCATTGCTTTTACATTATTAGATATTTAGATAATATCTGAAGCTTTGATAGGTATTTAAGTGTATCGGTATTAATCTGCGGTCGATTGATGGCAGCCGGTCGCCTTATAGATGTTATCTCTGCGCGTAAACATTTAAACTTACGATGGTATGATTGCAGTAGGGTTGCCACACGCACAGCAATCAATTTACAGAAAAAATAACAATTGATGATGTTGTGATAGTATTCTTTGGATAAACGCTTTCATTATTATAGATATATGTTTCTCATACGCATGTGACGGTTTTTTAATCATATTTACCTCATCTTAATCTGGTGTTCCAATAATAAGTACCGAAAAACAATTTCAGTTTGTCTCTATTTAAATATTTAATTACATTTAATACATTAAAAAATACATTTAAACACAAATAAAAAACACCGTAGCATACATGACTTTAACATACATTAATTTTGTTACATTTAACAAACTGTCCTACCTCTACCTCGACGTTTTGGCTATATTGTAATAGCCGTAGTCACGAGCTGTCTGGAGAATGCGGGTTGTCTCGGGGAAAAAATGAGGTTGTTGTAATCTCCTACCGTCATTTTGGCTTTATTAAAACCTAAGGTTGTCACTACGGCACACTACAGTGACTGTAACAGCAGACTTTTATGAAACTACCGCGATACGAGCATTTTTCTATGACCGGATTCCATAACGCCGATAACTTAAATCCACCTTCCCGGTTGAAATTACAATCTTTTATGCTTTCAGCCGCTTTACAAACTCATTGAATATTGATTCGCTGGAAGCGAATTGTAGATCCAATAACCGGATCACATAATTTGGCTAGCATTAACAGCAACTGATATATGTATCTATATTTTAACTTTGTCAAGCACCAACGCGAGGAAAGCTAATGTCGTCCCTTGCGCGTGATGACATAATGTTAAAATTTTAATATTATATCATCGGAGCAGCACCCCTAAAATTCACACGAAATCCCATTGTGTTGAATTTCACGGGGCTGCGCTTGCGGCGCGCGCCGTCCGCGCGCAATTCCATGCCGCGGCCCTCGCTGAGAATGCGATTAAAAAAAACATAACAGAACACGATTACGGTTTTAAATCGTCTCGATTCAACTTTTTAACTAGAGGGAATCGTCTAGAAATTTAGAAATCTCTATGCTGCCAAGCTTTAAACTTAAGAGAGAGTTGCAGCTAGAGAGTAGCTTATAGATGTTTTGGGAGCCGTTTTCACCACATTTTTATATAGAACAATATTTTTAGTTTGAGGAAACTGAGCAATCTACAATTATGTATATGTCTTGATGTTTTTAGTGTTTTTCAACACTCTACGAGGGTTAAATTTCCTTCAGAAATTTTATTATTAATTTGTATATGTTGAGATGAAACATTTTAGTATTCTTTGATATCACCGTGTAGGTGTTGGGCCCGTCCCGTTGCAGTTACAGTGCCTAAAAGATGCAAGCCAGGTTTAAGAGATAACGCGAGTACAGCGGAATTTGAAAAATAGGTATCGAAGAAAATATTGCCATCGCGCTGCGCCCGAACAGATAAGCTGTCTAAGTGTGTGTGAATAGTCTGTATTCGCGTGCGTGGTGTAGGGACGCATTACATAACATTATCGAAAAATACTACTTCCTTAGTTATATACGTATTAGTCAGAAACCCCTTCACCTCCAGCCTTTCCCCGTAGAGTGCGACAGGGACAAATGCAGCTCAGACCGATTATACCTACAAAATTTTCGACTAAATTGAGGTTTCGTATTCCCCGGTTTACTCCTCTAAAATAGAACCTATCCTATAATTTTTTACACAAATATTTTGAAGATGAATGATACTATGTCCCTATCATTTTCTTTTCATCTTAAAAATCTTTCAAATTTGTTTCATAGCCGTCTGATTATGTTGGTATAAAAGGCCCATTTATTACGAATTTTGTAGCGTTATATTTACTTATGTAATTAGTTGGTGGAAAAAAGAAATGATAAGGACGTAGCTATAACAGACCTTGATTTTATGACAAAAAACATTGTTCTGTGAGTATTATCCAGGGAAAAAATAGGGGAACACTTTTTTATATGGAAATACGCTACTAGCGGTTCCTCTTACGAGGCCACTACAAATACGTATTAACGCTTACCTTTACTTCCCGTGTACCATCCCTGCATATCGAAATTTGATATGATCCTACCAATGCGTGACGTTGCTTTGGATACTTTTTCTGGCAATAATAATAATTAACCATGAATCCATTTATGGTCAACCTATTAGACTTGACTGTATGGACACAGACGCCATTTTTTTCTTATTTTAAATCTTTTCACTTTTCCAAATTTATCGGCGTTTTACAAAGACAAAATGCATCTCACCTCTCGCCATATAAGCATGTATTAAAGCTGATTACTGTTTCTTTTTATTATAATTGTCTTTGTACTTAAATTAAAATCGTGTAGCCGAATGTTTGGTTCAGAAAATTAGCATCTTTTACTGTTACTGAAGTTGTTGATTTTTTGATTACTGGAGAGAAATCTGAAACCGAGTATTAATCTAATTAATTCAATAAGGCACACTTTAAATGAAGTAATAGTACCAATTTTTATTTTATTATCGCGGAAGCTTAAAGCCTGTTTCTTTCATTGGCGCTAAAATGATACCACATTTTTGGTAACATGAAAGGCAACAGAGAAAACGTTGAAATAATGTTACTAGTATATTATTTTTATAGCTTAGGGTTAAATTATGAACTTGCTGCTGATTTGTGCGGATTTTTTATGTAGTATAGAATTTATTTGTTTAATTAAAGTATTTCCTCTCGTTGTCTATACATTTCTGCCATCTAATTTAAAAACCATTTCAGTAATCCTTTGCAATAGAATTCTGAGAATCTGTACTTCAAAAACTGCGTATAAGCATTTTGCACTGCTTTCTGATAAAATCTATTTTTTTCGTGCCAAAAATTGCATGTAGGTACATATTAGGTTATTAAATTCGCCGTATTGGAATTATTTAAAATGTCAATTTTAAATCACACGAGAGTCTAAACACCTCATTTGTCAAAATATTTCGTGTAGTATGCAAGGGAACTAGATAAAAATGCGTAATCATGCTACCAACATAGCATATCTACTTATTGTTCTTTGCCTTTCCCTATCCTATGACATGACACCTTTCACCAGGCCGTCTCGTCATATCTCAGCCTTTTGTCCGCGTCTTTATTGATTAATGCACGGAACAAACTGGCACCTCATTGACAAGTGGTCTACCAGGTATACCACGCGCATTGTTTCAAAGACGCGCACGGTTAGAATTCAAGCGGGGTTAAGATTTTACAGCGAGCGACTAAGTTTATTTATTTTTTTAATAAGAGGAAGTAATTGTTCCAAAAATGAGCTTGAGCTACCGGTGAAGGAAAACATCGTGAGGATATATAACTATAGCATGGTGACAGGGTACTTTCAAGTTCTAGGCTGACTAGTTGTCCTCGAGTTAAAAATCTGCCGCCAAGCACCTAACAGTATGTTCCGGTAGCTTCATTTGAGAACTAGTTCCATTTTCAGCTAGGTATGTTTACCAACAACTGCTACACCGTCATTTAACATTATGTGAACTGATCAAACACTTAACCTATCAAACATAAAAAAGTCATTGTAACCAAATGTCGTCCACTGACGACGACAGAGTCACATCTCGAATTATACGATTTTACGTTTTACTGATATTCTGAATCACGTTCTATTATCTCCAAAAACGGTATATTTTTTCTATAATAAACAACAAAGAAAAGAGAGAAAATATAGCGCTGTCTCGTTTGATCTAGTTGGCTTCGACACAGTGACAGTGCAGTTGTTACTTAAGCTTCGAAGTGTGAAGTGCTCTCGGTTTTCATGAAAAACGTGACATCACGAGGGTATCATGTATTAAATGTCAATTTCCACGTCATCTTCAACGTTACAACTAAACTTACCACTTTGTAAACTTACTTTTTTTTGGAACAACGTGATAGGTCTTGGTTCTTTGTTTCAAACTCTACATTGAAGTTAATTTACTTCCAAATGTGTTTCTCTTTTTGATATTTTAATTCTATATTAGTTATACTCTAATTACTTCATATATAATAAAGCTATCTTGACAACAATTTAAGAGTTATGCTCAATTAAAAGTTTAAAAGCCGTTATCTGTAAAATTATGGTTTTTGAGATGTTACACTGTCGTCGCAAGTAGATGATATGATGAATTGTACCGCTAGTCGCTAGCACAATGGACAAAATCACGCATGTCTCTTACGTGTTCATTGTTCAATCTGTCAATCATACAAGCAAGCGATAAGGCAGGATAGCTCAATACCACCCATATTTATCAATATATTCTTAGTAGACGAAAATTGCATTACTGATTATAAATGCTTCCTCAATTCGTTTTGCTTTTAAACTGTTCAGAACTTTAACCATAGCATGGTGGTAAGGCACTTCTTAGACCTTTAGGTTGAAAATCTGCCGCCAAGGAACTAAGGGAGGTTGCCTCGACGGCCTGTTCCCGTTTCAGTCTAGGTGTTACAAACTTTGACTACACCGTCGCTCAACATCAGTTGAGTAAGATAGGTATCTATATTTATAACCGCCAACCTTAAATAGCTGTGCCATCATTTCTGTCCATCTAAAGGTAGTCTGGAAGAAATCGCTCTAGGCGATAAAACCAATGTTGTTTAGTTTTCGTTTTAATGTTTTTTATGTATAGATTGACACACCCCGTCTTATTTATTTCTATCCTAAGGTTGCCTGGAAGAGATCGTTTTTAGCGAAAAAGTCGCTATTTGTTACATCTATTAACTAAGTAATTTTTTTCTGTATTATCTAACCTTTAGTGTGTACAATAAATAATCATTCATTCATTCATTCATTGCTATAGATCTAGCCACCCATCCTTTATTTTTATCAAATGATGTCTAGTTTATAATTGAGTTATTGAAACAATTTATGTTTCCCCAGAAGGCGTACTTACTAAATTGTAACATAGATAAAATTCAATTCAATATTCCATCAATAAATTATTTGAAATGAAAGTTATTTTTATCTATTACTTTCATCTCTGTTATGCGTCTCTGTGTTTACGGTCAATTCGTTGCAAAAATATATTATTAAAGAGTAATTGTGATTTATTATTAGCTTGTAGTTATTTGAAGCGTAAATTACTTTAGACCATTAAGTATGTTTTTGTCTGTAGTCTAAAGTAGGTAGATACTTGATGTATGTGGGAAGTTTTAAAACGTACTTCGTTCAAATGTATCCTTTATTAATTTTACTAGATAATGGCTGAGTTACTATGAGTTTAACGAGGTGTTGAAAACGAGAGAAAAATAGAGGACTAAGAGGAGAAAAAGAAAAGGTCGCCGTTCTACTACCATGTATTAGTTGATGTTGTTTTTGTTTTCTTATTTTTTATTATTATCAACCTGTACTGTCCCACTGTAGGGCAAAGATCGCCCTTCCCTCCTTCCATCTTTCTTCAGTCTTCCAAGTCTGTGTGCTTCATAAAGATGAAGCACACAAAGCACCACATCTTGGCTTACCATCAAGTGAGTTGTAATCAAACGCGGACTTATACGTTAATAAAATATATATCTATATGTTAAAATTCCTAATCCCAACATTGAGCTTGAGCTGCCGACGAAGGAAAACATCATGGGGAAACTATAACTATAACTATAGCATTGTGGTAGCATACTCTTTAGTACTCGGCTGGCTAGCTACCTTCTTCAAGTTGAAAATCTGTCGCAAATGTGTCGTTCACTAACGGCCGTTCTCAATAACTTACGAACATATGACTAAAGATACCTATCCCTGATAAACGGTAGAAGTCATGCTAACTGCTACTGCTGTTTCAATAACAAAAACGTCGAGTACTTATCTGAGATAGAAGAAAGATGGCACCCCTATCTCTAGTAAGCAGGTAGAATACTTTTTTTCATCCAATATATTTTAAGGACTTGAGAATCGAAGTATCTTTCTCTAGTTTGATAGGTTTTTTGTTCAAGTGACAAGATATAAGGATAGTAAAGACCTCATTTATGGTGGTTAGCAGTGTAAATACTGAAATAATAATATAATACTGAAATAATATGTTGTATGGAAAATAGAAAGACACTTTAAATTTTAAAATATAATATTTAATAATAATATATATTTCGAATTTCTAAAGCTAAATTGCAGTTATAGACTGAAAGTATGAATGTCTATTAGATTTTGTCTCTCAGAGTGATTATGGTGACCTGTTCCTACACTTTCAGTTTAATTCGTCGATTCTCGAGTCTTAATTCTGCACCACGTAGGTCGGAGGAATCAAATTCGCCATCTTCATATAAATCATTATCACTTTTATCACTGAATAAATCCATTTTCACTTGCTTTTAACGTTTAACTAACTGTAACCTGTGAATTATCTTTCAAAATTGAAAGATAGGGCGAATCGGTGACTGTCTGTTAGTTGAGCTACTGACAATAAGCGATAGAACGATTCTGAAATGCTCTATTGTTTTTTTTCTATGAAACACTTAACTATGGTCAAGGATCGACCCTCCGAAAGATAGACAGATGTGAAAGATAGGAGAATGCTATCTATCTTTGTTTATTGAAACGCAAGTAGCTACCACTAGTAGCCATTTCAACCTTCGGTTATGAGTAAGTAAGTTATTGAGAACGGCCGTTGTGCTAAAGGTGTGCTGTGGAAGCCTACTTGGATAATTTCATATGCTTTCATATGCCGTACTTTTTTAGCCCTTGCTAAGAAAGTACGGCAGTCTAGTTGAGAAACCGTTGGATTACCAAGCTGGAGGCCCTGGGGACAAATCCTATATCTTTCTTAGGTAGTGGGTGAATTGCTACTAGCTTCAATGGTAAATGAAAACATCGTGCATGTCTAAGAGTTCTTAATATTCTTGAAGACTTGTGGCGACTGCCGATCCGCACTTAGCCCGAGTACCTACTTGGCTTTTAGAATCACCCTTCTCAACAATAAGAATAGGCCCGCGCTCAGTACGACAGGTTATAAAAGCAGAATTCTGCTGTAGTATAAAAAGGCATAATTTAAATTTTCGTCAAAATTTAGCTATATAGTGATCCTAAATTAGCAACAAAAATCCTATCATTTTGTACAATTAACAACGTTCAAACAGTTTGTAACTTAAAATACTCATTGTTAGAAATGCGCAATTTCGCATTTGACTAATAATTGAACTTTAAATATAATAGACTTAATTTTCTAGATTTGAAGTTTTAGGTAGTTACGGCCTTTCAGAGTATGACGGCAGAATTGATCCAGTTCCGGAGTCTGAATTCAGCTCAAAAGTTACAATATGTCAAAAAACATAAATTTAATACAATCATGGAAAGTAAGAGGGAAGTTCGAAAGCTTGTTTTTCGATAAAATCTAAGTTCGTAAATGAGAAGAAAATTATGGTTATTTTTACTATTAACAAAGCATAATAATTTCAAAGTCAATGTAACATGGAGGATGTGGTCGGCGCGCCAGCTGAGTTTCATATCGCAATAATTGCAGGAAACTGGAAAATTGCTTTTAATGTCGGACTATCTTTTACATGAGCTTGACGGATGGAAATAGTGACGCTGCATATTTACTATTTCCGTGTCTTCGTAAATGTCATGTACTATTATGTGAGTTTTTTTATGTTAAGAAGTAATCATAAGACAAACGAGATACTATCGTGATGGTAAGATACAGTGCCTGTATGACTAGACAAAACTAGACAAATATTTTAAAGCTGTTCTATCATAAAATATAACGGTCTAATGGGGTGATAAGTTGGTAATTGATATAGTTTAGTATTGGTATGGTATTTAGTACTGGTAGGGGACATTGACATAGTATAGTGAGCGGACAAGTTTTATAGTAATGTTGTGCTTTATGTACGTCTAATACATTTAATTTGTAATAAATTAATATAATTGTCTGTAAGCCTCACAGGCAAGCAAATTAAAAAAAAAATATGTTCGATTTCTTTGGTATCTAGTTATGCATTCATTCATTTTAAAATACCTACGTCTTATAGCAAGGATTCTTAGAACTATTTTTAATATGACGAGCTACATATAACGACAGAGCGCAGCAACTTGCATTAGTAGGAAACAAAATAGTTACGACTGACTAAAATAAGTCAGAATGGTTTAGAAATTTGATTGATTTTTATGAATGGTGTTTGATATATAACCTATAAAATATAGTACGTCTATAAACAACTTTCCGGGTTGGCAACGCATCAACTGCATTACTGATGTTGCAGGTGTCCATAAGCTGTTTTGCTTACTATCATATGAACTTGCTGATTGATTGAAAATCTTTGTTAAAAAAATTGGCGCTTTTTGGGAATGTATTGATTTTTGCCAAAGAATTATAACGTTTATTGCTGAGTATTGGTTTTCTAGGTGGAAGATCTCATCTACCGTCTAGTACAGTATCAGATATTCTGCCGCCAAGCAGTAGTGTGTAATGAGCGCCATAGTTGCATAGCCCTGCACTTTGGTTTGTTACTCAAGGTTTTTACCACTGCATTGGTCATGAAGCCGCGTTTTCTCTTAGCATCAGAAAAAGCGTCGTTTGCCTGATTACTTTTACATTAAAAAAGTTCGAAAATGTCTTATACAGACTACCTTTTTAATATGTGTGCAATAATGTAAGTCATAGAACAAAAGCTGTTATGTATAATTTTTTATAAAACAAACTGCCATCGGTGGCTAATTCATTAAAAAATAACGATTAAAATACAAAATCGTCGGCCGTGTCCGACTCTGGGTAGGATAGATATAATTAATCAACACTAAAAGAACCTTTCCCAAAGAAACAAAATGCCAGAACAACCGTTACACTGGAGGACAGTGTTCGCAAGAAGAATGATCGCCTAGATGGTTATCACAAGTTTTATTGGCTCAGCCTCTCGACTTATGTTTTCACTTAATCCATTTAGATAACTATCTAATTGAACAATCCGTTTAATGCTCCTCGAAAAGTCGATTAAATAAACATTGCGTTATCGATATGAATTTTAGTTTGACGATTTATTGGTTTGTTGGTTATTGAGTTATTGAGTTCTCATTTCAAAATTATTGTGTATTTCGTAAATATGACTGACGAAAGTTATTTAGTAAATGCTTTTATCATCGCTTTCCATTTTCAATGATGTGCCATTTAGTTATTTTCTCTAACCCCGAACCTGTGAAGGTTTAGACCTAAGTCGTTAAATTTTAATAGCTGTTAGATTTATAGTAAAGTGCGCTGTGAGCATTCTTTGCCATTTAAACGTGGATAAGTCGACTGAAACCTATATACCTACATAATATTTAATCTGCAATTTTTTTATGTGAATTCTGTTAGTGTCAGTTTTGTTCACAATTATGTAATATTTTAATGGTGAAGTTAAACAAGTCTCTGTCACGGTCAAAGTCAAATAAATCTAAAACATGATTAAGTCCAAGTCATTCCCTAGTGAGGTAGTGGCGACTTTACTGGAAGTTTTTCCGGAATTTTGGAAACAACACGAAACACTCATCACTCAATTTATCACACTCTTATCACTCTTTTATTTTTGCGTTTCCGCCAATTCCCCAAGTTTGTGGACGCGATGGTAAGTAACTGAAGTTTTCGACAAAAGCTTGTCAGTTTTGTGTCGAAAGTACGATGGTGGCTCCATCACACAATTCTACAGATAAACTGATCACATTGTAACACCTATTACGAAAGGGAAATCAATTGCAACAGTACGTTTTCTATTATAAAAGGAGGCCACCTAATAAAGGGCACGAACGGAGCAAAGATGACGAGGTACAATTTTGATAAGACGGATGGAAACAGACGAAAACCCATTGCGTTGGGTAATCTGAGTGTCCATCAGAAAGGCAATGCTGCCATGTCTTGTCTCATTAAAATACCATAAAGTAAGAACCAAAACAATAATACTTTCGTCACGATTGGATGGTTGGGGATCCGCACTATTATGATAAACTAAGATTTTTGTAAATGGTCGATAGACTTGCATTTGATTATCATTTACTTGGTGGCAGATCTCCTTAGCAAGAGGTCGACTAGGTAGGTACCATCGCAGTATCAGATATTCTGCCGCCAAGCAGTAGTGTGTAAACATTACTGTGTTCCGGTTTGAAGGGTACTGCAGTTAGCGAAATTACTGTTGAGATTAACATCGAAAGTATCTTAAGTAATGAGCGCCAAAGCAGCGATACCCTGCATTTTGTTTTGCTACTCAAGGTTTTGTGTACCTATAGCTGCAATGGTTATGGGCATGCGTTATCTCTTACCATCAGGAGAACGTGTCGTTCGTCTCATAAGAATTTAAAAAAATCATCTCGCCTGATGTAAAAAAAAAAAATGCAGATTACGATAAAGCACAATTGGCTAAAAGAGATAAATTTATTCATGACTTAAAACACCAAGCACGGTACGTATCTATCTGCACAGGCTCTTTTCACAAAGAAATGAAAATTCACACAAAAATAAGCTCCATCTCTGATTTGATACCGCACTACTATGACCTGGCCAACGCAAAACCAGAGTAACCCAAAACACACGCTGAAAGTGGCGCCGTCTAAATGCATGACACTAGAAAATTACTCGAAGAATAATCCGTTTCACTAGTATTTTAATAATAATAATAAAGATTTATTGCCGGAAATATATTCCGTGGTACATACAAGTGTAACATGGATAGATAAGGGAGACGACAACGGGCTCCAAACTAGGCAATGTATTTTGGGCGCCCTCTAACCAGGTTAACTGAAATAGTTGTGCGCTAAGAGTTGTACATATCCATAGTTTTGTATACTGTTATAATTATAATTATTCCACTTGTTATTTCCTTGTAATAAAAATGATTAATAAATTGATAATTAAAAATACTTTACAAAAATGTATTTATTATCTATGCTTGTCAGAAATATAGAACAGTAATTTTACTATTAAACAGTAATTTATGGTAAAATTTTGAACTGGCAACTCCATAGAGAGTTGTATCTACCTAGCTGAAAGGTTAGGGCATGCACTGCTGCCGTGTTTATCTCTTTCGAATTAGGAAAGCAGGGAAGATCGTTGCTTATGTTTTGATTGTAGACAGACGATTATTTACATTGAGTTACTTGAAGAAAACTTTTTATATCAACTAGACTAGAATGAATTTTCAAAATAATACAACCTATTAAAAACTTTCTTGTTAACTATAATATTCTAACCATCCTTAAATACGTTGCTGGAAAGCAGCGTTGGTCAAATCAAATTCGGTTGGGCAAGGATGGGAAGACGGGCAGTGAAGGTGGGCGTTTCTACACCTGGGTAACAGCTACCCCCCGTACTGAGCATTCTACAGATTCCCGTAACGCATTGGAGTACCTGCCATTAAATACTAAAAAGTTTAGTTTGTCCTTTCTCCGCCTATTCTTTTTGCAAAGAAACAGAATTTGTATATAATTTTAATTTCATATCTCTAGAACATGAATCATTAGTTTAAGTTGTGCTTTGGTATTTATTACGTGCATGAGTCAAGATGATGGATATATGAATGATAAACGGGTAAATGAAAGACACTCCATTATATCTAGAATAAAGATTACTGTAATTCTAAATAAATAAGAAACGTTTTTAGTTGTGACGAATATTTATATTTGCATAACCAAATTACAAATTTATTAGACACGTTTTCGCAATTTTTTTGTAAATCAAATAAAATTGCCTTTAATATTATGATAAAAAGTAATAGAAAAATAAATAAGAAATTTCCGCGTTTTTTTTTTAATTTGTTTAACCAATACTGCGTCGGCAAGAGCGCTTTTTTTATTGCCGGCCAGGATTTTATAGAAGCGAATTGCGATTAAACTTTTTATTAAATAGTGTTCCAAATTCAAAAGTAATTTTGTTACTGGTGCCCCGGAATGACCCATTTTGCTCGTACTTATCGATGAACCCTTCGCCTCTTTTCAAATAAAGATATAATAAGACGGGATATAAAATTTATTAATTAGTAGGTACATGTAAATGAGTAGATTTATTCGTACACACAACAAAACATAAATTGCAGATCACTTTCCTTTTCTTTAAGGAATGCAATTAATTAAGTCTCGGTGTGAAAATGTAAATTGCAATTGCATTTCCCACTGCCATAGTCAGATATAAAATATGAGGATTGGATAGTTGCCAGCTCTAAGTAGTAGATTTTTTCCCAAATTCAATATTTGAGATTTTTATTTGGTGGTAGGTCTCTCTATCAAAAGCGCGTTTAGGTAGGTACCACCGTAGTACCAGATATTCTCCCGGCAAGTAGTAGTGTGTAAACATTGCTGTGTTCCAGTTTCTGTGTTACTGCGAACTAGCGAAATTACTGGGCTGTTGAGACTAACCATCGAATGTCTCTAAGTAATTAGCGCCAAAGCAACGATGCCCTGAACTTTGTTTTACTATTACTAGTATTTCGATTTTTAGCATTCATAGTTACACGTAAACGTAAACAGAGAATCTTGAACAACTTTCAGCAAAAAAAAAGTAGCGATTTCATCTGAAAAAAAAAAATCACATCAATATCATTTCCTCAGATGTTTTTCAAGAGACAAAATTATCCTTAAAGTTGGTAGAAAAGCCCCTAGTATGGCAACCCTGGTAGGCTCATTACTATAATGCAGGAGAATACTCAAGGGTATAACTTAAAGGCCTTGCAGGGTATGAATTTATTGCTGTTGCTAGTATGTTTCCTATTTTATTTCTAATTTTTTATTATTCTTTCATTCATGTACTTTAGTTGGGGAGTATATATATTATTTACTTCGTTTAAAAATATTTAAATTATTTATTAAACACAACACAATATTCATAAATTCTTTCTCGTCCTCTCGACGACGTGCCTGTTTTTCCGTCTTAGATCTTTTCGCCCTAATTTTAATGCTCCTTACGTTTTGGCTTTACCTTAATATATGTTTTGTAGAGATGGGAGACAAGGCTGATGGGGCAGATGTAGTTTCCAATATCAGTCTTGTCTCTTTTCTTGTGCATAACGACAATGTATGAGTGACAAAAATTGGATGTGCCAGTTTAGAGGATGCATGGAGTTGAAAAAGTTGGTGAATTGTGGTATGACAACAGGCTCTTCAATTTTTAGTGCTTCAGCGGCGATACCGTCATTGCCGGGGCTTTTGTGATATTTCATGTTGATGAGTGCACGGTGGACTTTTTTTTTTCTTCTTATTCCTACTAGTAGGAATTGACGTCGCACTTTCTGTGCATTTGCCGCGGTGGACTTCGTATTCTGTGACAGGTTCAATAATTTCAGAGCATACATATTCACTGGAGTTATATCAAGAGCCCGATGGGCTAGAATACATCGAGTTATAAAAAAAACATACAATTTATTTATTGTAATTTTATCCATTTATTTTAATTAAATGTATTTTTTATTATTTATAATTTACTTGTAATTGACTGTTATCAACGAAAACTATGTACTATGAACATATGTAATTATTTATATGTATGACTATGACACTCAAACTAGGTAAATAATTTGAAACTGAAGTCATGAGAAGAGCACAGTTGGGCTGGCAAGTATTTGGGAAAGTCCACTAATCTTTAATCTTTAACAAAATTACAAGTTATAGTTGACAGTCTAGGTATTTAACCGCTGTTGATCAGCTGATATATGTATGTACTAGCTGTGCCCCGCGGTTTCACCCGCGCTAGTCCAGATCCCGTGGGAATGTAAGGATAAAAATTCAGGGATAATGTAGCTTTCTAACGGTGATAGAATTTTTGAAATCGGTTTAGTAGTTTTGGAGCCTATTCAATGCAAACAAACAAACAAACAAAATCTTTACTCTTTATATTATTATATTACATATCTTTATATCTTAGGATATGCTTACGTCATAGTAGCTTTATGCATGCAAAGTCTCAGCCCGATCGGTTTAAAATTGACAAAGTTTCATACAAACTTTCATCCCCTATTTTATACCCTTGGGGGTAGAATTAATCAAAATCCTTTCTTAGCGGATGCCTACGTCATAACATCTACCTGCATGCCAAATTTCAGCCCGATCCGCCCAGTGGTTTGGGCTGTGCGTTGATAGATCACTATGTCAGTCAGTTAGTCACCTTTCAGTTATAATTATATTTAGAGATTTAACTAGGTTAACACTTTACAATGTCGTCGACCTAACGAGCTGGTGGGCGACGCTTCGTTTCCCAGTTCGTGGCCACCATCATTCTGCCTGGCAACATGTCCTACCCAACTCCATTTCAGTTTGTTGTTCCTATGTCATGCACCTTAGCGCAACGTCGGATCTCTACTTTTAAATACCTAAACAGATTTGGATATATGGGGTATCGTTAGAATCCTTACATAATCAGGACAAAGAGACACTTGCTTTAAAAAAATTGCATTGATTTAAAATAGTAATTTAAAAAAAAAATAGTATACAAAAAATAAATAAATTATTGTTATTTTTTAAACATTTACGATAGTTTAGTACCGATAAACTATTTTGGTTTACATATATTCGTATATACTTGGTTGTACATTTAGTATAGAAAACTTGACGAAATTTTATTCAAAAATTGTTTTACTGCCCATTACGATGTTAAACGAAGCTGTTGTGAAATGTTTGTTGCAATCAGAGATGTTAAAACCGAGCCCTAAATGATAACAGGCTCTATTTACAGTGCAAAGAAAAGTATGCACATACATATACCTAAGGGCCTCGTACATGGACCCTCTGTATATCAATCTGTACGAAATAGTTGATTTTTCTACTGGGGCGGTCCCAAAGTAAAATTTCATCACACTGAAGACTAGATCAGCACCAACTATTGCTACGCATTTCTTCAGCAGCCTATATAATAATGTTGTTTATTTTATAGCACTACAGTACGCACATCAATTACTTGTAAAGAGGAATGCATTGCGTAACTTTTCTGAGGTAATATTTGAAAACAAAAAGAAGTAATGCATAGGCATTAGCCACGAAACTACACGACTGTGTAAAGCAGTGGTGAAGCTTAGGAAGAAAATGTTTTCAAGTATTTTCGTATCGAGAATATGCAGCCGTTTAAATGTTTTTTTTTCCCTTTATTTTGATATTACACTTTATAAAATCTACCAGTGTTAACTAAATTCAAATTTACAGATGTCTTAAGGTAAAATTAATCTAATTATTCACAGTCAAAACTACTTTAATAAGTCACGATTCGAGTCCAGTTACCAGATTCGAGTGTCTTAGTAAATGGTGACTTTACTTCTACGGATACCACTTTTGCGAAGTTTTAGAAATAATATGAAAAACAGTCATAATATTTCTCTACATTATATTACTAGCATATACTCGTACATCTCGTTTTGTGAGTACTGAAGTTCTTTGGGCATATCTCCAGAAATGAGGTTTCAATTCAGAAAATATAGTGCAATGCCGTATAGAAGGCAAGATACATCGTGGTCGGTCTCCGAATCGTTAGATTGACCTTATTAAAAAGACTACACGTAGCTCATCGTAGTACAGTGCGCTCGTATTGCGAAAAATCGCCACAAGTGGAGAGACATCGCGCAACGTGCAGCAGCCCTGGGAACCAACGGTGACGACAGGACGCAATCCATCTACAGCCACGACCACTCTGCCAAGAGTATCAGACTAAGAAGAAGAAGATAAGAGAATCGTACATATCATTTTTAAACAACATTCGAAGAAGCACACGTTTTGTACAGATATTTGACAGAGGTCATTGGACAAAAGATGTATGACGTGTTGAATTTGTTTGTGGACGGTAGCGAGTTAAAAATGATTCTGTTTTCCTTTCCAACTTTTTTTTTCTTTTGCTTTCTTGATAAAATTTTAATTTATTAACAGAAGAGCATTCATAATATTTAATTCTTAGAAATTTTTATAGGTGAAACATTATGACAGTAATTTTTTTTTGCCTACGCACTATATCTTACTTTTTTTTCTTATTTCCATCAAAGCTAGACTAAACAGGTTTTATTTAGGTATGCGTGTTTCATAAAAGGCTGTGGCATAGTCAAATGCTAAACACCTCGGATTAGCCCTGAATTTTTATAAGCTGCCGTAATTCTAGGCGCAGTCCGTTTTTCATAATGAGAAGGCTAACTAAAAAGGCTTATCACTGCGGGTTGACTGAGATTACAGAATTTCAAGAAATTTAAAAACTTATTAGACATGCAGAATTCCTCCTGATATTTTTCTTTATCGTTTGAAGTAAGTGTCAAATACTCGCCCCATTTCAAAAAAACGTGGGTGCGTGCCGAGGGGTTTCAACAAGTACCTCTAAATTGGCATGAATAAAAAAGTATTTTTTTGCTGGTTCTTGGGGTGTATGTTACTAAATTGTTAATGTTAATGTTAGTTAAAATTCCGTGTACTAAAATCCTCTCGATGGCTTTATCCGCATATGCTCCGGTACCCCTTTAGTAATTTGCCTTTGACATCGCTCGCAGAGAGTGTTTACCTTTTTATTCTACAATGACACGCGCCACACCATAGCAGTGTCTTCCTTAGGCTCACTTGAATGGGAAGTCAGAGTCCCAAAATTGACTACCTACCAGCCCTATTAATCGGCTCTTACGACAGGCAGAAGATACCAAATATTTCTAAAACCCTGGCTTCAGGGTTTACTAAAAATCCCAGTGCAACAATTGTCCTTTTTTCTTTCATGTTCCGTGTAAGCTTTCTTCATGTTTCTGGCTTGACCGCTGACCAGCTTCAGTATATTGTAACACAGCCGTTCACTCCTTTGCCCGAGTGCTATCTATCTCGGTATCGAACGAATAGAAAATTATATAAATTGCTTCTTGTAATACGCGAGCGAAAAGCCGCTTCTCGGTCTCTCCGTTATGGTTTAGTCGTGAACAATTATACGGAAATATGCTTTTTATTATGATTAAAGTGCATTTTGAGATTAAGATATGAGATTTTGGTAAGGTCGAAAGGTTTTTGTTTGAGACTGTAATAACAGGTCTTTCAAATATTGCAGATAGATGCTATTGATAAATTCTTAGTGGGGTGAAATTGGAAGGATGTGCTTTGAATTTTGGCTGATCTTATTGTACTTAAAGACTTTAATGGTGTGATGATTTTTAATTCGTTTTTAAAGGAGATTTCCACTAGGAAAACTAAAACACCGAGTGTTAATGACACAATAATACATAAGTGAATAATAACAGCAAAATAGACGATATTGTCACCGTGGCAGGTCGAACCTGGACCAGATTAGCACAAGACCGAGGCAGATGGCATAACAAGAGAGAGACCTATACCGAGCAGTGGGATAAAGAAAGCTGTGGATGATGAACAGCAAAATAATAATGTTTTGTTCTGAAGTATTAACAATTCTGTGCTAGTGGATAAAAACCTCTTGCACGCAGAAAACCTTTCAGAACTGATAAAGTGGAAATAGAATAATATAATTTTTGTAGCGATGATAGCATAGTGGTTAGTGCGGTCGGTTCACACGCCAACAATGAGATTGAGCTGCCGGTGAAGGAAAACACCGTGAGGAAGCTATAGCGTAGTGGTAGGGCACTGACTTGTACTCAAATGGCTAGTTACCACCCAAGTAGAAAAATCTGTCGCCAAGCACCTAACGGTGTTGTCCGGCAGCATCACATGAGAGCCAGTTCCATTCCAAGCTAGGTGTGCTTACCATGTTCGATCACACCGTCACTTAACATCAGGTGAGCTGTGGTAAAACACATAGCCTGTTAACAAAAAAAAAAAAAACATAAACGTTTTCTGGAAATCCAAGAACTCTAAGAAGGCAATACAAAGTGGCGCCTTTTAGTATTGGAGACCATGAAGGTTTGCATCACAGCGTCAACAAGTTTTGTTCATGGAAATGCGATACTTCGATTGTGTCTTGAGCGGGTCTTGACGGTATCAGAATAGGGCTAACAGGGCTACGGCAGCGCTTACGCACATTAACAAGCCACGTGAGGACCATGTTACAGGCGATTACTGTTCAATATCTCAATGAAAGCGTGTTCAACACTGGCCGATAATAATTTACCTACTGTATCGCTACTAACCTTTATGGTTATGATTATTTGATTAACACTGATACAGGGGGTTGATAGTTCGAAGAACACGATTATACCCATAGATACCATACCTATATATAGTCCTATTTAATCTAAAATGCCGTAACTGTTGGGAATAGTTTCTAAAACGAGGAAATGGGACAATTGGGACATATTGCCATCTTGTATGGCAATATTGAGTACTAGCTGTTACCCGCAACTTTGTCCGCGTAGAATAAGTTTGTTCAGTTCGCAGACTTTACGAAAAGTTAATCCTACTAATATTATAAATGTGAAAGTTTGTATGTTCGTTTTTCAATCACGCAAAAACGGCTCAACGGATTAGGGAAAAATTTTGCAACAATATGTCAATCTGTCAAACTGTCAATCTCTCAAATTGTCACATTGTTAAACGGTCAAACTGTTAATGAATTAAGCAAATAAAGTCAGATATAAAAAGTATTCAGTCAGATGTAAAAGTAATCAGGTTCAGGTTTTACTTGGTGATAGATCTCATCCTTGGCGGTCGTCTAGGTAGGTACCACCGCAGTATTAGATATTCTGCCGCCAAGCAGTAGTGAGTAAACATTACTGTGTTCTGGTTAGAAGGGTACTGCAGCTATCAAAATTACTGGGCTGTTGAGACTAACCATCGAAAGTCCCAAAGCAGCGATGCACTGGAATTGGTTGTGCTACTCAAACTTTTGTGTATCGCTGCAATGGTCATGGTCAGGCGTTATCGCTTATCATCAGGAGAGCGTCTCGTTCGCCTCATTACTTTTAACATTAAAAAAAAGGTGTAAAAATCTATGTGTGCGCCAAATCTCATCCAAATCCGTTCAGCCGGTTTTGCATGATGAGTAACAAATGTCCAAACATACAAACTTTCACATTTATAATATTAGTAGGATTTGTGAAAAATAGAGATCAGTATTTTAGTAACTTCACACTACAATAATTTTATTCGGTCTAAGATAATCTGCCTCTCATTTTATCGCCACCAGAGATTTTACAGAAAATATCGGTCGACTCGATCGATCGCAAGCTAGTGTATTCAAGTCGCATAAAACAGTTCCCGGTTTCACTTCACATGTGCATTCGAAAGCACTGTTTATAGCTAACCGTTGAAACTGGAGCTCATGTAGGTAAATAGCGTAAATCATACGTTTATTGATTTTCAGTTATCTAGAGAATTTAGTCGTCGTCGTCATGGTCCGATCGACCGACTTGAGAGTGTTTTTATCGCCTCGCTTTATTTGTTTGTGTCGTTCGTTTATTGTTTTAATAAGTTTTTTTTTAAACTCGATGTTATGAATTGGAAGACATGTTGTTAAGGCGATGTAATTAGTCAAAATTATTTTATATATCTTTCTTGCAAAATGACTATAAAAGCAGCAAAATTTTTTTTTTGTATCGTTGACAGAGTGGTTTTTGACCACAGCTCACTTGATGTTAGGTGACGATGTGGTCGAAGATGGTAACACACCTAGCCTGGAATGGAACTAGCTCAAGTGAGCTTGTCGGAAAACACTGTTAAGTGCTTGGCTACAGATTTTTAGAGTTACCACTCTACCCAGCCGAGCACTAAAGAGAACGCTACCACCATGCTATGGTTTCCTCACAATGTTTTCTTTCACCGGCAGCTCAAGCTTATTGTTGGGGTTTGAATCCACGCCTTTCGGCGTGTGAACCAACTGCGCTAACGACTAAGCTATCATCGCTACAAAATATCTTCAGATTTATCATAAAAATCTTGATAATATTTCTGAGGTTCTTTTCGTTCGTTTCGTCCCTAAACACGATTAAACATCTTAACGTATGCTCTAAAATACTCATAGACGTGTTTTGCATAAATTTTATATTCTAACATACTAATTAAATTTATAAAGGTTACACACAATTCTTTGTTTAATGGTATCGTTGTGTTCTTTTGCTAAATAAATTTGGTAATCAACGACCTACCAAAACACGCTTACATTAGTGACCGCGTAGGTCCCGATAGACAAAGCATCGATCGCCTATTAAGGCAATCTAAGCTTAGCTTTTTATAAAATTATATTTCTCTATATTCATATTGTAAAAATCGAAATCGGAGAAAGTAACCAAATGCAATAGTTATATGCTGGTACACTACTTGTGATAATATGACTTATGCTAGCCTGTAAAATGGTCTTTTGTTGATAGATAACTAACAATATTTCATGGACAAATAACGTATGCAAGCGTATTTGTCAAGCAGACAATGGGGTTCACGTAACGGTTCGTGAAATGTCCCAAACTGCGGGGTAATGACGGATGGGTCCGGGCAATGACAATAAAATCTGTTGACTGTAGGTACTAATACTTTCATCGTGCCAAACATAAGCTTGGTATAGTCTATGGAACAGCAACGGCGTGGAAATAGTTTTGTATCGGTGTGAATTACAGTCGTCAGAGCTTAATTAATAATGCATAATTCATTTATTGCATGTATGGATACAATTAATATTCAATAAAGTTAAAGAGTAGTAATGTAGGTAAATACTATTCTGACATTGGTATAATATTAAACATACTATATTATTATTATTAACGGTCAAATATGCTCGAAAGCATAAAAAAATTGTCAATTTTTGTTTTATTTATATCGGAAACATCGACTATTGATACGGCCATATCCGGTGCCCTTCATCATGGAGACAAAGCTGAGTACACCGGATGTGGCCGAAAATATAATCGAAGTTTCCGATATAAGTGTATCCGTGAGTATTCCCGCATAAATAAAACAAAAATGTGTCAAAACCACGTCAGTTTCCATAGGAAAAATACCGATGAAATATAATTAATAAAGGTTACTATAGTCAATGACAATCTAATATGATCTACTTAGGTCTCCGGCACGGGTTAATATAAGTTAAGATTGTCTTTAAATTTATCTAGATGACGAATCAATTGGTTATTTTATCTATGTGCCCAGGTAATGTCAGAATTGGCCGCGTAGCTGATGATCGCGGACGTACTCTTTTCGTATTGTTATGCATTTAATGACATTTATCCAACTTTTAGGGTTCCTCTCGAATATTTTCCTGTTCGTGAAACCATAACTGTTTGTGCTCTAAAGCGTAAACAATAGTTATTGTAACAAAATCACCTAATTTTAAAGGTAATACGGGTATGTTAGCAAATCTCAGATGCCAAAATCATAGTGAAGCCGCGAAGTTTTCCTAGCGCTGTTTCCTAACCTGTCAGTGTCGTTCACTTAGATGTGTCAATGTTACGTTATAACATTTGCGAGATTTGTTCCTCTGTACTTTTTATATCAAAGTAGGATACGAAAGTACGACCTTTTACCTGGGACGCCGAATGAGGGAGAGTAAGGGAGAAATTCCTCGGTCAGGGTTTTTGGTTCAGATAATTTCCATGGCCATCCAACAAGCGACTTGGGGACGTATGACAGCGTGGAATTCTTTCAGTAGTTTTTTTTTTCTATTTTTTTTTTAAGATTTCAAGGATTGATATTATGTTTTAGTACGTAAAAACTAATTAAATTATTATTACGAGCAATTTAGACATACAATAACTAGTCAATCGTCTCGAACTGTGATCATGCGACTCTTATATCTTGGCCAGTTTAGTTTATATTAGAATTTCATTTAACTTAAGTAACGCCTGAATCAATAAATTAATTAAATTTAAATTAAGTTTCTATATATAATTTATACTTAGCTAACTAATTACCGTAAAAAGAAAGATAATATATTAATTATGCGATATGCCTCAAGTCGAAATTTATTCGATGTAAAGTACGAATACGGAACCCACTCGTAGCGCTTTCTGTTGCGCTTTTTATCATGACATTTAAAAGACAGTTTTCATAAACGGCTTCATAGTGTGCGGTATAGTGACCCACATTGCCACAAATCGCTTCCACTTTCCAATGTGAGTATAAATTACATATTTTATTATACCGTTCGGATGCGGCCGTTTTCAATCCGCTATTGTTGTACCGTCTAATCGGCCCAAAGCAGGATTGAATTCAAAAGAAAATATAGACTAGACCGTATCTACTGTAACGTTGTATCGGATAGTTTAGATGATGTTACTATCTGAGATTCAGTAGGGATATTGTGTTGAGATATTGATCCTATATTTACTTTAATAGATACAAAAGTTGTAAGTTATGGGCAACAATTTATCAATCATATAGATCAATGGTTATAGGTACATAGGTTTTGTGGCTTGAATAAGCTGCCAATAGTTGTGTAAGAATTTAATGTCCAAAGTCTTACAACAATAAGCCTTGAGTTTTCTTTTTAAGCATTGATTTTTAAAGTCTCGATTCCGAGTTCTACTCAAATCTTTTTGAATTTGGAGTCTTTTGAACATTTATATGTTATTACAGTCTTTCCAAAATAACTCGGGACTGATTTCTCTGAGTTCTTAGCTAAAATTAAAAGTAAATGAAGGTAAAAAAAAAAGAAAGTAAATTGAAGTGAAATGTTCCGCCACCAAGCAGTAGTGTATGATTATTACTATGACTGACTGGGTTGAATTACTGCAACTACAGGGCTTTTGAGACTAACCATCAAATGGCTTAAAGTAATGAGTGGCAAAGCAGCGTTGCCCTGGACTTTATATTGCTACTTAAAGTTCTGAGTATCACTGTAATGGTTATGGACAGGCGTTATCTCTTATCGTCATGACTTTTACAAAAAAAAAACTTACACTGACCGAATACGCAAAAGCTAGGCCAAAAAACGAAAAGAAAAAAATCATGGTCAGATAGGCGCGGAATTTTGGCGGGAACACGGAAAGAGTCGTGTCGCCCCATTGTATTTTTTTCAAAAACTAGTGACTTTTTGAGTGTTTATGTATAAACATTGTGGTATTATATTCATAAAGTGTCGAATTACAAGCGCGAGTGTGGAAAAATGATATAATGTGGTGAAACATGGCTTTTTCGTGTTGCTTCCAAAACTCCATCGAAGATTATAATAAAGTCGCCACTACTTTACTAAATCATGACTGGATTTGACTGACACGGACAGGACTTGACCAAGACTGGACTTTGACTGTTACTATAGATGTTAGACATGAATTGCAAACACCGAAGACGAGGCAGTATGGCAGTAATAAATACAAAATTGAATAAGCGCCTATTACTTTATAACAAATATAATTATATTTAACATACTTTAACGTATCAATAACGTGTATTTTTATCAAAGATTTCGATTTAACTACTTACATTTACCAGTAGACAAACATAAAAATATAACAAATGTGGATAAAATAACCTCAAAATATCTTTATATCATGAATCATTTACTCGTACGTTTCTTTTAAGCAAACAATGTAATTTAAAATAATTTTAAAAAGAACTATTCCGAACAAAAACTTTCTCCATAAAAGCATATCAAAAAGAAGCGTAGAGAGCATTAATTAAAATTGCCTCAATAAAAAAATTAATCTGAAAGCATAGCACTAATGCCAAAGAAATCAACGTGTTAAACAAAGACGCTATTTCCACGGTAGGTACACTTTCACCGCACTCTTCATTAATCAACTCGAATTAATCTAAATAAAGCTCTCGATGGCCTTTATGTACATTATTAGCTAGAACACTTTTGCACGTATAATCGGATTTACGGTTAATTTCGGAACGAGAGAAATCGATTATGTAACCGAAATCGAATTCTTCAACTATTGTCCGAGAACTAAAGTCAATCATTGTTGTTGATGTTGAATTGATTGACACGGTAGAAACACTTCTGAATTTGATTCGCTAATCAATAAAAAATATTTAAAGAAGAAGTGAATTTTGTTATTGAATTAGGAACTCTCATAACACAAATTAATTGAAACTTTTGGCAGCCCTGTTTCTATACTTGATTTTGATGTAATGCAAATCGAATGATTCATATATTTACTAGCGACCCGCCCCGGCTTCGCACGGGTGCAATGTAACTAATGTAGTGCATATGTATGTATTATATTGTGTCCCAAAAGATTAGTACTGAAAACGAGTGCTGCTGAGAAATCGGCAGCACTAATGATGAAAACTAACCATTTTTGTCGCTTTGGACAGTGACAACTTTTTTGTCGTCTTTTTATTATTTATATGTAGTGCTGTGTGTGTCAAAATAAATATTTTCTTTTTTTTTATAGCTGACCGGCTAGTTGTTTGACCGCAACTCACCTGATGTTAAATGACGGTGTGGTCGAAGATTGTAAAGTACACCTAGCCTGGAATGGAACTGGATCTTACACACTACTGCTTGGCGGTGGAATATGGATAAAGAAAAAAACAAAACAATATCGACTAAACTGTGGTAGTGCAACAGCGGCCTTATCGCCTAGAGCGATTTCTTCCAGACAACCTTTGGATGGACAGAATTAGTGCTAGTAATAGTGTTGGTGCTGTTTCTTTTCATTTTTTAAACAAAGATAGTACTATATTCGTTTACGTTCATTGTCTCGCGCTGTATCTAAGCTTGTTATATCGTAATGATGCGTGTGGACAAGACCCAACACGAAAGTTTATCGCGTTACATTTCACTTGTCACATCTGTGTAGAAACACTATCACCTGAATCTTTGTAAGCCAATCCACTGTTGTTTTTATTGCACTTAACTGTCGCAGTGTCCGTATTTAATATCTATCGCTTCAATTGAGTGTCAAGCCACACTGTCTTGTCTCAGTACTAAACAAACTTACATGATACGATCAGATTTTTAATAGCGATATAACTTAGTGTACTGTAGTGAAATTTTGTTATCTTTTTAAATAGGCCCCGTGTTTTAATGATAGATATAAATGTTGTTCACTAAAACTGTTTTAGCTTGATTTAGTTTTAATAATCTAAATAAGTTTAGTACGGTAATTGTTAAACTTTAACGATATCAACACAACAAAAAAAAACTTATTATTTTGTGCGTGATTAAGTAATTACTTACTGATTATGTTTAATGCGCACATTTTTTTAAAATACATATATATAAATATATGTGCATATGGGTGGGTGGTAGCTAGTCGGGTACTAGAAAATACCCTACCACCATGCTATGGTTTCTTCACGATGTTTTCCTTCATCGGAAGCTTTTTTTTCAACAATTCTCAGATTCGTCGGAATGCCCTACTACAAATCTGTGTTTGTGTCAATGGTGTATTTTTATGAGATTTATTAGTGTGTGTGTGTGTATTAGTGTATATTTCCCTATTTATAATAATGTATAAGTATGTATAGGAAAACGTGGCGTAGAACGCCCAGAAACTCGGTGGAGTGATGATATATGTTTGTTTTTTTTTATGGCTGACAGGCCGGGTGTTTTACCACAGCTCACCTGATGTTAAGTGACAGTGTGATTGAAGATGGTAAACACACCTAGCCAGAAAAGGAACTGGCTCACAAGTGAGGCTGCCGGAACACACCATTAGATGCTTGGCGGCAGATTATCAACATGAGGGTGGTAGCTAGCCAGCCAAGTACTAGAAAGTACCCTACCACCATGCTATGGTTTGGTCACGATGTTTTTCTTCACCGGCAGCTCAAGCTCATTGTTGGGGTTTGAACCCACGCCCTTCGGCGTGCGAAACCACCGCGCTAACCACTGAGCTATCCTTACAAAAAAACAGTAAGACTGGATCGGGACTGGATTGATTGGAAATGAAAAGTTGAAGATCGGCCTAACTGACGTGCATTGGGAGAGGCCTATGTCCAGCAGTGATCTAAAGCAGGTTTTTAAGCAGGTGATTAATAACAAAATATTAATAGTGTCTCGTAAGTGCTGCAGAATATTACCGCAAGTTTATAACAGCCTTTATAAGGTGCCAATATTACCTTTCTAAGCCAATTATTGCGATTCTATCTCGATTATTAGGCTACGGTTAAAGATCATAGATACGACAGAACTGACAGGATTTAAAAATTAAAGACCTCTCTTGTAATCTTACTTTTTATTACTGGTAATACCAGTTACTTGGTTTATTTCCCATCAATAATAAATAATTATACTGTTTCTTTTCATTGAGAGTATAGAAATTAACGTCGCGTGCAGTTTAGTACTTAAAAACTAGCTATTTGCCTAGCTCTAAGATAGTGCTTATTAGTAATCCACTAAAAGCAAAGTATAAGTCAGTAAAAATTATTTATTATTATTAAAGCTTTATTTTTCTACACATTTACAGAGTTATCAAAAATAAATAAATACATAGAACTATTAAAAACGATTATTATTTATGTAGTCCCTCTTGGGTAAAAGCCTCCTCCAACTTGAACCATTTTTCGCGGTTTTCGGCAATTTGCATCCATTATTCTCCTGCTGCGTTAATAATGTCATCCACCCATCTTTTCCTTTGCCGACCTGCACTCCTCTTGCTAAAAGGCCCCTCCCATTTTGTTATTTAGTAAGTCCATCTTTTGTCCTGATATCTAGCTATGTGTCCTGCCCATTTCCATTTTTGTTTTTGGCTATGCTGAAGTGCATCCGTTAATGTAGTTTTCTTGCGGATATCTATATTTCTTGTCTTATGTATTTTCCTTAGTTTAAGTATGCTTCTCTCCATGGCATGTTGGTAAGACAAAAAATTGTTTTTCACTCTTTCCATATACACCCATGTTTGGCTTGCATAATTATGTATGTACAAATACCACAGATTAAAAATATACTCGTATACTCCTCCTAGCGTCGCATTCCTCATGTCTTATGATCGTGAGGGTCGGATGATGGACCCAGGAGCCGTTCATGTACGTCATCTTCCTCTATCACTGGCGACATGCAGCGCGTCATAAGCCGATGTATCGAGTGCGGTGCGAATCTGGTCTGACCAACGCGTCGGATTGCGGCCTCGTAATTGCCATCGACTTTCCCCGTAACCATCAATTTTGCCTTCGTTCCAGGCTGTGTACGAAATATTCGAGATACGCTTGAGACAGATGGTTGACTGCTGAAGTATTGATATCATGGTGATAGATACAGTTTATATTACAATTAAAGTAATAGATGACACCAAAATTGAAACGCAATTATAATAAATAGGTACTTTCTAAAATTCTCGAATATTTCTTAATGAAACGTGCAATATTTAATCTTGGTCACCGAACTAGTGTTTCGACCTAGAAAAAAATCTAGATCACTCATAAATCGATTACTACAAGCGCCATTGTTTGCGCAGATGATAGACGCCACTTTTCTCGCTAAAATTGCTGTCATTGTCAACGTCACAAATCTAGTGCCACCGCTGTTTGTCCCAAATGAAGCTCCTGATGACTGCGCAATTAGAGTAAAACGGACCTGCTGAGCGACAAAATTATAGGTAGAAATGGATAAGCGAGCCACTGCCGATTTTTCTAAATAAATTTCAGAGCCATTCGTCAAAAATGTTTAGTTTCCGCAATCATTCACCTTTCCAAATAAACTGGTAGCACCGTAAACAGTAATTTGAGCGAATTTCCCGTGTTTAACGCACCATGTTACTTTCTTTTCAACAGCGAAGAGGTTAAACAGACTGTAAATGCTGGGGCCAATTTGCCTGGGGAAGACGATTGTTTTTTTCCAGTTTTCAAACTGTGTAATCATCATGAGGACGCAGTGAATGCTAAACTGTTTAGTTGAAAAAAGTATGAGAACATTCAAAGTAATCGCCTTAAAAACTAATATCACCTATATTTTAATTTACTCTACTTTAACTCTTTTATTTTAATTGACTAATACTAGTGGGATAGTGGGATTATTGTAGTATGTATTTAGTCAAAAATATTTACCTTAATTTCATTATCGTCAACCTATCGTAATATAAAACGGTTCTATTTTTAAAACAAGTGGAACATGTCCAAAAGCTAAGATAAATAAAATAAAGTAAACAAAGTAGGTATCTAGCGCACTATTAAGTCATGATGATAAACTTATATTCATGCGAGGTGGTACGGAACCCTTGATATGCAAGTCCGACTCACGTTTGACCGATTTTGGCCTCTTACTTTGGTTCACTGAATATAGAATGATATTTATTTACTCAAAGCTTTCTACAACACACAGATATTTTAAATTCGTGATCGTGAATCAATGTCCTAAGTCGTTCATTCGACACCTGAGATTTTCGTGAAGAATTTTGCGTGTCACTTTCATCAGTTAACAAGCAGAACTAAATGTTGACTCATCACATCACGGCTCTAAATCATTAGTCTGCTGTCAGATGAACAAACAGTTTCATACCCTATTACCTGAGTTATAAAAGTGATAGTTGAGTGTTTGTTGTTCATTTAATTAAAGTAATTGTACACATATGCATCCGAAGAGCAGTTTGTATGTTCAATGTTTTAATTTCACTTATTAATTAATTAGTCTCGACTCTCTGGTCTAGTAGCTTTGTTGCGGAACGGATCTATTAAGATAATGCTTAGATAAATCATAAAATATATATAATGCGACTTGACGTAAGGTTAATTATCTGCTTTAATTTACCTGATTACGTTATACATATATATACCTGATAACATTATATTATATGCCTGATTACTTCCTTTAAAGATATTTAAAAATAACAACGTAACGTCACGCTTTTAACGTGAGTAATCCCGCAAGAGTAAAACAAAAATATTTAAATAAAACTATTGTTTTGTTAGTGGTTATTGGTTTTTTTAGAATGTAAATATTAAAAAATACTTGCAATGGAGTTTTCAAGGTATATATTTAGTATATTTTCGCTTAAAAGTCGTTTTGGTTTCAATAGTGATGAGGATTTAATTTAAAATATATCTAATTTAACGACAGTTTTTAAATGTCTATCCGAAATAGGATATTAAATGGAAAGAGACAGCATATCTGTTGGAGTTCGTTGGGCCATCTGCAGGTACCCAGCATGACACGAAACGTAGGTATTTTTGCTTAAAAGTGCAATTATTTGGTTTGTATGATTTAAAACGGTATGTTCATTTTATGGTCACGTCTGCGATTACGAGTCATGTTTATTGAATTCGAACGAATAAGATTCGACATGCTTCAAGAAAACTGTCGTAACACATTTTAGTAAGTTTTTAGGAGAATCAAATGAAATTAAACTCAATTTACTTTTTGGTTAATTTATTTAAATATCTTTTACTATTTTTAACCTTTAATTTGATAAACGCTAGAGATTAAAGTAACTTTAATCTACTAACTTATTTTAAATTTAAATTACATTAATACTGTAAAACGTTAGTGAACATTTTAATATTAGTGAACGTTTTAATGTTAGTGAATATTTAATGAAAATATAAATAGTAGTTTACATAATTATCACTTTAATTAATAATTAATACCTAGTAGCCTAGTTGGAAGACGTTATGGCTTTTAATTTAAGGTCCAGGACTCAAATTCCACGGCACCTATCTCTGTCTTATTATGTGCGAATTGCCGATGACTTCAAACGGTGAAGGAAAACATCTTAAGGAAACCTACATGTCCCAGAGTTCTCAAAGATATGTGAAGTATACTACTCACACTTAGCCAGCGTGGTGGGCTTTGGCCTTACACTACTCACAATGAGAAAAGGTTCACGTCCAGCAATGCGATAGTTCATAAAAAACAAGACTGATCCGGACCTATAATATTATTTTACTTCCCAAGTGCGAATTATTACGTCAGCCTATAAAAGTTAATTTAAGAATTATATTTAAGAACATTTTAGTAATTTCTAGTATTCGTACGAAAAGGTTCGGCGTTGGAACTCAATGCTGGTTTCTTTGTTTCTTGTGATCTAAAATTTAGGCATTTTTAAAACTGGAGTGAATAGATTTCTTCTGAATCGACGTGCCATTTTCGGCCACACCGTCATTCACCGCCAGACGAGTTCAAAACCAAACGAAAAAAAAACAACTCTAAAATAATTAATTAAATAATCAGTTACATTGTTTTGCCATGTCGGTGTCAAGCTATTGAAAGCGTTTGATGCTTTAAGCATCATGTTGTGATTTATGCTAAAAAAAGACAAGGATGACTTGCGAACTCTTTGTAACGAGTAAAAGTAGCTGTGTCTGCACTTTTCTCTGTACTTCAATCATCTTCATCATTTTAAAACATTATTTGGTCGGTAGTGTAGCTTTCCGCTTTGATTTTCTTTTGCAAGTGTAGTTTACGTACGCGCTATTGGTTTGTTTCAAATCCAATATCAAACAATAAAACAAAACAGTATTTCTGTTAATTCACAAAATTTCTCCTCAAAAAATAAATTCTACTGAAAGTTTGCAAAATTAATCAAAGAGTTTGAATTAAGACAGTTTCACACTTTCACAATTTACTCTATAAATGATTTAAGAGCATCGTAAGTAAGTGCTAAAAATAAGAAATTGTTATATTTGTCCATTATTGAAAGAGTGAATATAATGTTGCCATTAGCTTCTGACGCTATAAAGTGTAAATAAAGTACCGGAAATGTAAAAGCATAACTTTCCGAAAAAAAGCGTTTGTTTTATTTGTATAGCATGTATTTGTATTTTGTAGCGATGATAGCTCAGTGGTTAGCGTGGTCGGTTCGCATGCCGAAGGGCGTGGGTTCAAACCCCAACAATGAGCTTGAGCTGCCGGTGAAGGAAAACATCGTGAGGAAACCATAGCATGGTGGTAGGGTATTTTCTAATACTCGGCTGGCTAGCTACCACCCTCAAGTTGAAAATCTGCCGCCAAGCATCTAACGGTGTGTTCCGGCAGCCTCACTTGAGAACCAGTACTATTCCAGGCTAGATGTGCTTTACCATCTTCGACCACACCGTCACTTAACATCAGGTGAGTTGTAGTCAAACATCTAGACTGTCAAATAAAAAAAATAAAAAATGCCTCAATATGTTTGTATAGCATAGCATATTTCAAACCTACGAGTGTTTTGAAACGGACGACGCCGTTTGTAAAAAGCGGAATCATACAAATTGCACGCGACATACATACATAGATATAAAAAAGCGGGATCTTCTGTCACAGGTATTTTTAATACTTATGATAAGGTCCCAACCCACCTCATGCTAAACAAAAACTGGTTACAGAAAATAAAACATTTCATTTTATTTCAAAACATTTTGGCCATCCATAAAGCAACACCAATTACTTTGCTATTGTAACCACAGGGTTCCCATATCCCGATTAATAACAGACTTACAGACTGCTATATTTTACCATTATAAGATGTTTTAGTTCATTCTAAAAGTTTCCAGTAGTATCTAATTGTAGGAAAATAATGGCAATAAATTGTGAAATTGATAATTATCTCTGCCTATAATTGCAGCAGTGGGAAACTTAAACTATCGTGCGTGAGGCGAAATGGTCGGGTATTTGAGTTTAAATATTTCATTAGGGTTCCGGACCTGCTCTGTTTTTTTTTATATTTCCCAATGTTGTGTGCGAGTCTTTTCTTATTGTGAGTAGGGTAAGGCTGTAGTGCACCGCGGGTCAAATGCGAGTTGGCGGACTTTACACATCTTCGAGAACTTTTTTTTAAGAACTCTCAGACTTTTCTTTCCCCGCTTGAAGTCAACGGCAATATGCTGTCCCACTGCTGGGTGTGGATTTCTTCTTATTATGAGAAGGGTAACGCCATAGTTAACCTCGCTGGCCAAGTGCGAGTTGGTAGACTTCACACATCATTTTTTTTGAGAGATTCTCAGATATGTTTAAGTTCTAATATTTCTGACATTTATTATTTTTATTTTTAAAATTATTACATACTAGTAGGTGATGGATGATGATGATGATGATGAAAAGTATTATTAGTCTTTTTCCAGGGCTTACAGTATCATGCAAAATACATGCAAAATTTCACCCAGATCCGTTGAGTAGTTTACGCGTGAAGGCGTAACAAACAAACAAACTCACATTCGTATTTACAATATTATAGTTAGAATTGTATTATTTCTTATTGTCAACTTCTTTTTTTTTATTCGTACTCCAACATTTGCTCACCCAGTACGGGCCACGTACAGTGCAACTCTATTTTTTCTATTATATCTACCATACCTGTACTTTGCAAGTAAATCGATTTGAATTTGAATTCAAATCTATTTACTTGCAAAGTACATGCCTTTTAAAGGCAACGGCAATACGCTCGTAATTTTGAAAAGATAGTTCACTAGTTCTAGTAGTAGTTGGGTAATTTTTACTGCTTTTACCAAATATCTATATTGTTGTATTTATAAAAAGTTCGTAAAAAAGACTTCAACGCGCACTTACTTCTTTAAATTTTTTGGCACCTATGGGAGAACATCTTGTTTTTAATCTGTAGGCTCTTGGTTCGAATCGCGTACACGCATACTCACACCTGATTTTGAAGTTATGTGTGTTGCCACTAACTATGATGGAAAACGTAGGATATCCTGAACTCTAAGAGTTTTTAAAAGTATTCGAAAATGTGCGAATTAAAAACAAGACCGAAAAATGGCCTTCGTAGCAAAGTAAATTATTTATTTTATACTTTTATAGCTCTTTATAATTTTCCCATATCCGGCTGTTATCTTTGTACTGTACTTGTTTTTACATTACGTTTTTTTTTCAGTTTAAGCAGACTCACTAATGATACACGACTAGCTGACCCGATGAACTTCGTATCATCTAAAACTGATTTGAAAACGAAGTAACTTTAGAGGTAATTTTAAATAAATCAAAACATAGTCATGTTTTGTGACACTTGACGACATCTTGTGCATAGCACGTCAGTTAGGCGATTTTCCTTACAAAGTTACCATTATTATTTTACTTTATTTTATAGCTTTTCTTTTGGATTTTCTCCATTATTTTTCCTTTCAAACCTTCCCTGAACTATAGCGAAGAAAACAAAAAAACAATATATTCAATTCAGTCGAGCGGTTTTTGAGTTTTAGCGAGAGTAACGAACAGCGATTCATTTTTGTATATAAGAGAAGAAAAAAAAAAAATGAATTCATTTTTATTTTTATATATGTTACTCAAAGTTGGGTACATTTACATACGGAACGGTACATTTACAATGGTAGTATTGTTTCTCGATGATAATAAAAAATGCCTATCGTGATATCCATTATAATCAAGGAAGCGCATATTTTTCTTAGCAATACCGGTTGGAACCGCTAAGCTTGCGCCGGGACATTGGTTCACTTAGTCTGTTCTACAGATATAATTATAATGGAATGTTTTGATGAACTTTTTGGACTTATCCCTCCATCTCGATTTTAATTTAGAACCGGTCAACAAAAAAAAAAGTGTCACCCACATATTATTATTATAGATGTGTGGAAGTCTCGTACCACTCGTTTTAATCGACTGTTTCTATCGTGCATCGGTCTTCTGCGGAATGGTTTACCACCGTCAGTTTTTTCACCGAATTTTGATTAAATTTGCTTCAAAACAAGGGGTGAACAGGGTCTTTTAAGCTAGGCAACGAACTGACAATGTCCTGGATATTGTAGGTGTCCATAGACGGCGGTAAAAACTTACCTTCAGGTGGCCAGTCGCTTGTTTACCAATGTTTCAAATAAAAAGAAAAACATAAAACTTTTCCTTAAAAACATATAGTTCTCAACAAAATAGAAACTAGGTGTTGAAAACGAATTTTGTATGCATTTATGAATGACTCAGAAATCTGCCGCACATCCTATTTGTGTTTATACCTAACCGCAGCTGCATTGTTAGGTGGTTACCACTTGTTTTTGCCGTTTGATGGTAGTTAGCGGTTTCGCGCTCTGATGAATCTGCGGGAAATGGCAAGGCTCTACGCATATTTGCTAAGAAAATTTATAGCTGTAAAAATATTGGGTAATTATATATACTTATATAAAACATGAGGTCAGGAAGGTTTACAAATGTGAAAATCAAATAAAACAAAAACCCAAAAACTTTAGAAAGCTTGCATTCTGTAGTTAGAATCCATTCATGCAAATTACTACCTGGAACTTAACATGGAGTAAGTTTATAGTACTTAACAAAGACATCAAATTAATTTAATCCAATCTAAAACTTTCTACCACGAACATCTCAAGAAACTGTTACTCCTTATTGTTTTAGCTCCTGAAAAATTTGCTCTCATATAGAATAGTCACGGTTGCCGTTGTGCAAATCTCCTTACAAAGAAGTAAATTTCAAAGATTTTCTAAACAGACAGTGAGCAAATTGAATATGAACTTTCGTTTGTGGTGAAATGTAGCTGTAATCGTAGGCTTAGGTTCGAAAGCGCTGGGAACATGCCTTATCACAGGTCGATACACCGCTTCCATTGTGGCTCGCCAGATTGGAGGATGCAATATGAAATTACCGACGGATTGGATTAGCTTTGATCTCAGAACTGAATCTGAATTCATATTAGAGGCGCACTATGAATAATAGAAGCGAGTAACAGAAACGAAGTTATGTAACTGAAACAATGTCTATTGCATGTTTGTTTTACTTATGCGGGATTACTCACGTTTAATTATATCGGATACTCCGGCTTTAGTATAGACAACATCCGGTGGCCTTTTTCATGGAGACAAAGCTGAGTACAACGCGCGCGCAGCTTCGTCTTGCTTCGCAATGCGGGCTGCTGCGCGCGTCTCACGTCAAGATAGTAGTTGATACGTGGGCGCGGGGGTGGGAGCGGATAGTATACAAAGATACGCCGGTGCACTATAGACCCCTTCCTCACCGAAGTCCTGTACGAATTCAGGAATATTCCAGCACACAGAGCTACCGTGATATCTTCAAATCTGCGATCACTCTTGCGAGCTCCTTGAAGACAGTCTCCAAGTCGGTGGCAGATTTCACCCTCGATATTCTCTATTAAGTCATTTGTGAGCATATGCTTATAATACAACTATTTGACCACCCAAACACAAGGACCAATTCTGTGTTAGTCACATACATTTTAGGTGGGAATCGAACTTACACTATATTCCCATGAGGTAGAACCACAAGCGAATGAGCTATAAGACATTACTTATTTCCATAATTCATGATCAAATTTGATTGACATGATGTGAAAATATTTCGGAAGGATATGAAATATACCATGGATTAAAAAACAGACATCACTATTCAGAGTCGGTTGTAAACGGTTCATCATGGAATCAAAAACTCACAAAGCGAGACAATCGCGGCAATAAATAACTCTGGTTTATTTTGACAATCCATTTTCACCGTTGAATAGTCTCAGACAATGCTCTCTGACAACATAGACATTTGATATATAGAAATAAAGAGATACGTTACTTACTATTACTAGTTAAAAATATAGGAGACTAAATACGCGTATAAATTTGCGTTGAATTTTGCCATGATACTGTAAATGAACCATAGTTATGATTGATGTAAAGCATGTTATTTTTCAAACCTTTTTCTGACCATTGAAAATCCAAAAAAACGATAGGTGGAAATTCATCCAAAGCTTTAAAGTGTCTTTTTAAATATTTTAGCTATTTCCTTAAAAGTAACACGATTTACGCAAACAAAAAAAAAAAAAAAAACCATTGAATATCCATTTACATAAAAACTGTTTATTTTTTTTCTGGACCAATTTATTTACTTAATTAAATTCGCGAGTTACGCTTGTGTACTTGCAAGCAACGGTTAAGCGGTAGATTATATTTTCATTCTTAAAAAAAAACCCTAAAGTATAGAATAATCTTTTACACTTAAGGACTAGCGTAAGGGCGGAGCGAACGTGACACGTTTGAGCTTGCTCTGAGCCTGTGTCCGATGATGGCGACACTGGCTGACTTCTAGCGGGCTGACAAATCCAAATTACCTTTTGAAAAACCGGTCATATGTCGCGTCATAGTGGGCCCGCACTATTAGACGTGAAGTTGTAGAATGGTCGGTTCTTGCGAGTTTGGTTTTTAAGCCCAAGCTCGGAAAGGCGTACCTCTTCAAACTTAAAAACTCAAACTGAACACGCACGAACAACTATCTTGTTAAAGTTCAAAAATATAATTTATTTACTTAATTTTAATTCAAATATAATGATTTTAAAGATTCTGCTATCCCTAATTTTTGCCGTACTCTTATGGGGTCTTATATATTATGGTATATTATATAAGTCCTGCATCTTTACACATTGTTGCAATAAAGTATTAAGTACTTACTGATGCCCTTTATGACCTCCAAACGCCATTATGTTCTCGTATGAGCGGCCTTCTCTCACTTTTCAATGGGCAGACTACAATAAGAAATAGTGAAATTACTAACGATCAAAGTTGCGCTTTCTGTTTGAGACTTCTTGAGTAAATAAATACATAATAATTATTCAGATCGGATATTAAACCTTGCTCTTTTTTCTAGTTGGTAAAAAACAATGCATATATTAAACTCACTTGCAGTGTTTTCTCACGTATCTTTAGAAAAATATCCACGGAAACATTCAAGAATTTTAAGGGCACTGTGGGCTGAGGTTATTGAGATCTCCTCGGTTTTACGATACTAACTCGGTATTTAGAATAGTTAAACGCCTTAGGTAAAGGTAGTAACCACCTACTGTCCTCATTCTTATTATTGCAGCTGTAAAGATGTGGCCCACATTCGTAAAAAAGAATTTCTGTTACTTTAAAATTAAGCTTGGATTTCGCCAAATGTCTTATTGCAAGCGTCAAGTTTATTAAATTTTTGTATAATCAAAGCATTAGCACGTTGTAAGCAATGCTCAAAAAATTTCATTTTGTTATTTATTTTGTAGTGTTTTCACAAAGAGAACGAAACGAAATTTCGAACCAACTAGGTCTTTTAATATACATATATTATATGTATATATTACCACCACAAATATATATCTGAGCAAGTACTTTTACTTGTTATAAATCGTATGCGACGATCATTCATCAGGGCACATGAAAAGCATATGAAAAGATCTTTTATTTGGCCGTCCATTAAATTCTGTTCGCTTTCATCGAGGCTCGAAGACGGAGCTCGACTATTTCTAACATATTCCCAGCGCCGCGTCGAAGTATATTTTTTTAAAGCTATTCAAAACCTTAGTAGATTGAATCCAAGTGAGAGTTCTATTCAAACGTTATTGTTCCTTTCCTTGTTTAAAAATGGAACTCATTTCATCGCAACTTCTCTATGGTTGGGAGCTGTCATGGGAAACGTCAACCCAGCTGTCAACTTGATAGACTGTTTGTCCAGGAAAAAATCAAGATAACATTAATGAGCCATCTTGCCATCTTGTATCTATTAAATGGTTGAGTACAATAAAGGAATATTTAGAATTAGGTACATAATAATGTATAATAAGCGTTTATATTGTAAATGCAAAAATGGTTGTTTATTATTTATTACCTTTTCCCGGCCAAATATTTTAACTGATTACGTACATTTTGCCGGAATCGAAAAAAGATAAATATATTGTATGCATTATATATCTACATAGAAAACATAGCATAACTACTTTTTATCACTAAAATAAAAAAAATAAAAAAACAAGTAAAATCGACGAGTGAATAATACTGAATGAAAATAAACGCCTTCCATTTCATAACCAACTCTTTCGAAATTTTTTTCATTCATACTAGGTATCTACAAACAATTGGTTTTTCCTATTATGTAAATTACGCTAAAACCACAGATCTAAAAATATATGGATTCCTTATTTCAAAGGTGCATAAAACCGTCATTATTTCGCTTGTTAAATGTAAACAAATATGTCACGTTGACGTATTTGTGTAGGTGTAGTTTGCATATTTTTATTTTAGTCCATATTATCCTACTGCTGGTCAAAGACCTGCTTTTCTGTTTGTTGCTATTGAGGGCCAATCCTTATCGTGAGTGTAGAGCTCCTTTTTCGACCGCCTTCTAGCCTTCTACGCTTAGTATGAGAAAAGCTAAATGCCCGTTTTCTATGTAAAAAGTAATCCGTGCATTTTCAAATCTGTGGCAAAGACAACAAGTGAGAGTCGTGCGTGCGCAAGTTCATAAATGACAAGGTAATGACGGCTGGTCGGTACTTCAGTTCACAAAACAGTTTTGTCTACAATGGAACAATTAAATAAGAATTTGTAGAACTGAGTACTTAGATCATTTTAAATTTATTATGTGCAAGACTACATGCTCTTTTTGTACAGAACTTCAAACAATTGATTATATGTAGCCATGGGACAGTATGAATACATAGAACACTGAGTATCGTATCTTTTGTATTAACGTATTTTTATATTGACATATTTTATATTGGCAGTATTTTTATATTGACAATATTCTTATATTGACATGTTTATATACTTTGACATTTTGTTTTTATTCCATTGACATGTAATCAGTGTTCTAAAACTCAATGTAATGATATTACGGATTTGGTTTGTAACATTGGTGTTATCAATAAAATATTTGTATTTGTATTTGTATTTGTATTTGTATCGTGAACACTGAACACTGAGTACTTTGTTCTTTTTTACAAAAATAATATCTTATCTTTTAGGTTTAAAATAGTTTTTAAATAAATTGACAGATATTCAAAAAACTAATTTTTGTATGGTTGACAAGCTTGGTGTTGACCACAGCTCACTTGATGATAAGTGATGATGTGGTCGAAGATGGTAAAGCACACCTAGCGTGGAATGGAACTGGCTCTTAAGTGAGGCTGCCGGAACACAAATGAGGTGCTTGGCAGCAGATTTTGCAACTTGAGGGTACTAGAAAATATCCTACCACCATGCTACGCTTTCCTCGCGAGGTTTTCCTTCACCGAAAGCTCAAGCTCATGATGGGCTTAAAACCAATGCCTTTCGGCGTGTGAACCCACCGCGTTAACCACTGAGCTATCATCACTAAAAACTTGAATAACTTATTTATTTACGAAACTCTCTGAAGATGCTATGCTGCGACTAAGTCCTAGAATCACCTTTTGGTATTTTAAGGAGCTAAGAGAGATAGGGTAGATAGATGCTGGCAGGAGAAATACACATAACACCCTAAGCGAGACTTATCAATCTCACTTCGCAGGAAACTTACTTGGATTGTTTTTTTTTTACCGCGTTGGGCACCAACTCCCCTAAAGGTAAACGATGATATAGTCAAAGATGAAGCACGCAGACTTTAAAGATACGAATTCGGATTAGGAACGTAGAGTCAAAACGTTTGATTAAGTCTGATTCTTCTGTTTTAGGATCTGTTAGATCCGGTGATCATTTTCAAGGAGTGCAAGCAGAGTATGACACGCCCGCAGCCTTTTCATGCCCGTGTGGGTCGCTGCGCGCCAATAGAACCCCTTAGACCAAGTAGCGACTTTATTACTAAAATAATTTTTCGTGCAAGGGATTTAAAAATGCTTAGCTAGTTTAAAAAAATATTATTTGTTATTAACCTAAGATAAACATAATATTAATTAACTATTAACTATTAGTTATTATACCAAAGATTTTATTATAAGTGGAATATAATTCTTTGACAGGGATGTAAAGAATTTCAAGCATAATAAAATCTTGGAAATTGATTATGATAATTATTTTGACTGTTTTTCCCGTGGGAATAAAACAAAACGTTAAAACACAAAGGATGTACTTGCCGTTTCTACCAGGTTAAGTTAATGCACAAACTAAAAGTAACATAAAGCATCGTGCGCACGCATTCAAGATAACGTGGCAATGCTTTGCATGCCCCAAGACGACACGCCTGGTATATTTATTGTGTGTGCGACAACCTTTACCATGAATTATAGTTATAACAAGTATGAATTAAAAATACTAAACTCCCATTTACCAATAACATACAGCCACAAATTTTTACTAAGGTGTAGAGTTAGAAGCTTGGCTCGACATGAGATCTGATAACTTTTTGATAGTGGGATACTTTTTCGCAAATACATACTTATAATATACTAGCAACCCGCCCCGGCTTCGCTCGGATGCAATGTAGATACTACACAAAACCTTGACATATTATACACTTATACCTTCCTCATGAATCACTCTAGATATCTATTTTTGAAACTCGCATGATAATCCGTTCAGTAGTTTTTAAGTTTATCGCGAACAGACCGACAGACAGTCTGACAGACGCAGCGGACGACTTTGTTTTATAATATGTAGTGATACAGTACACCCAGACACAGAACATACATTTATTGTCACATAAATGTTTGCTTTGGTGGGAATCGAACCCACGCTCTACAGCTCTTGAAGGAAATATTCTACCAAATGAGTTAACAGAGCAGTTAGATTAGGCCTATGAAAAATGCTCTCGTCCATTAATTAGCTAGAAAAGAGCTGATAAAACAAACAGCTTAACAGATTTTCTTCGATCAAAGCTCTCTGAGGACACTCGCGATCAAGTCATCATACAAACAAAAACATACTAAACATGGTTTAAGATATTTATATTTTCAAATGAATGGGCTGTTCTAACTGCGCACGCCAACCCGCCTGCCAAGCGTGGCGTATATTGGCAAAACCCCTCCCCAGGAGGAGGCCTATGTCCAGCAGTGGACTTCCTATGGCTGATGATGTGATGTGATGTGGGCTGTTTAGTTTGCGTAAAGACTCGGATCTCTGTGCGTATTCTATCGCATATACGGGTAGAAGTGTTCTGAAAAATCTTATGGCGGCGTCACGGTTCCATCACTGCACTAACCACCAGCGTCTGAAAGCTCATCCACGTATAATTGACTCATGGAAAACGCACACTGTGCACATTCACGCAATCCTTTTTGCCATACACTTGCAAATTGTGGAGTGATCTTCCTTCTTCCGTATTCCCGCGGAGTTCCAACATTGGGTTTCTTAAACAGCGTGCTTATAGAATCTTAAAAGGTCAGCAAGGTATTTATAGTGCCCCTGGTATTGCAGATATCCGATTTGAAGGGTACTATAGCTAGCGAAATTACTGGGCTGTTGAGACTAACCATCTATTGTCTCAAAGTAAATAGCGCCAAACTAGCGATGCTCTGGAATTTGTTTTGTTCATCATAGTTCTGTGTATCGATGCAATGGTTATCTCTTACCATCTGGAGAGCGTTTCGTTCGTCTAATTACATTTACATTAAAAAAAGGTGACGGTGATTGTTTACTTACCATCAGGTAACCTATATGCTAGATTGCCACCAGTGGCATAAAAAATGAATATTGGTCATTATCTTAATACAGAAGAATACATATTATTCTTAACTAGGGTACTTATATATGAGCGAGACGATGGGTAGGCGGAAAATTTGTTTATTGACAGATTTTAAGAATGTGATTGGTAATAATAAAGAAACAAGTGGTTCTATTACGTGTCGCAGTTGGCTTAGTGAGCAATATCAATACATATATCCATAACTATCTCCTTATCTATTCCCGTTGTTTGTGTATGTGTATTTGTTTAAATATTTGATAGATATAAACTTTTTATTGTCCACATCAGAAATAAAAAAATGTACAGAACACAAAAGAATCTTATGGGCTAGTTTTGCTAGAATTTACATACATTATATGTAACAGGGGTCCTAAACCTTTGGGTTGCAGTTTTAGGTACAGGTTCCCGATTCTGCAACGTGATACACCCGACACTCGCACGAAGATACCTTAGAATACTAATAAGTTTTATCTAATTACTTACGTGGCAACTTTATACTCACGGGAGGGACCATGTGGCGCAACGAGAGAGGTTTAGTCGTTGGTATAAAAGTATCGTGCGCACGCGCCTGCCATATCGTCCTATCATCAGTTTATCTCTTGCGACCACGCGGCACTTACCGTTCACAATATTTATTATGTGTTGAAAAGTCTCTTCGAAAGCACGTGTGTTGTTTGTATACAGTTTATTTTCACAGCTTTATTTTTGTTCGAATATTTTGTGGGATTTTGTTTTATAAAATTTGAACTCCATAAACGGCGAATATTGATTTGCTGTTTATGATGATTGGGAAGTTGTAAACTTATAACCACTTGGAATAATGTTTAAATCTAATTGAGTTTAATGTTTTAGATAGTTTATATTCTTTCCTCTTGCTTAGGAAATGAAAACGGAAATATTATGTAAGTAAATACAAACATACTTACATAATGATTCGTCCAAGTAGGAACAGAGATGGAATTCGGTGATGTAGGTATATCTCCACCTAATGATCGGATGTCATATAGCTAAACCTGAGCAAATATCCACGATAGCCAAGTAAAATAATATTTTGAGAAAACGATAGATATGATGATGGTAAGATACTTTCTATACTCTACTGGCTAGCTACCATCTTCATGTTGAAAATCAGCCGCCTTGCACCTAATTGTGTTCATGTGGTTTCACTTGAGAGCCATTTCCCATTGCAGGTTAGGTGTGTTTACCATTACCATTAAAGTGAGCTGTCGTCAAATAACCAGCCCTTTATTAAACTATGAAAAAAATATCCCCTCGGTGATATAAATCGTAGTACATGTACTAGATAAAGCAACCACTCCGTTAAACTCAACCAAATATAAATTTACTAGCCGTGCAGTTTCACTCGCCATCGGTGTCTAGGGGTCATAGATAGTGATGTTAAATAGCCTATAACTTTCCTCAAGATATGTGTCATCAATTGCAAAAAGATTTTTTCGAATCTGACTAACAAACAAACAGACAACTGTAACAAAATCGGAAACAAAACTTTCACATTATTATATTTGTATAGATTTAGGGACAAAATCAGTTATTTCACAACAAGAAATAGTACGAAATTGATTTATTAAAAAAAAAAAGCTATGATCAAATTGATAAATACAAGAACAATCACAGAGATTGGTTGGCCCATCAACAAAATCATATGCAGAACATTTACGCAGTTGGCTGTTTTGCACAGACTTCATTGTTCTGAAGTTCTTGTTGGAGGTACATATAATTTGTTGGCCCGCCTTATAATAGAGAGTGAAATAGCTCAGCACAAGTTAGTTACATAATTACACTGCCAGATGTCGACCTAATCTTGCCTTTGACTACGTCTGTTTTAAATTTTTGACGGAAGTAACGTGAGTCAGCACACGCGTTTGCTTACATTCGCCTGTTATCTATACAAGACGGAAGGGGAAGGTAAACATACTATTCTGTGGAACCTATGGTTACAGTAAGCCACAGTACATAATTTCACGTCATGGTGAATAAACATTGATTCAAATCCATTTTCAGTTTGAGAACCGCTAAACAGTGGAATGCGTTGCCTGAATGTTTCCCCATAGTTTTTTTTTTTTTTTTTTTTTTGTTGGACATACGGCGCCATCTGACCCCAAACTAAGCAAAGGTTGTACTAAGTCAAATAACTGATAGAATATATAGATATATTGTAAATATATACTTATTTTATATACCTACATACCATTCAGACACGAAACAAACATTTGTTTAAACGTTTTCCTGGGTGGAAAACCCACATCGTACAGCTACAGACAATGAGCCAATAGGGCTGTCATACAATCATATTATACATACAATCTGGATGTTTTTCTATAATGAATCAGACTTCTAGGCAAGATCTTAGAGCTTCGCTTAACGTCAGTTTAGATGGCTGTCAAACGCAAGTCTTAACACATAAAATAAAATAAATACCAATTAAGTTGAGAACCTCCTCTTTTTTGAAGTTGGTTAAAAAGAAAAGAAGAATAGAGTCGAAAACAAAATGGCTGCGGTTAAACTAGACCTGAATTTAGCTACTACCTACTACTTGTGTGGGCTACACCGTACTTATCAGCATATATGACTACAGATTTATTATATATTTTTGAAGTGAAAACTCCTTTAGCCGCATTGAGCGATTTTTGGATGGGGGCATACTTATGGCTTCGCGTCACCCATATTAGCCCAGTAAAAATAGCCGTTTTTTTTGGTTAACCTCGCACTAAAATTCCGATCCAATTTTTTTTTCAATAAATTTTATTGTCTCTTACTGAGCATAAAATCACAAAATGCTGACAGATCCGGGAGGAGCTTCAAGCGCCATCTTGAAAAAAAGTTTTTGGCCGATATCTCAGGGCAAAAGTTATTGAAACTATTATTGTAGATAATAACATTTCACATCTATTATTTTCTGTAAACTTTTTTGTAAATCTTACCGTTTACAATTTATGGCTCATTTAATGAACCGACAGGGTGTTGACTACTTCTATACCAAATTTCATCAAAAACGCTCCAACCGCTTCAGCGTGAAGAATTAACAAAGATACACTTAAACACTCACAAACTTAATTAATAATATTAGTGTGATAAAAATGCACACAAACGCACCGTACAAAAATACATAGATGTATTTTTGTATTTACAGCTTGACTTCATATACTGTCTTTAAAGTATACAGAATCACTTCTGTGAAAGCCATAGATGTTGAAAGGGCGTTGTTAGTTGTTTATAACGGCGCAAGTACCTAATGCCGAAACTGCCTTCCGAGCTTGCACCGAAATAGTTCTGTACGGTGCAGCAATGAGGTGAGATTTGATCAAAGAACGATAGACATGTAGGTAAACTTTGAGTAATAATACTAATAATTATATATTTCAAAGTAATATACTATAAAAAGAAATAGCTACAGTACCTATAACTTACTTACCTGTTACATTTTATCAGGATAAAAAGTAGCCTATGTGTTAATCTAGGCTAGCTAATCTAAATTTCATCAAAACTGGTCCAGTCGTTTGAGCATGAAGAAGTAACAAACACACTCAAAAAAAAAAACAAAATCAAAAGTCATTTATTCAGTTTAGGCCCTGGTAAGGCACTTATGAACGTTAAGTTACATGTTTGAATCTACCACCGGCTCGTAATTACACTTCAACTGAGAAGACTCCGGCAAGAAACTCAGCAAGGCATTTTTTTGTGGATCTTTCTTTTCATATTAGGTTACAATTTACAGTTATAAATATTAATACATACATTATGCTTACTACAATTGTCACTTAGCCAGGGGGATGCAAGTGCAGAGAGAAGCTACAACAACCTTATATTCCTGTCTTCCACGTAATGAGCCACCTTATAGTAGGCTTTGTCAATGTCACTCACAAACTTTCACCTTTATAATTATTATATATTTGTGTGACAGAAAATCTTAGTGTATTTACAGTGACATAGATGTAATACGTACTAGATGACGCGATTTCTATTCTGATTTCGTTCAGCTCAACTTTACAGCAGAGTACTTTGTTCAAGATGACATCACAATATTTATAATATAATAGAATATGACTTTATTGTACACCAAACATACATACATTAAAACTTAAAAAGAGATAAAGACAAATAATAATAACGAAATAAAAACAAAACATCATCGACATCGGCTGCGGTTGTGGTGCTACAACTGCGGCCTTATCGCCTAGAGTGCTTTTAGTCAACCCATTAGAATAAAAAATAAAAATAAAACTAACAACAACTATTAAAACTTGACGTATGACATGACATAATGCCAAAATTGATTTATCATCATCATGAACAGCCTGTTGTTATTCACTGCTGAACATAGACTCCAATGATGTACTATATAGGTAAAACCTCATTGTAGACATCTCCTAAGATACACCACTCAGTTCGATCTTCGGCTTTTTGCTTCCAGCCACCGCCAGCTATCTGCGTATGTCATCACTCCACCTAGTCTCAGGGCGACCTAGCACTACGTTTGCCGATAGTGCGATTTTCACTCTAGAACACGTCTACCCCAGCAATAGAACGACAAAATGAAGAATGAAAAATATTTTTTCGAAAATTAAAAACGTCACCAATGAAAAAGTAATTTAAAGAATATCACACAATTGTTTGGCCACTGTACACAAAAAAATTGGCGTAATATGAACTCTTGTGGATTGAGAATTTTGAATTGCTTCTATTAGTAAACTGAACTTTTTTGTACCTGACCCGATATCGTAAGTGTGTTAGAGTACAGAATAGCGCATAATTAAAATAAATAAATATCTTAGGACACACAGCGCCGTCTCAAAAAGCTTGTACTATGGAAGTCAGATAGTTGATAGAATATTTAAATACTTTTTTTTGTAAATACATACTTATAATACATACAGAACGCCGACACAGAACTAACACATTTGATTATACCACAAAATGCCTGTCCTGAGTGGGAATCGAACCCACGCCCTACGGATTTTGAAGCAGACATACTACAAATGAGCCAACAGGGCCGTCAAAGGATTATAGTAAAGCATTTTGCTGGTATTACATAAAGCACATTGTCTAAGCTGCTTAAGCAATTAAGTAGGGTTTAGTATGGTGTTACCGCTCCATCGAATACTTAGCTTGTACTACGTACATACATACTAATAGATATGTTGATATATGTATGTATTTCAAGGCTTACATTTATATAGGGTTGCAGGGTGTGTATAAAGCTACCGTGGTCTCTAACTGTGTGCCTTTTTAATAAGCTCAAAGTAGCAGGAGTTTCCCTACGAGATCGAATCAGAAATTTATCAGGGATCCGTGGTCGAACCAAAGTAACCAACATAGCCCAACGGATTAGCAAGTGGCAGTCGGCAGGGCATATAGCACGCAGAACTGATGGCCGATGGGGCAAGTGCAAAGTTCTGGAGTGGAGACCACAGACCGGCAAGCGCAGCGCAGGACATCCACTCACAAGGTGGACAGACGACCTCATAAAGACCGCAGGAACGCGCTGGATGCGAGCCGCTTCCAACCGGTCTTTATGGAAATCAATGGGGGAGGCCTATGTCCAGCAGTAGAACGTCCAACGGCTGAGATGATGATGATGATGATGATGATGAAAACCAAAAGAAGTTCATTGTAATTATTATTAGGAATAATGTATACTATTTGATTAACATGGACATTTGTTTTGTTTGTAAAAGTAATTAGATGAATTAAACACTCTCCTGATGGTATAAGTAAAAACCTCTCCATGACCATCGTAGCGGTGCCCAAAATTTTTTTTTACTTGTGCAGGCTAGGTGTTTGACCATAGTTTACTTGACAGTAAGTGACGGTGAGGTCAAAGATCATAAACACATATAACCTGGAATGGAAACTGGCTCTGAGTAACGAAACAAAACTCAAGCCATCGCTGATTTGGCACTCATTACTTTGAGACATACGATGGGAACTCTTAAAATAAGTTAATAGTAAGAATTCTAAATTGTGTTTTATATTTAAAGTACATATATATATGTGAATGTTTTTAATTATTCTGATTGCCAGAGTGCAAGGCTTACTTAGTTTGGGACTAGATGGCGCTGTATGATATGTTGTCCAATCTTTATTCATACGTATAATAAATCTTCGGTATGTGTTTTTATCATTGAACTCCATCTAAACGGCTCGATCGATTTTGATGAAATTGTGTGTGTGTGTGTGTGTGGTTAAGTAGGTCCCTGGGTGGTTAAAATTCATATATTATACCATCATACATATTACCATACCGTACATTGTAGACCCTTTATTTTATTGAAGCCACGAAACGCGTAAACAAAAAGGTGCTAAAGCTCGTTTAGTACAAAACAACAATCGCTTTTCTCTCGTTAATTGAGTAACACTTCACGACTGTCCACTCAAGTGTTGGACCGTAAACTTGACTAATGTTTGGAAGTAGCGGCATCATCCATCTTCGAAGCGGCACGCGTCAATAGCTCACTTGAGTGCTCGGTACACACCTAGCTACCTACTTCTAGTTTATTTTATTTCTTTGTAGACACCGTTAAATAAATAAACAAATAAAAATATGAGAATATTTCACACGCCGCCACCTAGTCTCAAACTAAACAAAATTTATTATTCTCTGGAAATCGGTAACCTATAAAATACATTTATAATATTGCTTTTTTTCTATAAATAAATATGTACAAATATTAATATTTATTGATATATTTCAAATATATCAATAAATATGTCAAGAATACCGATAACATGCCTATGAAAAAAAAACAATATTGTCAATATAAAGTACGTCAAAATGAAAAAAAAAAAAAAAACTTATATAGGTTCACAACACTCAGACGCAGAACAAATTCAAAACAAAATATTCGTCACATTAATGTCCTACAGCTCTGAAACTACGGAATGAGGTAACCCGGCAGTCAATTCATTCATTCAGTCGTTTTATGTGATCGACAAAAAATATATTTATAGCGATGGTAGCTCAGTGGTTAGCGTGGTCGGTTCGCATGCCGAAGGGCGTGGGTTCAAACCCCAACAATGAGCTTGAGCTGGCGGTGAAGGAAAACATCGTGAGGAAACCATAGCATGGTGGTGGGTACTTTCTAGTACTCGGCTGGCTAGCTACCACCCTTAAGTTGAAAATCTGCCGCCAAGCATCTAACGGTGTGTTCCGGCAGCCTCACTTGAGAGCCAGTTCCATTCCAGGCTAGGTGTGCATTACCATCTTCGACAACACCGTCACTTAAAAAAAAATTAAAAAAAATTGTCATTGTGTCGCTGGGGTAGACATGTTCTAATGTGGTAGTCGCTCTGAGACTAGGTGATATACCTAAGTAAGACATCTAACAGAAGCTGAAAGCGAAAAGCCGAAGATTGGACTGTCTATGTCCAGCAGTTCAAATATGGATTTAATAAGTTAAAAAAAATACACTAAGTTTCTCAAATCTATTATTTCTTAAGCAGCAAATTTTCTGAAAACCAATAATTAGATTTTTTTATTAACTAAACATAAACTACGTTTGCTGTATGTTACTTGACAATATTCAGGCACTTTCTTTAGCAGCTAATGTCAAAATACTTTCAGCTAAATAAGTGTGATGACGCCTACTCGCTATTAAAGAATGGTTAGGTACGTATAGACTTCCTAGATTTGACGATGGCTATCTAAAACTTTCTCTGCTCAATTGCTTGTGCGATTTACCAGAATGACTGTCAAAAAGTATATGTAAATACGATTATACAATCTTATGCTGAATTTTACTAAACTGAAATCGAATGATTCGAAACAAAATTATAAAAGACTAGCAACGCCCTGCAGTTTTACCCGCGTGATAATAACGAGGGTGAAAAGTATTTGTCCTGAGAGGATGAAAAAAATTTGTGCCTAAGATCAACTGGGATGCGTTTCGGACGTATGAAAACAAAAACATTCAAATTACAGATTTCGCGTGTTGTTCGATTGTTCTCGCCTGATATTTTAGCCGAGATGGCGGTCAAACGAACCTTCGCTTAATAAAGCGAAGATGCAGTCTACGTTGTAGCACGCTTGCCTAGAAGAAATCGATTCACTCGCGACTTGAAGGCACCTAGATTGTAACCATCAGAAAACACCCACTCGGACAGTAAATTCCATTGTTTAGCGGTTCTTACGATGAAGGTGTATCCTCAAAGATAACGGTCAAACTACATTTCGCAAAGAGACTGATCCTTATCGATAATAATTTAGAATTTAGTCGTTGTTTCGTAACATCATTTACGCAGCGTGTTGAAAAACTAGAGCAGAGAGATTTATAAGGCTTTTTTCAGGTCGTGTCTGAACAATACACGTTGTGTTGTCATTTCATGAAATACTGACTAGCATTAAAACTTGTTAGCGGCCTTTTAGCCGAGATTCAGCTGTCTCGCTTACACATGAGTAATTAGTGTAGAATGAGTATGAATTTTACCATTTTATTATACTCACGTGTAATTATTTGCCGTGGTGGTGCCGGCGCAAGAATAGTACCTCACCCTCTATACCCGTGGTTGCCGTAAGAGTCGGCTAAGGGATGTAATCCGGAAGATGGGCAGCAGCGTCTTCCTTGAACAATCACACCTAACTGCGCTCGCCAACCCGCCTGCCAAGCGTGGCGAGTATTGGCAAAACCCCCCCAGGAGGAGGCCTATGTCCAGCAGTGGACATCCTATGGCTGATGATGTGATGTGATGTGTGTTATTATTAATTTGACTTTTTAATGATATTTTTTAAGAATAAAATCTGACTTTTAACTTAGCGTTATGCATTAAAATATTTAATTGTTTTGAATTATCAAAACTTTGTGTTTTCAAATGTTTAAGTAAAAAAATAGTCATGTTTAATCATGAATTTCCAAAATTCCGTTGAAGCTTGTAGTAAAGTCAGTATTTAACTAGGGCATGAGCAGAGAGTTGGACTTGATTAATTTGTGTGACTTTGATTTATCTCAAATTAAATTTAACATGAAATGCTTGATCACATCCAAATACTTGACTCGAATGCGTGTAAATACACAAAGCACAGTGCCAGAAAGAAGGAAAAAAATTTCAATTTTTTATAATAGTATAAAATGTAGTCTCATTTCGCGTGTGTTTGTTTATTTGCTTTCTATAAATCACGCTACCGATTTTGATTTGTTTTTCACTGTCATTTAGATAATAAATTTATTTTGGAACATTTATATTATGTCACAACAGCTACGGATCACATACAAAATCTCGCATTCATAATTAACTAACTACGCTTTGCGGTTTCACTCGTGTTTTCAAGGATGAAAAGTTAGTCAATCTCGGCTACTATCTTCGACCACACCATCACTTAACAGCAGGTGAGCTGTGGTCACAGCAGGCTTGTCAACCATAAAAAAGCTATCTACATTCCGTATCTGTTAAACCCTTACAGCTTAAAGAAATAACAAGTATACAAACAGACAAACATTTACATTTGTAATATAGTAATGACAGCGATGAGATTATTATGAACTGTGGAGTATGATAGCTTATGGGTTAGGTAACAGAGAATCGAAGAAACTTAAATCGAAAGACGTTTTCTTAGCATTTTGAGATATTGAGTAATATTATTATTGTGAAAATTGGCAAGCTTTGGCACGGCTACGAGTATAAGCCCCTTAGATAAGGGTGATTCACACGATCCCGTTGCGGCCTACTTGTTAGTAACCGGTATTAAGTTTATCTGTATGAAGTGACCTTTAAAAGAAGACGCTTTTGGGGAAGTGGTCTTGATTTTTTATTTCTTTTTGTTGAGCTTGAGTGGTCAGATTAATTACAGAATCAGATGTTATAAAAAGGTAAGCATATTTTTAACGAACTCAATAAGAATATGTAAGGTTTATTCGTAAGTCAACTTTCACAATAATTAAATGAACAATTGTCGTAGGACTTTTCATACAGCGCCATTTGACCTCGAGAACAGATTAACAGATTTCGAGGAAATAACGGTAATTATAAGTTTAATGATGTTAGCTCAGTGGTTAGCGCCGTCAGCTCACATGCCGAGGGGTATGGGTTCAAACGCCAATAATAAACTTGAGATGCTGGCGAAGGAAAACATCGCGAGGAAGCCATAGCATGGTGGTAGGGTACTTTTTGGTACTCGACTGGCTAGCTGCCACCCTCAAGTTGAAAAGCTGCCGCCAAGTGTACAGTGTGTTCTGACAGCCTCACTTTAGAGACAGTTCCATTACAGGCTAGATATGTTTACTATATTCGACCACACTGTCACTTAACATCAGGTGAGCTGTGGTCAAAACACCTAGCCTGTTAACCATAAAATAAAATTTATATTCAGGTATCTCAAAACACTCGTAGATTTACTATGTTTTTTTCCATTCATACTTATGCAATCTATAATACCTATACATAACAGCTTAAGTTCTATCAATCACCGATATCTTTTTTCAGTTAGTAATCAACACGAGCACAATGTCGCAAAATAATTTAAAAAATAAAGGCGGCGATTCGTTCGCACTTGTTTTTTTTTTTAAATAATAAGTAACGACATATCCCCTGAAAAGGATCCGCGTGCTCTGTGATCGTGTAACCCAACCTGTTTTACCCCATCTGTCACCAGTTTGTGGCATGTGGTATGATAAAGGCACCTGAACATATGCCATTAAAGATCAGATAGAAAAAAGTTGTAAGGATTCCTCTTGTATTGAAATTTATACTAACGTTAATAATACTAGGTGTTCAATAAGTATTTATATATTTGTATATGCGGTGTACTTATACAGGGTTATAACCTTAGGGTGTACCTACTAATCAAATAGCAACAACTATCCTACTAGCGATGGGATTTATGTATGACGAGCTGTCTTTTAAAAAACCTACAATTTTCATTCTGAAATCACCGTAGAAAAGTCGCGTCGACTGTAATATAATGAAACCTCTAATTAGTCTTTACTCCGCCAAAAACATACTCTCTGCACTAATTAGTGCTTTCGCAATGACTTTTATGATACCAACACAATCTCCGTGGAGCTGGCCTTTGGTTTCTTTGTGTATGGAGGTTCTAGTTCCAGCATCCATTCCTGAATTTCTGAAAAGTTATTTCCGCAGCCGGTGCGGGCGGCGCATGCGCGCGGAGGGTCGCCGCCGACATCGACTCGTCTTATACCGGGGTGTTCAGACGCGCGCGACAGTCAGCTGACGGCATTCGCATCAAACGCACGCCTCACTCTCCTCGCGAGCTAACCGCGCAGTGACCGCCGTTTGTGAATTATTTTTGAAAGAAAAGTTCGAAAAAGAAAATGGCCACCTACGCCCAATTCAAGCACGTCGAGCTGTACAAGATCGGCCATGGAAAAAACAGGTGAGTGCGCCGTAGAGATGCTGTGATCTTTGTTTTGGGAAAGGTCAGGGGTTGCGCAGATGAGGGTTGCGACAGCGGTTATTTTTTTAAAATTAAAACTAATCTTCTAATTTAGAAAATTAATTTAAATTTTTTGACTTTTTAAACAGATTTTTTTAAATTATGAAAATTTAGATTTTCAATTTTCAAAATGCACATGCGCTTTCAGTACATCTTCACGTCTGAATGTTGATTTTTCGTTTATGTAAGGTATAATATTCTGTTCGTTTTATGAGCTAAGTTTTTTATCGTCGTCGTAAAGCTGTGAGTTTCAGCAAAGCAGTGCATTGAACTCGGCTGAAGTCTGAATTTTAGGTAAACGTGGTGGAGCTAGCACGCACTGCCTCTGATAAAATCTATGAATTTTCGTGGGGACCTAGAGTTCTTTGATCTTAGATTATTCAAAGTTTTGTCACCTAAATTAACAATTTTTGAAACATAGGTAGATTTTTTTTCTACACTTTTAAGGTTTTAATCTGGTTTGATGTAAATGGGTTACATTTACTCGTAGAAGGCGATGCAGAAAAATGATGATTACAAAATCGGGGGATATAGTTGCAGATGTTGCAGCTATATATCTATCATCTTCATCCAAAATGTAATTACACTACTCGGTGTAATTACATCCGAGCTAAAAGATCAAAAATTACTTACATTGAGGAAGGACACGAAATATGGAAATCCGAAGGACTTCTTATGTGTTTAAAAATGTACACGTTCGTGTACAGTACACGCCCACGACCCGCTTTTATTTTCGAAATATCACATCATCAGCCATAGGTCGTCCACTGCTGGACATAGGCCTCCTCCTGGTGGGGTTTTGCCAATACTCGCCACGCTTGGCAGGCGGGTTGGCGAGCGCAGTTAATTCTTCCGGATTACATCCCTTAGCCGACTCTTACGGCAACCACGGGAGGGTGGGGTACTATTCTTACGCCGGCACCACCACGGCAATATATATATATATATATATAATATAGATTAAAAAAAATTAATTTCAGAAAACAATATATTTTTTAATTTTTAGGTTGTCAAGTTATAATTTATTATCCATAAATCTATGTAAAATATGTCAATATATATATATATATATGTAATTAATATAATAAGTTGCTAATCAACATAAATGCGGTAATGTTATAATTTGAATAAGGATAATTATCTTTATTTTGTTCATAATGGCGTTGTTAATATATTTATATGACGTTTATCGTTTAAGGAAGGAACAGAGACATTATTAGAGCAATAAAATATAATGCGGGAGAAAAGACATAAACTATATGCAAAAACTGGCCGACTTCTTTTTATGTCTAAGATGGACGAGAATGATCGACCGGGCAATGTCCTGTGTTCCGATTGGTTTACGTAAAATGTTAAGATTGTATATAGTTCCATTAGGCTGCCTTGATAGCTCGTTAAATAGTCCTGCTTCGAGAGTTGAAAGGCGTGGGATCGATTCCTATGACCAAGATTTGAGGGACGAACATAGAAATTTTAATGTTGTAGCAAAGAAAATGCTGTAATGGCTTAACGTATTTGTATAAAATACAAGTAACAAACTATATATTTAGTTATTTTATTTACAAAATTTCACACCACTCACTTAGTCTTATATACTTTAGGTATCCATATAGTGTACCTATTTTTATAGTGGTAAACAAGGACGAAACCGCAGAATGCAGCTAGTTTAATAATGATTGATTAACTATTATTTATTATCCTCTTTTGCGAATAGATGGGTATTTTCGGTACTCAATTATATATCGTTAGAGGAAAAACCAGATTTTAAATACTACATGCCGATGCAGTTTCCAATTATAGCAACCTATATAAAATGTAAATAGGGGCTCTTCACCAAAGTTATATTTGAAATAAACCAGGATGTAACGCATTTACAATGGTATTTAAGACACTAGAAGATAATGTGGCTGTCCTTTAGTACTTCTAATGATTACTTAACTTATTCAGTACAGTATCACGTTTAGAGGAGCTTAATTTAAAAAAAAAACACGAATGCCTACTTATAAGTTTTTTTTATATAGTCAGTGTCATTCGGATTGATGTGAGGATTTTTTTAAAGTTATGGTGGAATAAACTCCCATACATACATGCACCCTGAAAACATTACACTTATTTTTTGGTCAGTTGTGTAAAAATATGGCAGTTACGCGTCGGTGCTGTAATTCGTACGATTCATTTTTGTAGCGGAGATAGCTCAGTGGTTAGCGCGGTCGGTTCGCATGCCAAAGGGCGTGGGTTCAAACCCCAACAATGAGCTTGAGCTGCCGGTTAAGGAAAACATCGTGAGGAAACCATAGCGTGGTGGTAGGGTACTTTCTAGTACTCGGCTGGCTAGATACCACCCTTAAGTTGAAAATCTGCCGCCAAGCATCTAACGGTGTGTTCCGGTAGCCTCACTTGAGAGCCAGTTCTATTCCAGGCTAGGTGTGCTTTACCATCTTCGACCACACCGTCACTTAACATCAGGTGAGTTGTGGTCAAACACCTAGCCTGTCAGCCATAAAAAAAATTTAAAAAAATATTAATTATTAAAACTATCAAACTATACCGTTGCATAAAGTATTGTGCGTATATTAAGGTTTTTATTGAGTAATTTTAGCGTTATCGTGTTTCGAGAACAATGGACCCCTCAGAAATAAAATCATAATATTTTGCAGCTTTAAAATGTATTTACATTTTGCTAAAAAGTATATATTGCGAAACCATTTTGACTACTTACAACGTCTTAAAATATTAGATTCAGTTAAATGGATATATTTTAAATATTTACATAAGATTTATATAGATTTATTACGTAACCCAACCTAACCTATAAAAATATTTGAGCCATAATATTACGTTTTTGTTTCAATTGAAATTATGAAACGAAGCCGAAACTTTTACGTTAAAATGAAATGACAGTAAAGTAGTAATCTGTCTATTCCATTGTCCTATATGTGTGACAGAAAGCGATAATATTTGTTTGAAATTGAGGCTGCTTTATAACATAAAGTTTTTTTTATCCATGTTTGTTTAATCTCATTGTCGCGCAAATAAAGCGTTGTCTTTTGTATATTTTCTATAAGTCCAGAAGAGAATTTTTAAAATAGTGGCGTTTTAAACATAACGTGCCAAATATACCTTGTGTGACAAATTGATATAATGTAGTAAAGCGCGTGTTTTTGTGGTGCTTCTAAAACTACGTAAAAAGCCCTAATGAAGTCACCGTTAGTTCACTAAGGCATGGACTGGGCTTGACTGTGACTAACTTCATATGATTTTGGCTAAAATAACACTTAATAATGTGAACTACCCGATACTGACAATAAGAATAAAGTACGAAGCCAAAAATAAACATTTCGGCGAGTTGTTCTACGATTTGAAAGAAAATGAAGCATTTAAAAAATAATTCAAGCAGTCTGGTCTGTAGAGGTACCTTGAGCTTTTATTATTTTTTCCACTCAACACGGCTGACAGTAGCGTAGCTTTTTCGTTATCAAATTTGAATGGCAGTAAGAAACTCACGGTACCTCTGCTTTCGTGATACCCTCCCGCTATCTCTCATTGCGTCGCTGCATTTGCTGTATGTAGGACAACGCATAAACGTGCGTGACGAAGTCAGAATTCGCCAGTCATATTTGAATTTGTACGAATTACTGTAACAACGAAATTTCGTATTCTATTCTCTATAAACCCATGAGCCATGTATTTGTAATAAAATCATGTCACGCTACCATTACGTTAGTAAGTTACGAGTTCGAAGTAACGTTTTCGGGCGCGCATTGCTAAAATTTTATAACAATATCGGTGATAAAACTGTGTGTTGAGCGAAACATGCGAGGGGAACATGGGGCATCACGCAACCGAGCGCAGACTGGCCTTAATACCGGCATTGCCATTTAAACGAGCAGTTGTTGTAGAAAATCTTCTTAGATGACGGAAACACAGTCAAAAAACATATCATGTCATGTCATTAGTGCCAAAAAACGTATAACAAAGTTTCAATTTTCTCAAGTACGAACTAACTTGCCTACGAACTTACTGGACCTTGATTTACAAAATAAAACAAAAATACCCTAACTAAATTATCTTTTAAGTGACTATTAATTTTAAAATATACTTTATACTCTGTTCATATGGACGTAAATGTCTCTAGAATAATTTATAAGTAAAAAGTACTTAAATGGGTAATTACGTTGTAATGAAAAAATATTCTAATTTAATTAATGAATTAATAATTGCTTACACGCATTATAACAAGATTTTTATTGATAAAGAAAAAAACTTTTTTTTAAATGAGATTTTTAAACACTAGAAAATCAGAGCGTTGGGGATATTTTATTTTTAATGTCACCTCAATTTATTAATTATATCAAGAATCAAATGATTTCACAAATATTTTTTCAGTTCTAGTTCATTACTTTATTTGTGACCACTGAATTTAGTTATGCTATGATTTGAGACAATATTAAATATGTAGGTACATAGTTGTTAAATACATTATTCTATTACAACAAATAGTTATAATCTTTATCTTTATAATAAACTAGCGACCCGCCCCGGCTCCGAACGGGTGCAATGTAGATATTAATGCGGTATATATGCATATATTTATACATATAAACCGTCCTCTTGAATCACTCTGTCTATTGACGGAAACCGTATTAAAATCTGTTGCGTAGTTTAAAAGATCGAAGCGTACAGACGGCGGGAAGCGAATTAGTTTTATACTATGTAGTATAGATTATTCAGTTTTTCATTACATCATGATGAATTATTAGACTCCAATCTCATCGTCTTGTCCCATTAATCAGTTCGAATTTACCGTCCCTTCCTGTTCTAATTCCGAAATCTATATTTTCTTGGAACGTTACATAAGTAAAGGTTACGAGGCTATGTTAGGGCTGCTTTGCGTGACGAACACCTTCATTTACATTCCTATAGGCCAAAGGAAGTATGATTCAGACAAGCAGACGCTTTCGGACACTTTAGCTTAACCAACATATCTACTGACTTGCTGATGAGAGCCACTAGTGTATTTACAGAAGTAAAATTAAAGTTTTATACGGCAAATTATACTTTTGATTTGTAAACCGAAGTCACAGATAAGTTGGTCACATAATAGTGATGTTGCTAAGGGTTGTAGACTGACCTTGCGACACCCATATTTATAGGTATAACTTGAGGGTTTCAAGATGGAATCTCGGTAATCCGAATACCGGATATTGCAGCCTTGCTAGGTTACAAGTGTAGGTCATTAGTACAAGGCCTGAAAATGTTTTAATACGTAACTTAACACGAATTATTATAGAACGGAAACTTTCTTAATGGCCTGTAGTCCTTGTCGAAAATATGAAATATCCTAGGAAAAGTTACGTCTTGATTTTTTTTAGAGTTCCGTACCTTTAAAGGAAAAAAGGGAACTCTTATAGGATCACTTTGTTGTCCGTCTGTCAAGACTTTTGACACTGCAAATCTGTAGTCCCTTGTAGCTGTGAAAAATCAAACTTTTCAGATATCGTAAAAAATAGTTCCAGCGTTTATGTCGCTAATCAGGTAGCGATTTGCACTGTTGAGTGGTTCATACGATAAAAGTGAAATCAAAAGTTTTATTAATTATAGTGAATACTTAGGTTGGCCTTTTCAAACTTCTACAATTTCAAAGAATAATAAATCAGTTCGATGTTGAAGGTATTGTATTTATTTAGTTCATCTAACTTTTGTCTTTCCGACAGTTAATGGACTTGAGTATTTAGATTGCTTCAACTTTCATTAATCTACTTACAATATTTATTGGTTTTTGTGTGGTAAGCATAAACGCAGCAGAAAGTTTTATTTAACATGATTTATTTATTTTAATAATGCTTTTAAGCTCGTTAATGCGTCCACACATAACTAAATTAACATATCTAAATATTAAAACAATTAATATAAAAAGGTTAATTTATAGGTTTAATGTAAAAAAACCACTGAATGCGACGAGCTTACAAAAATTAATCATCTCCAGGTTTTGCATACATTACTTACAATTTCGTTTGAATCTATTTTGTAAATTGAAATATATTGCTTTGAGGCAAACTGATTAATCTAAGAGAATGGAGTGAATTCAATTTCTCACCTTTCTATGGGATATATTGCTGTCTGTCAAACAGAACCATTTATGGACTTTTTACGAGAGGACACGGAGAATAAACTATAAGACCATTGTTTGGTGAAGCCCTTCGAAGCTTGTTATAGGTGATTAGTGATGTTTGCTTCATGGAAGACAAACTGCTTTATTGATATTATTTTGACCCAAAGGAACAAAAAAGCCTACACCACATGAACAAATTTTTTTTAAAATCTAATCTTATATCTTTAAACGAGCAATTCTTGTATATATGTATATATATAATCTGAACCTCGGAAACGGCTCCAACGTTTTTCATGAAATTTAGTATGCAGAGGGTTTCTGGGGCGATATATCGATCTAGTTAGGTTTCATTTTAAGAAAACGTCGTTTTTTCCGTGTTTAAAGCCGAGCAAAGCTCGGTCAACCAGGTACTAATCTCTTAATATGAAAACGACGTGTAGCTAAAAGGTGCTGATTTACCTAGATATTATGTAAACAATTGTTTTTCTTATATCCCGAACAAAAATTAATCCACCAGAAAGCGACGACTTCGGGGTGTCCCATGGTAAAAGTTGTCGCCATTGACTGGCAATAACAGACTATAATATTATGAAATTTTCCTAAGTTGTTACTGTTTTTACTTCGATTAGTACTTGTATAATATATAAAAAATGCTTATTTTTTACTTATGCGGAATTACTCACGTTTAATTTTATCGGAAACTCCGACTATCGGCCACATCCGGTGGCCTTCATCATGGAGTCAAAACCACGCCAGTTTCGATAGTAATATAAAATGTTTATAACAATTTTATTAAAACTATTTTCACGTCATCATCATCATCTCAGTCGTAGGACGTCCACCGCTGGACCTATGTCCAGAAAGTTATGTTAAGTAAGTAAGTAGGTAAGCTCCGGTTGGAAGCGATTTATTTTTTTATTTTTTACGTAAATAATAATAAATAATAGTTTCGTTCGGCTTGGGACTAGATAGCGCTGTGAGAAAATGTCCAATATTTATATAAATTTCTTCAGTTATACGACTTGGGTAAGTTTATGGAGTCCGCTACTTTGTTGTTAAGGTTCCCTTAATGGGCCCTAAGGTGGCGTGTATTTATCGGTCCTTGGTGATAGACGATATGTCGATTGTAAAGGATATGGACATGTGATATGTGCTCCTATGTCTGAAAAGGCAGTTGGTCGTTTATCACGTTCGTAAGTGGTTGGGAAAGACGTTGCTGCAAATATTTTCTTAATAGCATTGGAAAGATTAATTTATATTAAGAGGCGTCACTAGCCTAAAAACGGGCGAAAGTAACGGTACTTTAAGAAAAGTTCAATCTAGATTTGAGTTTCGATCTCAAACAGAAACATCAATTTTAATCCAGTCACTCTCCCACGTGCTATCCATACGTATTATTAAATTTTATACAAAGAAATCTAAACTCTTAGTTCCATTTCTGCTAATGTTTGTTTCTTCGACCACACCGTCACTTAACATCAGGTGAACTGTGGTAACACGTAGCCTGTCAACCATAAAAAAATCCTGAAAAAACTGCATGTAAATTTGTCCAAACAGATATATGTAGATTGTAGATATATAGGTAAATATTACAAAAACGAATCAATGAGAATAAGAAAGTGCAAAGTGTGATGACACAGCATTGCTGTTGCTAGAAGTCTCGTACCAGCGTGCGACACTCAGATGCGTTAAATCGATAACGTTTTTGTCCCGTATCTAGCGACGGCAGTGTTCAAACATCGATGTAATCGCTGCAAAAACTAGAGCTGCATGACCGCATTCGTGCTATAATCGATCTATTGATAAAAAGCAATCGATTCTGTGCCACTAGGACCGTTGGAGACACGCGTTTCGATGTCGTTGATGATGAGATAAAGCTACTTTTCGGAGTTTAATCGATCTCGCTCATTCGATTATCTATAACTAGTGTTGTTGCCATCTCTATTTTTAAATATCTTAGTGCAACATATATTATGTAAATGGTTAGTGCGATTGAATCGCACGCTGAAGGGCGTGGGTTCAAATTTCATCAATAAGCTTGAGCTGTTGCTGTTGCCGTGGTGGTGCCGGCGTAAGAATTGTACCACACCCTCTTTACCCGTGGTTGCCGTAAGACTCGGCTAAGGGATGCAATCCGGAAGATGGGCAGCAGCGTCTTCCTTGAACAAACACACCTAACGGCGCTCGCCAACCCGCCTGCCAAGCGTGGCGAGTATTGACAAAAACAAGGAGGAGGCCTATGTCCAGCAGTGGACGTCCTACGGCTGATGATGTGTGTGATGTGTGTCGCTCAAGGAAAAAATCTTGAGGATACTTTTACCATACCATACTATGGTATGGTAGAAGTCTTGTCTCCTATTCGACTGGCTAGTTATAACCCTCAAGTTACTTTGCCGCCAAAGCACCTAACGGTGTGTTTCTGGCAACCTCACTTGAGAGCAAGATTAGAGCTATGAGTGTTTGCCATCTCCGACCACAGCTTTACTTAACATCAGATGCGTTGTGGTCAAACACTTAGCCTGTCAAGTATAAACAACGATATTGTCAGGTAATTGTTTTTACTAATGTTTAGAAATACTAAATGCAACATTGCATGTACTTCTATGCAACGAGTAAAGAAAACGAAGTGAGTAGTTTTCTAACGTGACTTTATGATAATACAAACACCATGTCGCTTACTGAATATTTATTACATCATTAAGCCTTTTTTAGGCCTGAAAAATGCGCATTTAGGGGAAACAAGGTCATCTGTTGCGTGTATTTGCTAAATTTGCTCGGAAGCGGGTAGATTTGAGTTACCGAATCAGTTTAATATCGTGACATTCGTGATGTTACGCAAAATTAATGGAAAACGACATGTTTTGATTTACGACCATTTTAATTAGAGAAATTGGACATGAACTTGAATGTTCTTTTTATTATTCGTATAATTTATAAAAGTTTATAGTAGGAAATATGAATACTTATCATTCCTAGTGCTATATATTATATATAACTATACCAAAATGCTAAAAAATTACCTATATTATGTTGTGTGCTTGATTAGTATATTATTTTGCTGTCACTCAACTAAAGTATCTAATAATATACACAATAAAGAATTTTAATGTATCTATTGATACATTAAAATTCTTTATTGTGCACACCAGAAATAGAAGATAAAAGATATCTTTCAGGCAACCAAGAATAGAAAACAGGTTACCAACTAAGAATATACGGGAAACAAAGTAACACTACTTAGTAAATAACATATATGTATGTACAACGATACCAATTAATTCTCACCATCTGTTCCTTTAACGATCTTGCACTTCTTGCATCACAATTTTTCTCACATATCAGTCCGATTTCACACTTTTTAATGGTTACCACTTATGAAGAAGATGAGGCATAAACGCGGTCAGATTCTTTAATGGAAATATAGGTGTTAGATGATTAATTCAATTGCTTTGACGCTGAAGAGGTACTGCCCGTGTCGTGGTCGTAAATGGCGTTAAAGAATTCCATGCCATTGCCATGCCATGGTTATGACCTGGACTTTCTCTCGGCATCAATCACGGAAGGAGCGTGTTAGTAGTACAAAGGGCTTTTTATGATTTTACTCATAAAGAAATGGAGATTTAACCTGCGGAGCCGTCATAAAACGTAAATAAATTGTAAACGCTGTTCAACCATTTACGTAACGTAAAATATACTTGCTGTACAATGGGAACAAATGTCCATAGATCACACGATAAAAATAAAAAGATATTTTTTACTTTAATTATCATTATCATCATCCACAACCTTCGTTATGCCACTACATATGCACTGCATACTTGCTCTTATTATGCCATGTGCCTCGGTCCTGTGCCAATCTGGTACAGGTTCAACCCACAGTAAATTGTTTCGTTGTTGATTTATAAAATGTGCTCGAAATGCCAGCAAGAGAAACACCGGCAAAGTCCCTCTGTAATATACTAAAAGTCTTCGGCCAGCCAAGGAAAACTATAAATTAATTGCTGGAAAGAATATCCAAAGCAGGGTTGGCAGGATCATATTGAATTAGATTAAGCGGGAATGGGAACAAAGTGAAGCTGAACGTTAATATCTTGGTAAAGGGATCTCATTCACAAGACGGCTTAATTTTTATACTAAGATATTAGTCATAATGAAAGATTATTCTATTTTAGTCTCAAAGCATGCCTGTTGGAAATATAGAGTTCATATAAAACAGTTTCCTGTACGAGTGGGTGGTTGTCCACCGATCGCATGGAGGGAGTGGGTGTCATGAGTGAATCGATTTCATATAAGCTAGTGTGCTCCATCTTAGACCGTACAATCGCTTAACATTAGGCAAGATGGCGGTCCAATTTAAAATGCGGTATTCTAGATAAACAGATAGAAGTGGCGGCCTTATCGCTAAGATTTATTATATTGTTTACAAAAATGCTGTTTAGGTATATAGTACCTGGTTGACCGAGCTTTGCTCGGTTTTTCATTGCCTTAAAACACGGATAAAACGACGTTTTCTAAAAATGAAACCTAGCTACATTGATTTATCGCCCCCGAAAACCCCTGCATACTAAATTTCATAAAAATCGTTGAAGCCGTTTCTGAGATTCTGCTTATATATATACATATATACAAGAATTGCTCGTTTAAAGGTATTAGATAGATTAGATATGTATTAAGATCTCACGTCATTACTGTACTGTATTGAAAACCAATTTGTGTGTAAAATGAAGCTTGTCGATAATAATTTAACTTGTACAATTTTATCGATATATAAATATCGATGAAATACGGTATAACGACTCGATATTTCTGTGATTTTATAGACGTTTATATGAGTTTAAAATTAATTATATTATTATCTCGAGATTCAAGAAAATCTATATATATAACGTAAGAAACTGACTAATCGATCAACGCACAGCCGACAGACACCGTCGGGTCTAGAAGCATGAAACTTTGCACAAATGTTTCTTAAAATGAGGTAGCTACAAACTTGACCAATTCATTTCACTTGCAGCTTGCAGCAATATGACAATACCATGGAAAGCGCAGTACTTGAAAAGTAATGCATTTTTTACGATAGAAATTATTTGAAATCAAACGTCTACAAATTGCTAACACAAGCTCTGTTTAGAAATCTTAATAAAAGTGTTCTCACGGATAAATATATTAAATATTATGAACAGGTAAGACTAGCAATAGATGGTAATGGCAAAGATAAGGCAAACTTTGTTAGCGTTTATTACTAGTTTGTGGGCTGCGAGCTTCAATTAGGTAGGATGCTTACTTACTAATTTCATTGTACTACTTTTGAGTAGGACAACTGTTAGTTATTTCTAGACTAGTTGCACCTAGCGGTTTCATTAGTCGCTATGATCCTATAGGACCTGATTTTCCGAGATATACTTAATTGCCCTGTCGTGCTTTCAGATATTTTATTTACATAGGTATATTGATGCTTCAAATTGCGGTTATTTTGGATTGCGGTTGCTGCAAGGACACACTAACTAACACGTCAACAAAAACACTTTGTAGGGAAGTAAAGATAGAAAAGAACTCTCATATTATATACTGACTGCCCTATTAGCTTATTTGGTAGAATATCTGCTTCAAAAGCTGTAGGACGTGGGTTCGATTCTCACGAGGACAAATATTTATGTGACAATATTTATGCTAGTTCTGTTTGTATCATATGTATTATGTATTTACAAAAAAATATATAAATATTCTCTCAGATGTCTGGTTCCCATAATACAAGCTTTGCTTAGTTTGGGGCTAGATGGCGCTGTGTGTAATTTCGTACGAAATTTATATTTATAATTTAAAAAAACACTTTGTGGTCTCTAAAAGTTGATATTACAAAATGGGTTGCAATATAATACATTACAATCAAACCAAGATTTTCGAAGTTACAATTTATAGTTTATTTATTGATTAATTCCTAATCTAAAAATTTAAGTAGGACATATGTACATGTACTACGAACTAGTGACGTAAACCGAATACTCATTTCATTCATGTAGTTTAGTGGATTGGACTTTTGGATCGTCGAGCTCAATCCACTAGCCGGACACCAGCAACATTAGGGATGTTGTCGATGTATTGCCAACCCAGAGATAATGTTTATAAATGCCCCGTTTCTAGCGCTTCATATTGTATTTCCGCGGAAATCCCTTCAAAGGACATTTGTTTAACCTATTCATCGATAGGTCAAACAAAATAAAAAACTAAGTATTACCTATATATACGTATTTTTGTCTACGATTTATATGTTAACATATATACGCCAGACTATTATTATGAGAGAAATCAAATAACAACAAGACTTTTATGTGTTGTTAGCTACGACTTTCTTAATCAGAGCGTATAAAACTTTCATTTTCACTTAATTACATTAAATAAAACGAAATTAAAAACACAGAATCCATCTACTTAACCTACATTCCACAAATACTTAATTCAAGACCAAGTTTGGTTAAATAATGAGTACATAAATAAATGTAAAGCTCAGTAAGCTCAGTATGTATGCTCAATTTGCGACTAACATGGTAATAAAATCGCGCTGTGACGATGCGAAATGCAATTTACATATATGTATATATATATATATAAATTGCATTTCGCATTATATATATATGCCACAGTTATGAGAATCACCTTTGTACTTTTTTTTATATTTTTTTCGATAGAGCGAGAAATTGAAAATTAAAATCAAAAACGTTTATGGGGAAATATTAAACTCGATAAAAAACATGTCTATAAATTGGTTGTATCATTTTACAAAACTTGTGTTTTTTTCTAGTGTTTATGCTAAAAAAATAGTGGTGTTTTAATTATAAATTACCGATTTCTATATACGCATGCGTGCGGTCAAGTAATAGGATATGGATGGTTTTTCTTGTTACTTTACTATGAAAACTGATGTGGTTTTTGTTTTTATTTTTTGTTTTCGTTTTGCGGGTTTACATACGTTTAATTTTATCGGATACTATAGTTATAATACTATAATTTCGGTCACATCCGGTGGCTTATAATCGTCGTATCCGATATAATTCAACGTGAGTAGATCGCGGATTAATTTATGTCGCTTTGATTGTGACTAAGATTACATCATCAGCCATAGGACGTCCACTGCTGGACATAGGCCTCCTCCTGGGGAGGGTTTTGCCAATACTCGTCACGCTTGGCAGGCGGGTTGGCGAGCGCAGTTAGGTGTGATTGTTCAAGGGAGACGCTGCTGCCCATCTTACGTATTACATCTCTTAGCCGACTCTTACGGCAACCACGGGTAGAGAAGGTGGGGTACAATTCTTACGCCAGCACCACCACGGCAACTAATGTGACTAAGGTAACGGTGACTAAGATTGATCCGGCTTAATTTTATCAAGAGACACTTGAAAATCTCGAAATGTTTGACATTGGTAGAATGTACGAATTGCAAAATGGCAACGAAAATCCTACCTACTATTCTACATCTTATTTATTATGAACAAAGCTTACAAAAACTAATAGAGATGTTGCGTAGAAAATGAGTGAAGATTCCTTGGTTCTACAATGTTGGAGAATCAGACTAGAATCTCTATCAAAAAAGAATCTTTGAAATTATGTATTGAACGGCAATTTTTGGGTAGCCTTATAATAAAAGTTGTTTGTTAGTTTCTTCAGTATTACTACATTATTCCAAACTTCCTAAATATTTAGAGTCAGAGAGTAGAACAGCATAGATACTTTAGATTAAGACAATGTACTTTAATAACAAAAAATATGTTCAGTGTAAATATTGCAGCGTATGAAAAACCTTTTTAATTTGTTATGTTACAATTCTGTATTAAAGATTCCGTAATAAATTTTACCAGCACTCGAGTGAAATTGATCCTGACAGGATAGAGTACAAGCTTTTATGTCCGACCTTAAAATTAAATATAGATGAGAACGTAAACCTTAGAAGCTTAACCCCCGCTTACAGAGTTTAATTTTTTATCTGTTTGCGATTGCTGTAGCCCGTTAGGCCGCGCATGCGCTCTCGCTCAGTGGAAATCACTGGAATCTATCCATGATAAATTACCTTTTACGTCCGCAATTGAACGAAAACAAACATATACTTTAATCGCTGGCAATAAAGACCGAACTACCGCAACAACAGTGAACGCAGCGATCGTAAGCCCGCGATTATGTACAAGCAATTAAACTTAGCGTAACTATCTTTCTGTAACATTGTTTACGGTGTTGTATTTAATGTCATATCTTAAAGGTGATTTAAAGGAAGAAACTTTATACGGCGTTGAATTATTAATGCACTTGCAATAAATTTAGTTTAATTACCAATTAATTATTAACTATGGTCAATGTAATGGGCGATAAAATTGACTTTCAATTTCGATGTCATTTTAATTTGAAGTAAGTAGGTGAAACTCATTAGGTTTTTACTTATGACGGTTTAGGTGTTTAAGTTAATTGCAACAAATGTTTATAAAGTAAATGCTCATTTACAGATTGATCAGATATATGGTCAGATCAGATATTCTGCTGCCAAGTAGTAGTGTGTAAACATTAATGTGTTCCGGTTAAAAGAATACTGCAGCTAGCTTAGCTAGCTAGTTATAGGGCTATTGAGACTAACCATCGAATGTCTCAAAGTAATGCACGCCAAAGCAGACTACTTCCCGCTAAGGAGATCTATCATATACATACATATAAAGTTATATAAACGTGAATTCTGAAAACTTAACTTTTGTCAGTCGTGTAAAAATCAAACTTAGCGATTCAATGTACACCTTAAAGTACCTATATAGTCCAATATTATCATGGACTTGATAATATAAAGATACTTTATATAAACTCAAAATAGCTGAGATTTATCGATAAGACCACTATTCTTCAACAGTCATCACAATAGAAGACCGGCATGGTGAAAGTAAACTAGATCCAAACACCCTCGTCGTGTAATTTTAGAATAATGAGCTATTGTGAATGCATTTTGGTCCATTCAGCCATGCTGTAGAATGTCCCCGATATAATATTACGACGGTAATACACAGTTAAAAAAAAGTTGTAGGTACAGGTATAACGTTGCGTAGAAAATGGGTAAAGACTTGTTGGTTTTTTAAAATAACAAATAGGCTTGCGTATGACCGCCATACTAATCGAAGATGCGGTCCACGATGGAGCAAGCTCGCCTAGAAGAAACCGATTCACTCGCGACTTGAAGGCACCCAGATTGTATCTATCAGGGAACACCCACTCGAGCACAATTCTATTGTTTAGCGGTTTGTACGATGTAGGTGAACTCGAATTGATTAGTTCAAGTTTTTGGAGTTGTTGGTTTTACAATTACACTTGACTTACGGGAACTACACATACAAACACCGTGATGTATTTGTGTAGCGTAACGCCTTGGCGTATTTGTGTGCATGTAGTTGGCGTATGACAAGCGTAAAAAAGTCCTAAGAATCAAGGAATCTTTATGTAGCATATATGTATCTACTATTTTTTTTCTGATCAGACAAAAAAAGGTCTATAAGCTACGTATATCTAAAGGCCAGCCTATATTTAAAAGTCTTAGCATAAACATTATACAATAGTTTGTTATATATAAGTTATATTTTAGTGAAATATGTTTACATATTCGTGGTGCCGTAAGAGTCGGCTAAGGGATGTAATCCGGAAGATGGGCAGCAGGGTCTTCATTTAACAACACACCTAACTGCGCTCGCCAACCCGCTTGCCAAGCGTGGCGAGTATTGGCAAACCCCCCAAGGAGGAGGCCTATATCCAGCAGTGGACATCCTATGGCTGATGATGTGTGTGATGTGATTCATACAAAAATAACACTTAAATTCACGTAGGTAAGTTACTTTAATTTTAATATCTAACATGATTTTTTATCACTAAATCATTATAAAAATGTCAGATTGCGTTACTTTTATTTGAAATAAAATCAATACTAAATGAATGGTTTCAAATTTTCAGAAAAATTAATGGAAATTACTAGTGTATAAACTATTTTCGACTTAATAAACGCGTTAACATTTTCTTACATTCTATTCAACGCATTTCAATCAGTGCGGCGCATGCGTGCAATTACCCGAATGTTTCAGATTCCAATTTAGATGCGAGAATGCATTATTGTCGACGCTCGGTGTCCTATTAAAAACGGATTTATATTTTTCTACATTTTTCTGAACGCATTTCAATCAGCACAGCACATACTTGCAATTACCCGATTGTTTTAGATTGTAATTTAGATGCGGACATTCACTATTGTTGACGCACTGTCGTTAGTATAGCTATTTGGTACTCATTTCACTCTACCGTTCTAATGGGTGTTTAATTTTTATCATGCATATGTTTTATGATTGTTTTGGATTCAAATGCAGTTTATTCGTGTGTACTTATACATTTTATATGCTAGGTTCTATAGCTTATATAAATGTAGACTATTGCGAAATCAGTTGAGAAAGTTTTTTTTTTTTACCAAGAAGGGGTTCGCTTTTAACCATTCCTCACCGAAGCTAAGCTTGCTCAGGAGAAAACCATTCACTCTTCATTTGAAGAACTGTGGACTATAACTTAATCTTAGCCTTCTACTAAAATCCATTATGTTATTTAACAGTCAGTCAGTACTAAGAAGAACGTACAATGTATCTTTGTTGCTTTTTTTTGGAAATTTCATTAATTTTTTCAACTAGTAGGAAAAACTAAACTATTGTTGTGGAACACAGTAATGTTAACATACTACTGCTTGGCGGCAGAATATCTGGTACTGCGATGGTACCTACCTAGACGACCTTCTGCTAAAGGAATCTACCACCAAGTAAAAATAATAAACCAAGTATTAAAGAAACTTAGCTATAATGACTGTTCGCAAAGTACTTGAAACACCTATTAGTAATCAACCCTATTCAATCCGTCGCTTATCGAATCTCAGTCAGAGTTCTGTCAGTGTTGTTGATTTACGAGAGTGCAGTTAAATATCAGACCGCTCTGGTAGCGGGCATCAGTAACACGATGATTTACAGCAGACGATTGTTGTAAATCTCAAAAGGAAAGTTCTTACGAAACGCTTTTTCGGTCGTGATTCCACTTTTTGTGATAGTGTTAAAAGCAAGTGATTTGAGAGATGTTTGGGGCAACACTGCAACGAATTCGTGAGAGAGATCTTCTCCCTAAGTAAGCAATTCGTCAGTCTAGCAACTTGTAGCTCAGTGTTTAGCGCGGTCGATTCACACGCCGAAGGGCGTGGGTTCAAACCCTAACAATGAACTTGAGAAAATATAATAGCGTGGTGGTAGGGTTCTGTCTAGTATCCGGCTGGCTAGCTACCACCCTCAATTGCAAACAGAGCCAAGCACCGAAAAGTGTGTTTCGACAGCCTCTTTTGAGAACCAGTTCCATTCCAGACCAGGTGTGTTTAGCATCTTCGACCACACCGTCAAGATGATAATGATTTCGAACGATAGATAGATAGAAACTCTATTGTGCACACTGGAAATATAAAATAATGTACAGAAAACAAAAGAACCTTATGAGCTAGTGCAACAAGTGGCGGCCTTATCGTTAAAGGCGATCTCTTTCGGGCAATCAAAAATGGAAAACACGTTACTGATTCTAGTCCATTATAGTTATGAACTGTCATAGTTGTTTACGATAAGTGTTAATCGCGGTAAACATACCGTAAACTAATAAGAAATTCCATTCTATTTAATTTGACAATTTCTCGAATTCGAGATAAAATAATAAAACTAATGCAAACGAAAAAGAGCTCTCCAATTCACTATGATGTTTTTTCATTCCAATGTTTGCTCTGTGTACGAGAGAAAATGTCTAATTGGTGTTTGTCCAAACTGCACTCGAAATGCCCATAACAAACCTTTTTCAAATATTTCGGCACGTGTTGACCAATTCACTTAAATATTTTAATGCCCTACAAACCAGCACAAATTTGCATACCTTGGTGTGTCTTTAAACATCGTTATGGATGTTAACACGTTTCACTTTAAATATTAAAATAAAAATTCGCTGATATTTATCCTAGAGACATTTTTAATGAGATATGGTTTTAACTTCGTCAAAGTAGAAGTCTACCGTTAATAGCTGTTGAAAAACAATGAGCTTATGCTGTCGTGAAGGAAAACATCGTGTGGAAACCATAGCATGGGTAGGGTACTTTCTAGTACTCGACTGGCTAGCTACCACCCTCAAGATGAAAATCTGCCGCCAAGCATCTAACAGTTCCTGTTACGGTTGCCCTGTTTACTTATTTGGTATGTTCTGTTTCGAGAGATAAAGCGCGTGGGTTCGATTCTCACTCAGGAATAACGTTTTTGTTACTAACATAGATGTTTGTTCTGTGTCTGGGTATTCTGTATGTATGATCAAGTTTAAGGATTTAAGTATTTTATTAGTTATCTGACTTTCATAGTACAAGCTTTGCTTGGTTTAGGGTGAGATGGTGCTGTGTGAAATGTCCTCCAATATTTGTAACTACGTGTTCCGGCAGCCTCGCTTGAGAGCCAATTCCATTCCAGGCTGGGTGTGCTTTACCATCTTCGACCGCACTACTTTACATCAAGTGACCTGTGGCAAAATACCTGGCTTGTCAAGCATTAAAAAAAAAACATAGTAAATACTACCTATTACTGCAGTTACTGTTATTGGCGTCGGTTTCTTACGAGGCTGCAGAGTGCAGGTGCGCCAGCTCAGGCAAACTACAATCAGCGCGCAGATTGAGTGCGGTTATTACAGCTAAGCTATGCGCGTATCTGTCACGTATATCACGCGCGACAGTTAGATCGATGTACTCGAAGTGATCTTGGACGATACAAGGTTCCACTACAACCTTTCCAAGCATTTAGTTGGTGAAAGCGCTATGATCTTGTAAGGAGTTTCTATTAACTTAGTTTGACATAAATTTTAATCTTTACTCCTATCTCAATAGTTTTATTTGCCACATCTTTATCCTGACCACCTTTTGTAGCGATGGTCTGTGATTAACGGAGTCGGTTCACACGCCGAAGCACGTGAGTTCAAATTCTAACGATAAGCTTGAGCTGCTGGTAAAGGAAAACATCGTGAGGAAACCATAGCATCGTGGTAGAGTACTTTCTAGTATTCGGCTGGCTAGCTACCACCTTTAAGTTGTGAAAATCTGCTGCCAAGCACTTAATGCTGTTCTTGCATACTCATTTGAGAGCCAGTTGCATTCCAGAATAGGTGCGATTACCATATTCAACCATACCGTCACTTAGCATCGGGTCAGCTGTGAGCAAGCACCTTGCTGGTCAATCATAAAAAGTTTATGGAACAGCTGATTTTTTTCGTTTTCAGTGTTGCTCCTATAGTAAATGTTGTTCATAATGATTCCCTTTCGGCTTACTACACCCGAAGTTTATAACCCTGTAAAGTATAGTTACGAGTTACGATTATCAAGATCGAAATGGTGTTTATTAATAAATCCTAACCAAAAATAAACACGATGGAGATTAATGGCCAATTAAACCTAAACTTCAACGACCCATGATTCAGTTTCCTCACCGAGTTATAATTAAGGCACTTAAGATTATGTGATCCGCAAGGTCTCCTAAAACGGTGTCAATCTTTTGAAAAACGGCAAATTGTTTAATCGCTCTCAATTTAACAATTGTCCGACTTCCTACTCGAAATTGTTTTGTCATTTCGACGAATTGACGTGAGTAACCCCGCTGACTAACAATAAATAATAAGGCTTTGTTATTTCTGCAAAAAAAGATCCAACCACAGAAGATAATTTACTTTAATGACCGTTCGTATACTAGACGATTATAATATCGAACGTATAATATATTCGATGAATCTAAGATCACCCTCTATTTTGTCTATTTAATAACGGCAGCACCATCTGTCGACACATGATCGTGAAATATCAAGCCGCGATCAAACGTTATCCCCAGATCTTTAATTAATATCATCTCTTCTTAGTCGGACACTCTTGGCAGAGTGGTCGTGGCTATAAATGAACAGGGTTGCGTCCCGTCGTCACCGCTGGTCCCTAGGGCTGCTGCAAGTCGCGCATTCCGCGTTTTTTAAATAACTTAAAGTTAATTTAACTGACAGCCCCGTTGGCTCATTGGTAGAATATCTGCCTTAAGAGCTGTAGAGCGTGGGTTCGATTCCCACTTAGGACAAGCATGTTTTGGTATAAACAAAACGTTTGTTCTGTATCTGGGTGTTCTGTATGTATTATAAGTATGTATTTACAAAAAAAAGTATTTATGTATTCTATCAGTTATTTGACTGCCATAGTATAAGCTTTGCTTAGTTTGGGGTCAGATGGCGCTGTGTGTAATGTCCCACGATATTTATTATTATTATTTAAACAAAGCTGTTAAAAAATGTGTTAAGTTGACAAAAGTCACGGACCCTGGTGACTGTGAACATAAAATAAAATACCTACATCAAGTAAAGAGGATCTACTCGAGTTGCTCACTTGTATTGCCTCGTGTACGAACAGCCTTAGCACACAGCTGCTGTGTCAAGAGTCATAAGTAACTGTAAAGTGTGGACGTAGACAATAAACCTTTTAGTACGTACTTAGTTTCAAAATATTATGAAAGAGTAATGTCGGTAGTCGAGAACTTTTTATCTCTTAGATTAGAATCAGTCGAACTCTCATTTTTCACGACACACGACAGGTTTTCTTTTTTTTGTTTAGATAATAAGCGCACGTGTTGCGTTGCACGTTTTGAGCTGTCAAGCTGCCGTTGTAATTCATCATTAAACAAAAACAAGATTTAGTTTCCTGCTTTTATTATAATCAAAAGTAGGAACCTAAATCTTTTTTTAATGATCTTTTGTTTACAGAATTAGTGCAAGCTTACATTACATTATTATTACATTCGCTTATTTTTCATTTAATTGTAATTTTTTTAATTCATTATTTTGAACTAGGTAAATTTTACGTAACGCTCGAAACTTATAAAAATTTCCTGACATGAGTCGTGATATGACTAGATTTCCTAACGCGTTACCTGTTACGTCTTAGGGTAGTATGTGACTCCTCACGTCTCTTGACCATAATACTGGCCTCTATTTTGCGCAACGTTTGAGTGTTGCCATAAATCAGGACATTAGAGCCAGTGTTTTTGGAAACGATTTCCTTTGAGCAGCCTTCTAGATTACTACTAGTGAACCGTAAAATATAATTTAGTTACAGTCTGTGTTTAATTTTATTTTCTTTTATAATCTACACTTTTTATGCAAGAAACTCTAATACGACTTGATTCTTTTTCGAAATCGCAGAAAAAATATTTCGCATCATGTTACAAATAAATTTTGTACTGAGGCAAATAGAAAAACGTAATTCTACCTTAGTTGAATCAAAATTATTTTTTAAAAGCTTTCATTTGTAGCGTTTGCTATTAAGCGTTTGTTACTATTAAACTTGCTTGAAATACATATATGAAAATACCTACTTTGAACATTGTCGAACCGTTTGGTCTAGAATGAACTTTTAAGTCATCGTGTATCCATATGCGTAAAGTAAAATTTATTTTTGTATTTATAATAAATGTAAGTAGCTTTGAATAGTTGATTGAATACTTAAATTGCAAATTCGTATGTACTAAACGAATCATTTCCGTCCACACACTATTTTCATAAATATTTACTAGTAGTTTCATACATTCCTATATTTGAAGTAATGCAATGCTACAGATACACGATAACTGTGCATTTCATCCGATGGGTTTTAGTTCCAGACCACTGGATAGAACGTGTATGACAGCATAGCGCAGTGAATATTGCAGACATGTTTGATCAGATGTGTACACGTTCAACTTTAGTGATCGTCGCTTTTTCTAGGAGTTTATCATGAATATAAAGTAATAATTTTATTTGATTCGACTGGCATTTATTACCTACTTACATTGTAAGTGTTCAATATTTTATAAGCAGAGTAGACGGGTATATGGTTTTAATTCAGCGCTTGGCTCTTTATTGACCACACCGTCACTTAACATCAGGGGAGCTGTGGTCAAACACTTAGCCAAAACAATAATTAAAAAAACTTATATCTATTTATTTATTTTATATTTAATTCCATCCTACGGTTTTCTTTTAGCGATAAAGCCGCCATTTGCGGCACTAAAGTGGTCAAAGTTGTGGCTCTTAAGTTTTTTGTTAATGTTTTATTTTAAATTTTTCTGGTTTAATGTATTTTAGAGAGTATCTTTATACAACTAGCTGGTGCCTACGGCTTCGCTCGCGACATATGTACTTGTATATTAATATTAATCCACATGATATAAAGTATCTTTTTATTAAATTATAGTCAGATCAAATCACCCTTTTACGTGTGAACAGGTAACAGACACAGTTACAAACGTTTTTATAATATTTGTCTGAATTAGTCTGGATTCAATCCGCATTAAATTCGCGTGAAATGGTTTCTCTATGCCAATGTCAAATTTAAAAATACTCATGTCAGTGCGCTTTGTGAACTGTATTTTTTTTTATAGTGTATAAAGTTATACGTATAAATGCTATACACGTTTTTAACAAGGAATTCCATGTGACTTCCAAGTACTAGTTCTTAAATGATTCGTAGAATGAATAGACGAGTTCCAATTTTAACCATACCGCTATATTGCCAAATGTCTTATATTTGTTTTAATGATGTATTCATAATGACAGGACATGAGAAATTATATTCTATGGTAAGCCTGCCATGGCACACCCTATCCGATATATGCAAATATCTTATAGATTTCGAAAGGCCGTCATTGTCTGCGAGAACGGCTCATTGGGTGTCTAATGGCCCTTGAAGTATTCTAATACCGTTCTTTGTTTTCAGTACTCTGAAAATTATATGATTTTTTTTATTTGTGTCGATACTTTTAAGCTCATCTTTATTTTTGGACAGGCAACTTTTGTCTTCAGCTTTTCTGTGTATTTTATTTACCCGAGTGATTAATTTCGTTATTTAACATCTTCTGTGACAAGACAGTGTGCGAGTGTTTGTGTTTGTGTAAATATAAACGAAGTAGTGCATTTATACTAGCGACTGATGATAACACAGAATAATGAATAATTCTGGTATTTACACTAGGATCAATTTCCAACTTTCGAAAAAAAAGCCTTCCTGAGTTTCTTGCCGGAGTCTTCTCACTGAAGTGTAATTACGAGCCGGTGGTAGATTCAAACATGTAACTTAACGTTCATAAGTGCCTTACCAGGGCCTAAACTGAATAAATGACTTTTTGATTTTGATTTTGAACAAGTCGAGTTTAGGTATAAAAATGTATCTACTCTTACGACCGTTACCTTCTTGTACGCAAAACTGAAACTTACTATGAGGCACAAGCGTTCATATTCGTAAGCACCGTTGACCCGAAATCGATTTCACTGGTTTTTTCAGGGTTGCAACTCGCCAATTTAAATATGAAAATAAATAAATTAATAATGATATGAAGTGTATATTCAATAAACTGTCATCTCATTCTACTTTACTGATTAATTATTATTATTGTACGGGTTACACATTGACGTTTTAGTTTAGTTTTTTGTCATCTTTTTTAGTTTTCCTTGATTGTATATATATTTTTAATTCAATTAACTTATTAAATGTTAGTATCCATCATAATTTAGTGTAATGCCGTACTAATTCGATTTGAATAAATACATATTTTTGGGCTAATTATTGTTTAGATACAATAAATTCGCGCCAGATACTGCGTGTTAGCCAAGCAACGAGTGACAACCTAATGTCATGTGCCTCACGGTGAGGAGAAGTGGGCGATAGTACCTAAGCTGTGGAATGACACCCCCCGGTGATAGTCACATACAATGTTGACTCGTTTTCATTGATACTGGACACCAATGTCAATGCGACGTTGAACGCGGACTTGTAACATAATCCTGTTGTAATTGGATTCTGGCTCACAAAAGTACAGAAAGGTTGAGTCAATTTACACAGTGAGTTCATGGAAATATTCAGTTGATAATAGCACGGTCGACTGCATTAGTTATAGTTTTTATTGGTAACACCAGTTAAAAGTCATAGTAATTAAATATTAAAAAAATAATTAAATTAAATCCTAGCTTTTATTACTTACGCAGATGTAGTGATAAAATTATTAAAAAAAAATAACTTGAGTAACTTATTGCAACCATTTAGCAAAGCAAAAATTTGGCGGCAACATCAGTTTGTTTGTACCCAAATCATGTCTTACAAAGTTATATTATTGGCATATTTTTACTATAAAACGTCGTAATGGTAAATTTTACACGACTACCCTAAAAAGGAGTGTATCGTTTTTAGGGTTCATGTGTGTATTTGAGTTTCTTCATTCCATCGTAACTTTTAAATACCTAAACAAATGTGTACGCAAGGGATAACGTTAGAATTCTTACATCATCCCGAGAGTCACTAAATTTACTAAAAATCTACAGTGCTTGTTTACAAATTGCAAGAAAGAACACAGCAACATATTTGTAAGTTTAAATCTGTCCACTAAAGTAACCAAGATTGATCATAATATCTATCACCTTATCTAATACCTTTAAACGAGCAATTCTTGTATACACATAATATATGTTCATATATATATATATATTCTGTATCTCGGAAACGGCTCAAACGATTTTCATAAAATTTAGTATGCAGGGGGTTTCGGAGGCAATAAATCGATCTAGCTAGGTTTCATTTTTAGAAAACGTCGTTTTATCCGTGTTTTCAGGCAATGAAAAACCGAGCAAGTCTCGGTCATCCAGGTACTTTTTAAAAAATGTAAAAGTTATGTGACGAACGGAACGCTCTTCTGATGAATGATAAGAGATAATGCTTGTCCATGACGATTGCAATGCTACCCAGAACTTTGAGAAACAAAACAAAGACCGTTATCGCTGCTTTGGCGCTTATTACTTTGAGACAGCCTTGCAATGCTAATGAATTACGTGTGGCTTGGAAATTATCAAATGGCATTTAAAATACGCCGTGTAGCTCTCAGTTAAATACCCTGCTTTACGTCAGCCTGCTTGCTTATTACCATACCGTATCGAATGCTGATTATAATATCAGCGCATGTTCTCCTTTCTGCATCGCGTACTGCAGTTAGAAATCAATATGAAAATATGACTGGGGACCGGAACGATGCACGTTGCTTGAACGAGAACGTATTTCTAATGAATGCGGATGAGGATTGGCCGACGTTACCAAAGAGGTTTAACGCAGTGTTTCACAGAAGTTTTTTTTTAAATTAATAATCCAGCGACCGCTACGACCTAGCACGGATACAATTTATTTTTCCGACTTGATTACAAAACATTAAATTTCTCTACTCACACAAAAGTTTAATTAGGATTTATTAAATATAATCTTCCGTTAATGACGGTGAAAACCGTATCAAAATCTGCCACGTGGCTTAGAAGAAGTAAGCGAAGAAACAGACAGACATGGACAGCGACTTCGTTTTATACCATTTAGAGATTAGAGATGAAGAGATATGACTAGAGATAGGCTTACGTTTTACTACCATCTCTTGTGATGGTAAGGGAAGATGCAGTCTACGAAGGAGCGCGCTTGCCTAGAAGAAATAGAGTCACTAAGGACTTGATGGCGCCCAGTTTTTTTTTGTCAGGGACAACCAACCGTTCGGACAAAGTGCATTTCAGAAATACAATGAGAAGTCTATTAATACTGAAAGATACATAAAAATATTGGCCTTTTCTATTTTTTAGCGCTTTTTTTTAATGTAACTTTATCCAATTTAAAAAAAAAGACGCTAAAGTATTCTTCTGATATTATTAATTAAATGTTCAAAATAGCGCTCTGCTATTATATGTCACACTCGCTATCTTACGGGAACCATATATTTTTGGGATCAAAAAGTATCCGGAATAAGTTATCTCTATTCAGAATTGCAATAAAATCCTTTGACCCGTTATAGCGTAAAGAAGTAAAAAACACACACACCCATAAACTTTTGCATTTATAATAATAGTATGTTAATGTATGCGCTCGCGACTCTATGAATATTGAAATTATACGCTTTAAGGTTAATGTAGGTAGAAAAGTGGCTGTAAATTTGTAATTAAAAGTTGTACTATTTATCTTATCAGAACGATAACCCTTCTTCTATCAAGTTAACCCCTAAATGGATGTGATGCGGTAATTATAATGATTATTAAAAAAATACTATGGAATCTGACGTGGTTTTGCATTTTTATTTTATTTATGCGGGATTACTCACTTTTAATTATATCGGATACTATGAATATAATTAAACGTGAATAATCTCGCATAAATAAAACAAAAGTGAGAATTTTAATGCAGTTTTATCCACTTAAAAACTGCTTGTCATAATTTTTATGCGTCGTCATGAATCGAATGATATTCTATTGACAATATTAGCTTTCTTCTCTATTAATATATTAGTACCTGGTTGACCGAGCATTGCTCGGCTGAAAACATGGATAAAACGACGTTTTCTGAAAATGAAACCTAGCTAGATCGATTTTTCGCCCCCGAAACCCCCTGGATACAAAATTTCATGAAAATCGTTGGAGCCGTTTCCGAGATTCAGAATATATATAAGAATTGCTCGTTTAATGATATAGATAGATTATTATCAATCTGTACTGAGCCACTGCAGGGGAGCAGGGAAAAGGCCTCCCTCCTTAAATTTTTCTCTATAATTTGCAACATCAGTCCAGTCTTTCAAGCTGGAGTCAATTTTGACTCTCCATCTCTGTCGTCCAGGAAGTCATTTGCTATCCTGAAGGAATCGTGATTTTGGCCCAAAAATCTCGCGGCATGCGGTTAACATGGCAGGCCCACTTTAGGAAAACTGCTTTATTGATATATACTTACTAAATAGTATTCATTTAAGGTTCACAACACTAAGTACTTATAACAAAAAGTTGAAAATTCTCAATATCTGAAAGTAAACTGTAGTTGTTTGAATAAGCAATGAAATCATTGCTTTCTAGTCTAAAAGGTAGTCTAGTTCTAGTCTAGGCTTCTTCTGATAAAATTCCAAATAGTTGTCATATACAACAATTTTATTATTATAAATCCTACATTACTATGCATTTCTCGGTGTCTTTAGAATCAAATTCTTTATCGAATGCAGTCAGAGTTAATTCATTGATTGCCTATTATTATCCGTGAGATAGAAACGCCTACGCTTTTCGTCAATTGGTTAATAAACAATTATCTCAAATGAAAGGGTTTTGTTTCGTACACTCACTCGTGCGAACCATATAATTTTAACTGTAAATTCAATGGATACGTTAATTTTTAATTGATGGTTTGTTTATACTTTTCCTGTCTGAAATACTTTAAACTTTCAATAATATTTCTTCTTATTGAATTCTTTTCTCGTTTAAATTTGCAATTGTTAGTCGACCGATTTTGATCCGAATCAAAAATGTATTGATATTATTTATATTGTATTGATGTAAAGTATTTTACTTTATTTGGCCGACAAATCTTCGTGTTGATTTTCTGATGTATTTTTCATTGTCTTGAAATGTATTGAAAATCTTAGCTTATGAAATTGTGAAGCATCATAACTCTGACAAAAGAGCAAAATTGCCTGTTTTCAGTTTGACTGGAAAGTGACGTGGTATTGACACATTTTTATTCTACTTTATTCTTTGATGAGGCCAAAACTGTAGTTAGAATGGTCGGCAAAGTGTTTGACCACAGCTCACCTGATATTAAGTGACGGTGTGGTAAAATATGGAATAAAATAAAATATTCCATTCCAGGCTCACCTAGCCTGGAATGGAACTAGCTCTCAAGGCTGCCGGAACACAACGCCAGGTGCTTGGCGGCAGATTTTCAACTTAAGGGTGGTAGTTAGCCAGCCATGTATTAGAGTTTCCCTTACAGTGTTTTCCTTTACCGGCAGTTCAAGCTCATTGTTGAAGTTTGAATCCACGCCTTTTGGTGTGTGAACCAACCGCGCTAACCACTGAGCTATCATCGGTACAAAAATCTTTTATTGGTTATACAATGATTATGCGTGTTGGAAAACGAGACGCTAGATCATTAAATTATTTCTGCGCATATGATTGGAAATTCAATTTCCTCTGCAATAAGCACTTATCCTTAATCATTATAATGTGACATCACATACCGAGGTTGATAATTTCAATCAACGCACAGCTAGGTATTTTAACGATCCAGCTGGTAGACGACGTGTCTGGAAATAATTGAGAATTATTGCTTCATTGATAACATCAATGGTAGATAGTGTGCCACCCCCACGAACGAAACTATAATGACAGTCGATGGAGTTGCGGACTTGAGTGTAAAAAGTTGACGTGATCATTTTTTTTTTCCATTCTTAATAGGTTTACGTTTGTTCACATCCTGGTTGATGTTAAGCAACGATGTGGTCTAGGATGGATCAGGTTTACCCAGAAGTGACATGCTTGATTGGTTACTAACAGCTTTGTTCTTTGTTTTGTCATCTTACCCAACGCATTGTAACTCTTTGATAGCTGTTTAACTTCAATACTCTCCCTATATATTAATATTCTATATTCAGAAAGTTCCCCTACCTACCACCTAGGCCTAGACCTTAGTAATCCAGCTATCACGCAACACTTAAGTGTTTAACAATATATTTAGCGGGCGATAAAGCAATTTACTTTACAGCCCCATTCAGCAGACTACGAATGGCCCCTCCTCTAACCTTATGCCTCCCCTGTTCGTTGCACCATAGCATTATAGGATAAATGGAGTCTAGGGTTAATAATTTTCTATTTTTAGTACATAATCATTTGCTCACAATATAATAATGATTCTTGTCTGGGTTGTTGAAGGCATAGAAATGTCGGCCTATTGAGAAAGATTTTTATCAAATAATCGCGTTTAAATTATTCACTTACACAGATGCAGTTTTTTGACAATTTACAGTTTAACTACTCAGCGAAGGTTCATGAAAACAGATTTCGCGTTAATTGCCAAAATACAAGAAATTTTGAATTTAGTACCCTAAGAAAGCTCTTCGACCATAATACGCATTCTTATGTCCAATTAAATGAAAACTAAAATCTTTTGAAACAATCTTCTTGATAAAAGACATATTAAATGATATCAAATGAAAATGAAAACGTTTTAAGATTAACGCCAAAATTCAGAAAATTTAAATATGTTATAGAAAATTTAGATGTTTTTTCTAAGCCACGATGGCTAAACTTTTGACTAATAGTTGCTTTGATTGCTCTCATTAAAACATAATATTTTACATTTAACGGGTTTGAAAAATTAATTCATAATTATTAGAACTCAGACTTTCAATTACCAGCTCATTCAATTATAAAGCATTTTTAAACAAAAGACTGATGCCACATACTGTAAAACAATAGGCTTTTGTGAGTTTAATGAGCACAAACGCGAAATTTTGCTTTATCAATTTCAATTGAACAAAAGTGTTGAGGATTATGCATTTTATTTTAGGCCATGTTTACATATTTTTTTAGTCGATTGATTGATCAATTCTTTGACATGTAAATACCACTAATGGCATAAATGAATATGAATATTTTCTACACCAAATATTACATAGAGAAGAAAATCGAAACTTAATTAATAGGTGTAACAACTGGCGATCTTATCGCTCAAAGTGATCTTTTTCAAGCAATCTTAGGATAGAAAGGATTAAAGGAAGAAAAAGACGGGTTGTGTCAATAAAAAGGACAACATACATATAGGGGAATATATGACTATAACAAAAACATACATTCCAATGATAATATAGTTGTTATATTAAATTATAAACATTTTACTTATTTATTGTGGACACTGATATTTAATTTAATGCCAATAAACATTATGATATTTATATCATAATAAACTATCACATTTGTTGACGATAATAATATATTAAGTACTAATCCTCCTTATTCATAAAAGTTATTATATTATGCAATGGTTTACTGACACAAATTAGTTTCAAGTTTATTATAAAATAACGGGAAAATTTATATGGAATGTACGTATTTATTTATAAACTCAGATACTTGCGTATGTTAAAAATAAGTATATTGAAGTGCACGATAACTAATATAAATCACATGTAGCATAGCACCTTCTGGTTTTTTTTGATCGTAGACCAATAATATAATCTTTATCTATGCAAAAATATAATTTATGGTATCATATTGAACGATGAATAAAAAAAAAACAAACGAGCATGTTTTGGAAACTTCTTTCTTCCACACAAGGTCAAAATAAGACAAAGAACATTTTGGCTAAAACGGTTTGACTTTTCTGCATAAGATTAATAATAACTATACCGGAAAACTCAGATTTACTGCATAATAATCTACATTTATGAAATGAGAAAAACAATGCAATGCCAGCTTTTATGTAATGGCTAATTTGTGTTCATCGGCCGATGCACCTCTATAAAACACGCTCTGTTGATCTTGAAGGGCCAGAAATAAATCAAAATTTAGCCTTTAATTAAGGTCTTTAACGCTTTGTGAGAGAGTTTACAATTGCTGGTGAAATTTAAAGCTTCATTCATGATATGCTACCTATCTATCAAAATAACGCAGCGGAAGAGATCTATTATATGGTGAATGATTACCATGTTTCAAAGTAGTGATTTAGTGACATTAATTCTATGAAAATATTTCGTTTTTCCGTTTATTGTTCTGACTATGCATAGCCTGTTTTCATTAGATTTCTTGTTGATGACATGTCAAACAAGACTTTGTAGTTGCTATTGATTGGTTTGATTCAATTATTCAGGCCTTTTATTGTAAAACTAAATAGCATTTATTGGTGAAATCATCGATATTCTTGATTCTTATCATATTTTTACTATCAAAATCTGACTCAAAGAATTTCTTTTTTACGTTAGTAATTTTATATGCGTCAATAAAATCCATCAAATTTTGTTTATATACAAATTTATCATTTTCATCTCAGTAATCTCTTACGCGGAAGTTATTATACATATCTTTCAACATTAGCATTTTAAAACTAATTTATGGCTAACATTATTATGAGAAAAGGGCTTTTTATTATACAAATCTTCAATCATGTAACCTTTGACCAACCCGGGTCATCTAACACTAGTGGAGTAGATAATTTGTAAACATTTAAATATGTTTATGATTGTACACTATTATTAATGATGTGTTTTCTCTTTACAGGTAAGCATTAATCAGTAGCCATTGTGAACACAGGTAATCGTGAATTCTGGTGAGATATAAACTAGTAGGAAATGCTTAGTGTAAAAAAGACCTAAAATTAAATATAGACAAGGGCGTAGCTACCGCCATATCAGCCGCATGAATGCTCCGGGCATCAATGGTCCCCAACGTGCTTAAGCATTTTTTAAATTCTCTTCTCTATCTCTTAGGCAGCGGGAATAATGAACGTCACGTCTATGTTTATGAGTTATTAAGATTAAATGCAATTGGAAAATATTTCTTACTTTAGAGAAAATGTCTTTATGATTGCTAAGGTTTTTTTTAAATATGTAATTATATATCTGATCTCAAGTATACTATCAAAAGCATATGTAAACCAAGTACATTTTCTTAATGCAATCTTTAAAGTAATCTTAGATTTATGGTCTCAACTATATTTTTAAAGCAATAAAAACGGTATTTGATTACAAGTAACTAATGGTACAAGTTCTCACACAAAGTAATGCTTTCGAGCTGAGTCTGGCGTGGGAGTGGGTTGAGTTTAATTCATTCCTTGCTAATCCTGATAACATCCTGACATAAAGTATCTTGGATATGAAAATTAGAATTACAGTTTTTAAAGTTGTTTGTATGTACTGTCCGTAGTGAAGGAATCGTGAATTTATTCCCTGAGTCCAGATTTTTAACAAAATATCACTAAAAATTTTGTGGTTTGATTTGTTAATTGATGCGTTTATTTTAAAGAACTCACAGGGTCTTCAAAATGTATGATATAGTAGTGAAGATGATAAAGAACTTTTTCGTGGAGTAGATTCGGAACAGAGCTCAGAAGGGATATTTTTATTAGAATCGTAGTTACCTATTAACATATGTATGAGTACATATAGGTATATGTTGCTCTTAGTGTTTTTTTATTTTAATGTTTTAATGCGCGCATATATCCACATGTCATATACTGTGGAGATGGCTGACAGAAAATGCTTTAGCATTAATTCCTCCTTTTGTAAATATTATAGTAAGTGTGCAAAAAAGAATTAAATAAATACATTTTGATTATACAGCGTTATAATTGTTTTTTTTGGAACCCCTTTGGTGATTTAATTATAAAAAAGGTCTTGGTTGCCAATTGTCTCAGAGATTAGTCGAGGGTGTCGTGATCATCGATTACAACCTCTAAAATAACTAAAGACTTAAAAAAGTAGTGAATATTTTTGAAACTAACGGAGGACCTTCAAAATGATTTCTAGTTTACATTGAATTTAGTTTTATTGTTTTAGGAGTAGAGAAAGTGTGGCAAAGTTCAGAGTGAGATTAAATCCAGTACGTTTTTGAGATAGTTGTTCGCCACCAAGAGATGTTATCAACATGGACTTGAGGAGATTTGCATATATCAACATACTATGTATGAATAATGCTGTATCATATACTACACAGCTTGGAGGAGATTGACGTGCGATCAGATACGGAATGATACGTAATGCATTGATTTCTTGCGCCTTATTATGGTATTTGTGCTTTATTCATTCTGTCACGGATAGTTTATTTGCCGCTTTTACTATTGCAATGGATCGGATTATAATATTACGATGATTCATGTGAAAGTTTCAAGTCCTTATTATGTTTCGTTGAAAAGATTATGTTGAAAGTGAAATGACATTTGTAATTTACTTTTGACTTGCGTGAACTTTTGGACATGGTCTTAAACCATACTAATAAAACTAGTCAAATAAATAGCCAACGTATGTAATCTCGAGAATTCGTGAACAGATTTTGAAAATTCTTTCACTGATAGATAGCTCTTGAAGGACTTTGTAATGGCTAAGTTTTGGATTACATATCAATTAAGGTACAGTGCGGTCAAAATTAGTGAGTAGTAGTTTAAAATTACATCTGGCTCTCAAGTAAGGCCGCCGTTATACAACGTAAAGTGTGAGGCGATAGATTTTCAACTTTAGTTCAGTAACAGGGCAGCCAAGTACCAGAAAGTACCTACTTACCATGCAAACTAATTATAAATATAATATTAAAACTGTGTTGGTCTTCGAAAATGTGATCAAAAGTTGTTAAAATCTCTTGATGGCTAAAAATTTTATGTCCACTCAGTTGATATAGTACATCGTTGATGTCCACAGATTTTAAACTCGGGTAAATTGAAAAATGAGCTTTGTTTATATGCATTTTGTAAACGTCAAATTTGTTGTTGTGTCATTCTATGATGCTTTGTTATATTTAGGTTCACAATAAAGTAATGTCATGATATAGATAAATATCTAATTGCATTTGTAGCTATGCAAATACGTCAGCATAGTGAAGTCATTGTTAAATTTGATCGCTACCTATTAATACTTATGTAAAGGATGTAACACTGTTTTTAAAGCTTAGCTCCAGGTATGCTCTCTAAATATTTGTTTTATTTACTTTTGAATGTTTTGTCCTAAAAGTATCTATCTGTCTTTTACTAAGGTGTCAGACATTCTACCTTCAAGCAGTAGTAAATCTGCGTTTCGGCTTGAATGGTACTGCAAGGGAAATTACAGGGCTATTAAAAAATTTTAATGAAATAAAAAAAAGCAACATCGTGGTAATCACGATAGTTGTGGTTTGTAGAAGTATCAACCCTTCAGCGCACGAGTCAGACTTATATATACCACTTTTTATATTCCTAAACCTGAAACTGGCAATAAACGCATTTTTTTTTGCCACCAGCGACATAGAAGTACCTAATTTCTCATTAACGACAGTAACTTTTATGGTCGACCACCCATAGTTTCAATGGTATCCATCCAGTAGGTGTCTGGAAAGTATTTTAATAAAACATGTAAATTTTCAATGAAAGCCAAGTTAAATATTCTCATGGGTGTCAATTTGTTTAGCGATACTCGTTTTTACTGAATGTTAACTCAATACATCTGCAAAATAATTTTAAATGCTTTATGATTATTTTTCTACTCATACTTTTATATGTATACTAGTTTATTTATAAAATATACAGACGTAGGTTACTTACTTAAATTTGATTTTTAATTTATCTCAGGTTTAATCAGAAAAGTTGTTTAATAAATTAAGTCATAAGAAAATAAATGATACATTTATGTTGTCGAAGTTTCGGTTTTGATGTACTGGTTTTCTTCTTCTGTGTTTTGGTATCGCACGTTGTGCATTTTGCCGGTGACAAGTATTATGATATATCCAAGTATTTAATAAAAAAATGAGTTAATTAAATTGGAACAACAGCCAAAAAAAAATGTAACAAAATTAATTCGTGCAAGTAGGCCGCACCTATCTTTACATTCGATACACACACTACACTTCGACCGCTACAATTTTCACCTATTAAAAACCATCCCGCATCATTTAGCTAGAACTATTTGCATTGCCCACGTTTTCCAACGGTGATATAACCTGACCTATTGGGAATATCAAGTCAATGCATACAATAACAATAGAACTTATATTTATTGGATTCTTTGATATATAATTTGGTCACGTACAAATTGCATCCTTTACATCGAACTAACGGGTTTATTGACTATTTTAGTGGGGCATTAAGGTCGATAAAATTTTGACGCCCTTTCACTTATTGTTCGACGAATTTAGTTCAGTAGATTCCTCCTTTAGAAAAGATAATTGAGTATCTTTTTTATGTTTATTTTGCGAAGCTTTCCATCGAACCTTTTGTTATTTTAATAGTGTCTTGAAAGAGAACAGAATTACAGCTTTTGCAATAAAATTTAACGATTCATCACCGGATTATATGCGTTTTAAATATGGGAAATCTAGGTGAACATTGAGGTGAAATTTTCCAAATTTTAGAAATTTAAATTTGCGTTATTAAAATATAATATACTGCAAGAACGGAGCGAACAAGCAGTATTATTATTTAATTATTATAGTATTATGTGCGCGATTAAATCCGGGTAATAAAATAAGATTAATTTAAAAAACTTCACTTTCCCAGTATTGTAAAAAAAAAAACAAAGTTGACGTAGGTCACGGACCCCTGTGTCTATGGAGCGTAAATTTTAAATTAAAAAAAAATAACATAATTATGTTTGGTACGCGAATGTTTAAAATTTACAACGGTTCTTTATCCAGCTCTATGTTCTATAAAGTTAGGCTGGAGTAAAACTAATGATGGTCCGACGCCGTCTGACATCGATACATAAATCGATCCCGCGATTTGATTCGATCACTGTAATTACAACGCAAGACGATCGCGCTTTTAATACGACGACTTCCGACAGTTATTATCGATACACGGCGACTTGTTATTATGTAAAATTGAATTTATTGAGATATAGTTCGCAATCGGTAATGCCGTTTTCTAATAGTACACTACTCCTTTACGAAATCGATTTGCGTTACAGAGCATTACAAAACTGGTTGTTAATTGTGCTTCAGTGCTTTCAGAAAGGAATTCACGATGAAATGCACTGTTATTTTTAGGGTTCCGTACCGAAAAAAGGGAACCCTTTTAGGATCATTGTTTTACTTGGTATGTGTGATGCTTATAGGATAACTTTGTTGTCTTGTTGTCCGTCTGTTAAGACCTTCTATCTCGGGAGCTTGTTTGGAAGTATCGAGTTGAAATTCCTTTGTAGCTGTGAAAAAATCAGACTTCCCAGTTATCGTAAAAAATTACAGCTGCTTATGTCGCAAAAACCGCATATTTCGACACTCACAAGGGAATCAAAACATATAGGTACTTCCCGTTAACCTAGAAATATTAAATTTGGCAAGAAGCATTGTCTTGTAGTACACATAAAAGAAAAAAAAATCATTTTTAATATATCACAAAAATATAGGGTCAAAAACATATCAGCCGCAAAATAGGCAACCTCACTTGAGAGCCACACACACCGTCACTTAACATCAGGTGAGCTGTAGTCGAATACGCTTGTCAACCATTAAAAAAAACACTGACAAATTAATTGTTGTTAAGTTTAACGATAATCTCATCAATCGAACCTAGCACTTGTCTCGTCCAATTAAGTTGGAGTTGGTTCGATTCCACGCAATCGCACAATCAGAGCTGCCAACATCGGCTCGCCTCAGCGCACCGCTCATGCCATTACCCGTGCCGATTGCACGTTCTCTCGGAACTGCTGGGTAATCTGCTGGAGAATGATAAACAAGCAGCCGTGACGCTCTCCGCTAAAGACACTTTTATATTGGGTGGCTGCAGTAGCGCTATACCATGACTTAATAAATAATTATGTTATAAGGAACAGTGTAATAGCTTGCCTTATCCGGGCCCTGTATAAAAATTTGTCGGGGGCCCTTCTACTTCTTTCATTTCATTCTCCATGGAGGTTATGTCTATTATTCTTTTACAAACTTGTATAATCGTACAAGTCTAAATCTGGACGTCCATCGTTGCCGCGGCCTAAGAAGCTTACGAATATTTGTTTACACACGTTGGGGCCCCTGTAGCCTGGGGGGCCCGTATCATTGATACGGCTGATACGGCAGTAGCCACGCGCCTGACAAGGAAGAGCCTGGTCACCCTTGTGTGTGATCCAGGACATATCGATATAATATTATACGTATATAGTATTTGTTGTTGTTATATCGTTTATGTCAAATAAAAGAAATTTGAATTTGAATTCATTATATACTTATATTCACTCAGCCATCTAAAAAAAAAGCAAAAGCCAAAAAATCAGCAGTGAAAAAAAATAATTGAAAGTAACAAAAAAAGAGTAGAGTAGTAATAAAGTAGTAGTGTAATGTAAATTAGGGAGCGGCAAAGCAGCAATGCGCTGGACTTTGTTTTGTTATTCAAAATTCTGTGTATCGCTGCAATGGTCATGGACACGCGATATACCATCAGGAGGAGTCTCGTTCGTATCATTAAAAAAAACCTAAAGTGCATATTTTCCGAGATTTTGCCCAATAACTTTTTCAAGATGACGCTTGGAGCTCCACCTAGATCTGTCAGCGTTTTGTGATTTTATGCTAAGTAAGAGACACTAAACATTATAAAAAAAAAATTGGATCGCAAATTTAGTGCGAGGTTAAATTCTATTTTTACTGGCCTATTATCGAATAAATAGAGTGTTAATTTATTTTGACCCTCTGATGTTGATTAATCAGCCTACAATGGATCACGTTTACCTAGAAGATACCGATTCACTCTCGACATGAAGACACCAAGATTGTATTCATCGGGAAATCCCACAGGCATACTGTTTAGCGTTTATATTTTTAGTGCTATGGGGCATAGATGGCACCACTCGCTGTGCGTGTTAAAGATAAGCCATTTGTATATAGTGTGAAAGTACTCTTAGTAATCTGCAGCTTAATGTTATAAAGAAGCATCCGTGACGGTCGTCCGTAACGGAGCCAGCGACGAGCGTCACGTCGCGGACGGTATCGGCCGACGACGCGACGGTAAGTCTGCCTCTATCACGATCTGACTGACTCGCTGCTTATTGCTGATAACTTCTTCAGACTACGCTATAATTCGATTGTATGCAATATAGCCAAGATACTCGAAGATTGTACGTACATTTTCACACTGGCCCGGCCTTTGATTCTCTAACTCAGAGATTTCTTGCCGAAAACGCGTTTAGTGTTAATAACGTTACATTTATGTACATGTATTTTATTGTTTGTGTAATATCATGCGAGAAGCCTACCTAAGTTAAAAAAAAACTTATATTATACGCATATAGAATTTTCTTTGATAGTTCAAAACGAGCTTCTAAGTTTTAATTTGGCACTGGAATAGAGCGTACCATTCTGTTCGAATTGAACTCGAATTCTGCCACGTTATCTAAACGCGGCGCGTTACACGTTCATGTGCACATAGAGAATAAGGGCCCAGATCTAATGATCTCGCCTAATTATTTACAAAAGCAATGCAAAGTATTTACAAAACGTTACCTAGTCCGAAATCAAACGAAGCTTGTGAACAATACAATACTTACACATTTTTTCGTAAACACATACATTTAGAACATACAAACATAATTTTTTCGTCACATAAATGTTGTTCTGGGTGAGAATCCAACTCACGTCCTACAGTTTACAATGCAGTCACCACCAAAAAAATCTTACAAAACAGTTAATTTAGACGAACGGCGACGAATGGTACTGGAATAAATGGTAATAGTACTCGTCTAGGTGAATGTAAACAGTTATGTTTACATTTTTTTATGGTGACTGGCTAGGTGTTTGTCCTGTTATCATATGATGTAAAAACACCCAACACCGTTAGATGCTTGGTGGCAGATTTTCATCTTGACAGTAGTTTAAAAGAAAATATAATCTGATACAATGCAAGGCGAAAGAAGAACCATCGTGAAGTTATGAAGCGATATTAATACAGCGTAGTCTGAAGAGACACTTATTGCCAATCAAGATCCACCGCTAGCCGTTGCTTCTAATAAAGATATAAATTACGAAAAGTTAATTAAAACGGTTATCTTCCCGTGGACGTGATCTGGGGCTGCAACACAACTCGATTATTTAGTAAATTGAACGATTTATCGGTGAAATGGGAGACAACATCTGTTACTGCCTGATTGATTTACTTGAAGTTAGAAAATACTCTCTATATTAATACGACTCATTGTTTTACATTAAAAAAAAATTACATGGTATCCATTGGAATGGAATTCCCGAAAATAAATTTCACCGGCTTCAATGCTATTGTTTTACTTATGCGGGATTACTTACATTTAATTTTGTCGCATACCCCTTTTTTAAGGAGTCAAAACAGAATAAAACACACGCTTTGCACTGATTCTCTTTTAACTCCTCGGAAAAGGCCATCGGATGTGGATGAAACTCCGGATCTGGCCTGTTTTTATAAACTGTATCATTTCTACTGACCGTCATGGGCCCTTCTTATACTAATATTCATTCACCATTTGAAGACAGCAACAATACGCACATATCTTAGAAAAGACAGAGTATCCCCTCCAGATTGGAAGTCAAACGGTCTGAGCAATAGTAATCCTGCATTAGTGAAACAAAAATATATCATAATCACGTCAGTTTCCATAGCTTAAATGTTTTCTTTTGCAATGATTTTAACATGTTTTTAATCAAAATTGATTTCATATGCACAATGAGCTGTTTGAGAAACATCATTTCAATTTGTTATCGGTATTGTGTCCATTCACACAGTCCCGGATGTGAATACACAATAACTGTCAACATCGTCAACGCATTCAGTATGAAATGGACGCGGCGTGATGCGCGCGCACTTCCAAATGGGTGCAATTCTCACGGGGACTGTGGTGGCTTTACAGTGCACTATGCCATCTAGACGGTAACGTTATTTTAGAACAATGGACAAAAATCTCATTTTTCACTATTATTTATTGAGACAGACTCGTCGATTACATCATCACTATCATTTTTAGTCTCTAATCGTCAATTGATCGGTACAGGCACAACAATTTTTTTGTACGCGTCTTGTAACTGTCTCGCACCAACTTTATCTAGATATGATTTACCAATTAAAATAGAAAAATAAAATACTTAATGTTGTTTACTTTTCTGCATATTCTTGTGTAAAAGTAACGATACAAACTAGATGCTCTCCTGATGGTAAGAGTTAACACCTGTTCATGAACATGGCAGCGGTACCCGGAACGTTGACTAACAAAACAAAAGCCACGGCATCGCTGCTTCGGCGCGCATTCCTTTGAGACATTAGATGGTTCGTGTCAATAGTCCTGTATTACTAGCTGCGGTATTCTTCAAATCAAACCACAGTATAATGTTTACACACTAGTGCTTCGCGGTAGAATATCTGATACTGCAGTAGTACCTACCTAGACGACCTCTGGCTAAGGAGATCCTAGTAAATGCATGCTACTCTCCCTCTTCTTCTCTTTATAGTAGTAACTATACTTATAAATAAACAAAATTTCATAAACCTCTTTCTTTTTTTTAGTAATAAGAATAGTGTTTTATCTCATCTAAGAATTTTGTTATTGCATTGGTGTTATGGCAGTATTTAGTAGGTTCTGGCAGTATTTAAATGCTTCTGGCAGTATCTATGTAGCTATTACTTAATCTGTGGCAGTTCGTAGGCTTACCTCAATTCAAGACTACAACAATAATCAGGAATCGTAATAACCGTGACCAGAACATTTATTTTACGCGTAATGTGTAAATCGTGCGTCTCACCTCATCTTGAGCAGGATTTCGAATTTAAGATCGAATGAACAAGCATGGGTTTATCATGCTGCACCGATTGATGTGGCAACGGTGAAAGGTAATGGGATCCCTTACACAATAGCGCATCAATGCTATAATTAAATTGTTTCGTTGTGGTACTGCAATTTTGATTACCGCATCAGATACTGTAGTTCACCCTTTCAAAATTTGCATCAAAACTTGGATCGTGCTCGAACCGTGTCCCAACACAATCGTAGTAAATTGTCTGATGTCAATGCTTTGGGTTACAATCTATGCTTGAGCTTACTTTACCTTCGTGTCTCTAATGTACATTCGAGTTAAAGTGTTGCTGTAACGTCGAGGAATGTTAAAAGCATGCGTTCACGGACTTTAAACGTGATGTGCACGAGAATACTTTAAGGCAATTTAACAAATCTTCACATTCTGATGCACATGGAGAAATATTTGAAAGAAAATTTACAGAAAACATCTGCAGTATGTAGTTTATCCAATTTAAATTTATATCTATGGCTTCTCTTCACCTTCTGTGAGTTCCACAAATAACCTCATGTAAATTCTAGTAGCGATGACATGTCTATATTTACTTCTGAACTTTAATTTGCATAGATAATTAGTTGCGAGTAAAAGTGAACATCTGGCAAGCACATGTTATAAGAGAATTATTCCAGACATCTTGTCACAAATTTAACTAAGGCTCGTTTTGTATTAACTTTTTTGCGAAAGTCAATATTTCCGCTGCAAAATGGCATCCGGAACCTTGATGCGTCAAATTGGAAATTGAAAAACGAGTGCATAATATGTTTATGGCAAAGATATGGAAATAAAGGTTTTATGAAGAAGTCGATCTTTGCTAAAGATGATAAGTGATGTCGTTAGTGTCGGTCTTTATTAATTATGCTAATGCTTACCATAACTCACTATCAAAGTCCATTATGGTAATAACTTTCTCAGCTTTTGGTTAAGTACTTTATAAAATATTATATTGGAAGTCTGTGGGTTCATCTAAGATACAAACTATACTATGTTTAACATTAGGCAGGGTGTGGCCACGCGTGACAGATTTAGAATTTAAAAACAATTACAAATAGTATCCAAATCTTTACATCGAGTTGAAAAAAGTTTTTATATCGAGTTGTCCCAACAAAGAGAATGGCCTTCGAATGGAGAGCGTATCTTTGATAGTTTCAACTGTTTTAATTTAAATATTCATAAGATTTTATAAAATAATTTTAGTAGACTTAATTAATCATAAGCTAAATAAATGCCAAGGATTTATGTGCAAAATTTAACTGATTTCCAGAGTCATTCGTTGTTTACATAATTTTGTGCGTCTTTCTATAATTAGGATCGTAACGTCTTCTGGTTCTTGTTTCAAACTGGTTAAAGTTCAATTTTGCTTAGATTCATTTTGTCTAGAGTTTCGTCTAGTTCTAGTCTATTTCTGAAAGTGTTGTCGACCCCAGCACGGTGCATATGGCGGTCCTTCCGGTACGAAACATTTACGGTGTTTGAATTAAACTAAACTTGGAAATGTAAACAGTTCTTGGAATGATCCCCTTTGACAGTAAGTAGAACTTGTGTTCTCGAACTTTCGATTCCGCGCAGATAATTACGCTACTAACTAATAGATATACATTTCCATACATACTAACACTACACTACGGTATATTCTACATTAATCTATTCATCATCTTTTTATGGTAACAAATAATTAAGGTAAAGGTAAACTAAATGTTTTTGTGATAATTAAAAATTTCCGCCTGATTTAATTGCAGCATTGCTTTTCACTGCAAAATTTATGTAACAAAACTAAGTTTAGGGCATAACTAAATTGGCACTCATACTTTGAGACATTTAATTAATAATTTTGCATTTTTATCTACTTAAGTAACATCAAGCATCGCATCTTCGCTTAACATCAGACGATATTGAGGTTAAACGCAAGCCTATTTGTATCAAAAAAGTAGCAGTCATAAAGATATGTTAACATCTACCTATACTCCGTCTACGAGTAGTTACATGTCTAATATTATGTAATTATTTGAATAACATGCACTATGATCCTTTGTATTCAATTAAGAGTCCATTAAATGCAATTATTTCTAAGCTTGTATTGTATTGTACAACTTAATTAACGTAAACATGTCTCGTACTTTCTACAAAAATACAAACAAAACGTCGATTCATCACAGCAACAAAAAACACATAGAAAAAACTAAAATTGACAGGTACCTAACCTAAGTCGACCTCACGTAGGCAAAACTTTCACGTGTTTAAGCTTTTTACATTAAATTCGGAATAATTCGTGACGTCTTGAGAAAATACTTTGAGTGACTGTGCATTTGAATTCTTGTTTTTCTTCGATTCAACTTCGTGCATACACTCTTAAAGCGTTCTGAATGATTAGCAGAATTTTGATTTAAAAACTCCAAGTGATTTGTTTTATCTACTTAGTTTGTAAGCCAGGTCTAATTTTCTTAATGCTACATTATGGTTTTGCTCCAATAGAATATTTATTAACCTCTTTACAAAGTTTTTATTTTTTGGCTACATTTCGACTTGTTGATGCGATAGATCTTCTACCTTTCCTATAGTTTTTATCTTCAGTTTAAGTTGTACAGTCACATTAACTTGTTTTATTGGTCGACGTTTTACTGATACACGAATTGATATAAGCCTCAGACGATCATTATCTATCTATTATCTCATCCAAAACACATGTTTCACCGTTCACCGTTTGATTAATCCACCGTTTGTGGTCCGGCGAAGCGGAACCAATCTACTTTTTCAACGGGTATCGCTAACGGTGTGATAGAAGGCGAGATATCCGATTACTAGTGTCGATGGATACATTATTTTATTAGAAACTGCTGTTACTGCCACCACGACCGATGCCATGATCGATGTGTGATCTACGCCTTTTACTTGTAATGATTTATCGATGAATAGTAATTTTAGAGACTGATATCGTGTTTCCCTAGTATTTACGAGTAGTTCTGGTTACTATTGACGTGTGTGACGCGTTGGTTACATTAGGCAACGTAAGTTTGGATGATAAACTTTTTTTATTGATATCTAATACCTTTAAACAAGCGATTCTTGTATATATATATATATCTATAATACCTTTAAACGAGCAATTCTTGTATATATACATATATATATAATCTGAAACTCGGAAACGGCTCCAACGATTTTCATGAAATTTAGTATGCAGGGGGTTTTGGGGGCGATAAATCGATCTAGCTAGGTTTCATTTTTAGAAAAGTTGTTTTATCCGTGTATTCTGCCGAGCAGAGCTCGGTCATCCAGGTACTTATAAATAAAATGAGACAAATAAGAAAAAGGAATAAATGATTAAGTATCAGAAGACTTTACTATGTCTTTATATTGTATTCGTCTAACATTCTTCAAAAATTTCGTAGGAAAAGTCAAATCTTAAAAATAATTTTAAATATTTGATTTGCCTTTCTTTCTGTGTGAATTTGATGTAAGCTACATCAGCAGAACTTTCGCACCATAGATCACAATAAAAATGCACATCTATAAACATCTAAAACAAAACACCCAAGTCCCGACAGCAAATTAGCTTGTCGACAAACCGAGACGCCCCAATCCTCAGCAATCTTATAGACATCCATCCCAACAGTAATGCATGCCTGCTGATTTGAGACAAAGGGTCCCCGCTGACAGATTTATTTATAAAACATAAGGACAACGGCATTTGGGGGAAGAATTTACTGAGTTGAGACTAAATTTAGAAATAACTTACTTTATGAAGACAAAGTAAGAAAGTTGTTTTTTATCTTGTGGTAGATAAATCATCTTTCTGATATTGCCCTTGGCAAAAATATTTTTACCCTACCACCACGCAAATAAAATATGAAATGTTTACAATTCTTTATTCGGAGGTTAATTTTTAGGTACATAGAATTTGTTGCGGACATGATTTTGTTATCTACACTAATATTATAAAGAAAAAGGATTAGATATTTTGTTTGTTTGTTATTGAAAAGGCTCCGAAACTACTTGACCGATCTGAATAACTCTTTCATAATTAGAATGCTACATTATCCGAGAAGAACATAAGCTATATTTTATTTAAAAAAAAAACAATTAGAGTTCCGTATGAAATCTTCAATAATGTAACCCAAGCTGTAAAAAATTACAAAAAAACCCTTATTTCACTTTATCCTTTTTTTTAAATTTTATTTAATACTACCTGCGCCCCGCGGTTTTACCTGCGTGGTGATGGATAATGATGATGAAAAGTATTCTATGTCTTATTACAGAGCCTAAAGTACTTACATGCTAAATTTCACCCAGATACGTTGAGTAGTTTACGCGTGAAGGCGTAACAAACAAACAAACTCACATTCGCATTTATATTAGTTAAGTTTTTTTTTATAGCTAACAGGCTTGGTTTTTGACTACAACTCACCTAATGTTAAGTGACGTTGTGGTCGAAGATGGTAAAGCACACCTAGCCTGGAATGGAACTGGCTCTCAAGTGAGGCTGCCGGAACACACCGTTAGATGCTTGGCGGCAGATTTTCAACTTGAAGGTCGAAAGAAAGAAGCCGAGTACTAGAAAGTACTCTACCACCATGCTATGGTTTCCTCACGATGTTTTCCTTCACCAAAAGCTCAAGCTCATTGTTGGGATTTGAACCCACGCCCTTCGGCATGCGAACCGACCGCGCTAACCACTGAGCTATCATCGCTATTAAATATATCTACCAATGCGAAACCGGAGTGGGCCGCTAGTACAGAATATTATGGTTATAAACAAAACAATATTATGATGTAACCAGTACAATCAATCATATCCGCTTGAATTGTCGAGCCAAAGTGATTTCTTTGATAAAACTTTATACAGCAGTTGCGTAAGGAAAAAAAGTTGTGACATTTGACGAATAAGAGCAAGAAATGAGAGCGAAAGTGCGAATCGAGTTAACAATATTATTAGTGTGATGTCATTAGATCTAGATTAGTTTGTTTTACACAAATTTCTACAATAAGACCATCTTTTCTTTCTACCTTATTGCTAATGTAAAATACTACTGCTCAAAAAAGGACGTAATGTTTTTGTATTTTTTTTATCTGTGTAAGTAAATAGGTAGAGTTATTTTTACCACTTTATAAATAACTAACTAAAGTATATTATTATATTTTTTTTTTTGAAGCGATGACGGCTCAGTGGTTAGCGCGGTAGGTTCGCATACCGAAGGGCGTAGGTTCAAACCCCAACAATGAGCTTGAGCTGCCGGTGAAGGCACATCGTGAGGAAACCTTACCATGGTGGTAGCGTATTATCTGGTACTCAAATGGCTAGCTACTACCCTCAAGTTAAAAATCTGCTGCTAAGCACCTAACAGTGTGTTCCGGTTGCCTCGCTTGAGAGGCAGTTCCATTCCAGGCTAGGTGTGCTTTACCATCTTCGACCACACTGTCACTTAACATCAGGTGAGCTGTAGTCAAACACCTAGTCAGGCCATTAATTATTTTTTTTAATGATTTTGGATGTAGAAAATCAGGCGCATAATCCTTTTCTAAAAATGATTCCATTAATAACACAGATACATTGTCTTACAAAACTGATGAAAGCCATCATGTAAAAGTGTTTGCGTATGGTATGACATGCGTGTAAATGTAATTTTTAAATTTTCGCTATTTCAACACATCATTATGTTTATTACAAAGATTTTATTCGCGCACAAAATACTATGAATTAATTACTGATCGTTTTGTTTATATACCTCAACGTTTCGGCAATTTAACTATAGTCGTGGTCACTAGTTGACTATTGCGGTTATTGTAATATGACCAAAACGTCGAAGTGGATAAGCAAAACCAATTGATAGTATTTTAATTTATAGATAGAAAAAAATCTTTATTGTTAACAACAAAAACACTATATCTAATACAATAGAAAAATATTGACTTAAAACTATTGTTAAAATTGGCGGCTTATCGCTGAAAGATATCTCTTCCAGGCAACATTAAGATGGAAAGGATTCAAGTACAAGTATAAAACGAGGTGTACCAATAATATGGATCAAAAATAAGTATACTGTGTAGTTTGCAGAGGACAAGCGAAATAAAATTGTATTATTCAGTTTTATTTATTTTATTTTTAAGTGCAAATAGTGTTCCGTACAATTTAAAATCCGTGACAGATTGAAATAAAATCAAACGAAGAGTCAAAGTGTTACTTCAAATGAAATTCACGACATCTTATATTTAAATAAAATTGAACGTAGCGTTATAGGTAACCGCCGGTGAAGGCACATCGTGAGGAAACCTTACCATGGTGGTAGCGTATTATCTGGTACTCAAATGGCTAGCTACTACCCTCAAGTTAAAAATCTGCTGCTAAGCACCTAACAGTGTGTTCCGGTTGCCTCGCTTGAGAGGCAGTTCCATTCCAGGCTAGGTGTGTTTATCATCTTTGACCACACCATCACTTAACATCAGGTGAGCTGTGGTCAAACACCCAACCTGTCAACCCTAAAACAAGTTAAAACAGAATCATATTAATAAGATACTAACGTTCTAACCTTGAGCGACATTTTGGAACATAAACAAGGACAGGAGTAACCGTTAAAAGTATACCGCTTATTTTTATATAACGCTTATTTATGATCGGTGTTCATGCACTGATCTGATGACGAGCACTTTATCGACAAAACGCGTGTAGCCACGGCCCCGAATCCGCCGTGCCTGGTATTTTAGTCGCCGCTGCTGAAAAATCGCTCTGTAAAAATCACGAACCCTTTGCATGTTCAGGAAAAGAGATATTGGACGCCGAAATGTCAAATATACAAGTTTATTGGGTGCGGAATAGAGTTAGCTCGTTTCGATGGTTTTGTTTGCAAGGGTTGTGCGGTCCCAGTCGAGTTTGTTTGGCGAAATATAAAATTGTGTCATTATCTTCTTTCTCTTCTTAGCTCGTTCACGAAATTGGCACATCAAGTTCCCTTTATTTATTTGTGACATTCGATTTATCTACATTTAGACCCTTCTTATGTATAATTATGTATGCCGTGATGGTGCCGGCGTATGAACCTCACCCTCTCTACCCGTGGTTGCCGTAAGAGTCGGCTAAGGGATGTAATCCGGAAGATGGGCAGCAGCGTCTTCCTTGAACAATCACACCTAACTGCGCTCGCCAACCCGCCTGCCAAGCTTGGCGAGTATTGGCAAAACCCCCCGCCAGGAGGAGGCCTATGTCCAGCAGTGGACGTCCTATGGCTGATGATGTGATGTGATTATGTATAATTTACATCATCTTACACACAATTATAATTTGAGGAAAAAAATATTTTTTATTTATTATTTCTATAATATAAAATTTATGCACAAGTACAATATTAAGACTTCAAATTACTTTTAATACCTATTTTGCCAAGAATAAATGAATGATCACTATTATTACATTATTATGTTTGCTTTTTTATGGGACCCTTACCGTTGTAGATGGCTAGATACCTACATAGAATAAAACTAAATTGTGCACACCAAAAATAGAAAAAAAGTACTAAAAACAAAATAATCTTATGAGCTTTATATGAGCTAGTGCCACAAGTGGCGGCCTTATAGTGGTGGCGGCTATAAGTGATCTCTTTCAGGCAACCAAGAATGGAAAACACCGATCGTTTTACCCCTTATTATAAATTTTAAGGCCTTCCTATTTCTTCCTTTTTCCGTGATTTATCCATCCTATTTTCTCACAATATATGTACCATAACATATAGCCTTACAAACTCGAATTATTCGCTTTGATACTTACTGCGGTGACTAGTATTCTGTGGCTAAGCAATAGTGTGCAAAAATTATTGTTTTCCAATTTGTATATTATACTTTAGCTAAAAAAAAAACATACTCGACATCAAACGTAGCAAAGAACCACCAACACCAACCAAGAAATGCTCTAAATTGATACTGGCGGTGGTACCTGCTTAGACAAATTTGTCTAGGCAGGTACCACCGCTGTATCAGGTATTCTGTCGCCCAGCAATAGTGAGTAAACATTACTGCTGAGAAGATGTACCACCTTGTAAGAGAATCTAATAAACCTAATCATACGGAACTTGTTAATTGTATAAACACGTGTTGTTTATAGAGAAAGGAACTGTATGTTGACGTAATTGATATACTTATCTAATTAGCCGCTCTATTCACTAATGGCTCAGACGTGACGGAAATCCTTACGACTTGCTCCACTTACTATAAAGATGATTTCGGGGACTTGTTTCGTAATCCAAACAGTTGAATCAACGAGACATTTACACATTTATACAGGGTTATTGATATAATTATTTCATCAACATCTCTTTTGCTGATTATATGTATACAGTATGACCAGCATTATGCTAAGGTGAGCCCACATTAACTGTCACTGATTTGTTTTTGTGTTTATTTGATGTTACAAATTTAATAATAACTTTTTTTTCTATATAAGTATAGAGGTACGAAAATAAAATTACGAAAAAAAACTCGCAGGATAATTTTCGTATTTTTTTTTTGCATAGCTCAGACCTACGCGAGTGACTCTATTTTGTTTAAAAACGCAACTGATGATGATAATGGTTCCGATCACATCGGGTTTTATAACTGCGACCTGCTTTGCTGGCGTGTGCACTTTGGCTGTCAGTATAAAAATACTAAAAATCATGGATCACGAGTATAATTATTCTTTTTTGCCATACACCTACAAATTGTGGAATGATTTTACTTCCTTCATATTCCCGCGGAGTTACAACATTGGGTTCATCAAAAGGCGTGTTAACAACATCTTAAAAGGTTGGCAACGTATTTGTAATGCACCTGGTACTGCAAGTCCATTCTAGACTAACAGTACATTTAACATCAGCTGAGCTGTAACCAAACATCTAGCTTAATAATAATATTTATTACATAAATTTCACATAAAACATACACATTTTAATTTTTAAACTTATAATATATACATATATGGATATAATATAATTTGTTTTTAAGCCACAGGTCTATATATACATATGTTCATGGGTGACAGTGACTTCTTAGCACCATCAACTCGTTTGCCACCAGTAGTATAAAAAAGTTGTTACCCTTATCAGGTATGGTTGTCAGCTAATTATTATCTAAAACCCTGTATAAGTTTACTTATTTTATGTGTATGTGTATGGAAAATTCGTCAAAAACTGTTTGAACAGTTGTCATCGATAAAGACTTATGTACTTATTTCACAACAAATTAGTAATTTGTAGCAACTGAAGCGTGACTTCTGCGTAAGCGGCTTCTGTTTATTTTGAATGTTTGACACGTTTTCGGAAATTTATCTTGTTATTGTGATTAAACAAAATTGCTGTCGAAAGTTTGTTTTTGTAGAAAATATTTTCGCTCGTGGTTGTGTCATTATTACTCTTTTCAACGAACCCCTCGATAGCGATAAATTGTCTATCTGCTCTAACACTATGCTTTAGCTTTACATGGAATTCTACTTCATATGCCGTCATGTTCTAATTTTCTATTTCGGTAAAAACGCTACTCTTTTGTTATTCTTATAAAAATATTGTATTTATATCTGATTTAATCTCGACATATAAATAACTAGCGCCCCGGTTTCGCACTGGTTGTAGAACATATGCCTACATGGTTTGTCTGTCGTAGGGCTGATCTGTTTAATATAGGATGAAAGAGGAATATCCCACCATGCATTGTTTTGTTCTATCTCAAAAGGATTAGGCAGCGTTTTCGATGAAAGCTAAGGTGGCTTCGAGACTTCCGACAATTATCATCATATTTTAACCAATTCACACAAAACCTTGACAAATTATAAATAAATATTGTAGGACATTACACACAGCGCCATCTGACCCCAAACTAACCAGAGCTTGTACTATGGAAGTCAGATAACTGATAGAATACTTAAAAAAAATTTTTTTGGTTGTAAATACATGGTTATAATACATACAGAATACGTAGACACAGAACAAACATCTATGTTAGTCACACAAATGTTAGTACTGATTGGGAATCGAACCCACGCCCTTCAGTTCTCGAAGCAGAATTTTACCAAATGAGATAACAGGACAGTCAATAACGTCAATAACCCTAAACCTTTCTCATGAATCACTCTATCTATTGGCGAAACTCGCATGATAAACCGTTCAGTAGTTTTTAAGTATTTCGCGAACAGACAGACAGACAGATAAACGCGGTGGATGAATTTGTTTTATAATATTATGTAATGATGAATGTTTGCTTCATTGTATTTTATGTACTGCCGTACGGTTCATCCAAATGCGATGAAATTTGGACAACTTATTTCTTGCACTTGCGGGAAGGATATAGTTATAGTACAATTGTTTTTTTTTTCGCGGCAGCAACGCTCCGTTTTCTACTTAGATAGATAGATTTTCTACTTAGATAGCTATATTAGCTGAAGCATGTCAACCATACAAAAGTCGAATATACCTATACTTTATGATCGCTATTGTTGTTGTTCCATTTTTTTTTGGACGACGTTTCACTCATCGCCATCTAGCCCCAAACTAAGCAAAGCTTGTACTATGGGAACCAGACAGCTGACAGAATAATTGCTTACTTTTTTGTAAATACTTTTAATACAAACAGAACACCCGCAGACACAACAAATATCTATGTTTCTCACATAAATTTTAGGAAATCGAACCTCAGCCCTCAAAGCAGAAATTTACCAAATGAGCTAACAGGGGCAGTCAATCCATTACATCAGTCTTTCTCATAATTCTCTATCAAATCCCTTAATACAAATCGGTACTAATGCTTGATTTAAACTCCAGCTCTTAACTTCTGTTTGTGTTTAATATCAGTTGCATTGCACTGGACATGATCTTAAATCTAAACACTACCCACTGCCAAGTAGTCCATCACTCGTGCCTGGACGGAGAAAATGTTTTGAATGTCGCCTAGTGGAATTGCCATTACAAACTGTAGGTACGGCTATCTCTGGAGATAAATGTATTTTGTAGTTGATCTACGAGTGAGCTGATTTATAGGAATTTTAATGCTACCCTTAAAAGATTAGGGTATTCATATACAAATAGACAAAGTAAACTCGCCATTATTGTATATGACAGTTCTGTTGGCTCGTTGAGACAGTCCTGTTGGCTAATTGGGACAGTCCTGTTGGCTCATTGGGACAGTCCTGTTGGCTCATTGGGACTGTCCTGTTGGCTCACTGAGACAGTTCTGTTGGCTCATTGGGACAGTCCTGTTGGCTCATTGGGACTGTCCTGTTGGCTCACTGAGACAGTTCCGTTGGCTCATTGGGACAGTCCTCAGCACTCAGCAGTGGGATAGTTTTTATAAAACAGGGTTGATACTGCAATACATCTATGACCCAAGCTTCTCTCTTGGGTCATTATTCCATGTCTTGAACTAAGTAAGATAGATCGATATAATATTACTGAAACGATAAGAAACATTACATTCATTTCGTCGACTTTGAAATTTGTTTATTACTCGTAAAGTTAAAGAAGACGTATTTTTAATTTTATTTTTTTATTATAGATATGCTTTTTTTGCCACCATTTCGCCTGATGTTAAACGAAGGTGCGCTATGGTAGAGTACGCTTGCCTAGAAGAAACGGATTCTATCTTTTAGGGAACACCCACCCGGGTAGCAAATTCCATTGTTTAGCGGTTCGTACAATGGAAGTAGATTACATAACAGGAATCTTAATATTCATAAAGAAAATAAAAGTCCTAGAAAAAGTATTTTATTAATATGAGAAGTCTCTGCTCGTAAGTACACTTATGTACATTTGCACAGTCTAGAGCCCAAGGGATTTGCTGAACCACATCTCCGAACTTACTAAAAGTTTTAGAGCTTAACCCAAGGGAACTTTAGCGTGATATGCCACGTCGTGCTTACATTATATGAGCATTACTGAGATGGAAAGTTAAGTAGCTAGGTATACCTTATATTATTTATGGTGACAATAATAATAATAAAATCTTACAAATAATCCTATATAAATTTAGATAACATAGAAATAGGAGAAATACGTATGTAAGCTAGTACCTTTGTAGCGATGGTAGATCAGTGGTTAAACCGATAGCGGTGTGGGTTCAAATCCCAATAATGAGCTTAAGCTGCCGGTGAAGTAAACCACTGCATGATGATAAGGTAGATGGTAGTTAAACCAAATTAAAGTGGTAAATCTGCTGCCAAGCACCTGACGATGTGTTCTGACAGTTTGTAAGCTAGTTCTAATGTCAGGGTAGGTGTTTTTACCATCTTCGACCTGACCGTCACTTAACATCAAGGTCTTTATTCGCTACGAGCACTAATATGCGTGGAATGGTACTCCATATATATATATATATATATATATATATATAAGAATAAAATAAAATATAAAATGTGACGATTTGTGTAATGAGTTCATTTTGAACTATCAAAATAAATGTTATATATAAGACGTTATAAACGCTATTCGCGTTTTTGGCAAGGAATCTCATGTGAGTTAGATAATCAGTGGCTAGGTAAGCTGTGACCCTACATGCTACTAGCCTAGCCTAGTAATACATAAAGAAACAGCTTTTTACTTAGCTTATTTACCTGCTCTGGATTTAAAGACACGCATTGTACCTTTCAGACAACACAGACTCAGATTTAAACAAACCAGCTGCGCGATTAAAAACATTTTGTGCATATATGGGGAAAATCCACCATGTACGGGTGACGGTTTGGCGCGATTCTCTGCCCGTCCGGTAATAAAAAAATAATCATGAAAAGATTCTTGTGACATGATAAAAACGAAAAAAAAACGTACCTATACTGTCAAAATGTCAATCAGAATGTTTCTGGGGCGGGATCAAAAGTTGTAAGTTTAGTGGCGCGGTCATTCTGCTGTCGACCTACTTCCGAAATTGAGGAAACGCAGAGACGAACACAAATGGACGCATGATATGGCAGAATAAATCTCATTACGCATAATTGTACAGGAACTGACTCGCTCATAACTAGTTTTTTGTATCTCTAGTACATAGATTTTTCTAGAAGATAAATGAATTGAACTAAGTTTATTAATTGAATTACTAGTAAGTAATCATTAATTTTTGACAGTGTATTTTAAACTTACAATATTTATTATATTGACATTTTTGTAGGTAATGATACAATAGAAACACTCTCTAAACGCCTGTCAGACCCTTACAGCGGTATCCAGAACTTTTTTTTTCGGTTTTACTACTAATAACTACTACTAATCTCGGTTTGTACTTAGCGTCTGTAGCCCTGTAATTTTGCTATCTACAATATTTTTCAAATTGGTACACAGTATTGTTTACACACTACTACTACTACACAACACACTACTGTTTGCTTCACATCACACATCACATCATCAGCCATAGAACGTCCACTGCTGGACATAGGGCTCCTCCTGGGGGGGTTTTGCCAATACTCGCCACGCTTGGCAGGTGGGTTGGCGAGCGCAGTTAGGTGTGATTGTTCAAGGAAGACGCTGCTACCCATCTTCCGGATTACATCCCTTAGCTGACTCTTACGGCAACCACGGGTAGAGAGGGTGGGGTACAATTCTTACGCCGGCACCACCACGGCAATGGCCAAAGCCGAAAAAAGCGAAGCCAAAGGGGAAAGGACTGTTTGCTTGGCGGTAAAATATCTGACACCGCTGATTCTACGAACAGTTCGTTTCGAATTTTATTTTGTGGTGATTTTTATCTAAAACTTTTTATATAATAACTATGCGAAGTTCTTGGAGATCTAAAAAGATAACTAAGCTTCAAGTCTTGCTCATAATGATCACTGTCCGTCTAACTGCCTATGATTTCACACTTTCCAATGTAAAATCGGAGCGGCGTAATCGATGATTATCTAGAGTAGCTTCCGTTCGATAGTATCTAGAAGATCCACTCGTTTTTTTTTGCAACTTAGCAGTTGATTATAGGTACATTGAACAATGGGTCTTTGTATTGCAACCGGATTTCGTTTGCATCTTACAATTAGGGGTGTCACTTGGTGACAATATGGTTTTTTGTTAATTGGTTGTTGTTTCCTAAGATTTTTTTCCTTTTTCATGTATTTATTCTATTTATAGTTTCCTTTTCTATAATGTCAATAAAGCGTAATTGTGATTTTGTCTTAAGAGCCAACTTACTTAGTATTAATTAACGAAGTGACCGAAAAGGACAACCCTTCTAGTCTAGTTTTTATATAATAGCTCCATGTCATTTTATCTGCTATTTTTCAGTTTGTTCGTTTTTTCACTTTTACTCTGTATTAAAAGTATTATATACAAATATTATATCATGTGACCATTCATCTCAATCGCTATGATAAATGTGAAGGTTGGTTCTCCCCGTCTTTTCCTTTTATTAGTCCTGAAAATAGAACGAACAGTGAGAGAGATCAAGATACTTACTTTCCTATCACACTTATAATATAAAAATACCGACCGCGCTTACCACTGAGCGAACACTTTTTTTTTAAATAATTTGTAAGACAACCGTGTAGCCTTCCTGAAGATAACGCTTGTCCATAACTATTGCAGTAATACCCAGGAACTCGCTGCTTTGCGCTTCATTACTTTGAGACTTTCGATGGTTAGTCTCAACAATCGTGTAATTTCGCTAGCTGTAGTACCCTTTTAAACCGGAACATAGTAATGTTCACACACTACTGCTTTGCGACAGAATATATGATATATTTCAAAGTTAAAGCAAATCACGAATTATTAATATATTATGGGTATTATATGCATATAGAACAAATGCAGCTAAGGAAAGGCCTTTGCTTTTAGGAAAGGTTACTGATGCATAAAGGTGCATTGTTCATTGTAAACACTTTAGCTTTCATTGTGTTCACTCTATGTAATAATTATGAACGCAGCCTACGAACTGCAAGCGAGAGAGCTTATTGTTTATCTCTCTAGCACGCACTCTCTCTCTCTCTTTTGCGTTTTCGAATTGCGATCACAAATTATAATGATTTAAGCCAAACCCGTTTTATTGAAAAATATTGTCACATTCGACAACCCTAAACACAACAGTCGTTTTAAAGAGATCTGTATTCTCTTATCCGTATTGAACTCAAATCTCTACAATAAACCGTCGGCAAATGTAGCAATAGGTACTCGTCAATACCGGATGTATCTGATTTACTTATTTTTTCAAATTCAATTTTAAAGTTATGGACATTGCTCTGTACGAGTATGTACTATTTACTAGGCGGAGCCATCCATACACTTACTTCGTTCAGTTCAACTGTAGTGCAGTGTATACACCTCGTTTCATAATCATCATCAGCCTATCGAAGTCTACTGCTCTTGGCCTCTCCCAAGATACGCCACTCACCCTGATCTTCCGCTTTTCGCTTCTATCCACCGCCAACTGACTGTAACTATCTATGCTTAAATTTAGCGCTCATTTAGCAGAGATTATACATTATAGATTCAAGATATTTATTGCTTTCTAGATTTGTAAATACAAAGTAGTATATGGTACACAATCAAATATGGATTTTTAAATGTCATATTTTTATTGTAAATTTATTGTGGAGATTTACTACGTTTCTGTCAGGAATTTATCGATTGTATAATACGCTATAAGGATAAGATTTTGTTTATAGTGATGATTCACTTCAATAATTGAGTTTGTTCTTGTGAGAAATGCTTGTCCACTTTATGTCTGTTCACAATCTTTATCGCATTAATCTAAAATACGGAATCGGGGTCAGTTTAATCGATTGTCTTGTTATTTTTTTTTTTTTTTTTTTATAACGGGTCTACTTTGTTTTAAAGTTTCGACTGAAACCTCATTACGGTCATCGGTTTATGCAGTTTTTTTTTTCGCTGTCCGGTTATTTACCAGAGCGAGACCGTGGTGTACCGTTTCTTGCTATGCTTGGTGGATGCTTACTTGGTGATTAGATGGTGACCAACCGACCGGCACTGCCATAATGAGATCAGTGTAATTAGCAATCGTATAAGATGGCATCAGGTCGATCATATGTATAATATATAAAAAATAGTGACAGAAAATATATTATGGTAGAAAAGTGTTGCTTAAATTTTATTTTATATTAAAAAAATTGTAAACTTTATTGTATTAAAGTTTCTTAAAAAGTCCTATCATTACTTTATTTAAACCTTTAAAAAAAATTAATGTTTGTTTTTTTGTTTCAGGTATGTAACGCGTGCGAGTTTTAAAAAAAAATCTGTTTCGTGAGTAGAGGACCAAGTACGAGTAATGGTAAAGTTAAACGAAAACATACTACATAATGGGTCTACGGAAAAAAATAGTAAAAAGGGGGAAAATAACTTCACCGTAATAGTCTTTCTGGTCGTCATCCTAATTAACCAACGAAAGAACATTGGGATAGCGAACCATTTCACCAAAAAAAAAAACCAAGCATGTCGCTCAATCCGGTCTTCGAAATACTACTTCATAGTATTGAAAACCACTTAATCGTGCACAAAATAGGTACTATTTTTTTTAACTAAAAAAAATGAGACGAACTATACGCTTTCCTGATGGTAAGACATAACGCTTGACCATGGCCATTGCTGCGATACCAACAGAATTTTAAGTAGCAAAACAAAGTTCAAGGCATCGCTGCTTTGACGCTCATTACTTTGAGACATTCGATGGTTAGTTTTAACAGCCCAGTAATTTCGCTAGCTGCAGTAGGTACCCTTCAAACCGGAGCACAGTAATTACACAGTATTATTTTATAGTCTTAATAGTAACGAGTTTTGTGAAATAATATTATATTTTGTGCGTGATACTATTTCTTAATGTTTAGTGCGCGGTTGCGCGACCACTCGCGTTAAAATATGGTGGTGGTTATGTGATAATGAATTTTTCGATAGATAAGATATATCATTATAGGTGATACCTATTAATAAATTAGGCGATATAGATATCAAAGACTGAATATCGGCTTATAACAAGCTACACCGTTCCTGTCCTTCAGTTTAAGATGTAAACAACTTATATCTACCAGATGGAGTGACACAAACACAGGCATTTTTGTGTCACTCCATCTGGTTAAACACGTTTATCCTATTAAGTAAAATTAACATTAAATTTTTATTAGCGTAATATTTAAGTTACTCGGTCCTCGTGAAGCAATGTAGGAACTATTTCGGAATGTAGAAAGTGTCAACACTGTCACGTTATAATTGTCACTGTTCTATAAAAATGTCGGATATGGACCGTGGGAGTGGCAGAAGTTATAAATCACAGTTTAATTAACAGTTGCATCTATACTACATCAAACAAAGTTTTAATACAGCAATAAATTCCAACGTGTCATGTATAATTCGGACTTTAAACAAACATCGGTGGTTTGACAAGGAAGTCGCATAATATATATATTAGCTTCTTCGGATACAATAAATATTAGATTATACAAGAGTACGGACTTCTGCTGATTTATGTATAGAACGCGCCAATTTAACGCGATTTTTATACATTTTTATACATACTGAGTAAACTATATACATACTGTAAATACATTCTGATCAATCTTATATTGCAAAGCAACACTATAGAAAAGTGCGTCGCCTCCTTAATAGACTATTATAACATCATATTTCTTTTTTTGGAAGAGTTAAAAGAAGAGTTTAAAAATACAAGCAAAGCTAATACTTCTGCCTAATGTTATGTTTTAAGCCATAACTTTGTCGTAATAAATGGCCAAGGCGTTTCATTTGCGATAACACAGCGGCAGGCCTCACTTTAAGCCTATAAATATAGCAAGGACCATGGTTCTTTGGCCGTAGACGGTCACGAATAGATATTTTATTAAAGATGAACATATTGTCGGTAAACGCAGGTAGGTGGCAATTAATCTATTTTGGTTTTTAAATCTTCCTTTCCTTAAAAAACTTCATTCCGACTATTATAAACATTTAGAATATATATATAAGCCAACCTGGTCCAGCCTTTCTCAAGTGATTTGATCACAAATGGACATCATTTAATTATTTCAATATATTTATATGTCACCTTACTCACTTCTCATGTCATCTCATCTTACTCACTTTTTATGTTATCTTATCTGCTCTCAATCACTTCCTATATCATCTCATCTCATTCACATCTTATGTCATGTCTTTTCACATCAGCTTATCTCATCTCACTTACTTCTGATTTCATCTCATCTCATTTCATTCACTCCTCATGTCATCTCATCTCACACACTTTTTATGTCATCTGATCCCATCTCACTCATTTCTCATGTCACACTTCAACACTCGTCACGTCACTTGTCATCACTTTAACGTCGTAATTTGGATTGATTATGAAGATACCGTCTACCGTCTAGCTTATAGCGTCTACTTTTTTACCCGGAAAACGTGAGTGAAACCGTGTTATTCATTTATATAATAAAAAAGCGATAGTTCTTGATGTCATATAGGTATTTTCTTAGAGTAAATGTTACAGTTGTTTTCTTATTGACTGCAATAAAAAACAGCAACATCTTAGTAAGCTTAGATCTATCATCTAAAGCTTTTTAAATTGACCTTAATATGCAATTACTATTTTTTTATTATAGTCTCTAGCTAGACCATCTAGACTCTCACGAACGAGACTTAAACTGCGAGATAATCACCTGAGTATTAAGGCTACTTTTATTGATTGATGAGGACTTCATTAAGATCGTCGTTGATTGTTTAAATAGCTCCACGATCGATATAATTTGTTCCCACGTTTATCATTGGAGCTCGTTTACCTTTTGACTATGTCGTGTTTTCTGATGTCCATGGATTAAAATAAATTACTGAGCATTTTTAAAACGTCATCTAATCAAACATTGTCCCTAATTTAAAAGTTTAATTAAAGGTCTGTAGTACATATCGGTAATATTTATTGGTCATAAATAACAATAATGTTACAGTTTTAATAAAAGTAGCTATACTGTAATTATTAAGTTAACAACAACGAACATGCTTCTATTTCCTTATCGTTAAGCGGCAAAGCCTTTTAAATAATAAAAAGGCCCTTCGCTAATGTTAAAGGAATTGTGCTGTACAAAACGTTATGTTAATTTTTTTTTATTATAGGATGTTCATTCATTATTTCCAGTTGTTTCCCTTCCAGAACGTATTTTTGTATCCGTATCTGGATGCACAATGTTTCCCATTTCATTGAGATTACGATATACAGTGGGTACGATTACTTTAGTACACTCGGTAATACTTATATACTTTTTTATTGTAAATACAGACTTATACACCCAGAACACCCAGATATAGAACAGACATTTATTTTCATACAAATGTTTGTCCTGGAGTCGAACGGACATCCTACAGCTTTTGAAGCAGATATATAACGTGCAAATTTATGTACTTAATAGTTAGATTTTCTTTATCTTCTATTATAGTATTCACAGCGAGCTACGCTTTCGTCACGTCCAGTGGCACAGGTCATCGCTGAATGCACCCGCAAACCCGCAACTTCATCGGAGGTGCAGTTATCGTGTAATTTGCGGGCAGCTCTCACAAACACGTCGGCTATCCATAGTTCCCACGTTATAAATGTCGAGGCGGAATATTTTTTAAAGTTTATTTATACAACAAATAATCATAATAAGCAATGAGATGAACAAGATGCTCTCGTGATTATATATTAAATTTGGGAAAAAGTGTGAGGAAATATTTTTACCTACTACTTATACTTGATAACTAAGTGGTTAACGTTTTGTATCGGTTCGAATCCCAACAAAAAGCTTGAGCTGTCGCGGAGGCAAATATCGTGAGGAAACCGTGGCATGGTGATAAGACACTTTCCAATACTGTTGCCAAGATTTTCAATTTGTAGGAACAAGTTGAAAATCTGTCGCCAGGCACCTTTACTCAAAAGTCTGTTCCTATTCCAGGTTAAGTGGCACAACATCACTAAAATTAAATCATTGTCGTCAGTGAAATTAATATTATTACATTCTGTTTCGTGTGTTATGAAATAAATAAATAAATGAATAACATAGATGAAGTGATCAAGCCGTTATAAGCGGTACCCATAACAAAGTCCAAGACACATGATTTCGGGTTTATTAGACAAAACATTGAACTGGTAGAACTTTAGTTAGAAATTGCGGTATTCTGTAACATGTGTTTTCAAAGCATAACAATCTATGAATTCAGTTTAATCTAAGCAATATAATTAGTAAAAGCGTAACCAGTTTTAAAAAAAAATTACGCCATAAACATGGGTGTAAAGAACAGTTTTAAAAAATAACTTTTGAAAATTCGAGATTAACTGCATTTATTCTTTGAATATTTATTTTAATCAACAAACTGTATACAGCGGGGTTACAATGCTTATTATTAAAATTATTTTGGGATGTCAATGGGCTTTATACTAGCTACGATTTATATTATTATTTGCATGAGTCACAGTTAGTTAAATCTGTAAGTATGTAGAAGTTATAGCGATGAAGTACAGAGAAGTAATTTGTTTCGAAGTAAATTACGTTGCCAATCGTCAAATTCCCATGGAATCATATTACGTGAATGGAATCATGGAACATGGAACATGGAATCTAATTCGCTGATGTCGACAAGTTGGCACGTACTTCGCTCACCTCTGCACCGAGATAGATTAACACATTGCAATACCTATGCTATTATAAAGAGACAAAGATGCAACAGCCTGCTGAGCCTGCATTCATATTACCTTTCGGCTCTTGAAGATATCATACCCTAAGAAAATAAGTATAAATTTTGTAGCGATGATAGCTCAGTGGTTAGTGTGGTTGGTTCACACGCCGAAGGGCGTGGGTTCAAACCCCAACAATAAGCTTGAGCTGCCGGTGAAGAAAAACATTTTTACGAAACCATATCATGGTGGGTTTTTTCCAGTCTGGCTAGCTACCACCCTCAAGTTGAAAATCTGCCGCCAAGCACCTAATAGTGTGTTCTGACAGCCTCACTTAAGAGCCAGTTCCATTCCAGGCTAGGTGTGTTTACTATATTCGACCACACCGCCACTATAGTGAGCTATGGTAATTAGCATCATAAACATTATTAAACCTAAATAGACACCTGCGGCTAAAAATGATTGAGCGTCTTCATTATCGCGACTAATTACCCTCAATTCAAATTTGCTCTCTTGTGGTTCATTAATTACGACTTTGACGTTGTTATGTAAGATATTGGAGTGGAATACCAACCGCGAAGTGTAGAGAATGCATTTTGGTAAATTAAATTAAATTTGTTAATTCAGGAAAAAACTGTTAATATTTTATTTGAATTTTGCTAATCTCTAAATAGTATAAAACGAAGTCGCTGTTTTTGTTTGAAAGTTTGACAGTTGCTCCTTGTAAGCCACGCAAAGGATTTTGATACGGTTTTCACTGTCATGCTTAAGGTCATTGTTGAGGTATGTACCCACTCCTTCCGGCGTGTGCACTGTCCGCGCTAACCACTAAGCTATCACCGCTACAAACCACTCTTATTTGAACTCTTTTGTCAGTTACGTAGTATATAGGATATATCACACACACACATCATCAGCCATAGGACGCCCACTGCTGGACATAGGCCTCCTCCTGGGTAGGGGTTTTGCCAATACTCGCCACGCTTGGTAGGCGGGTTGGCGAGCGCAGTTAGGTATGATTGTTCAAGGAAGACGCTGCTGCCCATCTTCCGTATTACATCCCTTAACCGACTCTTACGGCAACCACGGGTATAGAGGGTGGGGTACAATTCTTACGCCGGTACCACCAAGTTAAATAGTATATATCAATCAATATGAACCAAATACACAACTAAAATGACCCCTTAGAGCTTTCTAGCATCACTTTGACAGTTACCTGTCACTTTTTACCAACGTAGGAAACGATTAAATTTAATTAAACGGTATTTATAGTCTTATCCGTATCTATTAGTGTCACAATCGAGTCGCATTAAAATAAAATCGATTCCCGATTGCTCGAGTTGGGCGTATCTCGAATGATCTCGATTATTTAACCACCTACGCGATTGTTGTACGAACGGTGAAGTAAGTAATTACCGATCGTTATTTAGGTATTGTCTACTAACCATACATGTGCGTTTAACAACCTTTACGCAAAAATGTTTTTAATTTCTTTAAGATTTTGAAAAAAAAGTCCGGCTTAGTACTTTGTTATGAAACTAAAATAAAAAAGGTTGGCTATACATTAACGTGATTATTTATTTAAAGTACATTTCAGTTAAATTTGTATTAAAGAAGATCCTTAGACTTGATTGTAGCCAATTTTATAGGTTATGTAATACAATAGTTTCAAGCCATTGTTTCAATTGCACAATAATTTATCCATGACGCTTTAACTTTTTAATTCCTGTCTTTAAATCATTAGTTACAAGTCTGCTGAAGTTGTGAATATGTATTTCTTTTACGATTGATAAAGTATTTAAAAGAGTCTCATAAAAATATTTTATCTAAATTAACATAACGCGCATTAAACATGCGTTTTTACGTTAGCATCTGATTAATGAAGAATTATGTGCATAATCATTTTTGACAGCAATATTTTTTAATTTTACAGGCTTAGGTTTCTTTACTATGTTGCCGGTTCAGTGCATGTTTTCAAATGTAACACATTATCAGATCGGTTCGTCTGTTTGATATAAATGTTGAAAAAAAGGTGGTTTAAACTTTTGCTACACGTTTGGCATCAAAATATAGAGACATTCTCTAGAGCTCTCTTGACAGAATTGGCAAACAGCCAGCGGTTTTATGCGGTTTATTGATTGATGGACAAGAGTAGCCTGAAGAGCTGCTGTCAGCGAAACTTCATTTTAGTATAGCTATTGACATCTTCATTAACATATCCGTTCTGTACTATTCTATACGTGTGGGTTATGACAAATTTGATACTGGCAGTGTTGTAACATTTAAAAAAAATACTCATGGACAGGCGTTATCTCTTACAATGAGGAGAGCGTCTCGTTCGTCTCATTACTTTAAAATAAAGTAAAACCTGTGACTTTGACTGTGGCTTGGACTTATTTCTTTGATTTAATCTAAAATACTTGAAAATATTGAAACTTGTGCGAGTGAACGATGCCAAAATAGTAGAAGAAGTTTCTAAGAAACTATCCTCCAACTAGTATATTTTTATGAAACTTGAATGAATATATAAATGCATTAAAATTTCACTATCATATAACATCGCCACTATGTGATGTTTGGCTGTTAATGGCGTGACCTCTCGAACTCAACACTCATACGTCAAAAACAATTTGTTTTGATATATGTATAATGTAAAGGTAGAAAACGGATGGTTTGATGTTAGATATAATCAGTTGACTTGAGTCTATCGAATACTTTATAAGAGAATGTAAGGTGACGTGTTATGGTCTTATTTTTGGCCGTCTGTGAAAAATATAATCGCAGCAGGTTTCAGAATGTACCTTATGAAATCAATTGAGATTTTTTATATAAATTTAATGACCTATTGCAGTGGTACCCAGAACTATGATTAACAGAACAAAGTTCTACATAACAGAAGGAACACAGAAAAATCAAATCACCGCATCGTCATATTTTTCAAAACTTGTTACTTCAGGTGTTTATAAACCTTTACAAAAAATTTCATAAAGTGTTGAATTATTTGCACTAGTGTTTGTAATATAATGTGTTAAAACATATATTTTAGTGTTGCTTTTAAAACTCTGTTAAATGGACATGAACTGGACTTGACTGTGACTTACTTTATATGACTTTGACTGTGATTAAGACTTTTTTACTTTGTTATCCTGAGACACTAGATAATGAAAACTACATCACACTGGTAGAATGAACAATGTGTGATGCCAGAAGTAAAGAAAAAATATAATGATATTGAGAACAGTTGTGGTTTAATTAACATGAATGATATATATTAGTAAGTTAACTTGCATTTTTGCGGCAATATATGATTATATACAGCTGGTAAAGCCTCTGCTAAAATTAAGCTACTATAATTCAGTTCCGCTAATCTTGGTCCCATAACAATCATGTTTTACGGACGTCCGATTTTGATTGTTATAGAGTAACTAATTAGCAACTATCAGACAATCGTGACTGTAAACCATTAGTGGAAAGCTTTTCTCATCTCTTCACAGTCATTAAAAAACCCAAGCGATGTCTCAATCGAACACACCATGTATCCAACTCGTGGTAACATTAATGACGCGACCCCATGGTGACCTCGAAACTCATTCGTCAAAAATAATTTCTTCTACCACTATCTAATGATCAAGAGTAAAACTTTTAACTGTCTGTGGATTTGTGTGAAAGATTTGGCATTTAAAACCATATTGTTCCTTTAAAGCCAAAACTAAAAAAAACGGCCAGATACGTGCTAGATTTGCGCGCCGACAAACCTACAGATTTGTACAAGTCACAGATCACGGATATCATCTATTGAAGATTTTTACTATGAAAGATCACATTGCTCTAAACAAAAGATAAATCACACTGAATGATTTTTGAAAAATGAAAAAAGTATTTATGTGGTATGTCGACATGGAATGTTTTATAGCTTGATGTATGATAGTTTTGTAGTTAGCGTTGTCATATCGCACGCCGAAGGATGTGAGTTTAAATCCCAACAGTAAAACCTTCAAATTGTAAAAAGCACAGTGTATTCCAGCAGCATCACTTGAGAGTCAATACCTATTCCAGACTAGGTGTGTTAATCATATTCGATTACAACGTAATTTAACATGAGATGCTCTACGGTCAAACACCGAGCCCGTATCAAATAAATTGCCGAGATAAAAACAAACCTAAAATTCGTTTCATGAGAGAAATTTTCTAGATAAACTGCACAAGAATAATATGATATAAAGTCGGTTTATCATTGGCATAATGAGTTTCTAGTGCCTTTTCTAAATACCGTCTAGTTTTTTCTACGTTACTTGTGAAAGTGAGCCCGGTCTATCAAAAAAGATGACTTTAAAAATGTATTAATATTCATTGAATTATTATGCTCCAACATAGAACTAATGGACGCAATTACACTTGTAGTTATTAACCACGGTTATATTATAGTGGATACTATAATAAGCAAGATATTATTCCGGAACGGTGGTATCTTATAAATCACACTATTATAACAATTATGTATGCCGAAATGACCTATACATTCGTATAGGTCATCGACCTATATATTCGTATTCATTACTTCTAAATAAAATAAACAAAGACCCTCAAGAACCAAGAAGACCAAGAAGAGAGATATATCTCTTGATTTTATTATGAAATACTTAAAAGTATATAAATTTACAAATAAAAAACCGACTTCTTGATCCTAAGCTCGAACACGGCTAGGTTTTAGATAGTATGAATTAAAAATCAAACAATTCAACTGATTTTTCATGTAATTTCTTTGGGACCTATCTGAAAGCCTACCCTTTGGAACAAAAAATAATTTTCCAAATCGGTTCAGGTGTCTTCGAGTAATCGGTGAACATACATTAAAAAAAAGATTCCAACAAATTGAGAACCTCCTACTTTTTGAAGTCGGTTAAAAATACTTCACACAAATGCATAGAATTCAATGCCAAGAAAAGAATTCAACATCTCAGCTATTCTCGTTCAATGTGGTCTAAAAAATATAATACTTACACTTTTATTCGTTTATAGAGTTAAATCTTCCGTCAATTAAAAATAAATCTGCACTACGTCATCTACTATCTATTTTATAGATTCTGGTCTGTGAGCATCTCGGCTATAAATTTCTCACATCTATACCATCATACTGCACAAAATAAACATTGAATAACGCCCTATTAGAGTCCCCTACCCTGACTTTATACTCCTACGTGAACTAACGTACTGAATCGCTAAATCTTTTCTACAATACTGGCTTTGTTCTCAATCTATCGACTGCAATACATGTCGAGCCTTCGATGAATATCGAACTAAATCAAAAAGTCGAATTATGAGGAGGTTACCTGTAGACGCTTGCCAGACGTTTGTTGCTGTTCTAGGTCAACGAACCATATCGTGCTTAGGGCCTATCTAGATTTTAATTGATTGAGTTTGAAGCCTTTATACAAGCATAAAATTAAAATAGTATTAAGTACAACAACTTTTGCTAACGTAAATTAATCATGTCGAAACAAATCAAGTAAAGGGAACTTTTGTAAATCGAATAACTTTTTTTAACCCAAAAAAGACACTGTGATCTTGTTAAATGATTATAACATAATGACGCTCTGAGATTTGATGTAGTGAGATATGCCTTCACAACAGTAGCTTAAAGCGAAAAGTCAAAGTTTTGATTAGTATCGAGTCCTGAGAGGTTATTGACCAGCATTGGACTATGATAGGCTAATGATGGTGATGATTAAAGAATGAAAACAAGATTCTAAAACACTAAACTAGTTAGTGTAATTATGTAAAACTAATTTGTATAATTACTTATCACAGACGTCAAATTTTACTCACATTTATGTGACCAAAAATACATTAAAGAAATATTACTTGCGTATTCACGGGGGTAGGAAATTAGTCTGGGGTCCTTGAACCGGCCCCTAACCTACGCGATATAAAAATGTTCGTAGCCTCACACAAGGCAACTTGGAGAATTAGTACTGAAGGTAAAGCAGTATGGACTTAATTTTAAAAAGATGTAAATTAAATTTCGGAGTGCAGTAACGATGCACTACAGACATTTTTGATGAAAGATTTAAATTTAAATTAGAGAATAAAACATTAAATAGAATTTGAAAAAAGTTAGAGAATTTAAATGAAACCTTGGATCGAATTAATAAATTCTTGTTCACATAACTTTTTTTTGTTGATTATGGCATCGCACTTTGTGCATTTTGCCAGTAAGTATGATGATATCATGAAGTATGTTATGAAAAATCAAGTGAAATATATATACCTAGCGTAAAATAATGATTACCTACTTAAAGGAATCAGGGAATTTTGAAAACAACACTAAATAAACTCGTGAACGTCATTTGGCACTACTCGAAATGTATAAAACAAAGATGTTGCCCGCTTCTGTCTTTTTCTCCGCTTACTTCTTAACTTCGCAACGGAATTAGAAACGATTTTGTAAAAAATAAATAGCTATCGCGATCTAGATTTTGTGCGCGTTTCACTACTTGAAAAACGTGACTAATTTCTATGTAATTAAAACGAATTAATTGAACATAATCTCTTGAACTAAAATTGAACGTAATCTGGAAGATGGGCAGCAGCGTCTTCCTTGAACAATCACACCTAACTGCGCTCGCCAACCCGCCTGCCAAGCGTGGTGAGTATTGGCAAAACCCCCCCAGGAGGAGGGCTATGTCCAACAGTGGACGTCCTATGGCTGATGATGATGATGAATTGAACATAATTTTACTACTTGAGACTAGAAAATGTCCTATATTATTTTCCTAAAGTTCTTGCTCTACTGTTGCTATTTATGTAAGAGAATGGTAGGGTGCCGTAAGTCATTTTAACTTCGTAGGTAATTTAGTAGGTAACACATGTTTTACACGTGTTGATAAATTATAGTGCGGTAAAGTTATATTTACAACTCGGTTTTGGAGGACGTGACTCTAGATGGTAACAAAGTCTATGTTAAACGTTTATCTATATTTAAAATTTCTTACCAAGATCAAAAAGATTTTGTTAATGTATGCTTGGTTTAAGATAAAATTTATTATGTTGTTAAAATTAAGTATAAATGTCGAAAACCGCTACTATCATATTATTGTTTTACCAGGTAAAAACACAAAATAAAATGCATCTCTAAATTATCGAAATCTGTTTGTGTCTGTGTGTTTCTCCGGTTACTTTTGCTAAACCAGTCAACGGATTTTGGTACGGTTTTTACTATTATTTCGAGTTTTTTTTTTTAAGTAAATAAACGACACAATCCCATTCCTATGTACTGAAATTCAATGTTTTGCAATAAAAAAAAAATACATTTATAATTGAAATAAATATAAATCACTTATTAAGCATCAAACGTTAATAATTATAAGTATACATTAACAATTAAAAACTACTTTAAAAACTCGGCTAGGTTTTTAGTTATTTTCAATCAAAATACCTAAAGTAAACTAAACCGATTTTCACGTAATTTCTATCAGCAATCTGTAAGTATGTTTTTCAAATAAAAAAAAAGGATTAAGCAAATCGGTTTATAAATGACGAAAACAAAATACACCGGAATTAAAAGTTTCCTCATTTTTTGAAGACAGTTAAAAACGAAAATATTTTAAGGCAGCGTTAATTTTAGAGAAATCTTATGAAGAGCTGCCAATGTAAATTATCTTTAAGCGCGAAAAAGCAGCAACGAGATAAGTGTAGGCACGTCTGACATGTATCTTTAAGTTTGGAGTTTAATTTTCCTGAAAATTAGTTAAAAGTAGGATTTTATTTATGCGAGAAACCTTATTCGGGTTAAGTATTCTTTTGAAAACTTCTCTGTTTTAATGATATTCAAAACGTCACTAGGTCAAATACATCATCGCAAAGCTTTTTAAATAGACGTAGAAATTTTCTCTTTGCTTCAGTTTTACCTTTGGGTTTATCCAGCCACCAAGCTTATTCTAGAAGCAGAGACGTACAAACATTATTTTGTATTTTGAATTGAAAAACTTGATTTTTTTTTGATAAAGTTTATCGAGATTTAAAATCTTGTGGCTTTTAGCTTACAGGCAAAACTATACTTAACTTTTGGTCGAGCAGCTTACTTGGTATTGAGATATGAAACCTATAATATGTCAACAAGACCCTCAACATTATCATCATCAGCATAGTCCAATGCTGGACAGGTCTCTCCCAAGATAGACTCTTCTGTATGTCTTTTTAGGTAGGAAACCATACTTACCTACCTGTTTTTTCAGAGTTCATAATTTTTATTTGAATTCGTTTTTTGCGATAAGTTTACTTACTAAGTGAACTCATAGTGAGTCATCCAACCTATATCGAGAAACCCTATTCTACGTTATTCCAGTTTCTGCAGTACATTAACTCCGAAGTTACATTGTACTACAAAGAGATTTGTCTTTATCGACCAGAATTATCCAATTATGTTAATTCTAATTTCTATTATATGTAAATCGGACCCGTGTTTAGATTTATATCGAGTTGATTACATTAACATCTCATGTTTTAGAATTGTTGTGCTTTCGCTTTATTGTTTGTATTAATAGTTTCAATTAACAAACCTATGATATTCGAAACAAAGGCGCTTTGTACAGGAATTCCAACATCAAACAACTGTTATTTTTCTACCGTCAAATTGCAGAGTCAACTTTACGGTGCTTTACATAAGGCTTTAAACTGTCAGATTGACTGTAGTTGTAAGTTTGTGATATGTCGAAGCAGGTGCAAAATAAGAAAAATGTGAAACAACTGGTAACAAAGAACGGTAGCGACTTACTTAACACCTGGTTGCCTCTATGAGAAGGGTAAACGCGGGCTGTGCGTCAGCTCGTGTTTTTAGAAGCCTCGGATTTTTTAAGACACAAAAGATTTTCTTTACAAAAGAAAAGAATAGGTGATGGAGGCTTTTGGCTACAATGTATAAGTATTGGTGAAGCACAAAACAAAATTTGCATTTTGATTTTCTTATGAATTCATTTTTTTTTATGGCTGACAGGCTAGGTGTTTGACCACAGCTCACCTGATGTTAAGTGACGGTGTGGTCGAAGATGGTAAAGCACACTTAGCCTGGAATGGAGCTGGCTCTCAAGTGAGGCTGCCGGAATACACCGTTAGATGCTTGGCGGCAGATTTTCAACTTGAGGGTGGTAGCTAGCCAGACGAGTACCTACTAGAAAGTACGCTACCACCACGCGAAATCACACTCACGCAATCTTATATTATCCTTCTGAAATTAAAGTTTTTACACTATCTTAATAAAATTGCAAATGTTATGACAAACCTAAATCTAGAATGCCATCAACAGCTGCGCAGGCCCAAGCCACCGGTGGCTAAGGCTGCAGAGTGAGAAACCTCCTAACAATTCGTGGTGGGTCAAGGATCTGCCTTATGAACTGGATCATTGATCTAACCGCCCCACGCGAACCTCTTAAAGTGTTGGTCGAGGCTTTTCGCTATAAGACCGACCACCGTGACAACTATTTATCTAGACAATGATCGTTAAGAGGATATCCCATATAGCGATGATATCGTTTATGCTTTTATTTTTGTTTTGGGCGTTGAAAAAGTAAAGTTGCTTACACATAAAAGTTATTGGGAGAAACGGGTAAAAATATTTTTTACAGAGCGTTAAAAAGGCTGTGTAAAAATAAATCAATCTAGCTAAATAAATTTTACGCGTTAATGCATTCGTCGATAAACATATGGGGTCGATTCAACTTGAGTAATGCTTTGGACTAGTCCAAAATTACAAGTTTCGGCTTGATTTATTACGTGTCACAAAATACCTATTACTTGGTCTATGAATCACTGGCGTTGTTGTCTCTGCTGTTCTAGAGGTCGAAAAATTTAAGGGTAGCTTACAATAGTAACCAGGCGGAACGAAAATGTTATTTTTCATATGAATCATTTCAAAAATTTTTTTTCTAAGAACCAACCTTGTACAGTTAATTTTAGAAATCCACGGTTTCATATAGAAATATAATATACATTTTAAAAAACCTATATATATGTATATACATTTATATAAATCATACACATATGGATGAAATGACTGAAAATTATTCACAGTGATTGTACAATGAAATTGGTCCACGTAACTCAGTAGTATGCCAAATAATATCTGGTCAGCTTTCCATATCTATAAATTAGTAATATCATCTCCACGCAGTTCAACTGCAGAGCGGTGTATACACCTTGTTCAATACTACACAAAAAATGATGGGACAAAATTGAGAATTTCTAATATGATTCAAAACGATTGATTTGGTCAATTTTTAAATTAAAATCTATAGAACAATCACTTAACTAATTAGTTATATTGCACACATTTCTTTATTGTAAAGTTCCATGCAAATAAATAGAATTCGTTTTATAAAATGTATATTTCTGTTTCATAAATGATTCCATTTTTCCTTACACTTCGAGACAGGAACTTACCTTAACAAAGGCTACTAAACAAATCAGGTTGACTTAGTAGGTACTAATCTTTTACGAATAGGATCATCAATATAGGTATTAGGTATCTACTATTCCAAAAACGGTTAAAAATTACAATATTTATTCAGTTATTCTATTACTTTCTTTTTTGTTTGATAAGTTTTTGACCTCTATTAAACAACAAAGGCTCGACTGTTGACGCTCAAATGAAAGTTTTAAATCGAAACGTGAAATAAAATAAGAATAAACGTAATTTGATCTTCGTAGGAATGTGTAATTTCATCCAATTGGTTGTTTTTTGCTGGACGCGTTCTACCTATCAACAGTTACTGCAGTAACTCAACTGAGTTTTTAATTATTAATTTATTTAGAATCAAAGTGATAAAAGTCAACTTATGAACCTATAAATTCAAATGAAGTCAACAACCTCTGAAGTCGACTTATGGTCATGGTCTTGATTATATATATATATTGTTTTGAACGGAACTGTCTGAAATGTCCTACGATATTTAAAATAAAGACATTTAATGTCTCAAAGTAATCAGCGTTAATACAGCAATGTCTTTGTTTCGTTACTGAAAGTTCTGGCTACCGCAACAATAGACAGGTGTTATCTCAGGAGAGCGTCTCGTTCGTCTTTTTACTTTTACACCTATTACAACTTAAATAATCCACAATTTTTTTGGTTTTTATGTAAAAAAAAATGATAAATCTTTCAGGAATGACCAATGCAGCATTATCGCCGTGTGTGAAACACCGGGCGCTAGTAATAAAAAAGTCCCGAATGATGTATAGATCGAATCAGTTGATCATATTAACCTTTAGCGTTTGATATGATCTACTGATTCGATCTATACTGATGTCCAGCTGTTATGTGCCTTTGTCGACAACAACAAAACGTAAGGTGATGATTGTTCGAAATTGGTCAATTATTAGCGGACCTCTATTTAATTCGAGTTTAAATTTTGGTTAATGAAAGTGAGAGGCGCCATTATGACAAGTTTGACAAAGAGGTTGCGTAATTGTTACGAAGTTTAGTTATTTTCCCAAACCATTGGTAACAATACAATAAAAATGAGGGCGTGACGATGACGTCGTGGAATTTTAAAGCTAAATTAGAATATCGCGAATTTGAACATTTCTTTATATTACAAGTAGGTACCTACTTATGTACAATTACAAGAAAAAGATTTAACTCTACATTCATCAAAGTCAATCTCACTTAGTGTCATCATTATCATGTCCAGCCGTAGGTCGTCCATTGCTGGACATAGGCCTTCCCCAATGACTTCCATGAAGACCGGTTGGAAGCGGGTCGCATCCAGCGCGCTCCTGTGGTCTTCATTAGATCATCTGTCCACCTTGGCGGACGTCCTACGCTGCGTTTGCCGGTCCGTGATCTTCATTTCGAAACTTTGCATTTAATATCAATATCAATTATTTTTGGCATACGTCTTTAACGAAACCATCAAAAATCATTTAAACAAACTACCTAATCGACTGATTAAGACTTCATTGTAGGCTTTGATGAGTATTTTTTTAATTTTCATGTAAAAATGTCATATACATTATTTAAGGGCAAAATTTGCAATCGATATTTCCGTAAGAGTTATTACCGACTGCAAAACGCACTCTCCATTACAATGACACGTCCAACTGGCTTGTAATACCTTGTGGTAAAGATAAAGAAACAGTCGTAAATCCACGTGAGACATTTCCACCAATGTTCAGGGCCGGACTTAGATAATCAGGGTTCCTTATCACGGGACCGTAAAGGTTCCATCTATCAGGGCATTCAAGGTGAGGCGCCCACAATTATACTTACTCAATATTGGTTATGTTCAGCATTTTTTTTGGAATTATATATTAGGTTTTTCTATTTAAAAAATTAATAAATAGAGCGATGGTTCCAGCCACTACATAGGTCGACAATCGGACAAAGTACAAAATTAAGTATACAATTTATACGTACAACATAGATGTAGCGATGATATCTTAGTGGTTAGCGCGGTCGCTTCACACGTCAATGGGCGTGGGTTCGAACCCCAACAATGAGCTTAAGCTGTCTGTGTCGGTAGGGTACTTTCTAGTACTCAACTGGCTAGCTACTACCTTCAAGTTGAAAACCTGCCGCCAAGCACCTAACAATATGTTTCGACAGCCTCACTTGAGAGCCAGTTCTATTTCATGCTAGGTGTGTTTACCATATTCGACCACAATTTCACTTAACATCAGGTGAGCTGTAGTCAAACACATAGTCTGTCAACCATTAAAAAAAGACGCGAAACAGTAGCGTATCTAGTAAGACACAGGCAAGTATCCGTCTTCATATATTGGACAGAAGTGAAGTGAAGTCAACTTTATCATAGAATAAATCGTACAGAAAAATAATGTCATACTGCTCACACCTATAGTTCTAGCCTTGTGGTCTAAATTCCGACCTGCGGGGACCTGTAAAGTAGATTTACTTGTTACTATTGTAGCGAAACGTGGCCACAAGCAATCAGCGTCGAAGGAAAACTCGCAGGAAATCAATAACTACGCGCATTTTATCTGACCGCAACTCCTTCTACAAATCAACCATGCAAATTGGCTCGTTTTTTATTCAAAACTTCAAAGGGTAAGCTTGGTCGAAGCAATACACACGCTGTAAACAACCTGTATCTATTGATATATGTATACAATGATAGAACACACTATTAGAAATGATACATGAGGATATTTTTATAGGCAGTTATGTTTTGCTAAGAAGGGCACTCCGACGAAATCATCATTGAATTGGATCTTGTTTGTCTATTGACAACCCTGTTGGCCCATTGGTAGTAGATCTGCTTTAAGAGCTGCAGGGCGTGGGTTCGATTCCCACCCGGGACAAACATTTTGTTGTATAAACAAAATGTTTCTTGTGTCTGGGTGCTCTATGTGTATTATAAGTATGTATTTATAAAAAAAGAAAAAAGAGTATTTTAATATTCTATCAGTTATCTGACTTCCATCATACAAGTTTTGCTTAGTTTGAGGTCGACCCACCCTGGCTTCGCACGGATATGTATAAACTTTCTGGGGAAAATCTTTAAATGATAGTAAAACCGTATCAAAGTCCGTTGCGTAGTTTAGAAAAAGTAAGCGGAGAAAAGACAGACGCGAATAGCGACATTGTTTTATACTATTTAGGGAAAACCAACAGTTACAATAGCTGGATATACATATGTACTATTAAAAACGTTTTAATTTTCAACGCGTTAGCAATAGTAAAAAAGCTAATCTTTAATGTTGACTGTCGCTCTTTGTTTGATTTAATTTTTGATAAATATTGAAGTTTATAATTAAATATTTATGTATTTTTATTATTATTATCATTATAAATGTAATGGTTCCTATATACAAAATAAACAAAACCTGCTATTTTTGAATTGAATTGAAAAGATCTAAACCCCTTTAATCATCGTGTTGATTGCACGTAAAGAGGGCAGTAAACAGCAGTTTGTCATTGACACTGTTAAGTTGAAATTGCCCGTGAAAGTGTTAAATCCGTGCTCCGTATACAACCTAACGTATTGCCTTTCATTCGAAAACGAAGAGCGGTTTTCTCCTGTTGTTCCGCGTATGATAAAGTTACGCGGTCTCATTATAAGATGATAGTGTTACAGTGTCATTGTACTGAGTGATATATCTTGTATATAGCAATGGAGATGCATAAGAGTATTTATCTGTTACCATATAATAATGACACAGATTAGAGAGAAAAAAAAACAGGATATATTGTAGAATAAGTGAAGACTACTTGGCCTTACAATTTTTCTTGTCTTACAATGAACTACACGCACACAAATATCTACATATATTAATGTATGTGTGTGACACAAGGCCTTGATTGATATTTGTGTACTTACGTGCATTACGTATAAGGCAAGCAAAACTTTTAGATCCAAATATTTTTTTATATAAATGTAATAAGATGATGTAGGAAACACTCTTCTGGTGGTAAGAGCTGACGTTAGTACACGACCATTGCAGCACTACCGACCACTTTAAACAACAAAATAAAATACATAGCATCGTCGACAATTTTCCATCTAATGGAATAGTGTTGGTCTCTTAAGCGCGCTATCTTTTCCAGTTTAGAAAATCGCGCTGGATTAAGAAGAAGAATAGCTGTTTCGCTTAGCTCAAAGTGTTCACTGAACTGGCGTCTAGCCTCTATAAGTGGCGAAGCACCAAGTACCGGTCATACTTCAGTCTCATCCACTGCTTTCCTGCAGTCTTCCAGTTCCATTCCAGGCTAGGTGTGCTTTACCATCTTCGACCACACCGTAACTTAACATCAGGTGAGCTGTGGTCAAACAACTAGCCTGTCAGCTATAAAAAAAAAAGTCTTAATAATGTTATCCAATCAGTAGCTAGTGCTCTAAACCGTAGATAGTTTTCTGTTCCGTTCGTTCTGTCATAGTTTTGGGGTTTTTATGAAATCATACTCTAACTATCGAAAGTTAAAAAAACTGTCTGGTGCTAGCGAGCTTGTCCTTATTGGAGACGTCAATCAGCTACCTTATATCGACAGAGAAAACATCTTCGAAATGAGGTACCATCGCCCAAACCTGGTTACAAACATCAGTCAGGAGTTGCTTTGCACACACAGGAACCCAATGGATGTTGCGTATGCGCTGAGGGAAATATACTCCGGTATATATTCCTCAGCTCCCCGTATTAAGTCTCTTGAGCAAAAACGGTACAAGGGAGTGCAAATACCCAGCACCCTCCCCAACACTCTTTTCTTAGTGCACACGCAGGAAGAAAAGGAAACCCTCATCAGCCAAGGTTATGGGGGAGGCACGGGGTCGCGCACTCTTACCATTCATGAAGCTCAGGGGCTAACGTACGAGTCGGTAATCGCCATAAAGACCAAGCCAAGGATGAAGCTGCACGAGAGCGTGTCGCACGCAGTCGTTGCAGTATCACGGCACACCGGGACCTTCGTCTACTACGCCGACGATATTGAAGACGATGCTATCAGTCGGTTTGTGCGTCGAGCGTCGGCTGCGTCGCCGAAGACCATCAAAGAGTACAACCTGCAGATGGCCATTAAAGACCGAAACGTGGCGGTGATGAGGGCCCTGGGCCGAGAGGAGGCGATTTAAATTCAAATGTAAATTGTTAATCTGAAATTAATATATATTTGTTAATGTAATTATTAAATGTAAAATGAGGACTGTGTGTATTCCTCGAGCATTCATGCTCACCATCGAAGGCTCCTTCTTGCGGCGGCGTCGTGTGTCGGGTCGCTCTCTTCCCTCAGATATGGTTGAGGAGGGCGATGGCTGGCACATGCGTCATACTCGTGATCGGGTGCTGCTTGCGGGTCGCTGGTCTGCTCGCGGTATACACACAATCTAACATTTTATCCCTAGATTAAACTCTAGATTAAGATTAGTTTGACTAATATTCCTCTTCCCATATTGTAAAAAAATAAAAATAAATGTTTTTCAAAGTTGTCAAAGGTCACGGACCCCAGTGTCTGTGGAGAGTAATGTTAAAATAAAAAAAAAATAAAAAAAAAGTTAAAAAAAAACGAAAGTTGAAAAATGAGCGTCAAAGAGTGATGCCTTTTTGTTTCGTTACTCAAAGTTCTGTGTATCGTTGCAATGGTCATGGACAGGCGTTATCTCTTACCATAAGGAAAGCGTTCATCTCTTTACTTTCACATAAAAAAAAGCAATTCCAGCTTCCTCGTTAAACTGTACCATGCTAGCTGGTTGGTAGGTACAACAGGTGATCAATTTACACCAGCGACGCTGTCGTCTTTGCCACCTCGATCAATGTCGCGAGTTTATAATAAACCTTTCGGAGTAATTACTGGCATTTATACTGCCCACACAGTATACTTGAGACGTGGAGACACATAGATTCTTAGTTTGTAGAGTGGCCATTAATACAACTGACACTAGATAAAAAAAAACAATAATATTAAGGATACACGTAACACCTATTTAAAAAAGTGTTACATACGTTTTTTTGACGCAACAACAGATCAAAGTAGTTTTTTTTTCAAACAGTAACAAGAACTGCTCTTTTTAATAAAAGGCTTATTAGTTGATCAAAAATGTTCTTTTTTGCCATAAGTTCAAATATCTAATAACATAACTGGACTTAATAAACCTATGTTTGTTAAAAGAGATTCAGTGATGGATGATTTGTCTTGTTAACAGAGGTGTATCTTTGTCTGTCTGTGGCGTATTAGCTCTCGAATAGCTGAACCGATTTTGATTTAGTTTTTTATAATTTTTAGCTATGACTCAAGAAGAACTCGAAATTTAAAATTCTGTTACTGATGTCAGTACTTTTAAATTTTTTGTTCTTGTTGTCAAAAAGAAAAGTTGATCTGAAAATGAAATCTTTTTAAAATAATTTCACATTTAACTTCATCATAACATCATGGCAAGGTTTTTGTGTGACCAGTTTAATCCATCATAATTCCAACTTACTTTAATTAGTAAAACCGTGACTGGACTCATTATGCCACCGCCCTAAACATTCCTAGGGCTCTCTCACAATATAATTAGCCACGGAATACTCTGTTCTGTACGATTTGGGGGCGACGCGTGAAGTGCGTTTGTCAGCCTCGAGGCTGGCAGCAAATTGGTATAAGTCTGATCTTCATTTATATAGCCCGACCCAAACAGTTTGTCATTCTGTCTTTTATTTTATTTTTTATTATGTCTGACAGGCTAGGTGTTTGACCACAGCTCACCTGATATTAAGTAACGGTGTGGTCGAAGATGGTAAAGCACACCTAGCCTGGAATGGATCTGGCTCTAAAGTGAGGCTGCCGGAACACACAGGTACTTGGTGGCAGATTTGCAACTTAAGGGTAGTAGCTAGCCAGCCGAGTACTAGAAAATACCCTACCACCATGTTATGGTTTCCTCACGATATTTTCCTTCACCGGAAGCTCAAGCTTATTGTTGGGGTTTAAGCCGACGGCATAACGCGCCAGCGATGATACCCACTGAGACATTTTTGTAACGATAAAAATGCCGTTGGATAAAACACAATTGTTTAGCTATACAGGCGAAATATTCGATCACATTTTCACTTTTAAATACAGGCAAACCTGTGTTACCATTTCGTAATAAGTTAATTGCCGGCTTTTAAGAAACACACGTGCGTTTGAGAATGCATAATGCTAAACCACTGTTAATTATATTTGAAGCAAGCTAGCTAGCATCTTGTCGGCTATCCTATAATTAGTTGTGGGGAAAGTGCGTGAGCGTAAATTGTTTAATTGTAATTTATGTACTAAAAAGGTTTGCTTGCGCCACACGCAATGCGACGTGCGCTCAACATCCTCATTAGATATCTACGAACAGAGATTTAAAAAACTAGTACAGATATACATAATGTTGCGAATAAAATGGGTGAGGATTCATTAGTGCTACTGTTGTTACTTGATATAAGGGAATTACACTCACACAAATAACTTGATATGATTGCGTGACGTAATGCTTTGTTGAATTATCTATTGTTACTCCTCTTTCAAGCGAAATTTTGACTTTGGATATTCAACTAACCTACAGCGAAAGTTTCTGAATGTGTAAAGTGTGTTTGTTACTCAATCACGCAAAAATGGCCAAACGGATTTGGATAAAACTTGGCACACATATATTTTATTACCTGGTTTAACATATAGGATACTTTTCATATATGAAAAATGTTAGGTTCCTGTGGGATTACCAAAAATGTTCAAGGGCGCTATCACTACCCACCACCAGATGTCGTTAAGTTTCACAATACATAACAGTAATGACTATTGTACTTATGATTTGATGACATCTGACAATGTCACCACCACATTTTCTGTTAAATTCCACGCGAAGTCGCGGGTAACAGCTAGTTATTAATTTATAATGGTAGCTACCTCGTTCAACTAGGTAGACTCTATATTACCATTTATATATAGATATCTCATTGTGCCCTGAACATAACTGGCATAGCAAGACGCAGGAAGTTACCGCAGATGAATCAATACACCGCCATTGCGGCTTCGGTCCGCAGTCTGCTTCTGTAAAATCCTGACAATAAGGACGCAATATTTCAAGTTGAATATCACTATTAATAGAATAGCTGCACCATTAAACGGGGTGCGACGTATTTGTGCGAATAAATTTTGGCACAGTTTCATTTTTTTTTTATGGCTTGCATGCTTGTTGTTTGACCACAGCTCACCTGATGTTAAGTGACGGTGTGGTCGAAGATGGTAAAGCACACGTAGCCTGGAATGGAACTGGCTCTCAAGTGAGGCTGCCGGAACACACCGTTAGATGCTTGGCGGCAGATTTTCAACTTGAGGATGGTAGCTAGCCAGCCGAGTACTTAGAAAGTACCCTACCACCACGCTATGGTTTCCTCACGATGTTTTCCTTCACCGGCAACTCAAGCTCATTGTTGGGGCTTGAACCCACGCCCTTCGGCATGCGAACCTACCGCGCTAACCACTGAGCCATCATCGCTACAAAATACAATACATATTAGTTATATAATCAAAATTATATCTATACATGTGGTTTTCGAATCAGGTCCTTTTTATTTCATAGTCCACCACGCTGGCCAAGTGCGGGTTGGCCAGTTCCATTCCAGGCTAGATGTGCTTTACCATCTTTGACCACATCGTCACTTAACATCATGTGAGCTGTGGTCAAATATCTAGCCAGTTAGACATTAAAAAAAAATGTGTACAAAATCATATTTCTATTTATTGTTATGTCACTTACATGTATATATTTTGTGTTATGGTCAAGTGACTGTTATTTGTATTGAGTGATATTTTGATTGTTATGTCCAGCGTATTTCTATTGACATATAATCAGTATTTTTAATTTTCAACATAATATTACTTATTTGTATGTTCAAAACTTAACTTTTGGAAGCAAGAGCTAGCAAATTAAATTAGCGTTTCTGCTTAATGATGAATCTAAAATAGATTGTATCTTTGCCAGCATCCTTCGGGCATTTAACTGCAACTAATTCAGGTTAAAATATGAGAATCATTTAACTTATCACCGACGCAATCTAGATTCTAGGTCTGTTTAATTGAAAACTCATTTGAATATAAATGACTTTACATAAAGAAATGTTTATCTTCGTTCCCTATCGTTTTTCATTTGGCGTTCATTTAAACGCCAGATTTGACATATTTGCTTTGCCACTAGGGAAGTAAGTGAACTTAGCAAAATGAGTTACTTGATACGTATTTGTAAGCTTTTCTTACAAAAGAATTTTACAACTAGTGTATAGACTGTTCTTTTACATTGTATTTTAAGTGATGGCAGTTAAAGCAAGCAATCTATTGCGCAATTAAAGAAGTAATTAGGTACTTGGGAACAGCTTGCAGTTATAAAATTCTTTATAAATCAGTGTTGTATTCAAATAAAATGTTAATTTGTTTTATTTTTTATTATAAGCTTTTATTTAGTTTCACCTGTCCCGTTGTCTGTAATCAAATCTTGCAAGCTTAATTAGACCCACTTCTCGATGTGCGACTGGAGTCAAATTTGGTGTAGGTACTCATGTATCTTCGTTGACAATACAATAATACCATGGAGCTAGTCTGATAATGGAGACGGAAGATGGCCGCAGGAACTTCTGAACTAAACAACATAACCGAGTTTGGGCCCGATTGATTCGTCTTGAGGAGTACCTACTCTCTAAAATACTAACCTACTTACTAAAAAGTTAAAAATAACTAAGTATTTTTTTTTAATACAAGCTGGATCTTTATCTTTATCTGGGACAATAGACTATAAAATTAAAAATAAATTCTAGTAAGTATTTGGCGTGTGTGTACTTACCCATATCCTTAAAAGCTTGAGGCACTACCCGTTAAAGGTTACAGGTTAGGTACTCGTACTTACTATTATTATACTGCTACGAAATATGCGGTTTTTTGCGATATAAACGGCTGTAACTATTTTAGGAAAATAAAAAAATGTTACATATTATTATACATTATTATATTATACATAATTATTATACATGTTATAAAGGGTACCTTTTATCCCTAAATAATGTCCCATAAGACGCATCTATACCAAATTTCAAATGGATACGTGTAATAGTTCGTTTTTTGATAATCCAACAGGAACTTAATTTTTCTGATATCAAAAGAATCCTATATATTAATCCAAGTAATAAAATATATGTGTGCCAAATTTCCATATCCGTTGAGCTTGCGTGATTGAGTAACAAACATCCAAACATACAAACTTTCACATCTGTAATATTAATAGGAAGTAGTTAGAGATATTCGTAAGATATATGTAAAATACCTACTTTTGTTTATATATCAATAAAGTTCTTCTTTTCTTTTATTTTAATTACCATTATTATTTCTTTAAACATTAAATTTAAGTATAACTTGACATGGACAAACTTTTAAAAAAAAATTAAACATAGTTTGTAACGGCATATAATATTTATAAAATACTTAAGTAATACCTATTTCCGGTTGAAATGACATCCCAATTAAGTACTGCAATAACTATAAAAGCTAATTTTATATCTCTTAATAAATAACTATATCTTTTAACACTCGTAATCATCTGACTGCGTTAATTAGAGACGGACAATATTAAAACATAAATAAACATTAAAGTTTATGAACTCCATAACGGTTCATAAAAACAAACATAAAAACATAACAATCCGGGTTTAAAGTAAAACAAACATAAAAAAGTAAAAGTTCGATATGGTGCAGCCATTGATTACTTTACTCTGGTCTGAGTCAATAAACAAAATTGGTCCGAATATAACATAAACTGAGAAAGTATTTTTGAAACTGTAAATGTTATTTTTAATTAACAGGCTGTGTTGTATTTTGGAAAATAAAGTAATTGTTAGAAAATTTGACATCTTGGAACTTAAGTCACTAGTACCTTTTTTTTTTTTTTTTTTTAGGTGCGTTATGAGAACTTACATATAAATACTAGGAGGGATCAAAAAGTAGTGAGAATGAAATAGAATATCATGACTATTGATAACTTAATAATTTATTTTTCTAAATAGTCTCCGAGTCTCTCTACATACCGAGTCCAGTGTTTTTCCAAGGCTTTAATCCCTTTCAAAAAAAAAGTTTTGTCTTGGTCCTGCAAAAAGCTCTCCACGGCATCCATTACCTCGTTGTCGTCTTCGTACCTGTTTCCCCTTAAGTATTCTTTTAATTTGGGGAACAGATAAAAATCGCTAGGCGCCAGATCTGGTGAATCAACCAACCAAACAAACAAACCAACCAACCAAACAGTGGTCAACCAATTCGAAGCTAGCTTGCTGAATGGCAGCCATCGTAACTGCCGACCTGTGCGCGGGTGCTTTGTCGTGATGAAACAGCACGCCCCTTCGAAGTTTCCCTCTCCTTTTCTCTTTGATGGCATTCCTCAACTTGGGGATCAAAACAAACCCTCCACACATATCAATACGCACGTTCCAACCTCATTCACTATGGAGGATCTGTTCGTGTGAGTTGGGCAACTCCTTTGATCTGTGTACGATTTACCGCCATCGGAGCGATCGCGCGCCAACACGATCCTACATCGTCAAATACGCACGAACTACCTCTCCACACGTGGAAGGTTGAACGAACAGTTCGGTTTTTGGACGATTGTGTGGTGTCGCCAATAGAATTTCGAAGACAGTGAGTTGATTCATTGTATAAACTGTAATAGAAGCTAAAAAAATTAAATTCAAACATTCAATTTTTCTTTTGACTGATGCTATTTCCAATAACAACTTGATTCGACAAGCAAAACTATTTCACTCGTACCTATTTCGTCTAACTTTTGTCAATTATTCGGTGAAGCCTAACCGCATTCTATTGATTTGTGGTCAGTATTGTCCACTGTCCAGGGGAAATGACCTGTTCCCCTGCACCGGAAGCAAGTCCCCTAGGTATAACGACGTCCATGCGTGTGAGAATAATATTACTTTATCGTATTAAAATTTAATGCATTCTATGCTTTCTTGTATCGTATTTCGGAAGTTTGCTTTGGTAAACACTGGCTTGTTTTATTTCCCTAACCAAATATGTTATGATGACAGAGCTATTTCTTTACATTAGGTAGGGAAGCTTTAATGGGTTTTTAAAGATATTTTTTTCGAGTAAAATATTTTTTGTACTAATTTAAAAAATGCAATTTTTAACGACGGAGCACATTTATCTAGGAGGAACCTGTTAATTTTGGACTTGATTGTATAATTTTCGGGAAATACAGACTCCGGCAAAAAGTTCCACATCCTAACTGTGCGATTAAAAAATACAGAGCCTAAGCACCTAGTGCCGTGGTGGTGCCGGCGTAAGAATTGTACCCCACCTTTTCTACCCGTGGTTGCCGTAAGAGTCGGCTAAGGGGTGTAATCCGGAAGATGGGCAGCAGCGTCTTCCTTGAACAATCACACCTGACTGCGCTCGCCAACCCGCCTGCCAAGCGTGGCGAGTATTGGCAAAACCCCCCCAGAAGGAGGCCTATGTCCAGCAGTGGACGTCCTATGGCTGATGATGTGAAGCACCTAGTGCGCACATGGGGAATGTCCACCATGTATCTATGGGAGACGTTTTGGTCGCGTTCATCTGTCCGTCTGGTAAACAAAGGGGCGGGTGGAACAAGTCGTGCAACTCCAAGTCACAAAAAAATCAGGATTAGGTATATTATGATTGCCCTACAACTTCGCTAGCTGCAGAACCCTTACACCGGAACACAGAAATATGCTCCCAAATACTACTGTTTGACGGCAGAATATTTAATAGTGCTTTGGTACCTATCTAAACAACTTCAAACTAGAAGAACTACCACCAAATTAGAGTGCCTCGTACCAAATATTGTGACTTATTTAAGCAGTATATGAACAAATATTGTGACTTATATTTTTAACAGTAATTGTACTTGTTAGAAACAAAGTTATTAATTTTACATTTTCTTACTTTCCAGGGTGCCAAACGCCCCCAAGAGCAGCATCGGTGAAATCTTCAACTCGGACTCTACTGACAGCGGGAGTCCCATGAAAAATGGCGCAACCCGTCCGCGCGCTGTGCGTGACACCCCGACGCGCCCTCGCGACACACACTCGCGTCTTTTCGGACAGGTACGGGTACGTGATCACCCTGGCTGTTCCAGGTTTTTAAAAAAAAATTGGGGATAGAGGTGCATATATTATAATGCTTGTTAACCATCACCAACTAAGTATTATTTTATTCTGTATTCTCACTAACTAAACCTTTTTTTATTTTTAAAGTAATATTGTTAAGGAACGTTGCTAAGAAACAATCTGAATTCTCTGTGGGCATAAAGAAACTTTCTTATTTCGTCATTACTCATTGCTATTTCTTTATTAACAATGATATAACGTTTCCGATCTTTTTCTTCTTTTATAATTAATCAGCTTGTCTGATTATCTGTCTGTACATCATTGTACTTTTATAGATATTGAAAGAATTTAGTTCCTACCAACAAATACGTAACTGTACATGTCACAAAATATGCATAATCATACCATATCGAATACCATACCATACCATATATATATCACCACATATATATCGAAAACATCAGCTAATTAAGCTTCAGAATAAATTTTCCAATGTCATCATTGAAGAAATTGACAAACAATCTAATTTGTTAAAGTTTGGCAAAACAATACCAATTCAATTAGATGCGAACACGAACACGATCATATCATTGCCCGTCAAGTAGATATCTGCTTAATACTAAAGCCTAACAGTCTGTAGACACGAAAGTCTAGCTAGTTTCGTCTAGCAATCTATGAAGAAAGGCTGAAATTATGCTTCTGTACAAAAGACGAGCTCGTTCAACGTTTATGATCTGCAATTATCAATTATGTAGCACTCTGTGCCATTGGTTCTCAATCTGTGGTTCTTAAAATATTGGTGCTTGCGGCGCGGCGGCTGAGAAATGGCGAGACCAAACTAACTGAAGCTGCCCCACAAAGCACGCTTCTATTTCGGTCTGCAGCATGGTAAAACTAGGAATCCCGATTGGGATAAAAACGTTACTCGCGGGTATAGAGTCCAGTAAAAGACGATTCTTAGTACTCTGGTTAAATGAATCCATAGAGTCACATCCATCTAGTCTCAAAGTAATGAGCGCCAAGGCAGCAATGCCCTGGACTTTGTTTTACTACTCAAAGTTCTGTGTGTCGCTACAATGGTCATGGACAGGCATTATCTCTTAACATCAGGAGAGCGTCTCGTTCGTCTCACTACTGTTACATAAAAAAAAAAACACGGTCACAGCTGAACTGATTACCAAGATAATTAGATGAGTTGTATTGCGTGGATTCGATTATGACCACCTTGAATGTTTGTACTGATATTTATGTGACTAAAATGTCTGTTGTGTGTCTGAATGTTTTTATATGTAGGCTTCGCACTTTATTTTGGCAACTCGATGCCATCGAAATTTCTAACCTTTCTCGTGGATTTCCTAAAGCTTTCGTTTATACGTTGTCCTGACAACTTCCTGACTACAACAACTATACCGTGGTAGTGCTGGCGTAAGAATAGTACCCCACCCTCTCTACCCGTGGTTGCCGTAAGAGTCGGCTAAGGAATGTAATCTGGAAGATGGGCAGCAGCGTCTTCCTTGAACAATCATAGCTAACTGCGCTCGCCAACCCGCCTGCGAAGCGTGGCGAGTATTGGCAAACCCCCCCAAGGAGGAGGCCTATGTCCAGCAGTGGACGACCTTTGGCTGATGATGTGTGATGTGATGTGACAACTTCGAACACAACGAAAACGAAATCAGATAAATCAGGCGATTGGTTCTCAAGTAATGGTTCGTCATACATGTGACAATTGGTATTTATTTGTATAGATGAGTATGTATTTACAGCAAAGAGTAGGTACTTAGATGAGTATTTTATCAGTGACTTGGTTCCCATAGCATAAGATTTGTTTTTTGAGCTAGATAGCGTTGTGTGGTATATTGTTTGATATTAATATTTAATCATGATGATGTCATACTATGAAGACGACAATCAAGCTGATTTTACGACGTTTACTATTTGTCGTCGCATGGTTCGATTGTCATTTGATAATTTCGATTGATAAATCAATCCTCGTGCTTAATGGGCCAAACTCATAATAATGGTAGTTAGAGGCAAAAAGATTGAGAACCATTGTTCTATGATAGAATAATTATAGCAACGCTGCATTGCAGACAAAATTACACGAGCCGTTTTCTTGCCAACTAGAGTGGTATTAGCATGTTTAGAGTGAAAATCTTTTGGTGAACCACAACTGACAATATTAGGTTCATGTTCTTTTTATGTGTAAAGTAATGAGTAGAAACATATAAGTGCCCTAGTGTAGTTGGCTAAAGGGCATAAGTTCAATGCCCACCCAGGATTAACACTTATGGGACGAACATAATAGTGGTTCTGTGACTGGATGTGCTAAATGTACCTTTGTATTAATAAAATAAAAGTATTTAATCGTTATATAAATTATCAATTTTCTTTCGTCGTCGTTTTCCAAAACTTGTGTCTTTTTAAATGTTTATGTAGAAAATAGTGAATTTTTTAAATTAAATTTAAAATTTAAAATTCGCACTTAACCACACATAGCTAAGAACCACCCCAAGGAAACTGGCTTTCAAATGAAAAAAAAAACCGCATCGAAATCGGTCCATCCGTTTGAGAGCTACGATGCCACAGACACACACACACACACACACACTAGAGGTGATCGTTGCGAATCGTATAGGTATAGTTTCAATATCTCGATATCAATGGAAAATCCGATATCGGATTTCAAAGTTAAAATATCTGGTTATTATGATATCTTCGATATTGCCGAAACGCGAATCGTCACTGCATCGATACAAACTAAATACTGTGCTAGTATTGGCTAAAACGCTATATCACAATATCGATAGATACTGTTTGATTCGTCAACCGACCGGTCTCGACCAAATTGTAGCCGAATTTATCCAAAATATTCTGAATACAATCGTGCTTTCTTGGTCGAGAGAATACGCGGAAATATGAAACTAATAAGGACAAATTATATATAATTAATATAATGGTCATAGTTTTAAATGCGCTTATTGAAAAATAATAATGAGGTCAAGGTTCAAAATTGCATTTCATATGTAAGTAATAAGTTTGATGTTGTTGTGGAATGCGGAGAGTGATTTGTTTTCGAATCCAGTGTAGTTACGAAAGTCGAGTGAGCTTAGTATACGCGCGCGATTTTTATTTTCTTAGCAAATTATTAGCTAGGTATTTTGTTTGTACCTAAGTACCTACCTAGTAACCAAAGTTTAAGTAATTCGTTTTGTTTTCTGTTTTATTTGTTGTACGTTGTTGTGTAAATATTTTTCTTATTTGGTTTATTCCTATCATAAAAGTTAACCAATCGGTATCGGTACTTGAGCTACAAGCAGTTATGCATAACGTTTCATCTAATACTAACGAGGGAAAATCAAAATCTACGTCAAATAAAATAACGGCCAATATATAGTTATCAAAATACATAGTTTCAGAACACGATATTTTCATCAATATCAGTATATAGTTTCGGTATCGTATTATCGCATATCGACCCACCTCTAACACACACACACAGACAGACAGACAGACAACTTTTTGCGTCGAGGGTTAAAAAAGGACAAGCTTGTAGTAAAATTAACGCTACTTTCTAGGACTTGGCCGGGCTCGACCAAGATTTACTTAATGTGACGTTAATTGCGACTAATAATATCTACTTTAAAATATCAAAACACTTGACAGTAGCAAACGCAAAGTGCAACGCCAAATACGAAGAAGAAGAAAATCCAAAATTCCCACTAATATCCCATTTTTATTTTTTAAAAAAAATCAAAAATCATAATCAAAAGTCATTTATTCAGTTTAGGCCCTGGTGAGGCACTTATGAACGTTTAGTTACATGTTTGAATCTACCACCGGCTCGTAATTACACTTCAACTGAGAAGACTCCGGCAAGAAACTCAGCAAGGCTTTTTTTTTTGTGGATCTTTCTTTTCATATTAGGTTACAATTTACAGTAATAAATATTAATACATACATTATGCTTACTACAATTGTCACTTAGCCAGGGGGATGCAAGTGCAGAGAGAAGCTACAACAACCATATATTCCTGTCTTCCACGTAATGAGCCACCTTATAGTAGGCTTTGTCAATTAACCTCTGCTTTATAAAATCTTTGAATTTATTATAGGACATTTTAGTTACCTCAAGTGGGATTTTATTATAGAATCTAACGCAATTCCCGAGAAAAGACTTATTAGCTTTAGATAACCTGAATCTAGGTGTCACAATTTTATCTTTATTTCTTGTATTTAAGTTATGGCGACTACTATTAATTTCAAATGAGTTTAAATTTTTCCGGACAAACATAATGTTTTCATAAATGTACTGTGACGGTAACGTTAATATCTTAAAATCTTTAAATCGATTTCGTAGTGATTCGCGAGGACCCAAACAATAGATTGCGCGAATTGCACTTTTTTGCAGAATAAAAATAGTTTCAAAGTCTGCAGCTGAGCCCCACAGCAGTAGACTGTAGGACATTAAACTATGGAAATAAGCAAAGTAAACCAACCTGGCTGTAGCCACATCTGTTATTTGTCTAATTTTTCTAATCGCGAAGGCAGCGGAACTCAATTTACTAGCTAACTTTTCTATATGAGGACCCCATTGTATTTTACTATCTAATGTTACGCCGAGAAAGACTGTTTTATCCACTAGATCAAGTCTTTTACCATCGACTAAGATATGAGTGTCCCTCTTAGCACAATTGGGGAGAGAAAACCTTATACATTTAAAATTTTTTAATTTTAAAACCGTATGCATCATCAATTCTCTTTACCGCCATCAAGAGAGTTTTCACATGACTAGGCAGGCGGAGTAAAAAGTTTTTCATAATAAAAAATCACGATTTTTTTGACAGAGTTTGGTTCCTTTAAAGAAACAAAAAGTCAGCATGACACAAAGTCATTTTGTTTAAAATTGTTTATTGCCAAAATTACAGCAAATTTAAATAAGTACATTCCGTATAAAAAATATTAACGCACACAACAAGCATAATGATAAAATAAGAACATGTAAGAACCAATTCTTTTCCTGTAGCTCAGATATTTATAATAAATCATTATTTAAATTTTTTAGACTGTTAATTTTATCTGCTTTCATACAAAAATAAGAAAAAAGTAGTACAATTGATATCGCGCACACGTAGTATTACCCTGAGACTAGATGGAGTGATGATATACGTAAGACAGCTGGCAGTGACAGACAACCAATAAGTCTAAAATCGGACAACTAAATATGTCCAGCTATGGACTATGATAGGTTGATGATGGGTGTTGTGTTCGCGTATGTCAAGCGAAGTTGATGGATTAAAGAGTCTTTACCACATGTTCTAGAACACATATTATATTCCAATATTTTTTTTAAATCTTTGGTCTCTATATATTTTACAGCTTCATTCATTCATTCAATTTTGGTGTAAATAAAATAATTGGGGAGCTATGGAGTCAATTGTTTTGACTTTGAGATAGTGACAGCCAGATATAGACGTACCCACTGAGTATATTGTTCTTCCAAATTTCAGAACTTGAACTCTGGCGTGATGCCGATGGTGACTGACACGATCCGCAGTCATATCCAGTTCGGCGAGGGCGAGACAAACGGTCACTCGCCCAAGATGAACGGAAGCACGCATTCGACTCCCAGCAGAGGTGAGGCGGATAACCAGGAACACTGTGAGTCGATACGTTGTAGGCATGGCATTCGCACGGAGACGCAGGTCGGATGCGGCACGCATGCGGAAATGGAATAGATCGAAAGCTAAATCACGGGGTTAATAACACTGGGTTCCATAATTGAAAGCAATATTACGAGGCTATTGACACTGGATTCCATAATTGAAAGTATAATTATGAGGCTAATAACATTGGGTTCCATTATTGAAAGCAAAATTAGAAGGCTAATAAGACTGGGATACATTATTGAAAGTAATATTACGAGGCTAATAAGACTGGGTGCCATGATTGAAAGCAAAATTACGAGGTTATTGGCACTGGGTTCCACAATTGAAAGGATAATTATTATAAAGCTAATAACACTGGGTTCCATTATTGAAAGCAAAATTAGAAGGCTAATAACATTGAACCATTATTGAAAGTAGGTAAACGCACAAGGCGAAAAAGAAATAAAATTATATTAGGTATATAAAAGAAAGCATTGGGTTCCATTATCAATAGCAATATCACGGGGCTAATAAGGTTGAATTTAATTATATAAAGTAAAATTACGGGGCTAATAAGGTTAAATTTAATTATCTAAAGCGAAATTACGGGGATAATAAGACTAGGATCCATGATCGGTAATAAAATTACAGGGATAATAAGATTCCCCAGATCCACAATTTTCCAAACCGGGACTAGACTGATGTTCTCTCCTTAAACTCACAAAACAAAATACATACTAAGTTTTGAGTTAGTATATTCATGACAAGTTATTAAGCATTTACCTACTTACTTAAATAAACTTGTTTTTTTAGAAAATTTATGAAATGTAATAAAGAGTAAGCTGTTATTTGTTAGAACGTCAAAGATACGTGTTGTTTAAAATACTCAGAACAGCACACGGTCGTCTTCAGGCTCTTTGAACAGATATATACTGGGGCAATAGCCACTCTGGCTATACCAGAGAACTAAGAAAACAATAGATATTTAGTACGATTCAGCTCTAAAACTATTCCATTTCTCATTCCGAAAGAATCAGCATGCGGAACTGTAAAAATAATTCAGTTTTGTGTGTTGGTTTGCCGTATTCAGCCCACATATTATCACTCGTGCACGCTATGATATCGACGCTTCATTCTTACCTACTACTACTTATACACATATATCATTATCGAGTGTAAAATGTACTTTACTTACCACTACATATTTACAAAAATTACAATGTTGCACCTATACTTCTGGCATTTGATTTAACGGTTTATCGAAATTCTTTTTGCACTATAACAATTTATTTATAGGTACATACCTACTATATAAATTACACTTAACAACACTATCTAGATCTAACATCGCGATAAAACATCATGAGTTCATGCTTTGCTTAAAATGAAGCGTGATTACAAATATTAAAACTAATTCTCTAACATACTTAACTGAACGTTAATCAAAATACAAATATGTCACACACGTATGTATATCAAGGGTGAGATAGAATAATAAATAAGTATAATAGTATGGTAGGACAATAACAGAGCCAAAGCTACAAATTCGAAGAATAAAATTATTATTCAATATGTATGAACCAATCTAGATAAAAAAAAAAAACAAGAACCAATGGAGCCTGCAATTTGATTTAAAAAGAAACTCACTTGTGTATAACTTTATAGTTGGAAACATGACGCTATTTTGAAGCAAATTTGTGGATTCTACGGCAAATATCCCTCTGAAAATCTTCTGAAGCTTTGGCTCTTACAGCGTAGTTCGAATGAAAACCGTTTGTTCTGTGAATGGTCAGCATCGTACTCGCCCCCGAAGAGGAACCCGGTGACGGGAGACGGAGTTTCGGTGCCGCCGCTGCGTCGCCGCCACCCGGCCGCCAATCTGCGAGGTGCCGACATCCCCGACTCCTATCAAGAAGACCTTATCGAGCCCCAACCCACCCACAGATACTTCACACGCGACTGGCCCCCGCGACCCGCCAACTATTATGTCGAGTCCACGACGAAACCCGCACGCAACATCCACGTAACTCCCTACACGCTCCTCGGTTTAAAAACTGACGATCCAGAAATGTGCCACCCAGTTATAAACCCCGATTCATTGTCTCCTCAGCTAGTTCTCGACCGTCACTGGCCTCCTTTCCCGGCTCAACATTATCTCGAACCGACCGAACATAAAGTTCCTTACCATCCTTTGCCACCGTACGCTTTCGTCGGAATGACTTCTGCTCTAGGTGAAAGACCTCAACTTGACTACAAATATGATCCTGTTCCAACTCTGGACGGTCCGATAGATCCATTTTTGATAGCAAACGCTGATCCTCCACCCACATTGTTCAAATATGAGAGAGATGGGCCTATTCCTGATTTAGCTCCGTTACAGACTCGCGTGATCCCAGGGCCTCACACACTCACCGGTTTCCCCCCCATCTTCCACAAGCACGTCCCTGGCTACTTGTTTAACCCAAACCGGCCAGCCGAAGACTTCAACCAAAAGACGTACTATGTAGATTATGTCCGTCGCAGAGAGATGGGTGGGTGTTCAATTTAGACTGAAGGAATGCTGCACCAGGGAGATCCGATGAGCTTCTTGCAATTTTTAATTTGCTTTTGAAAGGACTGTACTACGATTCCTTCAAGTCTTTGAATTAAGCACTCACAAAGTTTTATTATTTGCAGTGTTGAAGAACTTTTTTAGATATGTATTTAGAATATATGTTAACTATTTGAATACGAGCTTGTTTATATTCTATTCCGCTTTTGTACCGTTGTTAAATGTATTGTAATGTATATCTTTCATGTAAATTATTCTTCTTTAGCACGCCTCTTCTTTAGATCTTTCTATAACAAGTCTTTTAGGTAGCTTCAGATAGACAATTTAGAATTTTAAAAAGCCATTCTTATCAACAATTTATTCCGTCACTAACCATAAATCTCTATAGTTAGAGTTAAATTGTAATCGTGTTTTATTTTAGGGTAATGTTTAGCCTACTGCATGAAAATTTCCATCTTTGCCTAATGCAGAATTGAAAAACCTTCTCTTAATGAAAAATTTATCAAAAATTCTCAATTTCTAAACTGGCTGCATAATAAGAAAATTTACATACAAGATGAAAATCTGTCAGTTATAAATTTCTTTTAACTATCTATTTACTCCTCTATGTTAAGTTTTTTGGTAAATTTTCATACTCCATTATCGATAGATAGGAAATCTTTAGAATCACTGTAGACTTTCATTTGATTAGAATGATTCCCCGCTCGGATTTTTGCTGTTTTATGGTGTAGTCTGTTTAATGAATATTTTTATACATTTCAGAAGGAAATCCTATTACCGGTGACGGGTACAAGTCGATGAACGGGCAGATCAACACGGTTACTTCAATAAACGGTAGCAGCCTGATCAACGGTCGCGTGCCGCCTGGCGGCCACTCAAAAGGATTATGGTAGACTAACCCCACCACCGCGCCGACCCCCACCACACCACCGCGATATGTAACAACGACGCGAAAACGTATTTCGCCGTCCGACCTCCGGCAATCACGGGTCGGCAGTACTATTGGCGATCAGTTTTAATATTACAGTTGTGATTCCGCACATAGTATTGCCGGTTCGATTATAATGCATTTATTTCCTATTATTTCTTAAAAACTAAATTCGGCATAATTTTATTAGTAACGTGCACACAATTTCGTAACTTCCATTAAATTCTGAATGGTATATGTTGTTATTCAAATCCTTAGCCTTTCTCAGTAACAGTTTCATTCGTATAATTTTTTAGAATAGTATTATAGATATTTTTGTAATAGTAATTATTCTATATAGTAAACACGTCAGCATTTTGATTTGAAATCATGTGTGGACGCTGAAACGAGACGTGAAAGCTATTATAATGTTTTAGTGATGATTTCAAATTGAGATACTGCATTAATTATAAGATCTTGAAAAATGTACTCTTTCACACTTGTACGAATATGTTAACCCATTGATATTGTGAATTAGGAGTGAGGAAACGTATCAGCAATATACCAAAACGAATAGTGCCTTTATCGGTGTTGAGATTGGAATTCTTAAAGAATCGGGTATAATTGAAACTAGGCATTTTATGTAGATACATGAGCATAAAGATAAAGTGATTATATTATCTATATTTCACAGTATAGAAATAGTAATCATGTGGCACTCGGGCTAAATGATACAAAAAATAAAATGAAAATCATTTTTAACATAATAACTTTAATATTTCGATAATAAGTAAGTAATCTATTCTGGTTTGTTGAATTTCATTTTAATATATCTTAAAATTATTTATAGAGGGTTTATAGATTGCATTTATTTTCTTTTTATACAAGTTTATGACTTTTTTTAGTTTATTTTCTACAAATTTAGTAGGTACCTATACGGTTGCGTTTGGTCAGACAAATCATTCCATTTAATTTTATTTTCCTCTGAAATATAAACATATAATATAAACATGGCTACAGATTATTTATATAACTTTGGCTTTACTTAAAAACGCCTCTGAATATGACGTCAATATTGCGCACTTATGTTATATCCGACTTCGGACAATCGCAATTAAACGTTTATTTATTTATTTTAAGAGTAGTTTTTAAGTAAAATATTTACTTGTTAAAATGCATAAACGGTAAATTTGGTTAGAATCTGATTTGTTTGACGAAACAAATCCCTAATGTAAGGACGGATTTGAACTTTTGGTCCATTATCTGTTAACAATAAATTGGTAATAAGTACGTAACCATAGAGCAGTAGATATATTTATCTTTTAGACTTAGCTTTAGGCATATCATCTTTGTAAAAACGTTTAATAATTCTAACAGTGTATCACATAATCACAGGCCTAACTGTAACAAATGTTAATAGATAATAACCATTATTTCAAAATAAAGTTTTTTTTATTTAATGTGTTTTTTAATTAAATCCAAATAAAAGTAACGCCACAAGGATCGTTGCCTTGCGACGTTCTAAATAGACAAATCAATGGTATGCGACAAGATGCGATGCAATACAAATTCCCCCAACGTGTGACGACTCGTCGCAATCGAAGATAAAACTTGAAGATTGAACAGCCTTCTAATTCATTAGGATTCATTATTCCTACCAAGGGCAAACAATTATGGCACAAAGATTAAAAATGTTTACAAAAAAAAATGTAAGTATTTTATCAGTTATCTAGTCTCATAAAAAATCATAACAGTATAATAGTAGTGAGTAGGTAGGACGTACAAAAGGACTCTAGAACAAAAGTAGTTTAGGTAAAAAAAAACATACCTTTTACGACCATCAACTCGCACGCGCTCATATAATAAAATAATAATGGCATTATGAAATTGAGTAAAATTCATTAGAACATAAAATGTAATATGGCATTAATTCATCTTTTTATATACCTAACTGCCTCTTTTGTTTGGTTGGATTACAATAAACATGTATTTAAAAACACATTACTTATTAACATTTTATTAAATAACAATAATACAATATTTACAAAATTCAACTAAATACATTTACAGCTCATTTTAATTCACTTTCCTCAGTTTGTCCATTATGAATATCTTTGATCTCTTTATCACTCTTTCTAGTCTTCTCTTGTAGGGAAGCAGGAGATTCTATCTCGAAGGTGACTGGTCCATCGTTTTGTATGCTAACTTGCATGTAGGCTCCAAATGCACCATCTGCATAATTTAAAAGCTAATTTGATTAATCAACTTAAATAATAGTCGGACACAAAAGACAAAGCCGGTACTGTACCCTGGGAAGCATTTCCTCCTAGCGCAGCTATATTCAACTTGCGGCCCGCCAGGCTTTTGTAATTGGCCCACCTGGTATTCATTTATTTTCAACCATTTTAAATTTTGCGCCTATCTAAGAAATTGTGCACGCTAAGTAAATAGGTACCATATATAGGTAATAGTAATAACCCTATCGCGGTGTCATGCGTGCGATATAGTCGGAATCCCTTCTGTGTCATATTTTGACGTGGTGTCGCTTTGTTTGCCAGTAGTGACTTGCTTTGAAGTTTCGTCTTTTCTTTTATCTCATAAAACTATTACATAATATGTCCATTGCAATGATCAATGAAGACAACAAAATCAAATAAATACCCGGTATTGAAGTAGTTTTAGGGTTTCGTACCTCAAAAGGCAAAAAACGGGAACCCTTATAGGATCACTTTGTTGTCCGTCTGTCTGTCTGTCAAGACTCTTTTCCTCAGGAACGCGTGGAGGTATCAAGCTTAAATTCATATCAAATACTCAGCTCTAATGTCCTTTGGAGTTGTGAAAAAATCAAACTTCTAAGCCAACACAATCAAAAGATACAAATTTTCGGCACATGCAAGGGAATCAAAACCTACAGGGTACTTCCTGTGAACTCAGAATCTTGAAATTTGGTACGAAGCAACGTCTTATAGCACAGATAAAAGAAAAATTGCGAAAAGCATAAATTACCATTTAAAAAAAATACCATAACTTTTGCTTATATACCTACAAGTTTGTACGGAACCCTCGGTGCGCGAGTCCGACTCGCACTTGGCCGGTTTATCATAGGTATTAAGACTGAATCTTGGATCATTAACTACTCAATCCCCATCACTAACTGAAAGAATAGAATCTGTATGATTGTATCTTAGACTCTTTATGGTTCCAGTCAGATAAGTGATGCCCGTTGAAGATTGGATTGAGTGGCATGTCTTGGGAGAAGCCTATGTTCAGCCGTGGACTACAATAGGGTGATGAAATGATGCCAGATAAGTAGGATAGGTAAGATGAAATTTAACTCAATACCTTTGACTTTATCAGGAATGTAGGCATCTTTAAGCATTTGTAGGAAGTTTTCATAAAACTCTTTAGATTTCTCTGCAGGCATAGATTTGTGGAAATCTGGTTTGTTACCCTGGAATAATTTAAAATAAAGATTATTTACAACAGTTTTGAACTATACAATTTAAGTTTGAAAATGAGGAGGCATATATAACAGTGAGACAGTTTACAAAAATCAAATAATAAATCCGGGTTAATACTTTTTTTATCAAATTTAAAAGCTTTTTTACTGAGGCGAATATATCGCTCTGGTAACGTTACTTCTATAATATAATTCAATATATATAAACTATGCACCATTTAAATTATAAAGCATTCTATTCTTTGATCAAATTTTTTATTTTTTTTGGCTGTGTTCGATTTTGTCTTAGCCAGAATGCTGTTACAGTAACTTAGTGTCCTGTTAATTGTTTATTTAGGACAGTTGTTCTAATTGAAGCATTCCGAGCACACTCCAGGATAATGTGGTGTTACAGGCTAGGCTTGGAGTAATGAACAAATAACTTTCAATACATGCTATTATCTGTCAAGTAGCATATAGCTCACATGGGGACGATCCGATAGCTGCATCGAGTTACAGACTCCCACTCTGCAAGCTTATAGGGTAGGTAAATACCAACCAAACCCTAGAATTTTTGGTGCAAACTCGGCTTCATTTGCAAGAAATTGTCTGTCAAAGTTCTATTTCTCCAATTTGTACGCTCGTCAGATAGTATTGATAGTTTTTATGTATATAGTATTTGGGTGATCGTGCTTAGCTTGGTGTATGCAAAATTTCAAACTCTGCTTTTTTCCATAGATGAGACCTAGCTAGATCAATTTTTGCCCCCAAATACATATTCAAATACATAGCCATATTACAAAATTCATCGAAATTGTTAAGTCGTTTTTGAGTGTATATACATAAATGTTACTGGTTTAATTGCATTAGATAGATAGATTAAATACTTACTTTCCATGTGTTGTACAAGGTAAATTGACTGACACAAAGAATTTCATACTGTTTCTCTACTACATTATTTTTCCATCTCTTACTGCTTTCATCATCAAATAATTTGATGTTCAGAATTTTTCGTACACTGGAAAAAGTTAAAGAATAATGCAATTAAATAATTTCAGACATGTTAGTGTTTGTGTCATTATGTCACATTATTGATATTTGAGTTTGTAATTTGTCATCATCATCCACAGACTTTATTATCCCCTTTTTTAACTACTTATGTTCACCATTCATAATTAAAAATGCATGGTCTCTAAAACTGGTTTTCGACCAATTTTAGTTTAAAGATGAAAGATTTTGCTGCTACCTGCTTTACAGAATATTTTTTTTATCTATTGGTGGAATTTCAAAACTAATTGGTCCAGTTTTTTTTACAAAACTTCTATATTTGTCTAAGGGGCAGATTTTAAATCTGAACGCAGAGAGTACCCCAGAAATATGCTTTGGTTTGCTCACAATGTTTTATCCGCTGGCAGCTATGGTTTATTGTACAATTGTTGAGATTCCAATTGTTTGGTTAAGCGTTTGATAGGAACAACTACAGAGCTATAATTATCATGAGCAGTTGAAGGGAAATATCCTGAGGAAACCATAGCATTGTAGGATACTTTGATGCTCTGCTAGCAAGCTTCAACCCTCAAGATAAACATTCTACCATTATAGTGTTTTAATTCTTCAACCACATTGTTACATATTTCAATATTTATTTATTTAGTTCAATATAAGGGTTTTAGGGTGTTGATGCGGCTGCCCCAATATTGTAGCGCATCAGGGATGTTAGCCGAATTGTGTATAGTTTCTATGCAACTATGCAAAAATGCTGCACATTGTTAGTGCGCAGGGTTTGGGCTAGCCCCAACACCATCATAAAAGTATTTGTAACTAGGTCTGACTCTGTCAGTATATGAACCATTGCTGTATGGTTCACAAACTGACCAATAATAATCAAATTAAAATAATTTATTTAATGCCACTTTTTCATTCATAAATACAATGAAAATACTTTATATTTGTTATCATTTTTTTTTAATTATTGTACATTGTATTGTGGTTATAATTTTGTTTAATTGTGTAATATATGATCAGTGGTCGAAATAAATTTAGTGGTCAAAACCTAGCCTATTCATAATTTTTTTTAGTGTGTATGTGTGTAATTATATGTAGTACATAATAACCTATTTATAAACCACCATAGCCATCGTAATAACTTACATGTACTCCATATCTTTTTTAGTGTCTGTACTTGATATTCCAACAAGTATGCATAAACCTCTTTCTATGCTACTAATGACTTCACCATTCACTAGAAAAATAAGATGAAATTGTGAATACCACAAAATACTTTATATTAACTGTGCATGCAGCCCAGAAACACTCCAATATTTCAGGTTAGCTCAGTTAGAATCTAGCAAGGGCACAATACACTTCGACGCAAGCTACATACATATAATATTCTTTACATCAAACACTAGAAGTAGAGCAGGTGGTTACAGTATCGAAAATTTCCCAAATTTTCATACTCGATAGATGTGATAACTGCAGATTCTCATAGTAAATAAGTATCAAGTACCTGCCACATTAGCGTTCATAACACGTTGTACTAGTGCTTTCATGATGCTTAAATACTATGATAGGGTTTAAGACTAAGTAATTTAATAACTAGGTATATGTTTACTTTCCCTAAAAAATAGTAGCGAGCAGCAAATCGGCAATAAACATATTTCAAAATATATTTTTTTTATTTGTTTTTGGCATAACAATTTGAGCTTTTTGCCAGCGTTATGTATTTCTATAGTAACAAGTGTTTGATGAAAAATTAACTAAAACTAAGTCAAATCTAAGCAAAACATAGTCAAGATAGGCCACTAAGCAACTTACAACTTTCACTTCGACACAGTGAAGCTTATAAGCAAGACGAAAATATATTATTATGTACCTATCACGAAAGAACTATATTATCATTTGCGCTCACTCATTTATGTTCTATGAGATTATAACACGAACAAGATTTCTAATATAAGTGCTGGAAAAATCGAGTAACAGTTTTTCTACAGCGACACGATTTTATTCGCGATCCCGCTAAATTTTTCATGTTATAAATCAATAGGAGCCCTTATTGATGCTATGTTTCAGTATAATGGAACTATGTTATGGAACAGAACATGGTTCTTCTACTCGGTAGTAGATGGCAGCAGTATTTTGCTGAGTATTATTTTTCCCAACTTGTAATAAACAAAGATTCATTTTTTATTAGGTACAGTCGCATAAATTTGGTGGGATCGCATATAAAATTCTAAAACCAAAGTTGCGGTTTTTCTTCTTATAGGTAATGGCATACAAAAACATATTTTATAAAATTTGGTAACTATTTACGATTGCTAATGCTATTTGTTTACCTCCGGCGACCCATCCTGGCTTCGCACAGACATACAAACCTTCTGGAAAAGATTTGCAATAGTAACTACTTAATATAAAAATAAATAACTTGAATAATAATTAATTGTGAAAACCATATCCAAATCCTAAACTTAGCGAACAGACACAAGAAATCAGATTTTATTGATCGTAGATTGAGTATTATTTATGGGATAACAAAAAATTTACAAAACAAAATCATACATGCAAGTTATTCACTTAATGCAAGCTGTGATCAGTTCACAGAACGTGCCAGGATACGTATAGTAAGTAGTAGATAAAAATTGGCAGCCTGGTGAACTTGGGTCACCAAGATATTACAGGCGCTAGTTTGAGTATGAATACCTATATTACGGAGATATTAAAGAAATTGTATAACTTCTACTTTTTGTATTAATGTTTTAATTATGTACATAATTATGTTGGAAATAAACATTATCTTGTCTAGGTACTGAAGACGTAATCAAAATGGTTTCCAATTGTTTTTCAGCTAGATGTATACTTTTCAAGATATCAAAATTTTTAAGTACCCTAAGTACTTAAAAATTTTACCTAACAAAAATAATATGTAAGTAGATATGATTATGATACATTGAAAGTGTACTAAAAAAATACTAAATAATTTATTTTTTTATCGCTTACAGGCTAGGTGCTTAACCACAGCTCACCTGATGTTAAGTGACGATGTGGTCGAAGATGGTAAAGCACACCTAGCCTAGAATGGAACTGGCTCTCAAGTGAGGCTGCCGGAACACAGCTTGTTTTGTTACTCAAAATCCTGTGTACAGGATATAATACTTATGAACCTATTGCTGCAATGGGCATGGGCATGCGTTATCTATTACCATCAGGAGCACGTGCCATTCTTATTTCTTTTACATTAAAAAGTTAAAACATCTCATGTATTCGGATCAATGATAATGATTATTTTCTAATTCAAATACAAATATTTTACTGATAACCCTAAAGTTACAGGTCATTTTTCCATTCTTATTTAAAAATAACATTAAAAATATCAAAGTAATAACAGATGTCAATATAATGAAAATGTTAATATAACAATAATTATGGCAAATATAAAATATGTCAATATGATTATCTAAATGTCAATAAAAAAGATATAATTTCTTACTAGTAATTCAATAATCTCTTATTTTTAGATAATCGTCAAAGTCATAAAACACGGTATCTTGAAGCCAAGATCTTAGCTTGCTTCTGAAGCACGCGATGGAAGGTGCAGCCCGAATGGAAGCGGGTACGCGGTTGCAGACCGCGGGCCGCAGAATGTCGTCTCCTCTCCGTCTTGACGAGCCGATGCGATGGCGTTACTAGGTGGTCTGCCTTTTTATTCCTGTGGACACCCCGGCGTTGAAATTGAGTTTAAATATAATTACAGTAACTATAAAGTAACAATAGATGCAGTAAGATGCAGTCTGCCTGTTAAAACTCATTATTGCAGACGGAAGCAATCTTTAAGGTCAGTGTTCACTTCCGACTACGCAGACGCACGTGGTGACTAAACGTGAACCACGCGACTGGCCTTAAAGACTCATTTCTCAAACAGTTTAAAGTACTTAAGTCGATTTTGTTTTTCGTAATTTTTGTTGTTGAAGTCTTTTAAATTTGTTTTACGATTACTCTAGATTAAGTAAACATAAGAAGATGGGAACTACACCAGAGTGAATGATTTTTAAATTTTGTGTTTACTTTTCTGTTTCCCTAGGTGGCGTTATCGCCCGCTTTGAGAAAAACTGCATAATTTGTATTTGTGTCTAGTTTAGACACAAATACAAATTATTTTGTTTAAAAATTATGACTATACCTATAAATCTATAACCCTATCCATTGTTTTAGCGTATAGCTATAGTGCAGCTGCTAATGCTCTCCCTTTAACCAGGTACGATTTAAGTAACAATAATTATATTAAAAATACTAATTATTTATACGTTAACATTATAATTGCTCAGTGCCAGGTGTGTTGTTGCTGTGTGTGCGTGCGAGCGCGTGTGTAGGGTGTGTGTGTGTATGTGAGAGGGCGTGTATGTGTGTGTTTGTGTAAGGGCGTGTGTGTGCGTGTGTGTGTGTGTGTGTGTGTGAGAGAGAGAGAGTGTGTGTGTGTGTGTTCCTAGTAGGATTAGTTGTTTACTTGTAGGATGGGAAATCAGATCTCCTAAATCTGAATCAGAGGTTTCTTGTTAGTTGGTTCTAAGACTCAATATTTACGATTCAGTTTGGAAATAGTTAGTGTATTCCAAAGCCCCAGATTCTATTTACCAATAAACATCATATTAAAACACGACGCACTAGAAAACTGGATCATACTAAATACTTGTAAGTGTCTATTTTGCTTCACCATTTCTTGTTTAAATATGCAAAACATAACAAGCGAAATGTACATTATACATGCAGTATGGATTTCAGCTTTTACAAGTTTATATTTCACTTGCTATGTACCTATATTGTATGTATGTGTGTTTGTTACTTAGTTTAGGTCAACTCTCACAAAACAGGACGGACTCGGGGGAGTCTGACACCCGACAAGATTAGTCCCTGAGGAGGCTCGCGGTGTTTCCGTGCGCCTCTCAAGGAAAGAGAGATGAAGGCTTTCCAGCTCTATCCCTAATAAGGAAGGGGCCCAGGGGACCAGCGCCGTCGGGGCCCCAGATGATTGCGAAAGCTGCGCATATAAAAGCTTGTTTTTAAAATGTTTTTCAATAACAACTAAGTAATGTTTTGTTCATTTCTGTCTTTCAATCGACATTCTCATCATAAGTGAAACGTTCGATCAAATGCTTTGTATTTAGAAAAACACAACAGTGACAAATGTATTCATTATAGAGAATGTCTCCAATGATGTTGTATTCGTTTTCGGCATTCGGCATGGATGACGCGAGCGAGTAGGTACTGTTTTTTTACATGAATGTATTGGTTTCATTGTGTTTTCAGGCAATGAAAAACCGAGCACAGCTCGGTCATCCAGGTACTATATATCATTAAAAGAGTTTTAAAACAATGATTAAAAACAAAATATCAATATAAAAAAATATTGTCAATATAAAATATGTCAATATAACAATATTAAATAAGTATATGTTTATTAAATATTCATATATTTTGATATACTGTTGGTCCTTTTGTCCCTATGCGCTTTGAAGTAATCTGTGTAAAACAAAATAAACCGAACACAGTAATTACTTAGCGGCACAATATCTGATTCCGCGCTGGGACCTATTCAGACCCAGATCCTGCTAAGGAGCTCAACCGCCAAGTACTACGTACTTACTTCGTAATTCTCGCAAAGGAATATGCTAGAGCCACATATCCTTACTGTTCGCCTATAATTCTTTTGATGACACACTGCGGTATGCATGAGGCCACGTGAGTGCTCACGTGTTAGTTAGCTTTCACTCGGATGTCTACCGTACATGCAATTCCCGAGGCGACACGTCGCGACGCGTGATCAAAAATTAAAGTAAAAAAACGCGAGGCAACAAAAATAGCAACTATTTTAAAATTTAAACTCCTGGGCGACAGAGCTTTGCTCGGTATAAGCAGACAAATATCACGAAAAACCACGTTTGCCCAGACTAGTGAAATAGCTTGTCCTTAGACGCGTATCAAAATTTGTCGAGGGCCCATCTACCCGACTTACAGGGCTGTTGAGACTAACCGTCTAATGTCCGACTTTGTTTTACACCCAAAGATCTGTGTATCGTTGCAACGGTCATGGACAGGCGTTTTTTCTTACCAACAGGAGAGCGTTTCGTAGGTCTCATTACTTTTTAAATAAAAAATACTTTTAACTTCATGGCTCCACGGGGGTCATATCTATTATTCTTTCCTAAACTTGATAACGAACATATAATCGTACAAATTCTAACCCTGGGTGTCAACCGTCCATTGTTGTCGCAGCTTAAGAGGCCTACAACTTTTTGCCTACACATGTCGGAGCCCCTGTGGCACGCGTTTTACCATATTCGATCACACCGTCACTTAACATCAGGGTGCGCTGTTGTCAAACACAAAGCTTGTAAAACTTGAAAAAAAGACCTAGTATAATAAAAAATAATTAAGTGTTTAATAATTTATAAAACAAAATGGTGGTGGTAAAAATATAATGTATAATATGGTGCAACGAAAGAAAGGCTAGTTTCTTATTGTAAACAAAACGACTTATAAGCTGAATTACTCTGGAAATCCAATTCTAGAGAAACAGTAGGGTGATTTTTAAAATTTATGGCTTGTTAAGAGTAACGATAATAAAAAGTAAAAAAATAATGTTTTTTTAATAATTTCCTGATTAAATCATGAATAATTATTTCCTCAACATGTCGTATGGAAGCCGCATTGAACTTTTCAAAGAAAATCTCAATTGTTTTCTTACCTTACTGTTTTGATCAAGGGTGAAAACCTTCAGTTTATTTCGTTTTTCAGATCAAAGGTAACATAATTAACTGTTAAACTCATTTACATTTCAGGTAGGTACCTACGTATGTAATTATCATTTGTAAATACGCAGGTACTCGAGAACAAAAAACACATATTTTTTCCTTTTACATCAAAAACTTAACGCGTGTTTTCAAACGTGAGTTGTTTAAACGTGGTATAATTTATTATATCTACTTACCTATAAACAAAAAACCCAACAGACTAAAGTAGCAATGGCTAACGAATATCTGAACTTGCGAAGACAGCCATTTCATGCGGTATCGACACAATTGGCGATAATGTCAGTTCTTTGAAAATTTACGAACAAATTAGCTGTGCCCCGCAGTTTTATTGTCACTTAGCCAGGAGGATGCAAGTGCAGAGAGAAGCTACTACAACCATATATTCCTGTCTTGCACGTAATGAGCCACCTTATAGTAGGCTTTGTCAATTAATCTCTGCTTTATAAAATCTTTGAATTTATTATAGGACATTTTAGTTACCTCAAGTGGGATTTTATTATAGAATCTAACGCAATTCCCGAGAAAAGACTTATTAGCTTTACATAACTTGAAACAAGGGGTCACAATTTTATCTTTATTTCTTGTATTTTTTAAAGTTTACATAGCGATGGCGTCTTAAAGTAGACTGAATTTGCCCATGTAAAACAAAAAAGTATACAACACTATTTTGACACATTTGATTCGTTCACAATCGACATGAAGTAAACATCAGCTTACTATGGAAGCAAACCAAGAGACATCGCGCGTCATACAACTACACCAAAAACACAAGTAAGTTCACAGACAATTAAAATAAATGACCATGAGTTACGTCTTCCGTATTTGCGACTCGCTATCAGTAAGTACCTGTTTGTCTCTTTCTGAGATCACATAACAAAATATTGACTTCGGCACCGATACACGTGCCATCATTATCTCTAGGCAAACAAATACACGTGAGTTTCTTTTTTGACGTAAATATATTTTTAGATTATGCCCGCACCACGATAACAACTTTATTGTAGATACGAAAAGTTTCTAGTAGATGGTATTCTTTAATTAATTGGTTAACATTCGCAGGCAGTTTGACATCATACTTAACAACTTTAAACTTAAGTCTTGGAATAGACTTAATTATTTTTTACTATAGGTAATTGACGTAATTTTGACACATTTTTGTTTTACGTATGCGGGATTACTCACGGATATATAGGATACCGCCGAGGCCGTGGTGGTACCGGCGTAAGAATTGTTCCCCACCCTCTCTACCCGTGGTTGTCGTAAGAGTCGGCTTAGAGATGTAATCCGGAAGATGGGCAGCAGCGTCTTCCTTGAACAATAACACCTAACTGCGCTCGCCAATACGCCTGCCAAGCGTGGCGAGTATTGGCAAAACCCTCGCTATGTCCAGCAGTGGACGTCCTATGGCTGATGATGTGATATAGGATACTCCGACTATAGTTTCGGCCACGTCCAGTGGCCTTCATAATAGAGACGAAGCGAAGTACAACGCTCGCGCAGCCTCGTCTTACTTCTCACTGCACCCGCACTAGTTATTTTTTATCTGTGGCAAGAATGTTTCAAGGCTATATAAAATATACGAAAACTGTAAATAATTAAAAAGAAACTGTTTATTTCTTAACAAATTACCAACCAACGTAGATATTTTAACTAGCGCAAAAAAACGTGTGAATTTCTTGAAATTGAAATGATTTGTATAATTATGTAATGATTTGTAGTACCTACATGTACCTAATGTTTTTATGAGCAAAAAAATGACTTGTGTTAAGAAATTCTTTATTAATTCAATAAATAAATCAATATTTTATAATAAGGTATACCTACACCGCTCTGCAGTTGAACTATACGTATAAATTGAGTGTTTGGATCATGTTACCTAATTTATAGTACCTACATATACAATATACATATGTATGTATATTATTGGTACCAATATCGATTGCTCTACATCACTGAAGACAAAACAATACCATGTACGAGTACACATTACTACTTTAAATTTGGTGTAAATCATACGTGAAAGTTGTATGATACGTTATTACAGGTTATAATAATGAGGACCTATTTAACCTATGTTTTCACGATCTGATTTATTTTAATATCGCTTCCGAGAATTAAATACACTGTCCTTTCAGCCATTTACGTAACCGGAGTTTCGAAACTGGTTTCGATAGACTTTCCTTTACTTATGCGTATCGGGTTACGATGTACTTAGTATTATTTTTTCTTGTACATACACAGCAGGCAACGATGGAGTAAGTCTGAAAAAAAAATTTTGGACGCAAGTTTGACAATTTACAATATTATGTTTATGACCGGGATTTAATCGCGCACAAAATATTACGATTTAGCTTTGATATTTACCTTGACGAGTAATGATGACATACCTCGACTAGTAGTGTTTTGTGCCCGATTAAGCCCCGGTGATGAACTTTTTGTAATTATAAGTAAAAATCGTAAAATAAAATAAAAATACATCTGGACGAATATCCTTAATCGCCTCGTTCCTTTTCGTTTAAAAAAGCATTATATTTACAAGTGGCAACCCACCTGTAAGTAATAATAAAATGGTCAAACGCGGACTTACCCACGAATAATCAAATGACATATTTTAAAGGCATGGATAATAATATTGTGGAACTAAAGTAGTCATTAATAAGGCCATTTGCCAGATAATTAAAAGTTTGAAAATATATTTTTTTAAAACCCTAATTAAGAATATGTATAAAAATATTTTCAGTTGTTTTTTGCAAACATCGAAATATAGAGAAGTGTCGTTAAATATATAAAATTCGGAAACACATTTGTTTGGTGAAATGTAAAAAGTTTGCAAAATATTGAGGTAGGTGTGAAAAGGTTTTATATAGAAAGAAAAAGTCAGCTGTTTCGTAGAAAAGTGTCATTGGCCTTCTAAAAAATATGTAATAATTTTTTTTACGATCGCTTGCGAACTTTGAGGTCATACGAACAAATATACAACGATAAAAGACGACATACATTAACAATAGGAAAGTGTCTCATTAGAGAATTTTATAACGCGTGGAACCCCAGACAAATCGAGACTAAGCTTCTTAGGATTTAATGGTATCGCTATGTGGGTGCCGTGTCCATCGTATTGCAGGAAAGGAAACCTGTACAGCACCTTCACTTTTAAATGAAAATCACCAGGCTAGTAGCTATGCTCGGATGCCGCCGATAAACGCTTGATAGGGGTGTCACGTGGATTTAAAACACGTGTCTCCAACCAACAGTCGAGTGCAAAGCAGCCCTGACATACTTTCGGGTAAACAAACCGATGAAGCTACTCTTGCTTGGAACCTTAAAGCACCGTGTCAAAGTAAAATGAGCTAGCAATAGTTGTGAAGAGTAGAAAATTTTTGTACTGCTATATATTTTACCGGATTAAAGAAGGGTTACAATTTTAGCAGTCTATGTGTAGAGATGTAATAATATTTATGTTTATTTGTTTCTTCTTGTTTAGAGTTTTGGCGGGAACGCGGAAAAATCATGACGCAAAGTTGTGTCATTTTCCAAAACTTTATTTTATTCAGTAAAGTAGCAGAAGTAAGCAAACTTAAATGTAGAATTACGAAATGTGGGATAGTGTTAATAGTAATGTGGAATTTTCGTGTTGATTCCAAAATGTCGTCAAAGCTTATAGTTAAATTGCTACTTCTTTGCTAGGCCATTACCTGACTTGACATTGACTTATTTTGTTTAACTTTGACTGATTCATACTTATTTTACTTGAATTATTACTATTATTAATAAATTAAATTATGCATTTTGAAGTATTAATGAATTATTAATACTTCAAAATGCATAATGTGTGAAGCCAAAAACAAAGGAAAAAGTCACATTTTCACTAACTAGTGAGATGTCTCAAGACGAGTAAATTATTTTTTAATATCACACCGTGTGTCTTTTGGTGACAACACAGTAAGTACATTAAATAAAGCGGAATTTATCCTAAGTGTCTTAAAAAATTTTTCATGAGCCAAATAGGTCGTGTATGTAAAAGAAAGTAATAAGTCTTGCAATCAAAAATGTTGCGTAGAGTAGCGGAAGTGTCAAGTTTTGGTTTTTTTACATGTAATTATGTGCCTGTTTATAGTGACATGGTACTTGTGAGATGCAGATGTGTTGTTTTTACGCACACGCCTAACCTTTTGTAGCTAATTCGATTGAATGGATGTGAGGACGGACGCAATTTGTATGCACATCTTGATCTTCAAACCGGAATATCCAACGTAGAGTTACTGCAAGAATTAAAATAAAACTAGATCTATCTACTATAATAGACCGAGAAGAATCATTCAGAATTCATTTGGAACTTCGATTTACATTATTAGATTTTTGTGTAAAGATATAAAAATAAAACCGCCCAAGTGCGACTTGGACTCGCGCACGAAGGGTTCCGTACCATTATCTATAAAAACGGCAAAAAATCATATCTGTTTTATTTGGGACCATATAACTGATGGTATACTACGTACTTTTTTTGTTGTAAATATGTATTTACAATAACAATTATTACTTATAATACATACAGATAGAAAAAACATTTATGCTCGTCACTCAAATGTTTCTCCTGAGTGGGAACTGAACCCATGCCCCAGATTTTCAACTTGATTGGTAGCTAGCCAGTAGAGTAGTCGAAAGTACTCTACCACCATATTACGGTTTTTGTCCTCACGATGCTTCACCGGCAACTCAAGCTCATTGTTACGGTTTAAACCCACGCCCTTCGGCGTGTCATCCGATCACGCTAATCACTGAGCTATCATTGCTACAAGCCTTTAATTTTTAATTAATAAACTAATAACACGATATACTTGTGCCCACTGAATATACATTACAAATCACGAACTTACTGCTCACATTCCGTGGTGATAGGGTACTTTCTAGTACTCGGCTGGCTAGCTACCACCCTCAAGTTAAAAATCTGCCGCCAAACATCTAACGGTGTGTTCCAACAGCCTTACTTGAAAGCCAGTTCCAATCCATGCTAGGTGTGCTTTACCATCCACGACCACACCGTCACTTAAAATCAGGGGAGCTGTTGTCAAACACCTAGCCTGTCAGAGAATTAAAAAAAAAAAATACTACAATAAATTTACTGTAGTCTGATGAAAGTCTAGATACAATTTACTTAGATGCAGTGAGGTGTCAGTAACTTATTCAATTATTTAGCATAGGTAAAGTTTCTTTATTGGCAGCGCAAGCAATGAGTCAGTACCTCAATAGTTTTCTAGCCAATAATACGTTCCACTCCAACGTTTTTTTACAGAGGCGAGTTAGTTTAGTCTGCTTGCCAAGGTAAGAGCTAAATGCAGCGGGAGTAATGCTCTGGCCACGTGAGTGAACGGCTCACGTGGCGTAGGCGTTGCGAGGCTGCGACCTACTTCACGGGTCGCTGTCCCAGCCCGTTGCATTAGTTGCCGATCGCTTAGACAGCTACTCCGCGTCGAAAGATAATTATTCTCGATAACTAAAATACGTAGCTTATTTCATCTTCTTTACATAACGTTTGCTCGAGGGAAAGAGATTTTCAATAATATAACCCTGATTATACATAAATTATGTGTGCTGAATGGTATTGAAAAAGTCCATGATACTTAATTTTATTTTTTATGTATGCGTAATGAGACGAACGAGACGTTCTCCTAATGTTAAGAGATAACGCCTGTCCATGTCCATTGCAGCGATACACAAAACTTTGTCCAGGGCATCGCTCCCTTGGCGCTCATTACTTTGAGACTAGATGGTTAGTCTCAATAGCCCTGTAATTTCGCTAGCTGCAGTACCCTTCAGACCGGAACACAGTAATGTTTACACACTACTGCTTGGCGGCAGAATATCTGGTATTGCGGTGGTACCTACCTAGACGACCTCCTGCTAAGGAAATCTACCACCAAAAAAATAAAGTTAAGTTTTTCAAGGATATAAAGTTACAAACCGTCCAAACTGAAAATAATTTAGTTAAAAGTTTCGATGAATAAATTGATCTTTTTGACTGTGGTAATATATCAAATAGATATGTATGTACTTGGAATTTAACCAAGCTACTTTTTTTTGTGTAGGTAAGTACTTCATATAATAAAAATATATACTTATTTAGATACCTTATAGCCTCAGAAATAAGGTCGATACTGTTTATTTTTAATCTTTGTCAATAAAAGTTTGTTTTGATTTTGACTTTTCTAAACTATTTTACGTTTCTGATCGCTCGCTTGTTCTAAAATTCAAGTTTTTTCTATAACTGGCTCCAAACGAAAAGTATGTACCTATAACCTCCATATATTATCATTAAATTCGTGTCATAAAACTGTCATAAGTCATCACGTTTTTCGGCAGCCGCGTATCTGTGGTGTCTACAAGTATTCGGTTGGGGCCACGTGATAAGGTTCATTCAATTGATGGGACACGTGATATCTTAATAAACGAAATTTGCTACTGCAACGTTGTGATGTCAGAGATGTTTGTGAGGAAGTTAGAACCTTTAACAACGCCGGTATAAAATATTGAGTCAGTTAGTAGTTTAGTAAATGTTGATGCGTTTTCGTTTAGTTAGTAGATGTACAAATTGATAACGACAGAGAGTGTGAAGTGTGTAATAATCATAATTTGGTAAAGTTATGAAGTTAGTTATTTGATGATGAAGCTAGAAGGTGGCCCTGGCCACGGCATCTCTGTGATAAAACAACATAACCCACCAAGTTAGCGCTCGATTGATTCGTCTTAAAGAGCAATCTCTAAAATACTTATCTACTAAAAAGTTAAAATAAATTATAAGTATTTGTAATAAAATTAGTCGATGTTGTTTTGTCATTATCTCCGTTATATCTAATCTATCTATCTATATCTCTATCTATTGCTCGTTTAAAGCAATTCTTGTATATATGTATCTATACAATCTGAATCTCGGAAACGGCTCCAACGATTTTCATAAAATTTAATATGCAGGGGGTTTCGGGGGCGATAAATCGATCTAGCTAGGTTTCATTTTGAAAACGTCGTTTTATCCGTGTTTTCAGTCGAGCAAAGCTCGGTCATCCAGGTACTATGTATAATGTATCAATTGTTGGTATACAATAAAGTTATATTCTATTCTAATACGTTGTATATAATAGTCATCATTGTAAACAATTCTTATTACGGGGTCAATCGTAAAAAACATTATTTTATCTGTTTTTGAACTTGTTTTCTATTTATATGAAAACCCGTTCTGGCCCGCACCGCCTATAATATGTACAATATTTATATACATAAATAATGTATACCTTTCGGAAACAATTATCTAAATCAAGGTTTGTCAAACATGAGCTCGTCGAGCCCCTATTAAAAATAGTGATTATAGATAGAACAGATAAAGTACCTAATTAATTTTGAAATAATACAAATGAGTATAAAAGTATTACTTTTATTAATTACTGTGATTATTCAATATCAATCTTAATTCGAATTCAGTGTTCAGTCGATACCCGTATTTCGTATTTATGGAATCGCAGCTATAGTACATATATTTTGTTGTGTACACCCTGCGATATACTGACGTACCCTTTGAGAACCACTGCTCTAATTAGAGCATATTGTATTCAAATCCGTTGCGTAGTTTATAATAAGTAAGCAAAAGAAAAAAAAAGTCTTTGTTACACGCGAAATGCGACTAGATGTGTATCGTAGTTGTTATGATAATTAAACCTATGTTCAATTGGTCAACAATGTTGTTGATTACTTTTGTTACATAGTATAACTCCCACTGCTTATGACAATATAAGTGTTATCCATATTTCGTGTTGTGCTATATTTGATACAGTGAAGCGGTTTTCCTGTACAAATACATAGTATATTTATATCACTACAGTTGTAAATTAAAGTTAGATTTTCCTGTACAAATATTATTACATTACATTTGATGCTAAAATTAAAAACGCCATAGCTACTCGTAAGTCTCTGTACTTCTATCTAAGGGAACATTTTTTTTAATCACACACATAAGATATATCGTGCAAAACAAGTTATTCCTAATTCAATTTAAACGTAGAGCTTTTTTATATTTCTGTATTATTTTAATTGCATTAGATACCCTACTTGACAGGTTTAGTTTTTTTTTTAAATTAACTTATTACTATGTCGTGCCTAAAATCCGCCATTTTTTTTTTTTTTTTAAACCAAACTCTAAAGGACACTTGGGTGCTTGAGACGATTCTAACTAAACCTTATTTGTCCTAATCTATACGGCCATTTGGAAGACACGAGGTAATAAAGAAATTTACATACATTCAAGATACGCGCGAAAAACATAACCCTACTTGGCAGTCGGGTAAAAAAAAATTGACTTCATGACGCTAAGTCCAAACACAGCTACGTTTGAGTAAAAAAATCGATTTTCATGTCATTTTTATGAAACCCCTTTGAAACTCCTTTCAAATGAAAAAAGAATTATTCAACTCGATTTATAAGCAATTTTTATCGTGCAATATCAGGAAAAAATTATTAAGTATAATTATCGAAAAATCTCTTTTAAAATTAACTTTAGGACATAAATGTACATGAACAAAGTTGTAGAGATTTTTCCTACAATTTTCATCTCAGACTTTTTCCTACAACCAATATTTAAGGTTCAACAAGAAACACATGAACCGACAAAATATTTTCCACGCTATTCTCTGCATAACGACGAGTTACTCTGATACTATGGCGTGCCACTCAGCCTTCATGAATCTATATTATTCATCATCATCATCATCTTAACCGTAGGAAGTCCACTGCTGGACATAGTCGTCCCTCATTGACACCCATAAAGACCGGTTAGAAGCGGCTCGCATCCAGCGCGTTCCTGCGGTCTTTATTAGGTCGTTTGTCAACCTTGTGGATGTCCTACACTGCACTAGCCGGTCCGTGGTCTCCACTCCAGGACTTTGCAGCCCCATCGGCCATCAGTTCTGCGTGCTATGTGGCCTGGTTACTGCCACTTCATCATACTATTATTAGTGAAGAATTCTGTCCCCATACCTTGTAGCATCAAGGATAATAAGATGATAGTTTATGTTACTGCGTACACATCCTAGATCAAATAGCTTGTTCACAAAAACGTATCAACTTTCGGCTATCGCCATCAACGTGATCGGGCATGTGCAGTAACAGGCCGGTGCGACAACGTGACCGCCAGGGCTGCCATCTCTCAGTTTGCGAAACAAGAAAACAGCTCAGGTTTAGCGATTACACGGAAAGGTTGTATCACCATTTTTCAATATGATGTAACGCTCATGTTTTTAATGTTTTTTTCATTTATTTTGTTCATTTACAAAACAGCTTAGGTTTAGCGATAACATGGTAAGATCGTATCACCACATTTCACTATTACGTAAAGCTCATGTTTTTTAATGTTTTGTTTATTTGTTTTATAGATAGATAGATTCTAACCAAGAATGGAAAACACGAAACGACGGGAGATGTAACACTATTAAGTAGAAAAAAAAAACGAATATAACTTTTATATTTATTTACTTTATTTTATTCGAGAAATTTAATTATAGATTACATACACATTTTTAGAAAACCAAAAAAAGTCTATCATCCAGGTACTTGTATATTAAAATACTTACTCTTTAGAAATTATGCTTTTAGTGGTATAATTAAAAAGTTATTTAGTAGTCAATTTAAATTATGAAATAAAACGCTTTTTCCCCTTATAAGCTAAAAAGAAATACTTTTACATTTTAGATTTTAAACACAGGACAACCCTAATGCTTTCATAATTCAGAATCGCCTCATATCTAAATGCCATTATATTAATAGCTATCAAACAAAATATTGTGTTGTTAACTACTACCTACTTACCTTTTTGATTGTATGTTCGAGTTATTATATAAGTAAATATATTTTAAGTGGAATTGTGAAACTCTATCCAGATGTTGGAAACTTCGTAAGGCACACGTTGTAAAGAAATGTGCCTTTATTCTTCTGGTTTCGAAATTATGCCTATAACTTTTCCCAATTTGTAAAAAATTGTTAAAAAGCTTACATAGGTAATTATAGGTCTTAAGACTTAGGAAAACGGCTTGTTAGTTGTTAGAAAATATTGTCTCACGCCTAGACTACATCTTCTACTAAATTTTTTTACGAGGGTTTTTCGATAATCTTGCTACACAACTGTACATCTAGTAGGTATCTTTTTGAAATATCTTCTTGTAGGTTCACCGGGAACGCGGAAAAAAATATATGAAAAACATTGTTAATACCTATAACATTTGAGGGTTGCCCTCATTTTTCCTGAAATTCCATCTTCAGATCCTGACTTGGTGCCAATGGGACCACATCAGGAGTTCAAATAAAAAAAGAATTTTGAGAATCGGCCCAAATGGAGGAGAAATCGGTGAACAAACATTAAAAAAAAAAATACATACAGTCGAACATATAACCTCCTCCTTTTTTGAAGTCGGTTAAAAAGTAACTCACCGCTATTTGTATTATTTTCCAGAAATTGTGTTTTTTCGTGTACCTATATAAAAATTGTGGTGGTTGTTTTTATAGTCGATGGGTTAGGTGTCGATATCGATAAGTACGAGTAAAACGAAATGACTTTTGAATTTGGAACATTATTTAATTAAAAAGTTATAGGTAAGCTTCTTTAAACGTGACCACATTTTACTAGACTCGACCATGTCTATGTGACTTTGACTGTAGACTTATTTAACTTTATTTTTTATATAATATGTAGAAAATAACAAAGCACAGTTACTACTGTGCAAATACCCAAAGTGCGACACCAAAAAAAAAAAAGAGAAGAATGGCACACGAAAAAACACAGATGTCAAGAAACAAAATACGTATAATAGATACCAATGATGACACCAATTTTCCAATGATATTTCGACCATACCTACTGCCTCAATAGTTAAATTGCTACACAATGTCACCTCACACCTTTGCATGACATTGTGAATGTACAACTACGTACCTCAATGTAGGATACTTAGCTGTGTTTAGGTAGGTATAGAGCCGCACGTAAGTAGGTTAATACGTAGTAGTACATAATATATACTTAATATTACTAGCAGACCCGGCCACGCGTTGCTGTGGCCAAATTGAACACACGCGTGTAACGTGAAATAAATTGTAGCGCATATGAAACGTTTGGACTATTAACGTAGCGCCATCTATTGGATACTTACTGAATCCAGTTATAAATTACCTTACACCGCCATCTGTTAGAATTTTATGTTTTTTTACCTCTTTGTTGCAAAATAATTCGCAATAAAAAAATATTGCGTCTATAAATTGAGATATAAACTATCCTATCGCTCAAGTTGGATCAAACTGCACACAGTGTGCAAGATTTGGTTAAAATCAATTCAATAGTTGAGGAGTTCATCGCGGACAAACAACGTGACACGAACTTTTTATATTATACAGATAAATGTGAAAGTTTGTATGATTAGATGTATCGATGTTTGTGATCACATCACCCCGATGGGTGAAAATTCAAACTACAACAATGAACTGGAACTGCCGTTAAAAGAAAACATCTTGACGAAATCATAGCACGGTGGTTAAGGCTTGGTACATTTTTGTACTTTGCTGGCAGCTACCACTCAAGTTGAAAATCTCTTTCCAAGCACCTAACAGTGTACTCCGGCAACCTTATTTAAGAGTCCGTTCCATTACACGTTAGATATACTAACCATCTTCGACCTCTTCATCACTAAACATCAGTTGAATTGTATTCAAACACCTCTTAACACCAATAAAAAAAATCAGTCTACAGATTTCGAGTCTAGGTCATCAGTTTTATTAGACTTGTAATGTCATTAGCTAACAGTACTGCTTGCGGCTGAACATCTGCCACTGCGGTGGACCTCCTGCTAAAGATATAAGTACATAATATACGAACCTAGCATGTATGTAGGTAGATACACGGCTGCATGTCGCTCAACGTGCACATGTTTTTGAGCATTTTGTTTTAAACGATCTCGTCTGCGTGGCGATGGGCGTGATCTAAACCAGGGCTGGCAAAAACACAACCCGCGGTTCATGTGGGCCGCGATTTATAATAATCAGTTGTTATTAGCTATTTAAAAATAGAGTATGTTGGGCCTAAATGTACGTATGGCTGATTGGTAACCAATTGGTTTTTTCGGCTTATATTTCGCCCCAAGTATCTGTGATTTTACGACCCACGACGTGTTTTTGATCTACTCAAAATGTGGGCAGCAGCGTCTTCCTTGAACAATCACACCTAACTGCGCTCGCCAACCCGCCTGCCAAGCGTGGCGAGTATTGGCAAAACCCCCCCAGGAGGAGGCCTATGTCCAGCAGTGGACGTCCTATGTATGGCTGATGATGTGATGTGATGTGAAACATAGAAAATGTGAAATAAAAAGATAAACGAATTCAAGCGATACCTCTTAGACAATCAGGAAATAGCTACAAGACCACATACCGTATACCTGGGCAATAAGGTTCGCAATAGCATAGCTTTTTCGTGAGCACCCAACAGATATCGATATAAGCTCAGAGTACAGGTGCTGTTAGCTTATTTGCACGTAGCTCTGTTCACTGGGGCGTGGGTTCGATTACCACCCACGATATTGTGTGAGTATGACGAACATAGATGTTTGTTCTGTGTCTAAGAGTTCCTTATGTAGTATAAGAATTTATTTACAAAAAACGAATTGTGGCTGTATCATGGATAGAGAATACAATCCCGGGATCCCAAATCTCGGGATCCCGGGATCCCGACCGTTTTCTGGCCCCGAAAATCCCGGGACTGTACTTGGCTAATCTCGGGATTTTCGGGATTGCCACAAACAAGTCTAGTTTGTATTCCGTAGTCCGTTGCGTCTTGAAAATAACCTTGCCTATATTATTTTAATACATTACGACAAAAAGCAACTCGTACAATACGTAGGTAGGTACCCACTATTTACTACACAGGTACAGTCCTAATAATATGTTTGTCGTTGAACTTAGAAGGGACTTCCCCACTCGGAATACTTTAATACAATACTCTTAAGGTAATTCCCCAACGGACCAACAGGGGAATCACCCGATCATCTCATATCATAATATTGTTGCGGGTATTTCCCGTCGGGGATTCCCTGTACGAAAGTATAAATATGCAAATCAGGTTTTATTTTTTTCATTTATTGTTCTGTCAGTGACGGGTTACGTAGGCTACGCCATTAAAATTTAAAAGTCAATTATCTGAAATTAAGTATTTCAAATGGCGGGAGACTTTGTTAAACATAAAAAAGACAGTGATACGACGTCAGTGTGGAGTTATTATTTAGTTGCGAAGGACGGGAATAGTGCTAAATGTAAGCGATGCCCAGCCATCCTCAAGACTTTGGGTGGATCAACTAAGGGATTACATACACATTTGTTATCAAAACATAATATCAAGGTTATATCAGCTTCAACAAGTCAAGATTCTGAAAATCTGAACACAGCACCGCCGCCAGCCAAGCGAAAGTTAGATGATTATTTTACTAAAAGTGCCGACGATAGCCTGGATGATATCTTGGCAAGAATGATTGCATTAGATGGATTTCCATTCAGTGTATTCATAACCTCAGATGATTTGAGAAAATTGCTCTTAGCAAAATACACGGATTTACCAAAGTCAGCCGTCACTGTTCGAAAACGTGTTATGAATTACAGTGAAAAAATCAGAAAGCAAGTAACTGCAGAATTACAACATTTGAAAAGTGCAGGTGAAAGATTTAGTCTTTCTTTCGACGAGTGGACTTCAACTTCCAATAAACGATACATGGCGGTCAACGTTCATTCATATAAAAAATTTTGGAACTTAGGACTTGTTCCTATTTACGGAAGTATGACAGCTGAAAATTGTCTTCGTATATTGCAAGAGCGTCTAAGTAAATTTGACATTTCCCTAGAAACTGACATCGTGGCTATTGTAACCGATGGACCGAATGTTATGATAAAGGTGGGGCGGCTTGTTTGCACTGAACAACAACTGTGTCTCGCACATGGTATCAATTTGGCGGTCTGTGATGTGCTTTATGAAAAACATAATAATTTGCAAGATAGCCCTACCTCAGATGATAGTATAAATGAACCAGCTGTGAATGTTGATTATATGGACGACAGCGATGATGAACACCATTTAGAAGACTTAGACTGTCCAGAATCAGGTTTAATCGTAATGTCACAAAATGATCTTGCGCCAGAACACGTACCAGAGTTAACACAATATGAAAATATTAATGAGCTGATAAAGAAAATCCGCAAAGTTGTAGTGTATTTCAAAAGATCTCCATTGAAAAATGAAACAGTACTTCAAAAATATGTGAAAATTGAACATGGAAAAGAGCTGTCACTTCTTTTGGACTGTAAAACCAGGTGGAATAGTCTTTTAACAATGCTGGAGCGATTTTATCTTTTAAAAGCATGCATTCAAAAAGCTCTTATAGATCTCAATCATCCAATTCGTTTAGAAGATGTTGATTTTGAATTGGTAAATAAAATTGTTGATGTGCTGACCCCAATTAAATTGACAGTAGAAGCAATCTGTCGGCGAGATGCTAATTTATGCACAGCTGATGCCGCTCTGAAATTTCTTATAAAACAACTGTCTAGCAAAAACTCAGCACTTGCCAAAAAAATTAAAACATCCTTAGTGGAACGTATAAAGCAACGACGAAGTGATGATTTAACTGGCGTGTTAAATTATTTACAAAATCCACAAATGGATGATGAAAATCAGTTATTATCGGATTTGGAATGGCACGACTTATTTCGAGTTCCGACACAGGCTTTAGTGAGGAAGCAAATAAAGAGTATTGTTAAAAGACTTAATAGTCGAGATAACACGGAAGAAGAAGCAAGGTCAGGATCACAAACAGATGATGAGCTAAGGTCAGAAACCTCCCAACCCCAATTGACATTAAAGGAAAAGTTACAGCTGGAAATTAACAAGAGTATGAAATCCCCAGATCCTGAAGTACAAGTACAAAATGAATTGGGGTTGGCAAATAGTATTAGACGTGAAATGAGCCTGTTCGAAAATGGAGGAGTTCGTGGATATCACTTAGAAACAGCATATAAGTATCTATTGTCTATTCCTCCAACCAGCGTAGAACCTGAACGAGCGTTTTCAGCTGCTGCTTATGTTGGCAATAAACTACGAAGCAGGCTCGGAAGTCAAACATTGGATGCTTTGATATTTCTGCGACTATATTTTCGAAATTCTAAATAGTTATTTTGTGCTGTTTTTTAATTTCTTGCAAAAGTATTGTATTTTTTGGTTTGTGTTTTTTCTTTTCTTATTATTGTTCTGATTTGTGTTGTGCAAAGACATTAAAGACATTTTTTTTTATTACTCGTTTTTTTAAATTTTAGCTCAATTAGAAACCACATAGTCTAATCCCGGGATAGGCCCGGGATCCCGGGAAAAGGCTTCAAAAATCCCGTAAGCCCGGGATTGAAAAACATGCTCGGGATTGTATTCTCTAATCATGGACAAGGGCGTGTGTACCTACGCTCGTATATTATAAGAAGTCCGAATCCGGATTTCCATGTTTCAAGTCCTCACTTAACTTGTACATACCTACTGCTATAATTAAGTTTTGGATGTAGATGATAGATATTTAGATGCAACACCGAACTCTATCCCCCGATTTTGTTATCACCAGTTTTCTATTAACCTCCTACTATGGAAGCAAAAAGGGCGTATTCTTGTCAAAAAGTATGTCAAGTATTCTCATTCACATATTACTATAGCTACTATATATTACTATGTACTATAGCATTGCTTAATTTGGGGCTAGATGGCGCTGTGAAAAATGTTATAATACTACCAATATTAGGTAATAACTCGAATAATATCATAAAAAAATCAAAGTACTTAATATCTATTTATTTCTGCGGCCCTCCAATCTATTCAATAATGAATTTTGACCCGGGATCGTATCTGGTTTGAACAGCCATGATCTACACTATTTTGTAATTCATGTCATGTATTATTCAGTGTCGCATTGTATATATGTATAAATGTATAATATAGGCTAAGTACATTTATTAATTTTGATTTTTAATTTGTATGATCTTGTACAGTTCAATCTAACCTGACGAGACTGCATCATTTAGTATGAATAATAAAGTAGTTTACTTAAAGCAGTATTCTTTGGTTTTTAGTATTAAATTCAAGAACTTCATATTACTGAAAACGTGATTCAGAATGATCGACTGGATAGAAATTTCATTAAAAAATCACAATGATAAATGTGTTTTTCGAGATCTGCTTAGAAATTTACGTATAAAAGCATGTGAATATTGTAGCATTAGATAAGACCTTTTATTTTTAAGAACTTCGTTAGACAGAATGGGATTTCATATTTTTACTTTTGTGAGAAAACTTTTTTAAATGAAAGTGTAAAAAGCATCTACGTGTCTACTTGCGTAACAGCTATATTTTTGCTTCGCTAAATTAGACCCTCGAATACAGAACATTACACTGATGATTGACTGAAATAACACACGTGCTCGAAACGGTAAAAAATAAACAGGAAAATAATAAGCAAATAATTCTGTAAAATTTCTGAGGGGGAAAAAAAATAGATAAAATAGTGCTTGCGCTCGCTCGAGAATTCCCATCACAAGCTCGCTCTTGTGACGTCACAGTAGGTTGAAAAACAGACTACGTATGTGGTATCAGATAACTTATAGAATACTTACCCATACTTTTTTTTATCCAAACCCAGAACAAACATTTGTGTTCACTCGGAGTGGGAATCGAACTCACGTCCTACAGCTTTCGCAGCAGTACCACTAACCATTGAGCTATGAGCGCAGTCCAATGACATTATACGTATAATTCCTGCACCTGTACATACATACATAATATATTGCAATAAAGTTATATTATATATTAAGGTCAAGAGCGATATATTTTTTTACATAAATTAATATATAGGTATTCAATTAGTCTGCGCCAGCATGTAAGAAATTCCGATCACTTTATTGTTCGTCTGCCAAGTGGTAGTCGGCGGCAAACAGTATGCTCACACGTTGGACACAATACGGCCAACGTGACATTTCAAGGGCCCACTGTGGATGGATTACGTGTCTTGCTCCTTTACTGTGAGCTTCCTACCCCGCAGGCGCTCAAGAAAAAGCCGCGCGACCGCATATCATATGCCTGCAAAGTCCTTAGTCTTCGAAAACCTGTCCCTAGGTAACTTTCGCAGAAAATAGAATGGATAAATAAGTACGTACTACAATGTAGTTCTTGCCACCCTGCGAACCCCAACGGTACCAGCCGAGCCTGACGGCATACTTCCTCTCTCGGCCACGTGCCGTCGCGGCAGCTGCACCTACACACCAATCGCTACATCCTCCCCTCCTAACCAATAGCACAGCACTAATGCTATGTACTCACATACAGTTAGAGACAAACTTTACAACCGCACTGAACTGAAATTTCGTTCCCTATAAAATAACACGAGAAAAGGATAGCGCTATATACTATCGAGTACGGATGATAAAGAGTTAACGCGCCCTGGTAGAAAAATCAAATAAGTGCAATAATACGATTAGTACGTTTGTTCAATGGGAGGAAAGCAGAATTGACGAACTAATTAAAATGGAGAATGGAGAGCTTCTCATCACCTTTATTTATAATCTAGAATCTTTTATATCGCAAAATAAATGTAATAATAGACAATTCGTGCTGATATATCTATATATGTTTGTTTTAAATTTACTTATGCGTTTAATTATATTGGACAGTTCGACTATAATTTTGGCCACATCCAGTGGCCTTCAACGTGGATACAACACTGAGTACGATGCGCGCGCGGCCTCGTCTTGCTTTGCACTGCGGGCCGCTGCGCGCCTTGCACTTGATGATAGCGGTTGATATGCAGGCGCGGTGGTGGGAGCGGATAGTGTACCGAGATGCGCCGGCGCACTCTGGAAACCTTCTTCACCGGGGTCCTCCTTTACGGTGTCCAAAATATTCCAGCATACAGAGCTCATCGCGACGTCTTCAGATCTGCCACTATAAAGACAATGTCTCTAAATCGGTGGCAGATTCCACTCTCCATCTCTTTAAACAAATTTCGCAAATTAGGACGCTTACTAATCTCTATGGCCTAAACCAACTATTTATCAAAACCACGTCAGTTTCTAGAATAAAATATATGTTTGTTACTGCAACACGACAGAGTTCAATGTACAAAATATAGATGGAGCGGTCTTATCATATGATTTGAATTGTTTGGGTATTGTTATTAATTTATGACTGTCTGTGGCCAATTATTGTTATCGCGTCATACCCGCCAAGCCCCCAAGTCTAATCTTTCAATACCTACAACGTGACTTAGTTTAATTCGTTCCTATGTTTATAAGACAAGTATTATGAGTTAATTATTTATATGCTCAAGTGCAAAAAATCTCTGTACCTATTTTGGCACAAGAACAAGCTGGTTCTTAATTATATTATTTTATTGAATCTACGAGTAGCTATTTTAAGCTGTACAAGGTTATTGGTAATAATCAAATATTTTTTATAATTATTTAGCTTTATGTAGGTATAGAATTAATTGTCGATCTTGTATAAATCTCAGTCAAATCAAACGTATACGACATCAACAATCGTTTGACATTTCAACACAGTATTAGCCACGTTTGCGTAAAGTGGCGAAATTCGTGTAAAATTCTCGATTCGCGAATTTTACGTTCTGTTCCAGGCAACCCTAAAGTGGAATGAAACAAAAAATATATGACAGGAGATGCCAAAACACTTATTTACATAATTAAAAATATACAAGTGTTAATATATGTATCTTGGTATGTTAGATATATCTTGACAATACGGTCACAGAACGAGGCGAATTTTACTATGAACTACTTTTTCTGTGACGCAAACGAAGTCCCGTGTAAAAGCTAGGAGTTTAACACGCTATGATAAATTACATAATACCATTCACAATTCTACCATAGCTTAGCTTCAATGACTGTTTTCCTGATGCTTCGGTGCATATATGACGCGTGCGCTAGAACGTGCGTGCCTGACCTGTCCCAACCTCGTGCCAGCAAATCTATTAATTACTAATTACCTACTTAACTGCTTTGCCTAGGCTTTATGACCAATTCTTACCGTATGTGGTCGTAAAACAAATTAAGGTTGAGTGTTCATTTACGAATAAGATTTAAGTGTTTTGGCTAAATACCAGGGCCGGATTTGGAGATCTGGAGGCCCTAGGGCAACGAAGGAGCGGAGGCCCCTAAATATTTTCCGAATAAAAATTCTAAATCAAAATCGTTTATTGCGAGTATGGGTATTATGGTATTATAAAGTTGTTATAACAATGTAAAACTTCTCTTCTATGTTCTACCATCTGGTATGCAAATTGGTAGTCAACAATAATAAACTATGTAGGTTCTAATATATTCACAATACATTGATGTATCTATATTTATATTTATTTACTTATGTTCCGTCAAGTCTTTCAAACAATTATTGGTAACAAATAAAATTATTTCAACACAGAATGTAGTAATTAGTTACAATTGTGGGTCCCTCTCTTGTGGAGGCGGCCCCAGGGCTAGCCCCGCCTGCCCTCCCCCTAATCCGGCCCTGCTGAATACCAAATGCAGTTTTTGCATCGTGAACCCAAATTTAATTTTGTTTATTTATACAGAACTTGACACTGAAAACAAATCTGAATGACACTGAAAAAATCCGAGTTAAAAAATATATGTTATTTTTAACATCGGCAAGATTAAGTGAATACTGATGATGATGAATACTGAGTACACTGATTTATTAACTGTACATTATTCTATACGTATATAATACTTATCTATTTATAGATAACAAAATCAAAAACATTGTGGCCGTGGCGCGTCCTTAGGTTCGTAGCATCGTAAGAGACACAGATTATTTTATCAGTTAGTTCGTCTTTGTCACAGACTAGACCGTAGTTAGTTCGTATATCTGTCACACACTCACAGATTAGCTGCCAGTTATTAAGTATGTGTGAGCACAACGTGCATGACTCACGGCACACGTTGCGGCGACCAAACGTCATACAACGTGTGTCGTCCAAGAGCTACAAAGATACAAGCGCGTAGACGCGGCAGTGCGGGCTCGCTGCTGCAGTGTGCAACTCACTATTATTGGTAATAAAAAACGAGTTATGCTTTAATAAAATAAAATAAAAACAAGCATCTTATGGTTACCACTGTTTATCGACATTTGCAATACTAGAAGTTATCTCTAGATAGTGTAAAACAAAGTCACTTCTCGCCGTCTGTACGCTTAGATCTTTTAAACTACGCAACGGATTTTAATGCGGTTTCCATCAATATACATAGTGATTCAAGAGAAGGTTTATATGTATAATACATACATATGCACCACATTAGTATCTATATTGCACCCGTGCGAAGCCGGAATAGGTAGCAAGTTAGTAAGAAAAAGTAATGCTTTTATAAAATAAAATAAAAGCATCTTATGGTCACCGCTGCCTATCGACATTGGCATTACCAGAAGATTTGCCGTCAGCATTGAATTGAGGAGTAAGGAAGTTAGTATCGCTAGATGTTTTTCAAATTTGTGGTGATTTAATTTTAATAGATACTCAAAATCACTTAAAACTTTGTCCTGGTAGAGGTTGTATGTATAGAAATACCTATACTAGTTTTTGTTTTTTAGATTATTTAGATTACAGAACAGAAACAATAAAAACATTTAATTTTAACAATGAAATAAAGTGCAACAATTGGTAGTTATGATTTCACAGACATTTAAAATTTTCGTAAATATCAACGCCCGTTAGAAGGCGCGCATCGACCTCAAAATGCATGTTCATTTACGTCAAAATTGCATTTTTGAATTATTTTAGTCTATTACTAGGCCTCTTTGCAGAGTTGTGACTAATAAACCTGAACGAGTATAAGCCTACATATTTGAGATATAAGAAATAAAAGAGTTGACTTTAGAAGTTCTCGGCATGAATACGGCGGTAAATTTGGTGTTAGTTGATAAATAATAATGTCCTCTTACACAGCTCTGGTGGATTATTGTGAGGAAATGTATAATTTTTGAGATATATATTTTTTAAGTTGAATAAAATTTTGAATAAAATCACCATATAGAATGTGCCCTAAATTACGGTAAAATTACAATATAGATCCATCAACGTATGGTCGGACGTTTGTCAAGTTAAGTAATAATTGTTTCATAATTTGAATAAGATGTCAGTAAAATATGTATAAAAAAATATATCGTACATGAACTTCATAATTTTTAAGTGCCACCTCCAAAGTTCGTAGTTTTAAGGCTTGACAGATAGTGCGACCAAACAACCATCAGCCCCGACACGTGTTTTCTACGAGGAGAGTGGCGCTGCTATCGGCGCAATGTTGCTAGCTTAATAACTGAACTTTTCTCCGAACATTTAGGTTGTTGCGAACTATTGTGTGAAAGTTTAATAATACGGAAAGAAAAATAAATTTTTCTTATCAGAAATTTTTATATTATACAAAGAGCCATAAAATGTCATGGATATTAAATAAAACACACCTAGACTTTTATTACAAACAAATAGGTCTTATATACAAAAAAAAAAAAAACAAATAGGTATAAAAGCTCATTTGATGATTTATCTTTAGGCAGAAATAAAATATGCTAAAAATTCACCTACTAAAGTTAAAATGTTAAAATAAAATCATTATTACCACATCTACTGATAATTGTGGTGCGACGTCGCATAGATAATACGTTAAAATATCATCAGTGAGCCAACTTTGCACGTGTACAACCATGCGTGGTCTAAATCGACTGTAATAAGACAATCGAAAACAAAAACGTATGCTCCTGTACGAAATTAGCTGAAAACATTGACTAACGGTTTTCTATTCAATAATATGAGCAGTCTAAGGATTAATCTTTCATTTTCTCCAAAAAAATACCGCCTCTTTTTGCTTCATAGCTGTATGATGACCAGATAGTTCGCCCAAATAATCCCAACACGTGTTTTACCATGCGAGGCGTGCGCGAAGCAATGTTGTCAGCAGCTGTAAGGGAAATTTGCCAGAAAATATAGGAGGTATTTTCTCTGACAGGCCTCAGTATATCGAGAAGATTTGGTTGTATCCATTATATTTTTCCTCAAAATATTTAATGATAAATTATTGCAATTACATAGTCGCAATTATTAAATTTTTTAGTTTGATTAACAGTACATAGGTAAATAAAAAAAAACATATTATGATGTACAAAGCGATGAGAAGTCCAAGAATTAAGATAGTATTAGCGAAATATTTGCATTTGCACTGAAAGTGGTTCTAGATTAACTGTTCAGAATTTTTTTATTATCATTTTAGTACAACAAATTAAGTAGTTACATTTTTTTGTGACTTAAAACTACAAGAAACCACATATGAAGGAAAGTGAAATTTATCAGAATAGAATTATCTCTAACATAAGGTAAAACAAGCAATCATAACTGGCAACACCACTCTCCGACTCTACTCGGAAGGCTGACGCTCCGACTCGACGCACCTTGAGCAGTCTTGCATTCGATGTACAAAGTGAAATACTTCTCGTACGGAATTCGAAATATTTACGTACCTATCGCACTGAAGCACGAAATAATTCGATATCTAACTAAAAAGTACTGTATCAAACAGAAATATTTTTTTTATCAGTAGTGTTCACATCATTGTGTTCTAAATAATATGTGTGAGAAGAAAGTCAACAAGATAACCAAAGGTTTGTACTTAAATTATTTTTGTATGTTTAACAATTTTGTCTTTTTTTGAAATGGTACATTTTTTATCATCTAATAGGAAAGTGAAAACGATACACAGCTTGTCTGGAAAATCGAGGTGAATTACAATTGTTTTTTAGACAAAAATTTGGGTTGGGTAGACATTTTCTCACAATTTTCCAACACCTTGTCGCAAGACTAGATTGAAATAGCACACCACGTATGTAGGTATATCATATTAATTATAATTCTTACATTGTTATTCATTGAAGCTAGGCAACGCAAACTTTACAGTACTGACCTAGCTCAAGTTTGCTATTTTGACGTAGCGTCCACTCATAAAAACTTATTATCTCTTTTGTATAATTCTATACCTACTTGTATGGTTAAAACATCACGACTTCGTATCCAATCGATTAGTTGAAATAGCGAGTTCGTTGTGACATTTTTTTTTTACTTTCGCTCCTTCCCACTCTTATGAGGTTTTATTACACTGCACAGTATTTAAGGAGTCTTTCTATCTAGCATAAAAACTTTCTGATTCGAATAGATACATACCTACCTAGTACAGCACTTTTGTTTTGAAAATTGGCTAACAATGTTGATTTATTTAAAATAATATTTGTTTAGTGAAATTTTTGGACTACGTAAGATATCTAAAACAATATGAAATTGATTTGGTTTTTTTAGGGTTCCGTATCCAAAGGGTAAAAACGGGACCCTATTACTAAGACTTCGCTGTCTGTCTGTCCGTCCGTGTCTGTCATCAGGCAGTATCTCAAGAACCGCGATAGCTAGACAGTTTTAATTTTCATAAATTATGTATTTCTGTTGCCGCTATAACAACCCATACAACAAACGCGATTTTTTTGCCTTTTTCATAGATAATGGTACGGAACCTTACGTGTGCGAGTCCGACTTGCACTTGGCCGGTTTTTTGGTCATAAAAATCGTCACGATTGTCAGTCGAAATAATCATAATCTAAGTAGATTGGTTGGCCATTTTGCAGAGTACAACAGAATGTAAAGGTCCAGAATCCAGAATCTTGATATTCAGTAAAATTATATGCCAAACAAACGTTATTTCCGAATATATCATTGGCTTCATTAAAACGATATTAGATACCTATCACAGTTGAAAACATAACCACGTTACTGTATGCACATAAGCATCTCAACGAACAATAAAATTAGTGTATAGAACAAAAATGCGGTGCCGGTTATGAGCCGGAGGAATATAAATTACCAACAAACACTCCGGGTTTGTCTGCATATTAGATTTATGTTATTAGTTATTACCATATCGGAATACTTATTCCTCGATACTGGCGCATCCTGCGAAGATGTTGCATATTGATTTAAACTTGGTGCCGGACGAGTTATGAATACGTAACGGGTTTGTTTTTTTTTCTTCACGCAGTGATTTACTAGATATTCAAGATTTGCTATTTTTCTAACTGAATGTTAGTAGCGACGTACTTACACGAGCATGCACCAATCTTATGTTTTTCAAAGGCGCGTTTGGGTCTACATCCTAATAATTATATGTATTTGAAAGCGCAGGAGGGCCTTCAATATTCATCAAGGTTCATGATGTCATAGATCAGCATAGGATAGCGATATTGAGCGATTTCTCAAAGACGTCGAGTGCTGGCGCCTTATTGTTGTAAAGCGCTTTTTGCCCCGCTAATATCGGCACGACCATCAATAGACATAGAGAATGGACTGAGCATTCGCATTCCCTATTCACGTATGAAGTAAATACGGGTGGCAAAGCGTCAGATACTAAACAATCGTGCTGCCAATAGATGTCTCTTTCTAGAAATCTGATTGACTACGTCACACTTTTCGCTTCGGGGAACCGCGCCTTTGTCATTACAGACCTACAGAAAAGAGACAGGTATTGGCCGCACAGTAGCGTTGTTTATTTCTAAAGAGTGGTCAATTTTGTGAGGCCATTGCTCAGTCCAGTCTTCTCATGTGTCTATGGGCACGACGCAACGCTCCGCTGGTGACTTTGACAGAGACAAGTCACTCTTGAGTTTGACGTTGACAGCACAACGACGTGCCTGCGCCGTCACATTTATAAGTGGCGATCATTTACACGCCTGTTTTGATTCTGAAAAATAAATAAACTTAATTTCATCGACTCATTTTCCGTAAACAAAGTACAGTTACACAAAATAGCAAAAAAAACGTACATTAGCATATTGTATAACAATATTATATGATTGGCAATAACTTATACTAAACTGAAACTATACTGAAACTATACTTATACTGAAATTGCATTTCAGTTTAATTTAACGAAACTGTGCTTCACTGTAGAGTAGTTCTGTAAAAACTGTCATTTATCACGTGCTTTGTTAAATCTATTAATTAACTGTATGGTTTTACCACTTCTTTTATTTTCTATTTTCCCCAATAAAACATTAATCGCACATAAGTGCTTATATTGCCTTCAAGCTGTGTATTAAAAAATGAACGCTATAAGATGCTGTATACGGAAATATTAAAAAAACCGGCCAAGTGTGAGTCGGACTCGGGCACGAAGGGTTCCGTACTATTATCTATAAAAACTGCAAAATAAAACACGTTTGTTGTATGGGAGCCCACTTAAATAGGTATTTATTTTATTCTGTTTTTTAATATTTGTTTGTTTGTTGTCTTTCATAATCCTGTCTTGAGAAATGTCGATATCGATTCGTCTTCACAAAACTACAGATGAAATATTGCTTAGAAAATGGGTCGGAACAAAACTCCTTGGCCCGGCACTTTTCGCTGTCATACTAGCACGCACTTATTGGTTTGTCTGTAGTTCGCGTAGGTACATCAAGCAAACAGGGGCCTTGGGCATTGGACTCGGGGGGGGGTCCATCGCCCGACAAGAGTAGCCCCTGAGGTGGCGCGCGCGGTGTTTCCACGCGCCCCTCAAGGAAAGAGGGATAGAGGCTCTCCAGCTCTATCCCTAACAGGGAAGGGTCCCAGGGGACCAGCGCCGTCGGGGCCGCGGACGAGTGCAAAAGCGTTCCCGTAGTCCCGGCACATAGGCGTCAAGCAGAAACACCCCAGGGTTTTTAGTGGGTAGGCCGCCACTTTGGCAGAGAGTCCCACATAACCACCGTGCTTCCTCCGGAGCCGGTGGTATCCATTAAAGGATTTCTCTGGGCAAAAAAAAAAGGTTCGTCAAGCAAAATTGTAAGAAGACAGAGTCTTCGCCGCATTATATCTGTGGGTACAATTTTTAAGTGTATCAGTAACTACATCAGTTATTTTCTTATCAGTTAGGCATTAATGGGCATTATTATTAGAAATCCGTGCTAAATTGTAAAATTGAAGCCACGTTCGTCTCACATGATAACACTACAAGGCTGGGAGCTCGCAGTGCGTTCACCTCTGCTTACGTTACACGCTTTGTTATGCACCGCTACTCCTATAAGGATTGCATATACGATTTAAGACCTTAGTCCTAGTTGATAAGGGCTATAAAATCATTGCAAACTACAATTGATACGCGTGGTTTTTTACCCAGTGTAGGTTGGTAGGAAAATGTATTTTATTTTTAGTCTTGACGAGTTCGTGCCGAGTATTGGCGAGATACTTTATTTCATGTCTTTGACCTCAAAAAATACGTGTCTGTTTTTGTATACTATTTTTATCGCATAATAGTAAAATGAATTAAGATTTTAGAACAATATGGGTTAGATTAAAATTAGATTAGTGTTAAAGTTAAATATAAAAAAATCCATTTCAAATCTGGTGAGAAATAGTTATCTCAAGCATTTGACACTATTTTCTCTTTCATATTAGGTACTACCTACTTTATATCAAGCAGACTAATGTGGAAAATATAGAAAAGTCATACCTATATATGTTTAGTTTGTTGAGGACTTATCTTTCGATTCAAACAAAGCATAGAATTTTCTAAGAAAAAAATATAACGTGACACGAATTTTTTATTGTAGGTATATAAAGATATGCAAATTGCCCCTAGCTTCAAATGGTGAAGGAAAACATCATCGTAAGAAAACCAGTATGTTTAAAGCCAGGCCCGCGCCCAGCGAGACAGTTTATAGAAACAAGGCTGATCCGAATTCTAAAATAGATCAATGAGAAAACTAAAGCATTAATTGATCGTGAATTTTGGTAAGAAAATCGATAGTGGCTCCCTCAATTTACCCTAAAGACAATGGTGTACGACCTCGGAAAATGCCACCAGCATCCGTATTAAAAGCTCCTTATTACAATTCCTGTTAAGCAATCTAGCATATTAAGTAGATGGCGGTGTATGATCTTAAAACGCACAGGAATTTACTTCCCCTATTTGTTTGTTTCAAATTTGGAATGACATTAGCTTTAGCCAATTAGGACAGAAAAAAAGAGGAGATAGACAGACATAGGTAGAAAAGTTCACAGAACAGGGACAGCAATGTTTACCAACAGAGAAGTATTCGTCAATAATAGTCACGTGGCGAATTGCATCCCCAACGCGCAAGTCTGCACTCAGATCAAGTAACAATTTTCTTTTTCGCTCTTGGCGTCACACTTCGTGTATTTTGCCAAAGTCAAGCATTTCTATATTTTTGATTATAATAATATGCTGAAATATCAAGTGAATTAAGTCTTAAGTCAAGTTTCAGCCCGTTCATCTCCAAGTAGTAGCAACTTTAATAAAAGCTTAGTCGGAGTTTTAGAAGTATCACAAATAGACTGTATCATTTTATCTCACATTCAACCCGAAATTCAACACTTAATAATTAAAAACACCTTTAATTTAATGGCTGTACACTCGACAAAAAGATTTAGGAAATGATATATTGCAGCGTCATGATTTTTCGACGTTCCCGCTAAAACATAAGAACTATTGCGTATTCCATGCCCGGGGGAGCAAGACCCTAGCGGCTCTACAGCCACAGATTAAAATAATAATTCCTATAGACACCCCGCCAGTCCCGCGCTACCCTTGCTGAGCGCCGCACTTGTTAACGCGGCCTTTCCGCCAATATTCACTGGTTAGTAACAAAATTAAAAATTGCTACGACATTCCGTTTTCAATTCCAATTTCGTTTAATTTGACGGCTCGTGTGTGCAACTGTAAACATCCCGCTCTTCCCTATTCAGATCGCTATGTTACTTGTGTTCGTGTGTGAAAGTTTTAAATGTATTGCATAATACCTAGCCAGAGCTTCCTAATGAGTGGGTAGATTTTAGTACTGAAACATTATTGGATATGTTAGATTGTGTGTATCTACGGTTATGAACGGGCACTATTGCCGGAGTTAAACAGATTTAGCTTGTACGTTCACTCTTTGAGTACGATTAACTTATTAAACCTTTTTCTACAACTGTTTTGTTTATGCTCCTAACTAGTAATTGGTTTATATACTTGTATAGAAATATTTATGACTTTTATTCACACTAAGTAATTGTAAATCTTTCTGTATGGTGAAAGTCACTTTAGGCAGCTACAACGCTGTCATGAAGTTTTAAGTTCTTCGCAACAATTCGCTTTTGTTTCTAGGCATTTTTGGCTCCACTACCGCCCTCAATATAATACCCACTCTTCAATCGTAACTCTTACTAACAAAAACACTTATTAATACTTTGAGTTACTTATCTCTATTTCGTATAAAACAAAGTCGTTTCCTGCTGTCTCGCTTAGATCTTTTAAACTACGCAACGGATTGATATAACCACCCAGACACAGAACAAACGTTTAGGACGTTTTTGAAACATGTAATTACGGTGTTATCAATAAATTATTGTATTGTATGGCTAGTTCTTATAATGAAGGAATTTTGGTGGGCTCAAATCATAGCTCCTTAATTTTTAAATATTTCCGATTTATTTTAAATCTGGAATAAGGAACTAATTGGCTTCTATATTGGCACTGAAATTCAGCTAGCTTCGAGAATATCTTTTTGGAGAAAAATGCCTAAATATGAGCAAAATTGTCACTTTCCTGTGGGGCGATTTTACAAAACGCAAGTGTTCTACCGACATAATACGTAAAGTAAGTATATAAATCAAAGAGATTATATCTAATCATAGTAACAATTAATAAAACTTTGCTAAAACGTAAAAAGAAGTTGCGTGTCTCCCTAATTTTAGTCGATTTTTTATCATAGAATAGGGGCGACACGAATTGTGTATCACATTCCTGTCAGCTAAAAACATGTGAAGAATACCAATAAATTGAATAATGAGCACTGTTGCCAGATTTCCGAGACAAAGTACGTAGTCAAATAAGCTCACTTCCGCTTAAAATTCCGCCTAACAGCCAATCAGACAGTCGCCACGAAGATCTCTTTGACCGCAGACGCGTACGGGTCAGACAACTTCTCACTTGTATGGTATGTATTTACGTAAACAATATTTGAATTTCTTATATATTTTTTATTGTTTTGATTAATATACCTAGTGTAAATATACCATAAAGCATTAACATGTCATTCGAATACAGCGTTTTTGTGTTATTTATGAAAAACCTCAAAATTATCACTTTCCTGCGTATCACTTGTCTGGATCCATTTAGACAGGAAAGTTATAACATTACAGGAAAGTGATAACATTCACTTAGATTCCTAACTTCCTCTTAATATTGTATGTATTATTAACCCGTTGAGGCCTTTTTTCCACAGAAACCAAATTGCCAACCTAAGAAAAAAAGACCAGGGAAGAAGTATTAGCGCAAAAGCGAGAAAATGAAAGAAAACGTTATGAACGAATGAAAAATGATCCAGACAAGTTAGCTATTTTAAAAGAAAAGAAAAACAGTATTATTTAAAGGCAAGAACTACAGGAAAAATAAAAACAATATCTGAAATGAACGATCATGAAAAAAGGCACTGGAGGAAGTCGGATTTCACTTGTCTTGTCCTGTCCGTTTATCGGATAAATACTATGCAATACAAACTTAAACTAACCTATTTAGTGAATTTTCGACTGATTATTATAAAAGTTTTATTGTGATATTCGATGCCATACTAATAATTAAATTTAGTAATTCTTTATTTCTGAATAAAAAATAAATATGACAATTTGTGTTTAATAATCTCACTTTCCTGGTTATTTCTCACTATTCTGGCAGTAAAATAACATTCACATCATAATATTTTCTAACGGTTTTCAGTCAATGTATAAATTATATATAGTCAAGTATATACACGTCACTTATCATGCATTTTTATACATATTTAAAGTTAATTTTCACTTGCCTGTCTTGAATTTTTTTTAAAGGCTTATAATTTAATTATTTACCAATATTTTGTCTGACCCACAAAACTTTAGCTTATTTAAGTAAAAACCTTGACCTCTGGCCACTTTGCATACTAAATTTAGGAAATAAAAGTATGGGACTAAAAACGTCCCGTATTATTCCTTCATAGTAAGAACTAGCCGTATGCTCTTCACACAAATGTTTGTTCTCAGTGGGAGTCGAACCCACGCCCTACAGCTTTTGTAGCAGATACACTACTGAATGAGTTAACAGGGCTGTCATATATCTAGGGCATTCTAGTGTATAGATAACCTATAGAGTTACACGAGTAGATGATGTTATCTACTGTGTAGAAATGTGGCAAAACTAAACCGAAAAAACTGGTCAAGTGCGAGTCGGAGTCACGCACGAAGGGTTGTTGAAGCACAAAACTAACATGCTGTGGCCAAACACCTAGCATGTTACCAGAAAAAGAAATGTTCTTACATAATGAGTAGATAGTAATCTTTTTCGTATCATCGCACGGCCTTCAAACGTCCAATATCTCTCGCCCTATACAGAATTCAGTCCTTTATTTTCTTTTCCACCCTTATCGTCTAGACCAGGGGTAGGCAACCTTTTAAGATGGAAGAGCCAATATATTAAAATTTATAAGTTTTTAAAAAGTGTTAATATAGTACTTACACACAAATGATTTTAGCACAAAACGAACTAAAGTAAACATACGTGAAGAATGGCTGCGGGTTGTCAGGTGAGCCACTACCGATGACCACGACCACTGTATCAAGAGGTCAGGCTAAGAAACTAAAGTATTTTAGCTAGAATAATAAAATAATCGGAAGTGTCTGAGACATGGTACTGACTCATGGCGCAATTGCCCAAGTTCTAAAGGTATCTTTTTTCTCTTCTTGGCATCGCACTCTCTATATTCTGCCAGTTTTAATGTTTCTGTATTTTGTGTGCAGTCTTCAGTTTCCAGCTTCTTTATCATTATAGTCAAAGTCCAGTCTTGGTCAAGTCCAGTTCGTGCCAGTCAAATCCAGTCATACCTTACTAAAGTAGTGTCGACTTTACTATAAGCTTCGATGTAGTTTTGGAAGCAACACGAAAAGTAATGTTTCACCACATTTTATTACTTTCCCACATTCGCTCTTGTAATTCGGCACTTTATGAATATAACACTACTATTTTTATACATAAACACACGAAAAAACACTAGTTTTGGAAAAAAATACAATGGGGCGACGATTCTTTCCGCGTTCCCGCCAAAACTCCGTTTTAAAGGTTATGACAATAAAATATAGATTTTTGGATTTGGTACTAGAGATTCCGTTACTTTACATCAAAAGAGCCGTATGCGGCTCGCGAGCCAAAGGTTACTGATCCCTGGTCTAGACTGTTTTATAGATATATGACACGTAGTATACAAATTACAAACCTGCCCAGTTTTATTACCGGGTCACATAAATCTAAATAGAGCTTAATGCGAAGGCGTTAGGTTCAACCTCGATTAACCTATGATATTTAGGTCAAATTTACCAACAGCGTTTTATGATTGCCACCGTTTTTTCAAAGTTTTAGGCCTTTCTAAGGCGAAAAGTTTACAAGTATTTCTCGTATGACCTATAACAGATTTTTATGTTTACAAAATTAGTTTCTGAAAGTTCAACCAGATTTTAATTGCTTCAAATCTTTCACTAAGCACCTAACGGTATGTTCCGGTAGCCACACTTGAAAGCCAGTTCCGTTCCAGGCTAGGTGTGTTTACCATCTTCGACTACACCGTCACTTTACATAGATTAACTCGTTATTGTACACACCAAAAATTAAACAATACAGAAGAAAAAAAAAACTTAATTAACAGGTGGTGTAACAACTGGCGACCTTATCGCTAAAAGCTATCTCTTCCAGACAACCTTAGGATGGAAAGGATCAGAGGAAAATAAAGACGGGGTGTATCAATAACGAGGTTATACATATAGGGGAATGGATAACTCACAACATCAAATAAGCTGTGATCAAACACCTAGCCTGTCAAACATAAAAAGTTCAAATGTCTCATGATAAAATCAAGTAAAATTGGTAATCACAATCTCACAATCAAAGCCACAATTTTTTCATATTCATATTCATATTCATATTTTATTGATAACAAAGTTACACGTCAAAAATAATACTACATATATTTTTTTTGTAAATGCTAAAAGTCCAGTAGTTAAGTGTCTTGACTTTGCCAACATCTGCGGAGTTTTCAAAACACCACGTTAATACAAACTTGCCAACACTTGCGTATAATTCTGTACTTAAGCATTAAAACTCTACTTGAAAAAAAAAAAATACTAAAGTTTTGTAATTTAATATAGCGCACCGCAACAAACATTGCATCGAAGTTATTTCTACGGATTCCTGTTGAAAACTCTTGCTCCAGTTTGTAACATTTAACTAGGTTAATCGTTTGTTATTCTGTGGCATCTTTTCTTGCTAGCCCTTTAATACAATGTCTACAGAAAGCTAACGTATGTTTCCATGATAGTTATCTTGAGTACTTATGCGTTAAACGTTACAGATAACTGTGCTGCGATGTCATCTAAATGTTAGAAGCCAGGGTTCCATGATTCTTCTAAGATCTCAAAAATCTGTCTATCGTCTGTATCGTAGGGCATGTTATACAGCGATATTTAGCCACAAACTAAGCAAAGCATATAATAACCAGCTAGCGAACTAACTGATAGAATACTTGAATACTTTTTTTGCAAATACCTTTATATAACTTAGAACACCCAGACACAGATCAAACAATTATGTGACTAGCATAATTGTTTGATCTGTGTCTGTGTCTGTCTGTAGTCGAAACCACGCCCTACAACTGCTTTTGAAGCAGAGAACTTATATCAAATAGGTATTGTAGTCAGTAGGTACATCGCATAGTAATAAGCGGCAATAAGTAGCGACGCCCTAGACTTAGTTTTTTTTTAATTTAAATCCTGATTACATCTGCTTTGTTCCATCAGGAAAGCGTTTCGTTCGTCTAATAATCAAACATGTAATATTTTCTAATAACTATACAAAAATGATCGTATACCTACCTGTGGAAGTGTTTATTAGTCTGAATGCTTTCAGTCCATACATCACGTCGTCGGGTTGAACAAATTGTACTATAACACATGTACAATATACATACATATGTACATGTATTATAGTACAATATAATTTAATAACAAGGGTTGTCGGAGGATAACAATGTCAATAACAATATTAATTGTATCATACACGTGTACAATAATGAGAGTTGAAACAAGTCGCTGATTCATGTTTTCAACAAAACAAGCGGTATCTGTGTGGGTAGAACGAATGGTGTTTATAATTTTATACTCGAAATTTTAGTAGATATTGCGATCGCAATAATATTGTTGTAGAAGTTTTGGCAGTCTAGTTGGGTGACCGTCTGACTTCCAGTCTGGAAGTCTTGGGTTCGAACGCATCTTTTCTAAATTATGTGCGCATTACAGCTGACATCAACATGTGACGGAAAACATCGTAAGAAAACCTGGATGTCTGAGAGTTAAAAAAAAAATTCGAAAAAAAAAACACATATTAAATCTATCAAGCAATATATCTACTTGCAAGCAATTTTTTTTAGCCTTACTCTGCTTACAATGAATAGGGCTCGCGGCCTGCTGTGAGGGCTGATCTAGAGGAATAGTAGTTACTAAGAATAAGTATATCTTGTCCGCATCATTATTTTACTTTTGTGTCTACCTCTGAATCGATTTTAGAGACGTGAATAATATACGTTTTATTTTATCAACTTTGTTTTTTAGGTACGTGACAAGTACGTATTCAATTATATTATTTAAAATAGTTACATATTGTACCCAATTTACAAATTGGGTAATACAATTATGTATTTACAATTTACAATGAGCTTGAGCTGCTGGTGAAGGAAAACATCGTGAGGAAACCATAGCATGGTGGTGGGTACTTTCTAGTACTCGGCTAGCTAGCTACCACCCTCAGGTTGAACATTTGCCGCCAAGCATCTAACGGTGTGTTCCGGCAGCCTCACTTGAGAGTCAGCACCATTCAAGGCTAGGGGAGCTTTACCATCTTCGACCACACCGTCACTTAACATCAGGTAAGCTGTGGTTCAAACACGTAACCTGTCAACCATAAAAAAGGTTTAGTGCCTAGTTCTAATATCAAAATAAATGTGTACGCATGATATGAAATTGTAGAAAAAATTATTAAAATAAAATTAGGTACCTACCACAGATCGGAGGGGTGGTCTGTTGAGTATCATTATCATTACAATCAGCTTATCAAAGTCCACAGCTGGACATAGGCCTCACCCACGTTACGCCAATTAGACCAATCTTCAGCTTTTTGCTATGGCTTTTGACGTTTTCTTTTATAAACTCGGGTATTTAATTTTTTTTCTGAAAGAGTCTCCAACACCAAACCAATTGACGAATCGCAAACGAATATTTTTTTCGTGTTATTTATTTCAGACAACTTGAAAAAACCCTCTGTTTTTTGTCCAACTCACGTGGCTTATTTACGTAACCGCTCGTTTTATGTGAGTTACATAGGCAATAGTAACTTTACTCTAATCTGTTACACTAACAACTCATAAATATTACGTGTCACCAAACGTGGTCTAGGTAACGCGTCATTCAGTTCCTGCCATTTTCTTTTGGTAATTTGAATATTGTTTAAATGATGACTTAGGGTCTATCTACATAGACTTCCTTAGAGTTGTTTTTTTTTTATGGTTAACTGGCTTGGTGTTGGACCACAGCTCTCCTGATGTTAAGTGACAGTGTGTTCGAAGATGGTAAAACACATCTAGCCTGGAATAGAACTGGCTCTCAAGTGAGAAAAAATTGTGAGGTAACAATAGAGTGATAGTGTACTTTCTAGTACTCGGTTGGCTAGCTACCACACTCAAGTTGTAAATCTGCCGCCAAGTAGTAGAAAATACTCTACCACCATGGTATGGTTTCCTCAAGGTGTTTTCCTTCACTGGCAGCTCGAACTCATTGTTAGGGGATTGAACCCACGCCCTTTGGCGTGTGAACTGACCACGCTAATCACTGAGCTATCATCGCCACAAAATATATAGTAATTAAATCTCCCAAATCGAAAGTCTTTTCTCCAAAACCTTTTCTTTAATCTGTGCCTGAATTACCATTACGTAAAAGCTTAGAAATGTTTCTATATAAAATGTGTGGAGTGGTATGCAGTTAACGTGGTCACGTGGCTAGAACACGCGTATCGGTGCGCCATCGTCGTTTTGCAGGTCGGTTGTCGAGCCATGCAGTAAAGGTAACGTGACTGGCTCATTATGCAGAGTACGCCTTTGTTCGGGACATATATCGAAATATCCGAAATAAATTACGTAGCTACGTAGGTAGCTATAGATAGGGTAACCAACTGCCCGGGCTTGCACGGACAATGTTCGAATGTTAGGATGTCACGCCGTTTGGTTTGGCTTTTAGGTTTAAAATTGTTGTAGGAATAATTGTATAGTATCCGACGCAATGTAAAAACGTAAGTAATCCCGCATAAGTTAAACAAAAATGTGTCAAAACCATGTCAGCTTTTATCGTAAAATTGTATAGTTTAAAAAAATAAGAAATTATATTTGATGATAAGCAGGAAAGTTGCTTTCTTTTACACACGCATTTCTTTTTTTTCTTTTTTATTTTTACCGTGGTGGTGCTGGTGTAAGAATAGTACCCCACCCTCTGCCCGTGGTTGCCGTAAGAGTCGGCTAAGGGATGTAATCCGAAAGATGGGCAGCAGCGTCTTCCTTGAACAATCTCACGCTCGCCAACCCGCCTGCCTAGCGTGGCGAGTATTGGTAAAACCCCCCCAGAAGGAGGCCTATGTCCAGCAGTGAACGTTCGATGGCTGATGATGTGACACACGCACACCTCCTTTCGCTTCTTTATTATTTCAGTTGAAACAAAAATACCAACTGTGTAGCTTAGTAACTTCATCTCAATCATATATGAAAGCGTTCCTTCTGCCTGTGTTGGGGAACACAGGCAGAAGGCAGGCGCCAGGCAGAAACACCCCAGGGTTTTTAGTGGGTAGGCCGCTACTATGGCGGAGTCCCACATAACCACCCTGCTTCCCCCGAAGCCGGTGGTATCCATTAAGGATTTTCCTCAGGAAAAAAAATCTGTCAGCTTCTCCATACCAAATTTCGTCAAAATTGGTCCAGCCGTTTGAGCGTAAAGAACTAACCAACACACTTACAAAAATTTTCCTTCATAATATTAATGTGATCATCAATGATCGCGTGTGTATGGACGATTTTAGACTTGTAAATAAAATAATATTTTTGCAAGACGATGATGCAATTATTTGCATGAGAGCTAAAATTATATTTACTCGCACTTTATTCATATTTTTATAATAAATATTAACATACAGCGTCAATACACAAAACTATTTATAGGCATGTTTGTATCTGAATAGTTATGTTTTCGTTTTGTAACGTAACGACTTTATTATCGAGAATATAATACACATATATGTAATCACAATCCATACGTATATTTATTACATCAGTTAAAAACTTAGCAATGTTATCCAGAGGGGCAATGCTATGGTTCAAACCCCAACAATGTGCTTGAGCTGCAGCTGAAGAAAAGCATCGTGAGGATACCATAGCGTAATGGTAGCATTTTCTAGTAGGTACTTGGCTGGCTAGCTACCACCCTCAAGTCGAAAGTCTGCCGCGAAGCATCTAAGGTGTGTTCAGGCAGTCTCACATAAAAACCTGTTCCATTCCAGGTTACATGTGCTTTACCGTCTTCGACCACTTAACATCAGGTGAACTGTGGGCAAACACCGAAAGTGAATTTTTTTTAAAAAAAGTTGCGCCGATAGTTTTATTAATATAAATCAATCCTTTTCAATGTCAAATCTTACTGTTTATTATTCTGTAGTCAAAGTCAAGAATGGCTTTGTTCTACTACTGTTTATTATTCTGTAGTCAAAGTCAGGAATGGCTTTGTTCTACCCGTGACCGTGACTTAATTTAAATCAATTTTAAAGTGAAATCAAACTATTGGAGGCCATGTAGACGTTCCAGAATAATTTAATTCGACATAATATATCACGTGTATGATAATATCACTCGTGCTACGCATTCATCTGCATGTGTTGTATTCACAATTGGGATAGGGTGAATTAATTTTCATGGAAAGGTCGGGAACTGTCCATTTTCATGGTTGCATTACCATAATATTCTTACTTGATGTTATACATCGATTGTCTATTTCATTTTCAATATTTAGGACCAAGGTATAAAAATGCATAAGGGACAAGAATAAAAAGTAATTCAAGTAATAAAGTAGTAACGCATTATAAAGGTGTCCTGTAAATTCTCATAATATTAATTCGCATAAAGTTATTCCGTATAATTATTTTGTAACAAATTGTACACACACAATACGCGCACATTTTTCTATAGTCACACTTATATGCTGTTCTATTATGCTTGTTATAAAATAAATTAGTATTATGGTTATAATGTCTATTGTTACTTGTACAGTTTTTAGCTTAAATATTTCTAAGTAATAGGTATGTATGTATTTAAAAACAATACACATTTTGCAGTTGGCTATAGCACAATACATGCACATGCAGGCTATGTATGTATATTAAATTATACCAAATACAATGTCAGTACTGTCTACGATTGTAACGTAAAATTTACTGTCAATAGTTGGAGTACCTCGAGTAATAAAGATTAGCTCCGACCAAATTTTTTTTTTCTTCCCCAAAACAGTTAATATTAATACTAACATTAAAATAATAGGCTGGTGATGTTATGGATACCGATTATTTATTATTAGTTATAGATAATAAAAAAATCGTAAAATTATGTGACTTTCGAAATTACGGCTATTATGTGAACAAATAGGTAGTCAACACAAGGCAAATTTAAATTTTAAAACATGATTATTAAATTACATTTTAAGCCTAAATTTATATAAACTACCATCGATATCTGTACCATCGGAATGGCTGTCCATTTAAGGTGACTTTAAGTGACGTTTTTATTTTTACAGGTTCTCATTTAACTCGTCTGCGAGAAGCCAGACGTCTTCAGCGTCTGCACACCATGACGCCGGCGCCATCAGCTCGAGACCACTCTGCCCCACTGCCCCGAATAGCTCTACCTATAGACAAGGCTGTCCAGAATAAAGTAATCCTGGAATTAGCCTGGAAAACAGTCGCTCTTATGCACAAGAACAAACTAATTCAGCAAAAGATAATAGCCTTACAAAAAGAGACATCTGAATTCGTAGCGACTATCATGAAGAATCCAGAAAACAGATCACGATATTTGAATCATATGCGTACACAAGCAAACGCCGCAACGACAGCTGAAGACATGACGATTGAAAATAAAGAGAACAACAATATCATTTTTAAAACTGAACCCGATGCTTGAACATACGGCGAATGTGTGAACGGACTGAAGGACGGTTATACCAATGTCAAAGTCTGAATTGGGGATAATTTTCTTTATTTTAATCACATTTTCGGTGATGTGGAGAATGAACATTCAATGTTAATCTTTAAACGTGACATGGGTAGAATTGTGAATACATGTTCCATTCAAAACCCATGTGAGAAGCATCATCTTCACGAAAATCTTGAAAGAATATAAAGTTTAATGTAACTGTTATGTACTTAGGTATTATAGAAAGATGTACGAATGTCGGATTATTGAATCTAGATATACCCGTGCAAGGCTTGCATAAGTATCTAAAGATACTCATGCAAACCAGTGGATCTCAATTTTTGTCAAAGGTTTGGAATGTTAATGTACAACAAATGTAAAACAATGTAAATTGTTTGATTCATCCCCGTGACTGCACAACCGCTTTCATGTTTTATTTTCCTTGTTTATTGTCTGCATGATTTAATTATTGACTTGAATGACACTATTATATATCCTGTAAATAGGTCTAATTGAAGTAGGTAATTATTTCAATATGACTAATTTTCAGCTACTAAATAACTAAGACAATTCGCTTGGTGACAATACATAGAGCTGAAAATACCTAGAATTTAGTTTTTTGATCTGATCAAAATTCACAATATATATTTTAGTGAAAACTATTAATTTAGAAAATATCATGTTTCATGACAAATTACTATTTATAACTTTTTTGAAAAATATTGCAGTCGTCAACATGTTCGCCTCGTGGCCTTATTTTTTTTAGTCCATTATTGTTTTGCATTCTCTCTTTATTTTTCGAGCTAGAACTTAAAATCAGCCAGTACTTGTTGATTTTAAACTTGTTTAATAAACAGTGATACCACAATTTTGTTTTATCAGGTACCCAATATTCTGACTACCACTGTAATGGTCATGGACAGGCGTTATTTCAAACATGCCATCAAAAATCGATCATATTTCAATCTTTAAAAAAATCAACTATGGGACTGATATAAAATTGGGAGAAAATGCTTAAAACATATTTATTAATATACACATAATATTAAAGTAGGTATTTTTTTTATTATGTCTAACCATTAAAATAAAAAATGCAGTGTCTTATTTATAAAGTTGTGGTAGTGTTTTCTTGTTACTATAGAGGTAAGTACTAAGGTTGTAATTCCCAGAGGCTGTTAGCGGGTATCTTCTTAAAATTGTTTTTGATTTAAAATGTGTAATGTTTGTCAATATAGAGTTCGCGGAACGGCTAAGCGCATTGTATCGCCATTTTGGACGACTTTTTTACTGCTAGTAACAACAATTTTGTTCAGCATGATTGTTAGTTTTCTATAGAACAGGCGATCCAAACTTTGGATCTTTGGTAAAAGTGGTTCATAATGATGGTAAGGATATCGTTGTCTAGCCTGACACGTAACTCTGTATAACTAACTCTCATTACATGTTATACACCGAACAGTAAAAAGTGTGTTTATATGAGTCAATCACACACACTTACATAATTATGTTTGTGTAGTTGGATGATATGGTCATAAATAGAAGTTGTCTTTAAAACAAGTAAAGCTCCTTTTGTTTAAATAATATGTAATATCTAATTAATCATTCTCATGCATATTTAACTCGTGTCAAATTTGAAAATGTAATAGATAAATAATTGTTTATTTAAAAAAAAAGTATTTATTTCTATGAATCGTATACTTATATTTACGGACGTATATTAGTTTTTTTTTTTGCACTTATGGTAACGAAAAAGGTTAAACAATACTCGTAATTAATTTGATTTAATGTTATAGGAAATACAAGATCACAGTGAATTTTTATTTCTGAAGTTGGCTGCAAGACGTAACTGTACTTACGCAATAGTTCGCAGAGCCTAACTTCAGAGGCACAAAGATCCGCTGTGACTACTCGTACCTAGTTTTAGTTTTGTCGTTACTTGTATTTATCTTTAATACACTGTTTGTATGTTTATCATTTTATACCGCAGCCGCTCTAACAAGTATTCTGGCAGCTACATTAAAGAAAAATCTTAATTACAACGTTATCTTTAATACCAACTGCAATGTCACATTCAATCACATGTGATCAAGATTTACGGTTAAACTAAGATGTGATCAAGTTTTACGGTAGACCTAGTGATTAAGGTTTACGGTAAAACTAGCGTTCAGAGTTTATGGTAGAGATCAAGTTTTAATTCTTAGCTTTGAAAAAGATTTTAGTTGCACTCGTAATAGGAGATTGTAGTATTGGTATAAGATGTATATTATCTAATCAAGGAGATAAAAAAGAAATAAATTGTTTCCCTCACTTTTACACTTGTTTGCCGGCGTTACTTGTGTAGTTATTTCCGCAGTGCAATATTATTAAACAATAATTTTACAAATCACAATTAGTTTTAAAGCTTATTGCAGCTAACAGAACGCTTGTCGCTTATAGAGGTTCGAGTATAAATGTTCATATTTATTTTTCAAAAATCTTCTAAATTAATCTAGAAAGATTTTCGTATTTAGTAATTTAGTAAGTCTTTTAGCTAAGATTGCATTTAATAGGAATTTAGTTGGATGATTGCACATCTACCAAACACTGTGTTCATTTTAATTGTACGTAATTTACTTTGAATTATAACAAGGCTTATAAATTAATTTTAGATGAAAACGCCTTATTAATTTAAAAAAAAATGATAATGAAAGCTTTTATGGCTCGTATTATTGTATAAAAATGACAGAATACCAAATTTTAACATGTGAATATCCAAAATTATTACTATAAAATCGAAATGTCTCATCTCATCTCTAACATATTGTATTTTAGTTGATTATGTCGGATAGAATACAGGAAAATTGACAACACTGATCAATGTCCAACTTTCATTTGGGTTTTAAAAGTATTCATTTATTTTGTGTGAAAATCAGTTTATATATCTGTATTAAGGTATTATTTAAATCTGATAAGTATTAAATGTCTAGCCTTGATAGTAAGTTGTTATTTAATGTATATAACTTAATTGAGCACAACTCCTCGGTGAGCTTGATACTGTCTTTGCTTATAATACCCTTGGCTTGCTGTGCATACCTGTAATGTTAGTTTTATAAGACTTTATTTGGAAAATACACTAGTCTTACTTGAATTTATTTGTTTCACTTTACACCATTATAAAACGGCAACTCTTCATTGTCATAGACAGTTGAAACAAGTGCTATACTCCCAAATAAAGAGAATTTATTTCTCCGTCATTTTCCCATACAAACTTGCCATGTACAAAGCAAGAAAAATAAAATTCTGCGACTTTTCAAATGGGTAGCGTAAATGTATGAATTCGAACGCATTCCGAGCTTACGGTGCAAAGAATCACACGTACGAATTCGTACGTATTCCGAGTCAAGAGTTTAAAATAAATAAGATTTGATTTTACTCAAAGTGATTGTCTGTTTATTATGTACTTACATAGTAGGTAGGTACTTTTAGTAGTTAATGTTAGAAAGGAGTATAATAACGCGGACATAATATTTAGAGTAAATATATATATTCGACATAGTAGATAGATACATGAGTGTCTTCACTTTTGAATTTTTTTGTTTTTTTTCATTTTTGAAATCAAAGGACCTTTTATATTTTTATAAGCAGTGCCGATTGTAATTTAATTTGCAATTTTTTTAAATCTATCAGCTCTGTACTTAATTAAGTTTGATGATGTAAAAGCTTATGACATTTCCGCATGACCTACTAGTGGATCTTTTACGCACACTGTGTAACAAATAATGAGCTTTTCACTGCAAAATTTTCAGTCAATTTATTTTATTTATTATTTATTTAATTCTTTATTGCACACTTAAGATAATATGTACAAAAGGAGGACTTAATGCTAAAGCATTTTCTGCCAGCCATCCCCACAGTAAATGAGATGTGGTTGTAGGCGCGCATCAAAACAAATGTATGTATACATATATATAAATAACAATAAAAGTACAACATACAAATATAATAGTACTAAATATCAATAAATATATACTAAACTATTATAAAATAAAATATACACATAAATAAACATAAATTGACATAAATATGTGCATCCTTGTCAGATGATGAATCAATTGCACAAAAATCACAGCATTACTTTTTCAGTTTTTAAAAAATATTCGCGAACAAGCCTTTTAAAAATTGGTTTAGACGGCGCTTGCCGAATTTTAATTGGGAGCTCATTCCAAAGGCGCACCGCCACAACCCTAAAAGAGTCGCCAACGAAAGAAGTGGTATGAGTAGGAGTACTAAGAAGAAGAAATCTACTAGATCTAGGAGGATTGGAATGGATATCAGATAGGTAAGTGAAAAATTCTTTTAGATAGGAAGGAGATTTGGGATCATTCAGGACAGTGTACAGCAATCCCAAAATCCTGGCATTTCTTCTTTCGCGGATCTTCAGCCATTTAAGTTTTGACCGATACTCTGTAATGTGATCGTACTTTCGCAGACCAAAAATAAAGCGAATGCAGGTGTTGAGTAATCGCTCTAGTTTATTCAGCAATTCTTCGGTAATGTCGAGATAACAGATGTCGGCATAGTCAATAATTGGCAAAAGCAGTGTATTGACTAAAGAAATTTTAGTTTTTATAGGTAAAAAAATTTTGAGCCTTGAAATAGAATGAAATGAAGCATAAAATTTCCGTGAGACTTCTTTAATATGAGGTTGCCAAGACAATTTAGAGTCAATGAGTATGCCTAAATCCTTAACAGTGTTCGAGAATGGGATAACGCAACTGTTGTACCTGAGCGAAGGCAACGCAGCAAGATCCACACCAGAAAGCCGACGAGAGCTCCCCACAATTAATGCTTGACATTTGTTAGGATTTACCTGAATACCAAAACGCTTGGACCAAGATTGAAGCCGATCGAGGTCATTGTTAAGAGAAAGAAGCGCTAACTCAAGATCCTGTACGCTAGAGTGATGATATAGCTGAAGATCATCTGCGTAGAAATGATAATGACTTGATAGTTGAGAGGAGAGCATAGTAATAAAGGAAGAAAAGAGCAAAGGAGATAGAATACCTCCTTGAGGGACTCCTGTAATCAAGTTACACCATTCAGAGAAAGCTTGATCAGATCGGATCGCCTGCTGACGTCCACCAAGGTAGGAAGAGAACCACTTTATAGAAGTGCTAGAAAAGTTTAAGTGGCGCATGACAGCCAACAACAGGTTATGGTCAACGGCGTTAAAAGCATTACTAAAGTCAATGAGAACCAGCACTGTTACTTCACCATTCTCCATGGCACTTCTTATATCCTCCGTGACTCTAAGCAAAGCTGTAGTGGTACTGTGTCCAGACTTAAAACCTGACTGCCAAGGGTCAAAAAGTTTTGCGTTTGTTAGGTACTCGGTAACTTGTTTATGTACCACTGACTCAATGATCTTAGAAAGAAATGGAAGTATTGATATGGGGCGAAACTGATTGGGAAGAGTAGCGTTGGGAACCTTTGGAAGAGGAATAACGTGAGCTTTGCGCCACACGTTAGGGAATTGCCCAAAAGCCAAGGAAAAATTGATGATATGTGTAAGAGCTGGAAGAATTTGATTGATTATATACATTATCATAATGCGATTAATATTGTCACAACCTGTAGCTTTCGATTTGAGATTTAGAATTATTTTATGGATAAAATCTTGACTAACACGTGCAAAATCAAAGGAGTCAGAGGTTGGAAGGGGTAGGTCTACAATTTCTTTAAGAGTCCTAACTTTGTTGACAGAATCAAGGATATTACAAGAGGCAAAATGTTTATTTAGAATATTGAGCTCTATCGGAATCCTTGACTCGTGTGATTTAGGCTTACCAATGCCAATCGATCTTAGAAATTTCCAAATTTCTCCCGGAGTGGCAGTTTCGATTTGATCAGATATAAACTGCCGTTTAGCGTTGCGACATAGCTGGTTGCAGCGATTTCTTATTTTTTTATAAGCATCCCACTTCAAATCTGATCTATCGTTTTTGAAATCACGAAAAGCACTTTAGTTACTTTATAACAATTATAAAGTAACTTGTATGAATCTTTTTTATTTAGAGCGCCATCTGTTGTATTGTAGCTAAACTATCACGTCAAGCTACTCCAATAAAGATGGCGCATTACATATCGAAATAAAGTAATAAGCTTAGGCCTTCCCCACATGTGGAAGCTGTCTTGGACGCAGTTGGCCATAAAATTATTTATATACGCATGGTCTGAAATACATTAGCATACAAATAGTGTCAAAAGCGATACTAAATATAGACACGACCGAAATAAACTTTGTTCGTGTTGTGTTTGTTATCATTGCAACTATTTACGTCGCGAGCACTTCAGGCATATTACGGACAGCACTATGCACTACCAATAAGCTGCATCAGTGTGAGGACGGCTTTTAATTTAATTTAGCTATCGCCATCTATTGTGGAATAGCCGAACTTCGCGTGTTAATCCAGAGTTCAGACCGACATAGCGGTAGCGTTTTCTATAATAATCTGTGGACCAGCTAACAGGTAGCGCTTTCTATAATAATCTGTGGACCAGCTAACAGGTAGCGCTTTCTATAATAATCATAATAATCTACAGACCAGCATAACAGATGCCAATGAATGGGCTGCTGTCTCTTTTTATTTTATTAAAACTATATATTAGTGGCGTTTGTTGGCTAGGTCTGCACCCAGCTTTAACACTAATTTAATAAAAATGTCACAGATGGCAGTATTTCAAACGAAAAAGAAATTAAGTATTTCATTCATAAACCTAAGCAGTTTTGGTGGGAACGCTGTATTAACGTCTTAAAAAAGTGTAGTCTTTTATTCACTTATAAACTAGGTAATTGTACGCTTGATTGTGGATAAGTGATATTATTTTAACATGTTTTTAAAGTGTTGTTATTGCAACTCCATAGAAACGTCAAGTAAAGCCACTATGCTTGAATAAAGCCTGAATGGGAATGCACATTTTCTTACTTGCGACTTTGACTGTCATCATCATTAGCCATAGGACGTCCACTGCTGGACATAGGCCTCCTGGGGGGTTTTGCCAATACTCACTACGCTTGGCAGGCGGGTTGGCGAGCGCAGTTGGGTGTGATTGTTCAAGGAAGACGCTGCTGCCCATCTTCCGAATTACATCCCTTAGCCGACTCTTACGGCAACCACGGGTAGAGAAGGTGGGGTACAATTCTTACGCCGGCACCACCACGTCTTTGACTGTGACTAAGACTTATTTGTTTCTAGAACTATGAACTGTATGTACTCTCAGAGATAGCACAAATTGCGTTACCAAAAATAAAGAATAAGGCATTTTCTTATATTGTAAACGTAACGAACGATTCGCTATCCTATGAGATAACTCCTAACCTCAGACCATTGCAACGATACCTAGAATTTGAATAACAAAACAAAGTCCTACATTCTGCACAAGGCATCGCTGCTTTGGTTTGGAGATTCGATGGTTAGTTTCAATAGTCTTGTAATTTTACTAGCTATAATATATAGTAGGTAGGTACTCTACAATTCGGAACACAGTAATGTTTGACGATGATTTGGGGGTGGTTGGTATCTACATAAACGAGCTTCTGCTATGAAGATATGCCATCAGAGGGCTTAGACAAAGTAACATTCGTTATAATATTCGATAACGCTAAGAAAAGTGCAAAAATATAAGACATTGGCATTTAAGCTGCCATAGTTGATAATATATCGACAGCTTATGTCCACATTTTTGGCTTTTCTATTAGCGTTATCGCTAATCGAATGTTACTTTGTCTAGGCCCCTACTACCTTGTCCCTGAAGGCAGCAATGAGGCAAAATATACCATAAATTTAATATCAATCAGGATTAAACAAAAACACATACCGGCAATTCGTTACAAACCAAGTAAAGTAAGTCTATAAGTCACTAAAGTAAATAAAGGTCAAGGTCGCTGGTCTACTCGCGGTATACACACAATCTAGTATTTTATCCCTAGATTAAACCCTAGATTAAGATTAATTAGACTAAGATTCCTCTTCCCATATTGTAAAAAAAAAATGCAACACAAAGTTGACAAAGGTCACGGACCCCGGTGTCTGTGGAGAGCAATTTTAAATAATTCAAAAAAATAAAAAAAATAAAGGTCAAGTTCTGTCATGTCCTATATTAGTGGTGATTTACAAGCTTCGATCAAGTATTGTATGCAACACGAAGCGTCGTTTCACCATATTTTATTAATTTTCAATACTAGCGCACTTAATTCGGCAATTTATGAATAAAACACTATTTGATTTTTTATATACCTAACCGTATACCTATCTAACAGTCGAAAGTTCTGGAAAATAATACAAATAATTAAATAATAAATAATGCAGCGACATGATTTTTCCGCGTTCCTGCCACTCCAACTCCGATTCTATATTTTAAATGGAAGTCATCAATCTGTCATTATGTATATTTTGGATCGTTGAAAAAAAAAAGACAAAATTGCGAAAGAAGACTGAAGAAGCCAGACAGGCTATGTTTAGGGAACATAAAAAGGCTACAAGCGAGTTGGTGGAGAAACGTATATTTAGCATTACCATAACAAGACCGTGCCGTTGCCGCGGTGGTGCCGGCGTGAGAATAGTACCCCACCTTCTCTACCCGTGGTTGCCGTAAGAGTCGGCTGAGGAATGTAATCCGAAAGATGGGCAGCAGCGTCTTCCTTGAACAATCACACTTAAATGCGCTCACCAACCCGCCTGCCAAGCGTGGCGAGTAGGTATTGGCAAAACCCCCCAGGAGGAGGCCTATGTCCAGCAGTGGACGTCCTATAGCTGATGATGTAACAAGACGAGGTTTATAAATCTTTGGTTTTTGATATAAATAAGGATAGATTTCACTACCTTACAGTTTTGTTCCGTGAGCGTTTCGTGTGAGTTTGATTTTCACTCAGGACAAACATTTACGTGACGAACAAATGTTTGTTCTGTGCCTGGATGTTTTAAACGAATGTATTTTCAAAAGTGATTTTCTTTCATAATTCCACACTTTTTTAAAAGTGTCAATTTCAGAGTAGTTTCCGGAATACAAGTGATGATTATTTATTTATAGTTCACAGGCTAAGTGTTTGACCACAGCTCACCTGATATTAAGTGAAGGTGTGATCGAAGATGGTAGTAAGTAAAGCAGCCCCGTATTCAGAACTTTTTCTTGTGATTCCTGTCAGGTCAAAGAAAGAGCGAAAAAAAGGATATAAGATGTTTTTTCTGTGTAACACAAAACATCCAACAAACACACAAATACAGACACAGTTATGAAATAGAGGTTCACCTCAGCGTGAAGCTGGGAAAAGAATCTTATTGCGCATGCATACGATATGTGATCGCGTAACAGGAGTCACAATTATTATTAGAAGCTCAGTATAAGGGGACAGGTTTTTTTTTTGTTTTAGCCGTCCTCCTCCACCTGTCCATTTCTGACAAAGGTCAGAATACTTTTGTTTGCGTATACAGTTATTTTTAATATTGTGCAACAGGTGTACATTGTTGTCACCTTTGTGTTTATAAACTCATTAAAAAAGTTTGTATGCGTAAGAATTGTTTTGTAAAATTAAAACACACATAGGTAAGTACCTACAATGCCTACATATGCACGTATCTATTGCTTTTGTAAGTATAGTCATTTGTTTATTTATGCAGTATGCATACCTGTTTTTATTCTTATACATATAAACGTAAATACTTACATATATTATGCACTTTTTCTCAAAATTATATTTCTTTTATTTTGTTAAAATATTCATTCTATATTATAATCTAACTTAATTTATTCATTTTAACAATATTCTCATATGAGTAGACATGAATTAACCATTTGTAATTTGTCATGATATTTAAATTGTCTGTAGGTACTTAAAACATTCCCATAGTACAAGTTTGTATAATTGGGAGCTAGAAGGCGCTGTGTGAAAATGTTGTCAAATAATTGTTCTTTTATTAGTTCCTTTTTTATTCATTACTTAAATATATTTATCAGATTTAATTTATAACCTTTTATATAAGTAGATGAAACAAGATTTTAAGTAGTATTACCATTTCTTCTAACTTTTTAAGTATAGGTACTAGATTTCCTAAAGCTCCTGCCAGAAACTCCCAAGACAAAGGCGTGCGGCGGAGCTCAATGAATTCCTTCTCAACTATCTGCGTTACAGAATGTAAAAAAATAATCAAAAATTACCCGAAGACAGCGTGGCCATCAGGCTACCAAGCTCAGTACCGTCGGGCCTGTGGAATCCCACGATCGTTCGTCCATGCTTTATCTATCTCAAGTATTGTTTAGTCGAGAGACGCGCTACAATAAAAAATATCAAGGTTTTAACATTGTTCAACTAAACCGCGTTTTAAAGTTAAATAGGAGTGTTTTATACTTTTACGTAACATGCTATATTATGCTATTAAAAATACACTGTGGTTTCCCGAAAAAGTTTTCATTGTACGTTTTAGTCGAAGCATTTGAAAAAATTCAATTGAACTTCATTTGTGTAAGCTGTTTATATAATAATAACAATGAAAATGTATATGAAATTGTTGCTTAAAATTTTATTTAAACTTTTGGTGTGTGCTTAGAAACCTAGAAATGTGTACAATAGTTCTGTCTAATATGTGTATGAGCGGCAAATACTTTAATTCAAAACTAAGTATGGCTTAATTTGACAAGTTCTATGAAAACTACACTACAATATTCTAGCTTGTGTTTTATGAAGGAATATTCATATTGCAGATAACTGTCAAACAGTAGACAGATTCGCCTTTGATGATAATTTACATTTGATTTCCTGCTGTATGATTTTCATCATTTATACTTTTTCTGTAGTGCTTACATTTTAAATAAATTTAAATTTTAATCTTTATCTTAAATACTTCCTGTTTGTCAAATTAGTCTAGATTTAATCGCAGTCTAACCTCGCCATTTGAAGAAGTTTATCAGCAACATTCCTTCGAATTTGATTAGAAAGCAGCAATTTGTTTTGTTTTTAATTAATTTGAAATACGCTTAAATTGTTTAGTTAGATTAACCTGTAACAACGTAATGATGTATATATGTAGCATTAGAAAATGAGTAAAAAAGTAAACATAAAGGTTTTTCGTCGAATCAATTCTATGACTGTTCTTACCTATATCTATAAATGTCAATGTTAATAGATAGAAATATTTATTGTGCAGATGCAGAAATGAAAAAAAAAAACGGGAAAACAAAAAACCTTATGTACCTACCCAATAGCTAGATTTTTAAAAAACTATTAAAACATTAGGTACTATATTAGCCTAATTTTATGATAAACCTACGCCTTGACACCTACGTAAGCAACGATAGAAGGTATGAAAAGTTTTTATGTTTTTAAACTGACTTCAAAAAAGTCGGAATCTTTTTTATGTATGTTCCCCGATTACTCGAAGACGCTTGGACCGATTCGAGAAACTCTTTTTTTTGTTTAATATACTTCTCAGGTGGTTCCATTGAAACCAAGTCAGGATCTGAATATAATGGGATCCCGCAGAAAAATCGAGGACAACCTTCAAATTTTACAGGGACGCAAAATTTATATATTTTAATTTTAAAGGATATAGTTTCAGATTGGTTCCATAGAAATTACATAAAAAATCGATTGAGTAGTTTGAATTTATTACCTAAAACCTAGCTGTGAGCGAGCTTAGGGGCATGGATTAGGTTTTATAAATTATAAATTTATATTTGTCTTAAAAATCTGTTAAGTATGCACTAAAATTTATTTGCGGTTCAATCTACCTTGAGTTCTTTAAATAGGGAACTATTCGTCATAATGTCATCGTACTAGAACCAATAAAATTTCAATACAAAACAAGTTGACATTGATTGAGCTTCGAGCATATCATAATAATTTTTTTCTTTATAAATCAGTACTAACTGTAGGCGTATGAAGATGAAAAATGGTTTAATTTGACCTAAGATACAGGGTAAGACGCTTCGGATGTATTAATCCAAAAGGAGGTCATTGTTCTCATTATTATGACACTACACTATAGTCACAATTCTAAAATGGTAAAAAAACAGCTGTTATGTATAAAAAGTACGTTAATCCGTGATAAACTATTGCGTAATTTATGAAAATAAAACAACAGTACCACGCAATGAAGCGTAAATATATCCTTTAATAACTTAAATGTATTAAAAACGATAATAAATTATTTTCCAAAAGTTTTGTTTTACAAATTTTGTTATCATTAGAAACTCGGCCAGGTCGGTTTCTTGGGAGCCCTGTTGAGATTTACTTTATTTAGCGATTGCGCGGTCTTTTTTATCGTCTTGCCTAAGAAATATTATCAATACCATAAAATATTTCTTGCGCTACTTTAAAATTTATACGTATTTTAAAAAAAAAGTTATATTTTGACTACCAGCTTCTTAATAGCACTCACTCATTCATCTGCCACTTAGTAGGTATTCGTAGTAGCGTTGAGGCCGAAAGGGGTAACAAATTATCAAAGCAACCTAAGTACTTAATTAAATGTATTATTTTAACATTTTTATGCTAACTAATTTAGATATTAAACAGGCTTTTTAAATAATGGAACAAGGAACATTCATGGGATGATTATTGCTCCTAATGACGCGAGTCGATCTACTGCGATAAACAAGATGTACAAAATAGCGATAAGTGGTTAGACCACCAAAAGAAAAACTGAGACTAATTAGAAAATATTATGTGACGATTTGCAGTTTTTCGTTTTATTGCAAGACGGTTGCGATAATATATCAATTGATGGATAAAAATGTTGTAGAATGCGTCATAAAACACTAAAACCGGTATGAAACATAATAAAAAGCAAAATTTTTGATCTAATATTTAAAATATGTCGAATGCTTCCAACTCGTTTGAAAGATTTTTTTTTTATGTTTTTGACGTAACACTTTGTATATTTATCAGCATTAAGAGTTTAAAATATTTTATGAAAATCAAGTTAAATGAGTCTTAGTCACACATAGTAGGTAAGTTAAAGTCGAGCCTGTCATGCCCTAGTGGGAATTTTGCTATAAGTTTCTATAGTTTTAGAAGGAAGATCAATTGTACAAAAAAATTACCCAAACCACAGTTCATAATCTTATTTTTCCGTTCTTCACTTTCTACGATCTTAAGAAATCATAGCAGAAGTTTAGGCTTTTTTACGCTTTAGCGTGCCCGATATTACACATGGACACATGAAATTAAAAAAAAGCTGCGTGTGCGCTGGTACTGGCCATCAACAAAAGAAAATAACATCATTAGCATTCTATCTCTATCGAATCTACGACGCATCGTTTTCCAGCTAGTTAGTGTAACAGAGATAAAGATAGTGTAATTGATATTTTTTTTTCTTGGCGGGTTTTTTCAGAATATACATATGTTTATGTCGGAGTTTTAGCGGGAACGCGGTGAGCGTCGTGTCGCCCCATTGTATTTTTTTTCTAAAACTAGTGTTTTTTCGAGTTTTTATGCATAAAAATAGTGGTGTTTTATTTATAAAGTGCCGAATTACAAGCGCGAGTGTGGGAGAATGATATAATTTGGTTAAACATGACTTTTCGTGTTGCTTCCAAAACTCCATCCAGAAGCTTATATAGTAATGTCGCCACTGCTTTACTTAGGCATGACTTGATTACCTGGGACCGACTGGACTTGATCAAGACTAGACTTTGACTGTATAGATGATAAAGAAGCTGAAAAATGAAGACTACTCATAAAATATAGAAACATTGAAACTGGCAGAATGCACAGAGTGCGATGCCAAGAAGAAAGAGAGAAAAAAAAAATGTTTATGTCAAAGTTACATAATTTTTTTCTCTTCCTTGTTGGCATCGCACTCTGTGCATTCTGCCAGTTTTAATGTTTCTGTATTTTGTGTGCACTGTGCAGTCTTCAATTTTGTAGAATATAACTTTATTGTACACCAACAATCGATACATTAGGTATAACATAAAAAACTTAAAAAACGATAAAGAAAAAAGATAATAACAAAACAATAACAACATCGACTAGTATGTGGTAGTACAACGGCGACTTTATCGCCTAGATCTATTTCTTCCAGATAACCTTTGGATGGACAGTAATGATGGCACAGCAATAGGTTGGCGGTGTAAAAAAAACTGTATTTATGAGCGGCAATACGCACTTAACTGGAAGCCTGCTAATCCGCACGTGGCCAGCGTGGTGGACTATGGCCTTACCCTTCTCACAATGAAAAGAGGCCCGAGCCCAGCAGTGGGATAGTTCATAAAAACAAGGCTGATTCAGAAATAAATCGTTCGAATCACAACATCGATACGTAACTACCTTACTTTTTCGGTAAACGTGAAACTGTGTATTGCTAAATAGTAATTTATTGCGTTTTTTTTTAAATGTAAACACATCTAGCTAGGCATAGAACTGGCTCTCAAGAGAGGCTGTCGGAACACACTGTTAGGTGCTTGGCGGCAGATTTTCGGTAGTAGCTAGCCAGCCGAGTACTAGAAAATACCCTACCACCACGCTATGGTTTCTTCACGATGTTTTTCCTTCACCGACAAGATCATTGTTGGTGTTTCAACCTACGCTCTTCGGCATGTGAACCGACAGCGCAAACCACTGAGCTATCATCGCTACAAATAAATGCCAAGAATAATTCGCATTAGCTACTGGAAACACCTTAAACTGGTGTTATGTATAGGTAAAGTTACATCTTATCCCATACCGCCAGTTTCTCTATTTGTTCATTCATCACAACTTTATCAATATGCACCATCAATATTCTTAAAAAGTAGTCCTATCTTATACATTTTTATAAATAGCAATTTGAAAACTTTACAGAACATTTTTGTTTTAATGTCAGCTTGTAAATTTTATTCAAACGTCCTTTTTTTGGAAAATACTTGTCCAGTTTTATGAATATTTGAAATTTAGATTTGCGAATTACTCATCCTAATATTTTCGCATACTTAAAACCTTTTATCAAATAGCTTAGTTCCATTCTTTGGCTGTATAGATTAGAAATGTTGAACCAAATCATTTGAACTAAAAGATTATTAAATTACTAGTAAGTAATTATGTTTTTTTGGCATTATACTATATTGACATGTTTGTTCACTTATATATTTTGACATTTTGTTTTTTATTCATTGACATGTAATCAGTGTTCTAAAACTCTTATAATGACATATTGTAATGATATTACGGAATTTACTTGTAACATTGGTGATAACTGCCGTTTTGGTGTTATTAGTGTTTGCCGTGGTGGTGCCGGCGTAAGAATAGTACCCCACCCTCTCTACCCGTGGTTGCCGTAAGAGTCGGCTAAGAGATGTAATCCGGAAGATGGGCAGCAGCGTCTTCCTTGAACAATCACACCTAACTGCGCTCGCCAACCCGCTCGCCAAGCGTGGCGAGTATTGACAAAACCCAACCATGCAGGAGGAGGTCTATGTCTGATGATGATTGGTGTTATCAATAAAGTATTTGTATTTGATTTGCTCTTACAAGAATCCGGGGAAAATCTACAGTGGATATAGCAGTGTGCCGTCTCTCTACTTGTGTTGTGTAATATGTTGAAATAATTGTAAATCGTATGATCAATTAAATTGCAGTTAGAAAAACGTATAAAAAAACAATTAAAAATTATTTGTTGATATAAAATACCGTTAAAAAGTTACACCTTAATGTCAAGTTAAACGTTTATTTCAACATCAAATTAATTACTATTAGTAGGGAATATATCAGATACAATATAGGTAATTATTTGTTTCACAATCAGCATTTTAACTTCCGTAACATAAAGGCCAAAGTTTTCCATACAAAAGGAGGAAACTCAGCACCTCATATTTCAGAAATGCACATAGTCAAATGAGTAGGTATATACATACGAGTCATTATCATCATCAACCTTGCATAGTCCACTGCTGGACATACTTAGTCCGATCTTCGGCTTTTTGCTTCCAGCCATTGCCAGCTGTCTTTCGTATATCGTCACTCCATATAGTCTCAGGGCGTCCTACACTACGTTTGCCGATTCGTGGTCTCTACTCTAGAACACGTCTACCTCAACGGTTGTCGGTTCTGCGGCAAATGTGACCAGCCCACTGCCACTTTAACATGCTAATACGCTGAGCTATGTCGGTAACTTTTGAATTACTGCGTTCCGGATATGATCCCTTAGAGAAACACCGAGCATAGCCCTTTCCATAGCTCGTTGAGCGACTTTAAATTTATGAACCGTTCCAGCTGTGACTGGAACTAAGTTTCGGCGCCGTATGTCATGACGGGTAGAACGCACTGGTTGAAAACTTTCGTTTTGAGACATACACCCATACAAATCCACATAGAATATCTTATTACATATTCAAAGTAAGAAATGGCAATTAAGTCAAGTAAACTAAAAGTTACAAATTTTTAGGTCAGTAAAAATATTATTGAAACCTTATACCTTATAACAGATACTTAAAGTTGTAAGGTAACATTCCATAACCAATGAACGCACTGACTGACAAGGTTGTAAAAGCGATGAGATTAAAGTTAAAACCTTTTTATACATTACGATCCATTTTTGTTTTACCTAGGTACTTATGCGGGATTATTTACGTTTAATCATGTCGGATACTTCGACTATACTTTCGGCGATATCCGGTGGCCTTCAAGGAGACAATTCTGAGAAAAACGTGCGCTCGGCCTCGTCTTTCTACACACAGACGAAGAAGCAAGCGAGCATAAATATGATCAATATATGATTAGCATTTTAGGTGATATGTGAGAGCACATGAACATACTTACATACACTACTTATTATATAACTGCGATCGCATGCAAATGAACGAACAGGCATGTCATTTACAGTGCCAGCAAAAAGCCGGCTTAACCGAGTTTGAGGTTATTTAGGTTTATTCTATGTTTAGGGGTGCGTGATCTATTCTGTGTGTTATACCATGAATATAAGTTAAATATGCACGTTCTCTATTCATTTAATCAAATGGGCTAGTCATTGGGCCGGTTTTTCTACATAAGAGTTAGCGGCCGAGATAGAAAAACCGGTTCATTAAATGGGCCATAAATCGTAAACGGTAACTTTTACAAAGAAGTTTACAGGATATAAAAGAAGCGTAATTTTATTCTCTACAATAATAGTCTCAATAACTTTTGCCGTAAAGTGTATAGTTTCCGAGATATCGGCCAAAAACATTTTTCAAGATGGCGCTTGAAGCTCTACCTGGATCTGTCAGCATTTTGTGATTTTATACTCGAAGCGACCACAAACCTAATAAAAAAAAATTGGATCGGATATTTAGTGCGAGGTTAAATACTATTTATACTAGGCTAATATTCTAACGATACGCGAAACATCTAAATCTGTTTCGGTGTTTAAAAGTTATGTTGGCTTAAAAATTTTACATACATTTTACAAACACAATTTTACATGAACGCATTTTATGTGAAAACATTACACTCTTTTTTTGGGCAGTAGTGTAAAAATTAAATTAAACTACTACTATAACAAATACTTTAATATTAACTAATGTAATATTAACTGTTTAGTGTGTAAATATTTACTTCATTTTACACATACATATTTTTTTTATCCATAATGTACTTTCTTACTTACATAAACTGCTTTAATCAAAACCGACCATTTTGACTAGCCGAGTAAAAAGAGCATTTAAAAATTAACTATAGAAAAAAAAACTAAGTTTCCTTTTTACACATAGTGCGTCGTCAATCAATCATTTTTTTTACTGGTTGTAAACTTTTGTCAGAACTGGTTTCTACAACCTAAGTACTTAATTTGCTTGTAAAAATAAGTGTATCCTGATACTAAATAAGCATATTTAATTACTCAAACTAGTATTTGTAACGTATTTAGAATAAGACTATGTCAGTAAGCGTATTTAATGACTCAAACTAGTATTTGGAATGTATATATTTAGAATGAGACTGTGTAGTATTTTATGGTACTCAATAAAATTATGTTGAAACTTTTTAAAGCTTACTTGCTGAAAAAGTTTTGGTTTTGTCAATGTCTAAAAGTACATATTATAACAAAAAGTCGCTGTTCGCGTCTGTGTCTCCGCTTACTTCTTCTAAACCACGCAATGGATTTTGATACGGTTTCGCTGACATTCAGAGATTTTTTTGCTGAAGGTTTTTATACAAAATGCATTCCGATAAACTTTTGTACAAGTAGAGAAATTCAATGTTTTGTAATCAAGTCATCAAAATAAATTGAACTCAGGCTCAGCCGGGACGATTCGCTAATATTAAATAAAGAACGAAGTGAATGCGTTGTCTATTTATATTTGCTATAACAATAAAAATAGTAAAATTTATGAAACAATTGAACCGTATCAAAGTAAAAGAATCCAGTACGCAATCGATTAAAATTATAAAAATATTAAATGAAGAATGACATGAATGTTTGAATTTATATTTGCGTATTGATATGACTGTAAAATAGAAAAATAGTAATCGAATAATCCAATCGTAATCGAATAAGCTAATAGAACAAATTGTCGTATCGTACGTAGTATATGACATTAAATAGGGATCGTAGGCGTGCGGTTGTTCTCATGTCCATCACAAGTAATTGGACGTAGAGCTCTTTCATCGCTGTCGAAAAATACCCGACCAAAAGCAAGTCTGATGTGGGCAACGAGGGTTCCGTACCATCACAAAATATATCGCGCTTACTAAAATAACTTCGTGTGAAGGTTTTTTAAGATCTTTATTAAATTTAAAGAGGGTTTACTCAAACATGGATATGCCATCCTCATTGGTCCACCGTTGAAGATTGGTCATTCTAGTATTGTTAGAACTTAACATGTGAGGTAAATTTGTCTAACCATTTATGTTCTTTTGTTCTGTGTATCAATTTATACGTTTATACAACAGTTTTTATAGTAAGACAAAACAAAACATAAAGATGTTAAAAACATGTTCAATTCAATTTTTATCCGTCAAAAAGAAGGACGGTTCTTAGGTTGGTTAGGTTATTCCACCCTGATTCTACTATCGCACAGCCAGGAGCTCTCAGAAGCGACACCGTTTCATGGTTGATATTTCAAATACTCGAACTAAACAGTTCGAAACTACCGTCATTGTACGAACCGCTAAACAATGGAATTTGCTGCCCGAGTGGGTGTTCCCTGATAGATACAATCTGGATGCCTTCAAGTCGCGAGTGAATCGGTTTCTTTGAGGCGAGCGTGCTCCACCGTACATCGCATCGCTTAACACCAAAGGAGTTGGCGGCCATACGCAAGACTATTTGTAATTTTAAAAAATGCCGATACCTACTTTTAAGAAGTTTTATTGTTTGCCATGAAGTACCAGTGCTATGGTAAAAGATTTAATTGAATTTTGACTATCACAGAGATAATCAGTCGGAGATATAAAGATAATGATTATAAACCAGACAGACAGACAGACGCCATAGGTGTAGTATAGATAAGTAATTTTGTTGTAATTGATTTTGGTTGGTTGGAACCTCATCTATTAATTGAGTAGCAAATTTTACCCAATGGGTAGGATAAGGGCAATGCCAAGAATAAAGAGAAATAGGACCAATCTTAAATCTTCAATCTTGATATAAGTAGGAAGGGAACCATAAAATGCTACAAGTTATATCTAAGCATATATAGTAACGACCGGTTATGTCAACATTCCTTAAATTGGGCTCATTATTTACATTTGTTGAGAACTGGATTACACCTACTTAAGAGGAAATAGTTATTTTTATATCACGTAGCGTTTTTAAGGTGGCTAATATAACTTCTTCTTTGTTTTTTGGCATCGTACTTTGTGCATTTGCCAGTCTCAATTATAACAAACTTTCAAGCGTATCATGAAATCAACCACTTAAAGTTAAAATCATATAAAGCAAGTCACATTTGAGTTTAGTCCATACCCTAGTAAAGCAATAGCAACATTACTGTTTTAAAATTAACATGAAAATACATAAATGTAATAAAAGATATGCACTGACCTTCAACAAAATGTATGGAAGTTGTTTTTTTTTTTCGCGATTTCAGTGTTGTTTTCCATAGTAAAAGTTGTTCGTTGTCCCTTTCAGCTTAGAACATCCGAAGCTTATAACCCTGTGTATGTATAGTATACATACACAGCAAGATATAAGATTGTTTAAAGTAGGTAGTAACCTACTTTAAACAATCTTAGTATCATTTTAGTTAGTTAATTTACTTTAGATTTGCTTTGGATAAATAATCTCACTTTTAATTATGAATCCTTTGACAAAAAACGCCTATAAAATATATTTGATGTCTGAATAATGTTTATGTTTATTCATATAGATAGGTATACGTATTAAGTAATTACGTCTAAAATATCCGTAACCGATACTTTATTATTTTTAATGACATAACATAATCTTATAACTTTAAAGTTAACGATTACCCTAAAGAAGGCCCTTATATGACCTAAATGAATATTCTGATTTGCCCATTAACTAGTTGCCCAATTAGACTAAACTATTGAATATTTTTTATCGATGGTGTTATAAAGTCACTTTATTGTTTGTCTTCATAGTGTACTAACGTGTCAAAATATTGTGCAATCGTATATAACAATTAGGTATATCGTGAAAAAAGAGTGCATTTAATCGTCCTCAGGAAATTTGGTGGCCAAAATAATTAAAAAGCAAAATTAAGCAAATGACTTTCTTTTTCGTTTTTGACTCTGCGTTTTGTGTATACCGCCAGTGCCGTGTTTTAATCAATTGTACTAACTAATATATTTGATTAATTAATTAATTATTAATCTACCCATTGATAACGGCCTTTTAGATTAGTTATTTTATTTTTATTTATTTATTAATTCCTCTGAAACACTGTAGTTTGTAGATAGTTTTTTCATGTAAATAAAAAATTTATATACAGTTAAATAAAATAAAAAAAACAATATAAATATACTGTCTAATATATAACATAGGTACTGAATGTGCCCCGCGGGTTCGCCGGCATTTTCCGGGATAAAAAGTAGCCATGTGTTTATCCAGATAACTTATATATTCATTTAACATTTTATCCAAATCTTTTAAGCCATTATAGCGTGAAGAAGTAACAAAAATATATACATTAGTGTGTCTGTGTGTGATTCTAAATAAAACTAATGCTAAAAGTTAGTTCAATATTAAAACAAAAAATGCTACTATATCAATTAAAATTTGTGCAAACTCTCTTTATATAATTATGTCAATCAAATCTACATATACTCGTATACCTTGCGATTTTGTACACGCTTCCAAGTGTCTTTTTTGCAAGGCGGACATAACCTACTAATGTTCTTGCATTATTAGATTACAATATTATATAATTTACTTACTTATCACTCGATTCTTAAGCTTGGTTTTAATGTTTCTTCAATGTAGACAAGACGCGACCGTCATTTGGTTCGGGCCAATCTATCTACAGCCTTTGGAAGTTAGCTAGGCCAGTTAGGTATCTTCAAACTATCTACATTTTAATTTTTATCGCGTTCTTGCACTCACGCGGTTCACACGACAAATTAATAAGTGAAATTGTTTTAATTATTTTTAATTAAAAATAATAAGAATCAATGTATGATGTTGATTTGCCATCATCATCAAAATTAAAAACAAAAGGTTATGTCCTTAGATTTTTCTTACCACAGATAAAAAATAGATGAAGCTTAATAATATCTATTCAATTAACAATTTTTAACTAAGAATCTCCAAAACTTCACCAAGGATTGACAAAAATAATTACTTATTTATAATACACATTTTAGGTACAATTTTATTATTAACCTACTCCAAATTTCTTAAGTAAATTTATACGCCTATTAATTGACTCCAAATTGTAGGTCCAACGTGTTATAGTGAGAATTATATCGATCATCAACTGTAGTGTGACAATAACTTGGTATCAGAAATAAAGTTGTAGTCGAGTGAAGTGTTCGAAGTTTTCAAAACATATCGTGTATGAATAATGGCAGTTCTTTAGACATTGTGAGGTGAGAAGTTACATAGAGAGCACAAGTACAATGACCACCGCCGGGAAAAGGGCGCCGATTGGAAGAACGAGAGTCGTTTTATCACAGGTATGTGGTTTTTATAACTTTATTAACTTTTTTTTGAATTGGCTATGGGTTATAAATGATTATTTAATGAATCTGTTGCCCAATTATTCGATGTTGTCATTACGTCCGGGTTCGTTAAGGCCTTGATTTTCTAACTTAGGTTAAAATAAAAGAGTGTTTATTATTGCTAACTTTGCATGAAAATTTTAATTAATAAATCGGCCAAGTGCGATTTGGACACGCGCACCGAGGGTTCCGTACAAACCTAATAGGTATATAGATATAAAGGTAAATAAGTGGTTTTTTAATGGTAATTTATGCTTTTCGCAATTTTTCGTTTATCCGTGAAATTTGGTTCTTAAGAAACAAATTTCAAGATCACGGGAAGTACCCTGTAGGTTTTGATTCCCTTGCGAGTGTCGAAAGTTTGCAGCATAAACGGCTGTATGTTTTGATTGCGTTGGCTTAGAAGTTTGATTTTTTCACAGCTCTAAGGGACAGTAGACTTGAGTATGTGTTATGAATTTCAGCTTGATACCTTCACGCGTTCTTGAGAAAAGGGGTCTTGTCAGACAGATAGACGGACATCAAAGTGATCCTATAAGGGTTCCGTTTTTTCCTTTTGAGGTACGGAACCCTAAAAATGGTAAATTGTAACTTGGATTACAGCTGCCTCGGGTTTGTCTCAAGAATATCCATCAAGCTGTGTGTTCTAAATGAAATAATCCTAACCTATCCGGTTAACGGTGAGTGGCGACGTGTAATGGCGGGTTGCCTCGTATAATGTGAGACGCTTTTAAAAAGGCAATCTAGTATTTATTAATAATTACTTATCAACATTTTGATCTAATTAGTTTTTTTGACATTACATATATTATGTACTTAGGTATATTATTACTATAATTTTAAGACATTTTTTTGGTTGACATTTTAATTCCGTTAACTAATTATCATCATCATCACTACATATTATAAAACAAAGTCGTCCGCCGCGTCTGTCTGTCTGTTCGCGATATACTTAATAACTACTGAACGGATTATCATGCGAATCACCAATAGATAGAGTGATTCATGAGGAAGGTTTAGGTATATAATTTGTCAAAGTTTTGTGTAAATTGGTTGAAATATGATGATAATTGTTGGAAGTGTCGGAAAAAGTCAAGCCACCAGGGAGCTTTCATTGAAAACGCTGCCTAAGCTTTTTCAGATATAACTATACATATAACAATACATTGGTGGGATATATTCCTCTTTTAAAAAACTACAAAAAAGTCAGCGGCGACATCACATCATAAGCCATAGAACGTCCACTGCTGCCTCCTCGGGTGGGGTGGGGTAGAGGGCGACCACGGCGACATATATCTACATTTTAATATGTTTTGCGTTTCTGGTGCAGGTCTTGCGAGTTATGCCCATTCTAGTTAGGCGGTCACGAAACAACTTCACGACGCGTTGTGATATCTTCAATGCCCGCGCAATAAGGTTCGCAGTCGCGTAACTTTTTCGTGATAGCCTACCTTTAATGACAATAGGAGATCACAATACCCCCGCTGCGCGCTGACCATGGATACCTAGAGGTTATGAGCAAATACAAAGTCTCTACACCTTCATTACTTATTTCACTTTTTTTTTCTCTTTTTTTATGGCTGACAGGCTAGGTGTTTGACCACAGCTTACCTGATGTTAAGTGACGGTGTGGTCGAAGATGGTAAAGCACACCTAGCCTAGAATGGAACTGGCTCTCAAGTGAGGCTGCTGGAACACACCGTTATACTACGTATGCGTTTCGTAGATTACGTAGATTGTATTTATATAATTTTGAAAAGGCATTAATTTTCTCGTCCAAAATAGATCTGCTCTAAATAAGCATTAAAAAATATAAGTAGGCACTAATGCAATACTTAAAGATCCGATATGAGCTATAAAAAAAATCTAACATTAATGAGTAATAAAATTAAGATTTATTATCTCAAGCAATCTTTTGTTATTTTGTTATTGGAATTTTAGAATTTTCCACATAAACATCGCTCCTACCTACGTGTAAATCAGATCGAATAAATCAAATATAACGTAAAGTTAACACAAGGAAATATTTAATTTTATTTAAATTTGGTCAGAATCAAAATCAAAAAGTCATTTATTTAGTTTAGGCCCTGGTAAGGCACACTTATGAACGTTAAGTTACATTTTTGAATCTACCACCGGCTCGTAATTTATAAAAAAAAAAATTGTAGATCTTTCTTTTCATATTAGGTTACAGTTTATACAGTTTACAGTTATAGATATTAATACATTATGCTTACTACAATTGTCACTTAGCCAAGGGGATGCAAGTACAGAGACAAGCTACTACAACCATATATTCCTGTCTTCCACGTAATGAGTCACCTTATAGTAGGCTTTGTATAATAACAATTAGCAAACCTAGATTCATAATTGAAACATAATAACAACAAAGATACATTATAAATTTGCTAACTCAAACATTGCACACATTGCTGAGATTGCTTGCTTAACACGTCAAACTAGCGGCATCAATTCTAATTAAAATTACTTCAAATTTAGAGAATCATGTTATTTAGTCTGTTTTTGAAGTTGAACAAACTAAGATGAAAAACATCAAGCACATCACAAACACTACATAAATCATTATATGTCACACACATACGATGAAGAGGATTTTTACGTCCTATACCGTTTTGTGTAGGTGGAACACTAAAAAGCGCGAGTAGGCATACGGGCAGATACTTTGCGAATAGCAAAATGAATATTCACTAAAAATTCTTATCGTTTACTACACCATTTGCGTTCCTGTGGAAAAGACACAGGTCAATAATTTTGCGTCTATGTATAATATTACATATTAGCATTGATTTATTTTAAAAAAATGGGGGTTTTCGAGTGCTAATTCTTTGGAATAATATTGTCCGGGCATAGTTCATAAAGTTTTTCCATTATTTCTACATATTTTAAAACAAACTCTCTTTCCGCTGTTTGTACGCTTAGATATTTTAAACCACGCAACGGATTTTAATGCGGTTACCATCAATAGCCAGAATGATTCAAAAGAAAGGTTTATATGTATAACTAGCTGTTTTTCCCGCATGGTGATGGAAGATGATGATGATGAAAAGTATCCTATGTTTTATTCCAGGGCCTAAAGTGCAAAATTTCATCCAGATCCGTTCAGCCGTTCTGGCGTGATTGAGTAACAAACATCCATCCATCCATTCATCCAAACTTTCACATTTATAATATTAGTGGGATACACGCATATCGGTTCTATTATCGGACAGTCAGGAGCTTTAAGAAGCGACACCGCTTCATGGTCGATATTCCAAAAACTCCAACTAAACGAATCGAATCTGCCATCATTGTGCGAACCGCTAGATAATGGAATTTGCCCGAGTGGGTGTTCCCAAATGGTTAGAATCTCAATATCAATCTCAATCTCAAGTCACGAGTGAATCGGTTACTTCTAGGCTAGCGTGCCCCACCGTAGACCGCATCTTCGCTTAACATCAGGTTAGTTGACGGTCAAACGCAAGCCTATTAGTAATATAAAAAAATACACCACATTATTATCTAGATTCCGTATTCCGGGTCGCTAGTTTGATATACTGCGATATATCCATTGAATACTTTGTTAATAAGAAAAACTAAAAGTTTTCTTTATAGCAAGAGATATCGAATGTGCTTGAACGCATTACAGCGGTATCCGAAACTTTAGTCTCTATAGCCTACATTTGGAGAGAATAGTACCTATTAGCTTCATTTGACAAGTGAATCTTCTGAATTTCTGTGCGAGCGAGCTAGACCTTGTCAATTCTTCTTTAATGCATGATGAAACGCATCGAATTTGCTTTATTAGGAAATTTGAAACTACTATACGACAACGTTGTCATATAGTGTTCCCAAAAAGTATTCAGTATGAAAAGGTTATTAAAGATAAGTGTATTTAAAAAAAAAATAGGCTTGCGTTTGACTGCCGGTCTACGATGGAGCACGCTTCCCTAGAAGAAACCGATCACGGCTTGAAGGCATCCAGATTGTAATACCCAAACTCGGGCAGCAAATAACATTGCTTAGTGGTTCGTACGGTCAAGATGGATTCGAACCGTTTCTTTCTATTTATTCCATCTTAAATACTAGTGCATAATATCAAGCAGGACGTGGTCAAACGCAAACCAATTAACACAAAAAACTGCGTTTATCTGCTTTTTAACTTATTCCAGTGCGGTGAATTAGCATATTTCTTTACGCGGTATATTATTAAGTATGCAGTACTGTATAAAAAAAAAACATTGCGACGCTGCCGACCACGATGATTGATGACTTCGATCGTCTATTAAACAAATTAATTCATTTTATTTCAAATCAGGAGGCGGTCAAAACGATTCTAGGGCAAAAATGTGCTACGTAAGGACAAATCAATATGTGTTGGATTACACGCGTAATAAAATGTTTAATGATGCAAAATGATAACTTTGCTAATTACTTTTAATTAATTTATAATAAGTTGATTTTTAACGAGTTAAAGCTAGCAGTTGGTCATCAACTCGCATGTAGTTAAACGACGATTTGGTTGAAGGCGAAGCTCGGATACATTTTTATGTAAAAGTAATGAGACGAACGAGACGCTCTCGTGATGGTAAGAGAAAACGCATGTCCGTGACCACTGCCGCGATACACAGAACTTTAAGTAGCAAAATAAAGTCCAGGGCATTGCTGCTGTGCAACGAAACGCTCTCGTGATGGCAAGGGATAACGCCTGCGTACGACCATTGCTACGGTACTCAGAACTTTGAGTAACAAAACAAAATCCAGGGCATTGCTGCTATGGCGCTCATTACTTTAAGACTTTCGATGGTTAGTCTCAACAGTCCTGTAATTTCGCTAGCTGCAGTACCCTTCAAACCGGAACACAGTAATATACGAATAACCTATTGACTCTAGCCTTGAAAATATCCAGATTATTATGCTCAGGGTTAATTTATTCATTAAACAAGTAATAGAAGATTAAATGAAACAACAAACACGACTGGGTCGTATATTTCTTCGTAAGTGACACACCGTCCATTTCCTCCCTGAATTCTTTCTGACCACAGCTCACCACCGCAGCACCAGATATTCTGCCACCAAGCAGTAGTGTGTAAACATTACTGTGTTCCGGTTTGAAGGGTACTGCAGCTAGCGAAATTACAGGGCTATTGAGACTAACCATCTAGTCTCAAAGTAATGAGCGCCAAGGCAGCGATGCCCTGGACTTTGTTTTACTACTCAAAGTTCTGTGTATCGCTACAATGGTCATGGACAGGCGTTATCTCTTAACATCAGGAGAGCGTCTCGTTCGTCTCACTACAGTTACATAAAAAAAAAAAAAACCTGATGTTAAGTGACGGTGACCAACCCAACCTAGAATGATTAATTTTTGTACTGTTAGTGTTTCTAAATAAATAAATCAATAGTCGCGTCTCATTTGTTATAAGTGTCGGGCGAGCGAGCGAGCGGAGTTTGTAGAATGGCTTAAAGTTTCTTTTTACAAACTTTCCAACATCAAAAATTTGGCCAGAATGCTGGCATTGTCGTTCAGGGTGGCAATGTTGACTCCTTGGCCGAAGTAAGAGTCAGCATTCAGGTCACCCGATGCCTTCTATAATTGTGTGTCCAAGTCTCTATATAGTTATACAATATTGAACCAACGGTAAATACTAAGTAGTTGACTTTTCCAAGCTACGTATAAAACCGCACCCTGATTTAATTTTACCGTGGGCGTTGGTTCTAAAATTATGTAGAAATCTATTACAAATAAACTTATTGGGCGTGGCTAGTGAAGGCAAACTGTAATTAATCAATCATGCCGATCAACTTTTATTAAGACAAGTCGAATTTTGTTACACTAAAATGTATCTTATTTGCTACAAATAAACACAACCAAATCCATATTTAATATCTATCTTTTAAAAACTAAGCTATTTATAACCGGTACATGTTTATACTAGTTAAGTATTTCTGTAGAGTGACAGATAATATTATTGCTAATTTAAATTAATATTCATATATTATAAACACCTACAAAAAAACTACATAATTGTACACATTACACATGCATCTTTCAAGATTAAAATCAAATCGCACACGTCAAGACTCTAAACTTAAAATATATAAATATATAAATATAAATATATAAATATATATAAATATATACGTATATATAAATTTGCTTAGTCGTATAATTAAAAAAAAAATACAACGATTATTAAATTAACTGACATATATCACATTATTTGCAATGTAAAAAAGGTGACGATCGCCTTTTTATGCATAATAGATCCAGTCTAAATAGTATATAAAGATGCACTTTAGAGATTAGTGGCTCATGCCAATATTAAAAATAAATAAAAGCCTGATACATATTAAAAAATCGAGTTATTCCACCAGACAATAATTAATAATCTTTATATTCTAATGGAAACTACTAGATTTGACATTTGAGAGTTTAATAATAATTAGCGACCCGCCCCGGCTTCACACGGGTGCAATGCGAATACTAATTAGGTGTCAGTGTGGAGGGATTTATAATATTATTAATATGGTTAAGTAGTATTTTTTTACGACATCACATTACAAATCTTTGAAATTCTCGGGTTTTCTATACTATAAAGTGAATGTATTGTAGATATAAACCTTCCTCTTGAATCACTGTCTTTATTGATGGAAATCGCATTAAAATCAGTTGCTTGATTAAAAAGATATACGTACAAACTACAGATGGCGGGAAGCGACTTTGTTTGAAATAATTTTGATGTTGTTTTGTTACTAACTATAATATTTTACCCAGTAATGACTACAGTAAAAGCATACTGACAGTTGTTTATAATATTTACTTAATGATTTACACGTTGTTTACACATAATATACGGTTACTTATAGGTCCAATTCGTTGAACTTTTCTTGCAGAAACAACTATTATTTATCATTTTATAGCCATTTTATGTATTATTGTGACTGGTCTCAGTGTGATAAAATATGATTTATTAACGCCTAGGTCAGTTACATTAAGTTTTATTTACTTAATTGTATCGCTAGAGATGAATAATGACTAAGTTTTTTTAAATTTCTGTATAGGTTCGCGTTCACACCTTGTCTGATGTTAAACAGTACTACGGTCTAAAATGGAGCAAGCTTACCTTAGTCATTATTCATCTCTAGCAATACAATTAAGTAAATAAAACTTAATGTAACTGACCTAGGCGTTAATAAATCATATTTTTATCACACTGAGACCAGTCACAATAATACCTACATAAAATGGCTATAAATAATAGTTGTTTCTGCAAAAAAGTTCAACGAATTGGACCAATAATGTATAAACAATGTGTAAATCTGTGGCCAAGCACTTAACGGTGTATTCCGGCAGCCTCACTTGAGAGCCAGTTCCATTCCAGGGTAGGTGTGTTTACCATCTTCGACTACACCGTTACTTAATATCAGGTGCGCTGAGGTCAAACACTTAGCCGATCAACCATTAAAAAAAAGATAGAGAGATCCACAATTTCGCTGTGCCAATAAAAAATGTGGAATGTAAACATTGACAAGCTAGCAACTCTGACGATGCTCTAAGCTTTGATGCTGAGACTCCAGCAAAGTCTCTTGGCACGCCTCTCGAACGACTCGAACAACTCAATTTGGAAGTTAGAATAATGATTTATAATGATATATTCAATGATATTTTATCACTTGTCGATGATTTCTGATCGATTAATCGGTGGCGTCTATCGAATAATTCTGTTATAAACATCAAAATATTTCTATATAACAACTTATATGACGCCAATCAGTGTGTTGTAAAACTGCTTTAATAAAACTGAATAAATCTGGTTTATAATCTGTGCGACGACCAGATATAACTCGATTTTTAACTAAGTAGAATATAAGTAGTAATTTAATACACAATTACAATCACTTGCAATATCTTGACCGGTGTAGTTTAGTAGTAAGTATTAAATATAAAAGCCGAATTATATGCTTGAGTGTAGCTAAGTGATATAATGTTATGAAACATGACATTAAGAAATACAGAACATGTTCGAGTCCATGTAATAAATACCTGGTGACCGCGTTTTCTCGGTGTATGTAAAATTGTTTGTCGGACAACTCGGAAAAACGCGTTTGCCTAGAAATGTGACCTAGATAGATTTTTCACCCACAAAAACCCCTAACAAATTTCATTGAAATCGTTAGAGTGAATTCGAGATCTTAAAAAAATATAAATGCCAATATGTATTGCCCGTTTGATATTATTAGATTGATAAAATAATTATATTAAAAAAAAATATTCGTGTTCTTTCCAAAATCTCGAAAAACTTCTAGTGAAGCAACCAACTTGTGACTTAATGACTTTTGTAAGACTGACTGTGACTAAGGCTGAATTCGTTTTACATAAATAGCGAAAACTAAAATGTATCAAAAAAGATTAGACATAAGACTCTGTCTCTTTGTAGCCGATAATTAATAAAGACATTTTAAGAGTGGTAGAGAGAAAGAGAGACAGAGAGAGAGAGAGAGAGCGAGATAAAGAGATAGAAAGAGAAAGAGAGAGTGTGTGTGTGCGGGTATCTAAAACTTTTATATTGGCCGGTAATCTCTGAAGAGTCGCTGTCTGCCTGTTTCTCCGCTTCTTCTAAACGCGACCGATTTAGTTACGGTTTTTTGTAGTCATTGGATAATTTAATATTATCTAGTATATATAACACTTAGGTATAAATCACTAGGTTGTATAAACTACTACTGCTATCGATGATAACTAGTAGGTAATATAATTATTACTACTTATTTTTACAGTCTAAGATCCGGTGTAAGAAATATATACCCTCATCTGTTGATAAGAAATAAATGATAGTTAAAATATACACATTGACACGTCGCAAATAGGTTGCCTAGATAAATTGCGTACCGTTAATATTAATTAATATTTTTTTAAATTACATTTATTTAATTTACTTCTCCGATTTGTTATTTACAAAAATTGGGCACTAGTTGAGAGAATATACCCAACAGTATTGAAAAAGTAATGGTTGCGTACTTACTAGGTATAAATAGGTAAGTGTTATTGATATACCCTCATTAGTTATTTAACAGTACATTATTAATTTATTCTCAATCCAACTGTATTAGGTTGTCTTATTAAAAAAAATATTGAATCCATAGTTACCTTGATTTTATATGTAAATTTACAGGCAAAGTTGTGTTCAATCAACTTTTTAATAAGGCCACCTAATACGTTTGAATAAAATAAGCTTTCATTTAATATAATGTACGATCAAAAAACAAATGAAGGTACATATATATTTTTTTTTCTATTTCTTCTTGGCATCGCACTCTGTGCATTCTGCCAGTTTCAATGTTTCTATATTTTGTGAGTAGTCTTCATTTTTCAGCTTCTTTATCGTCTATAGTTACAATCAAAGTCTAGTTTTGATCAAGTGCAGTCGGTCCCAGTCAAATCAAGTCATGCCTTAGTAAAGTAGTGGCGACTTTACTATAAGCTTCTGGATGGAGTTTTGGAAGCAACACGAAATGTCATGTTTAACGACATTATATCATTCTCCCACACTCGCGCTTGTAATTCGGCACTTTATAAATAAAACACCACTATTTTTATGTATAAAAACTCGAAAAAAAGTTTAAAAAAAAAATACAATGGGGCGACACGACGCTCACCGCGTTCCCGCCAAAACTCCTACATATATATTACTTGTAGTTATTGACTTGGATTGGAAGATGACGTCAAAATTAGGAGAGCTCGATTTAAAAAATATATTGTCCTTAGAATTGATTAAGGTTGGACTTTTTAAAAAGGAAAAAGTCTTTTAACCTATTAAAGATTAGGTACTTTTAAAAAATTAACAAGAGTAGTCCTTAAAACTGACTATGCAAACTAGCGGAACAAAATAACTATATTACCTATTAGGTCCTTTGTGAACTTTTTGATACCTAATTATCATACATTAAAAGACAGTTTTTTTTTTACAAGCTATGTGTTTGACCACATTTCATCTGATGTTAAGCGATGGTGTGCTCGAAGACGGTAAAGCACACCTAGCCTGGAATAGAACTAGCTCTCAAGTGAGGCTGCCGGAATACTCTGTTAGGTGCTTGGCGGCAGGTTTTCAACTTGAGGGTGGTAGCTAACCAGTGGAGTACTAGAAAATACTCTACCACCGTGCTATAGTTTCCTCACGATCTTTTCCTTCACCGGCAACTCAAGCTCATTGTTGGGGTTTGAACCCACGTCTTTGTGAACCGACGCGCTAACCACTGAGCCATTATCGCTACGCATTGATGCAGAAAATAACCCTATAATAGACCTTTATAGTCATACGCATATCGTAAGTGTATTTTTCTATTCATGTCCAAGGTTAAAAGTTCATTAAAGTTCGAATTTTAATAACTATATAAGCGTTATATAATATTAATAGGCCTAATAATATACTCCATGTCACAAGGCCTATTGCAAAAATGCACATAAATTATATATAAATAACTGGCCGATACCCGTAACTTCGTCCGCGTGGATTTAGCATAAAATAGTACTACCACATGGTGGTCAATAGTGGTAGTGCCCTTGAACATTTTTGTTAGTGCACAGGAACCTAAAATTTTTCTGATATAAAAAGTATCCTCTTAATCCTAGTAATAAACTTTGTGTGCCGAATTTCATCGAAATCCGTTGAGCCGTTTTTTCGTGATTGAGCAACAAACATCCAAACATCTCAATATACAAACTTTCACATTTATATTATAATATTAGTACCTAGGATATTACCGTTAAGTTTTTAAATCATTTCGATTCGAAGGACAATTCAAAATGTGAGTTTAATACTTCCCCATAATTATATGGACTTAAGTGGTTATTTTTATTCATATTTATTTATTACTTACTAGCTCCATATAAGAGCGTATACAGGGTTATTTTTAATTACCTGACAAGATATGTTCCTGTTTGTCACATTTTTAAAATTACAAACAGATTTGTTTCGTAGACATAGGTAACTCTATATTATTTGTTGACAAAGTAAATTAAAATATAAATAACTCAAAAATGTGTATAACAAGTAGTTTTATGGCTAAAAGCAATATCTTCCAGGTAACCTTATGATTGCGTGGAGTAATAGATAGAAGATAGGTGGTGCAGTACCTATGTTCCAATCTAATACGTACTATGAAACAAGCAATACCTATTTGTAAATACATATATACTAGCTGCATCCCGCGGTGTTACCCGCTAATTTTTTTCGGGATAAACAGTAGTTAAACACCTAGCGGTATGAAATATACTTTGCGAAATATTCTCATACCTACCAAATGAACACTAAAAAAAAAACATAAAAATCGGTTGAGCCGTTTTTTCGGGAGGTGAACAATTAATCTAATCACTAGAAAATGCGTTTTTTTTACATTTTGTAAACATCGAACAAAGCTAGGTCGCCCAGGTAAGTTATACCTACAATTTCTATGACATACCAATATACCAGTGTTATACACTTGGGGTGTATTAAGTACAAAAAGTAATTGTAATAATCATTATGAAGAACTTTTAAAATAAACAAAACTTTGAATTCGCGTAGAAAGTCAACCACTTCCAACTATTGTGTAAATGTGTTCAAGGATTAAACATTTTTTTCTAGGAAACAGTTGATTTTTATTCGCTCAGTACACCCCAAGCTTGTAACCCTTTATAAAGATTTTATATACGAAAATATACGACTAGAAAAAACCAACAGCATCAACATGGTAACAACTACGAAAAATTTAATTTCCTGACTTGCTCTTTAAAAATGGCGAGTGGAGCAGTACTCTTATGTGTTATGGACATGGGTATGGGTAAACTAAGTACGTATTATTAGTTTTTATCCTACAATTGTTTTTATTACCTAAAACAAAACTATAAAACCTCCGTACAAATAATTACCTGAATTAAAAAAATAAAACCGACTTGAACAGATCTTAATAGGTACTATTATATAATAAAACTTTCACTGAAAAAAAATGCAACTAATAATGAAATCTCATTCAAATAGGGAACCTTCTTTTTGAAGTCGATTAATGAAGTCGGCTAAAAAGAAAAAAAAAGCCTTATATAGACTGAGGTAGGTCTAGATACAATGTGGATTTATTAGGTTTTTTTTTAAATAAATTGCATTGACCGTCATTTCGTCTGACATTAAGCGAAGGTGCGGTCTACGATAAAGCACGCTTACCTAAAAGTAATAGATTCACTCGCGACTTGAAGTTATCCAGATTGTATCTATCAGGAAACACACACTCGGGGAGCAAATTCCATTATTTAACGGTTCGTACGACGAAAGGGGAATCAAACCATTTCGATCCATAAAATGACTATATATTCGTAGATGGACAGATTATACTCAAATAGATTATAAAAATTAGTGCAACAATTGGCAGCCTTCTTATTAAAAAAACATCTTCCAGGCAACTTTAAAATGGAAAAGAAATATTTATAATCATAATTTTTTCCTAAGGCTATTATATATAGTATATCTATATATCTATAAGTCTTTGTCGAGATATTTATGATATTTATCTGTCTGATATTCATAAAGATAAGTGGATTAACTTGCATAAGATGCTGTTTTTTTTTATTATTCGGATAATGTCAACAAGTTTAGAAACTAATGGAAATAGTGTTGTATAAATAAATAATCGATATCATAAAATGCAAAACGTTTTATAAACATTAATATTTAATAACGTAATATATATAATTCATCACATCATCAGCCATAGGACGTCCACTGCTGGACATTAGGCTTCCTCCTGAGGGGATTTTGCCAATACTCGCCACGCTTGGCAGGCGGGTTGGCGAGCGCAGTTAGGTGTGATTGTTCAAGGAAGACGCTGCTGCCCATCTTCCGGATTACATCCCTTAGCCCCGACTCTTACGGCAACCATGGGTAGAGAAGGTGGGGTACAATTCTTACGCCGCCGCGCCGGCACCACCACGGCAATGCGGGTTTACTCACATTTAATTATATCAGATAGGTACTACGACTATAGTTTCGGCTACATCCGATGGACTTTTTCATGGAGACAAATCTGAGTACAAAGCGCGCGCGGCCTCGTCTTGCTTTGCACTGAATCATTTCAATTTCCATAGTACAAGTTGTATAAGTGGCTTCTAACCATTTTAATGCTTATTTAGCTATGAGAGCACTAGCTTTTTTAACCCCCGCAAAATAAGGGTGGCCATCTTAGCTCCCAAAAGACTAAACCGATTTTGATACAGTTTTTTTGTTTGAAAAGTGACTTTTTAGTTGACGAATGGATGTAAGCTTCTTCCATAGATCCGACCGTGTCAAAATGATGCAAGTTTTTTTTTAAACTTTTACTTGTTATATTCCCCATGCTGTCTGCGGAAAGACGTTTGTAGCAAAGATTTTTTCTTTTTCTTTGTGTGTATATTTTTTGTGTCAATAATAAAATGTAAATCTATCTATATATCTATCTATGTCTCGCGTCTTGCAAGTAGGCTGTATGACCACGCTAAAACTGTACAATATATGATACTTAGATTTGCAAAGTATGGTAGAAGTTGACGGTTGTGGAATGTGCACTGCGTTGAGAATTTTCTTCAATATATTTTTCTTTGTTATCAGGTATTAGCATGCCTCGCCTTGGACTTCCTCCTGGTTGGGCTGGGCATGTCCATCAGCTTTGTGACGATGGTCCTACCTGAAGTACTGGACGCGAAGGAAGGCCTGTCGATCAATAAGAAAGAAGCTTCGTGGTTTGGTATGTATTTAAAAAATATTTACTATCATTAATTTATTAATTCAGCTTTAAATATTTGGCTGCGCCAAAGGTAATCTAATGAGATTATTTATTCGACTTGCTAGGGACGACTTTACCTGAATACAATAATCCAATGTTTGTTTCTTTCTGGTTGGCAAGCTACGAGTTGACGTGTGGTCGAAGACGGTAAAGCACACCTACCCTGGAATGGGATAGGCTCTCAAGCTGGAACAGACCATGAAGTGCTTGGCGGCTGATTTTCAACTTGAGGGTGGTTGTCAGCCAGCCGAGTACTAGAAAATACCTTACCACAACGCTATGGTCTCCTCACAATGTTTTTCCTTCACCGGCAGCTCAAGCTTATTGTATGGGATTGAACCCACGCTCTTCGTCGAGTAAGCCGACCGCGCTAACTACTGAGCTACAAATGTAAAATTTTATAGGTCAAAATTAAATGTTTATTATATTGAAATAATTATTATAACTAAATAAACAGAGATAGAGCCAATCCCGTACAACTAAGCTTGTCAATATTTGAGTCGATTGGCAAAAACAACACTTTGTCTAACAACGAAGGCAAACTTGTTATTGTAAGTTTGATAAGATGAGAAAAACCCGATCTAAGATAAGATTTGTTTTCATAAATTTACGTAGAATTATTTGTGATATTGTTCACAAATCTAATGTAAACTAAGCTCTGTTTATGCACAAATTCTCTTAATGTACACTATTTAACATTTATTTACGAATACTATTATATTCAAGCTATATTAGATACTAGCTGTAACTGCGACTTCGTTCGCGACAAGTGATACTTTATTTATCGGACAACTTTTCTTCACTCGCTCGACAAAAAAATGCATTTTAGTAGTGAATAATAACATACAAAGTTGAGCGCAGGTCAGTTAGTTTACATTATTATAATATGTATTAGTTTAAAACTGCCTTTACATTTTTGCTTCGAGTTATTTTGAATGTCTATCACATGCCTTTGGGATGGCCCTACTCTGACAATAGGACTAACAACTCAGTCTACACGTATGAGAACGTGCACACTAAATTAATTTGCTTGTCAAATCCCCAGTTTATTATGAGCCGTGCACTCTAAGTCTCTTCTTCATTCCGGGGTTCATGTTATTTTAGAAATCTGTAATGTGAATATTGATGGTCATTTGTAAAATACCAAACTGGTGATCTTAAAAATTTTACTGGACAATTCTTAGAGTACTGCCATTGTAACAAAAAAATATTTGAAATCGGATAGCGTGTTAAAGAATTATTGCTAAGTAAACATTTTGTATTTCTACCCCCCTCCACGGGAACTGTGCCGAATTTTGGGATTACATATTTTTAAAAACCTACTTCGTAGTAATTACTATAAACGTGCCAAGTTTTATTTGAATCCCTTCAATAGTTTTGGCGTGATGCTCTTTCAAGATACAGACACATAGATAGATAAAAATTGATATAATTATTTTTTTTGCTTCATTATCGGTAATAAAGTATCTTTCTACTAAAATTTTCAAGATGTTTTCCATGTACATATTTTAAACTCCATCAGTTTTATTATAAGTATAGATTAAATCGTGATTAAAGGCAGACGTAACAAGCCAAAAAAGTTAAAAAACCTACAACCCGAGTACAGAAAAAAATTGCTATAATTAAAGGAAAAGTATAGCCTATGTCACCCGGAATATAATAACAAATCATTTGACACTTCCTTCATCAAAATCGGGGGAGTAGTTTCGGCGCTACAGTGGTACACACCTAAATACAAACACACAAACATAGACTTAAAAATATAACCCCTCCTTTTGGCTTTGCCGTAGTCAGGTGAAAATGAATATCATATTGAATATCATATTTATAAAGAGGCCGCAACGTACAGTTATTTCTGCAAAACTGTTGATTTACAGAAAAGTACTAAGCCGAAAGGAGATAATTATATTTTTGTTTTGTTATGCGGGATTACTCATGTTTAATTTTATCGGAAACTCCGACTATAGTTTCGGCCACATACGATGGCCTTCATTATGAAGACAAAGTACAACGCGCGCGCGGCCTCGTCTTACTTCGTGTGGCCCAAACTATAGTCGGAGTTTCCGATGAAATTAAACGTGGGTAATCCCGCATAAGTAAAACAAAAATGTGTCAAATTGTCAAAAAAGATTCTATAAATTGTCCTACGCGGGCCTTTTCTCATTTAACTTTCTTTATTTCTTCTCATCTTCTTTTGCATCTCTGTGGTTCGCGCGATCAGTTCCCACGCCGAAATCAAATTCCAACAATGAGCTTAAGCTGCCGGTGAAGGAAAACATCATGATACAGCCATATTAGGTAGAGTAGGTAGTTCCTAATACTCTGCTGGCTGGCTACCACCTTCAAGTTGAAAATCTGTCGCCAAGCATCCAACGGTGTGTTCCGGCACCCTCACTTGAGAGCCAGTTTCTCCAGGCTAAATGTGTTTACCATCATCAACAACACCGTCACTTAACATCAGGTGAGTTGTGGTCTAACGCCTAGCCTATCAACCATAAAAAAATGGAATTGTATTCGTTATTATAAACAACTTATGCTATTGGATGGACAGAATTAGCAAAAGCGAATAAATAAAAAAAATATTTTTATTTTATTTATTTTGTTGGTGGTCCCTGTCAATTTTCAAAGGAATACTAGATTATTATTTAAAAAATTGCTGTTCCATGAAAGTTGGCAGCCATTTGATTTTGTCTATTTCTGTACAATAGGGCAGGATTTTTTTTTCGCGAGATCTGAGTTTTTTTTTATCTCTGTTAAAAGCTTGATAATGGTGAGAATCATAACCCGCCTTTGGTTTAATACACCGAAAGCTAAAATAACACCGTATAAATTTGTTAATTTAAAGCATTCATTTACTTTGCTTTATTCCATTTATGTCAACACAGCTTGTTATCAAGTTCAAGGTGGCATTGTATCAAGTTCTATGCATGGCTTCCGCAAGTTTCGACTGGGTTTCCTGCTAAGTTATATATATAGTACTTAATTATTATACAAATTGACTAATGTTGGTTATAAGACCCTGAAAAACTGTTGTCATATAAAAAATTGTTATAGGTAGTCAAATTCAAATAATATAATATACAATAAATTTATTTCATTGTTTTGTATATTACTTTTACAAACAGCTTTTTTTAAATTAAAATTTTTCCTTTCATCCATCTACTTAAACTTTGAAATCCCATCGAAAGCATACCTACTTTCTAATGGTAGGAATACTTTATTAACGATTTAGTTCCAAGAGTTAAAAATGTGTATATACCTATTTCAAAACACTCATAACAAAATCATATTTGTATAATTTTGTCTAAAATATATATTTATTGCATGATATTTTATTTAATATTGGTTATTATTACTCGAACTTTAAAACAACTTTAAAAAGCTGTCAATTGCGTGTCGTGAGACTTTGGTTATAGGTTCCCTAAATGTACACACATCAAATTTTATGATCTTTATTTTCTTAGATCGAGTTCTTGGTGCTTAAAGCTTTCTGGAAAATTACAAATAATAATCGGTTAATACTTAAATTTTATATTTCATTAGACGAAAGTGTTTTCTGTTTCATGTTTCATTACTTCATACATTTTAACTTTGCCTCAGAATATATAAAATGGTGTTATCTTGAGCATTTAAATACTTTATTGAGTATATTAAATACAGTAGACCTGAGTATTTGATATGAATTTCAGCTTGATACTTCCACGCGTTCCTGAGAAAAAGGGTCTTGACAGACAGACAGACGGACAACAAAGTGATCCTATAAGGGTTCCGTTTTTTCCATTTGATGTACGGAACCCTAAAAATTACAGTGATGTCATAAAACTGATATAGTAGCACTAGTCATACTTGCTCATTTGTATAATATACACTTGTAACCAAATTCTGACAACTTAATATGCAATTTGTATGCAGATTTTACAATACCTACCTAATTTTAAAAGTTGAAAATCCAGACAGAAATACTTCTAGTAAATATTTTGAAATCGGTTCACGCCTATAAAGGTAACACGTCTACGCCTACATTATGTTTATATGTTTTAGGTTTTAAATTCTCGAATAAAAAATACCGAATATTTTCATCCACTTTAGAATTGATAATATGCCTAATAAAGTTTAATAGTAATTTATATGTATTTTCTTATCTCTGTAACATGGCAACATACTTAAAATATTAAGTTAAAAAATAGCTTCTTAACATTTAAAATGGCTTAAAAACTGGATTAATTTGGATTATCACGCATCAAAAGTTGATTCGCAATATGAGTTTTTTTTTTTGTTTAGAATCATGAAGATTTTTTACTGTAACAAGTGAGATGAATAAAACATTTTCGTTATGGTTAGATCAAACACTTGTCCCATGATCATTGCACAGATATACCAGTTTAAATTTATCAAAAGTAAAGGTGCTTACGGTAGATAAGTTGAAAAGAAATTACCCGCAATTAATTACTGATTATCTTCGATTGGTATTTTGCTGCCGGTGAAGGAAAACATCGTGAGGAAACCATAGAGTGGTGGTACGGTACTTTCTAGTACTCGGCTGGCTAGCTACCACTCTCAAGTTGAAAATCTGCCGCCAAGCATCTACCGGTGTGTTCCGGCAGCCTCACTTGAGAGTCAGTTCCATTACAGGCTAGGCGTGCTTTACCATCTTCGACCACACCGCCACTTAGCATCAGGTGAGTTGTGGACAAACACCCAGCCTGTCAGCCATAAAAAAAAATATAATTATAAATTACTAAATTCATTATTCTGTTTTTAATCTCTATCTTAGATACAAAATAATTTGTAACGGCCGTGCTTCCTTTCTGCTTGACTCATCCTATTTAAATAGCAGCGCTCTGTATTTCTACATAGTATAAAACAAAGTTGCTTCCCGCCGTTTGTACGCTTAGATGTTTTAAACTGCACGACGAATTTTAATGCGGTTTCCATCAATAGACAGAGTGATTTTAGAGGAAGATTTATATGTATAATAAATACATGCAGAAGCACCACAGTAGTATCTACATTGCACTCGTGCAAACCTGGTGCGGGTTGCTAGTTAAAAATATTTGTTATGTTAATAATACATATGTTAAATTAATTGAATTTCCATTTCTTATATTCAGATAATCTATACGTATAATGTACATCGATTAACTAGATTATTATTCAAATCTGGTTCACATTTTATTCTGGTTTTCTAGTTGTTCATCAACGTTACATTTCCTATTTTTGTATCAAGTCTAGAGTCAAGCGCGATTTTGTTTGGAATATTATTATAAAGTCTTCCAACATTTCTACCTAATGAAAAATATATAATTTCCTGTTCATTTAGTCCACCGTAATTAAACCTATCAAAAGATCATATGATGTGGCTCGTGGGTTCAATTTTCAGGTCTTTTAAAAGTCGATCATATTTTATGTAAAAACGTGCACACGATTAAACAATCGATCTCTTTGCAAGGATATCCAAATCACAGAAAAGGTAAAAAAACAAAATCCAGGGAAATTATATTGGTTGTCCTGTTTGATGTGGTTTTTCTTCCCAAATTCGGACATTGATTTGTAGGTTTTATACTATTTCTCTTTTTTTTTCTATTACAGGTAGCATAGCTTTTTTGTGCCAGCCGCTAGGCAGTATCTTCTCCGGGCCTCTGCTCGATTGTTTCGGACGAAAGAAAGCTCTATTCCTGGTCAACATACCGCATTTAATCGCGTGGATCCTCATGTACTCAGCATGGAATGTGCCTTCGCTCTTCATCGCCAATGCACTGCTAGGAATCGGAACAGGAATCATGGAGGCACCCTCAGTCACTTATGTTGGAGAAGTCAGGTATTATAAATGTATTTGATATAGAATATTTAGAAATCATTTAAGAGCTAATTATATTTTAGGCAGGGTCTGTCTACCACATAGGTGTTTTAGAATCGCTGGTTAGTTTGTATAAAGCTCAAGGTGATATACGGTGTACTACTTTCACCTAATATGAGACGGTTATGCTGAGTATCAGTTTCTCTGGAGACTCTGGCCACGTCTCAGTTGCAAACCCTGGAGCACCGACGTAAAGTCGCTTGTTTCTCTGTCTTCGATACATTTCGGAGAGTGTGCCTTGGCATTAATTGTTTCCACGTGCCCCTTTTTATTACCGGACGGTTAGGCAGACAAGGCCAAAGTGCCATCCATACATGATGGACATTCCCCATGTACGGACTAGTCCGTAGTTTTCCACATTTTTCATACGTACAGCGAGGATGTGGAATTCTCTGCCGAAGTCTGTTTTTTCCGCGAAGTACAATTTGGGTGTCTTCAAATTCTGGGTAAATAGGGGTTTTTAGGTGCTTCATCTTAGACTGCATCCTGCTTCTCATCAGGAAGGGCATGGCTAAACACAAACCTATATCTAATTAAAAAAAACCATAAGACAACCTGTTTGGACAACCCTATGTTGTTTTTCAAGGTTGGAGTGAATTAGATCTTTTCCAAATCTACGTGCTTCATCTTCGGCCACATCGTCGCTTACCAACACGCAAATTAGTTGTAAAACCCAAATTTATCGGCTATAGACAAAATGACACAACAATTCGTTATTGATAAGTTTAAAGAATATAATGTTAAGTTTATTAATATCAAAATTATGTATCTTTATGGCAAACAGAACATTATTATTCAAATGATATTTTCATAACGAGCTCTATTCACTTATCGGATCAACATTATATTCAGTCTCATATAAATTACTCATTTTGAGGACCAAGGTCTTCATATTCAAAGTCTGGCCGATATTGCATTCGATCTCATTCAGCGTCAAACACAATAGTGGTTATTATTAACATTAAAAACATTTTAATTATTTTGTATTATTTATAATGTTAATATCTTATTTTACAAGGTAGAAACTAAACTTTACGTAAATATGAGAAGTGTTGTAGGTATGTATTAATTAATAAATTATTCTATTTCGTAACCACGTAAGGCAGGGAGGTATTTAGATAGCATACTCATAAAAATATTATTACATAAAAGCATTCTGTGGAGACGTATGTTCGAACAGCTAGGAACTACTTCATGACCAACGAGGGGAGGCGAACGGTCCGAGAGGTGCATCGGGCTTATGTGAACGCAACGAGGCGTGTAAGCAGACTTCCAAATTTAACCGGTGCTTTCTCGAAATCGAAACAAGTTGGCACCTACAAGTTTGGGGTTTTGTTGGTACCTACTTAAACTATAAGCATGTAGAGTGGACCCGTTAACTCAATACACCTCCCGGACTTCCCGCTTTGTGACAGACTTAAAAGATAATAATTCTATTTTTGACTTTATTAGCATGCATATATTTGTAACAAAACGATTCAGTATCACATATTCTGCCGCCAAGCAGTAGTATGTAATTATTGTGTTCCGGTTTGAAGGGTACAGCAGCTAGCGAACTTACAGGGCTGTTGAGACTAACCATCAAATGTCTCAAAGTAGAGATACGGCGATGCCAAGGACTTTGTTTTGTTACTCAAAGTTCTGGGTACCGCTGCAATGGTATCGGCATTATCTCTTATCAATAGGAGAGCGTTTGGTTCGTCTACCAAAGTCTACAAAAAAATAAATTAAATTTTCAGTGAGCCATCAATCCGAGGCATTCTGACTACGTTGACGAATGGCTTTACATCAACTGGCATGTTCGTCGCGTACCTTCTGGGGACGATGCTACCATGGCGGCAAGCGGCCCTAGTGTCACTCACTGTGCCGGTAACGACAATGATGCTAGTGTTATTTGTAAGTACAGTTTTTTTTATTGCAATCACGTAAACTCATAAAACAATTGTCAATATTTTCTAATTTAAAATTAAAATATTTGTCACTAAACACAACACCTATACATACATAATATCTCTCAAATACGCAGTCATATAATTTCTAGGCCTCGTATTATTTACAACTACAGTATGCTGTTATTCGATCCCTTATCGTGTCTTAAAACGACGCGATACTAGATTAAATAACTGCGAAGAAATCAAGAACACGCTCATCAGTGAACATGCCCGACACGTTGTAGAATTTAGGCTTTTTCATAAGTTCCTTCTCGAAATTTACCAAACTCACGATAATGGATTTAATGTTTCGTGGTGTGGCTTTCTTTTTCGTTTGGCCGGCGCTGTCCCGCCCGTAAGAAACAATTATGACGTCGAGATGAAGAATGTCTACCAATTTATTTTTATGTAAAAGTAATGATAGATAGATAGATAGATTCTTTATTGTCATAAAAATAAATCTATTATTATCGCGCGTATAATAATGATTTCGTTCATGTACTCGTCCGGTTTTACAAAAATTTTGGCGTAGAAATGCAGTGTTACTCAGAATTGTATTGTAAAACTTACTAACAAAGTAACATTTTGAGACGAACGATACGCTCTCATGATGGTAAGAGATAACGCATGTCCACGACCATTGAGTGACAAAACAAAGTCCAGGGCATCGCTGCTTTGCCGCTCATTACATTGAAACTTTCGATGGCGAGTCTCAATAGCTATCCTATCACATTGGTTTGTTTATCAAAAGTAAACAAACATTGCCCATTAAAATAAACTAAAAAAAAACTAAAATTTCTACTCAAAACTTTTAGCTTGCTTTAAAATCTCGTTCCTAGGCTTTATTCAGAATGCATTTTAATAAATTTATGATTAAAATATTTTTAGTTTATGATAGGAATTAAAAAAGAAATTAAATTTATAAATCTTAAAATTTATCATTAAGCTACCTGCGAGTGGTGGCCGTGTTATTAAAAATATTCTCGTATATCAAAAAACGAGAAAATTGATAAGTTGTTACTAGCTTTGCGGACATTTTTAGATTTTCGTAGACCACGTGTTCGCTAACATCAGGTGAGTTCGCGGTGAAACGGAAGCCTTTTAGTTATTAAGGCTTAGAAATCTGAATGAACTTGGCGAAACATAGACCGTAGTTACTTTAGCCTAAGACGACTTTTGTAATAAATATCATCATATTTGTTTGCTGTATTTATACATATTATGTATCGATGTATATGTATATTCGTTTTGATGCGCGCTTACGACCACATCTCTCATACTGTGGGGATGACTGGTAGAAAATGCTTTAGCATTAAGTCCTCCTTTTGTACATATCATTTGTAGGTAAGTGTGCAATTAAGTATTAAATAATAATAAATAAATAATAATATTATACGTATAGATGAGAGGCCGAAAACCGAGTACCTACTACAGCAGCGAGAAATATCATTTCCAAGTATTAATTCTATTCTTCATTGTTGTCGAAATTTGAGAAAAATCAAGTATGATTTCTGTTAATGACTTTATAGTACCTTCGTGAGTAATGATGGGTCGGTGGAAATACATTCCCATAAATTTGGTGGGACAACAAACCGGTAATTACGGTGCCTTACGCAAGAAACGGTCATTAATGCCCGATGACCTCTTTTGCAACCTCGACTATATTACAAGAATGATTATTATATAACATACATTTAGAATAAAACGAAAAGGTTACTTATACCTTCCAACACACTTATTTAAATATAATACCTGGATGACCGAGCTTTGCTCGGCTGAAAACATGGATAACTAGATCGATTTATCTCCCTCGAAACCACCTGCTTACTAAATTTCATGAAAATCGTTGGAGCCGTTTCTGAGATTCAGATTATACGTATATTCATATATACAAGAATTGCTCGTCTAATGGTATTAGAATAATTAATGAGAAAATAGGATAACATGTCAAATTCAAAATAAAATGTTACCTATTTATTTCCTTTCTGGCTTCTGCGGTGTTGCCACAGTTTTGCCAATGTCTTGTTTGGACTCAAATACATTGTCAAATAGAAACAAAATGTCAGGTTCAAATACAATGTCAGGTTCAAATTTAAATACAATATCAAATCTAGATACAATCTCAAATTCAAATATTCTAATAAGTAGGTACAATATGACATAAAACCTTCCATCACAATATTTTAGACATCCTTAGCTTAACTTAGATATTTCTATATCGTGGTATATCTTTTACAATTCTTGACTAAACTAGATTCCTACTGTCTCTTGATACTTTTTATTGATCTGTCTTAATGATGGTGTGCCTGATGTGTCATCGGTATGAACCGGTTTAAAAAAAAACTATAACTAATGTAAATACAAGTTTCGTGTTAAAAAAAAAGTTCGAATGTTAATGGGCATCACCTCATCGGATAGCTGTAAAAATCCGGTTTGTCCATAGACACTGGGAAGGCTTTTTTCAACTTATCTTTTGAAGGTACTTAGAGATTGTTACGGGGATTCGTATCATAAATTAAATTATTTTTAGACCGGTTTTGTCTTATCATTTTTAAGTACCTGGATGACCGATAAACATGGATAAAAAGACGTTTTCTAAAAATGAAACCTAGCTAGATCGTTTTATCGCCCCCGAAACCCCTTGCATACTAAAATTTCATGAAAATCGTTGGAGCCGTTTCCGAGATTCCGATAATATATATATACAAGAATTGCTCGTTTAAAGGTATAAGATATCTTATTATTCTTAGGTAATCTTTGCTCTGTTAAAGAAATATCGTAATAGCTAATGCATTAAAATACAGTTAATTGATCTTTATTTTATGCATAATCTTACGAACATGACTTGTGAATACAGAAATATATATAACTTATTTGATAAAGATGATAATTTGTATAAGCTATGGCAAGTAGCGTTGGAGGCCACCGTCAAACTTAATTATACTAAAATATTCTATGGTTTAATATTATTATATAAATTTATGGTCATAATAACATAATTCTGTTATACTATCATCAACTAGTTATCTCAAGTTTGACGTCGAAAGAATTATTGTGATCATTTTTATTTATCGCTACTTCTGCATAACGAAAATGAGTACTAATATATCAATTTGATAATAATTTTTACGTCACATTAATTTAGTATCTAGTTAAAAAATCCAAAAACAAGTTCTGCTTAAGAATATATTTTAACTTAGGTATATTGAAGGTAGTTAATTTGGCTACAAAAATACAACTAGGTATAATATGAAGTTTTTTGGGCTTAACGTTTAACACAAGATTTTAATTGTTTTTTATAATAAATACCTAATAGTAATAGAATAATCGAAGCTTAAAGACAAAGTACATAATTTTATCCATCATAAACGTTGATTGTTATTATATTACAAAACAATACGCTTTGATCAGTAATTATAAGGACTACTTAATTGGTGAGCGGGCCTTCTCCGCTCTCTAGGCCGCCGATGGGCACCCGGTGTCTGTATCCTAGTTCAGCCACCAGCTGTTATGGAGGAAAGCCAACAGCTTGCTGACGCCGACACAGGCTTCCTAGAGTTTCCTCAGTGACCCGAGGGTTTTCGTTCGTTGTTGCGCCACATTCCAGCATTCCAGCAGCAAGTGCGTGGCCGTTTCTTCGACCTCCATGTAACCTCAGCATAGAGGACTGTCTGTAACCTCAATGTTGTTAAAGTGTTCGTTTGTAAGGACTAGCTAAACAGCTAAAAAAGTCTAAACGGGAGCCATTGAAAAGATGATTATATCAAGTTACATTATCTAGAATTTAGTTCCATGATTAGACCATAGTAGTAGTGTGTAAACTTGTGTGTTCCGGTTTGAAGGGTATTGCAGCTTGCGAAATTACAGGACTGTTGAGACTAACCATCGAATATATCAAAGTAATGTGCGTCAAAGCAGTGATGCCCTCAAATTTGTTTAGTTACTCAAAGTTCTGTGTATCGCTGCAATGGTCATGGACATTATCTCTTACCATCAGGAAAGCGCCTCATTCGTCTCATGACGATTACATTAAAAAAAAGTTTAAATACGACATGTAAATAATAAAGTTTTCCTTCTAAGATATATTACATCGTTACTGAGTTAATAAAACTCATCATTATTTTTATGTAAAAGTATTAACACCCATCTTCTCTCTTTCCCTTTAGGGGGAATATGTAAGTAAAAATCATAAGTTTAAAAAATGCATTCGATATTTCAGGTACCAGAAACGCCGATATGGCTCATATCCAAGGGACGCCAAAAAGAAGCAATGAAATCACTCTGCCGCCTCCGTGGCTGGGCGCAGCCCGAAGATGTCCAAGAAGAGTTCAACCAACTTCTCCAATACAATGCAGTTATTCACCAATGCATCGTTTGCCTCAAAGAAGGCAATGCCATAGAACCGTGCTCACACGAAAGCAGTAATATAATCAAAAGAATCATCTGGAAGTTGAAAAACATCTTCCTCGTGAAAGAGACGATGAGGCCGTTCGCTTTGGTCTCGGCGTATTTTTTGTTCCACACCATGAGCGGTTTGTCGCCAGTTCGACCTAATATGGTTAACGTTTGTAAGGCTTTAGGCATGAAATATGATTCCAAAGCAATAGTGGTAAGTTGGATTACATCGTTGCTATCAAATTTCTTGCCGTGGCGGTAGCTCACCTATCCGGTTCATGTAAAAGCTTGAGGCCTTATTTCAAAGTTCTTATTAACCGTAATTTTTATACTTAATACCCATGACTTGCAACATTTGAAATTCAGATTCTAAATGAGGTTAGATAACTTCAACACAAAGTCTGGTTTAACATCGTGTTTTTTGAGATGAGTCATAGTTTCAAGGTCAAAATCCGCTCCATGGTCAGGAATGCTGTGAACTTTCTGACGAATAAAATTCGTGCAACTCGTACATTATGAACGCGGAAGTGTGTTTTTCATTTGTTCCTCTTTCGAGTAGCTATGGAGCGTTTGATTTTTGGCATAATTACCTACTGATTAAAGGTCAGAAGACACATAGATTTCTTTGTAGCCTAGAAAAGCAAACGTTAAATTGTCGCGAAGAACCGGTGGCACAGTTTGTGTTAAAGTAATATTATAAAATATTTTTTACTTTATTTTCTGGAGAAGTAAGGACCGGTTGACGTACAAGAAGAGAGGGCTATGCTCAGCAATGGCCCATTAAGGGCAAAGGTGATGATTTTTATTAAAAATGAAGCAAAACTAGTAATCAGATCAGATAAAACGATTTGGATTAATATGTACAAAGAATCAAAGTTTTATCACTATTTAGGCCATGTTCGCATGGAAAATACATGTCATAAGCTTTAATACTACCTAATTTAATAAAAGTATTAGAACTAAGTACACAACTACACCATGAAAGTTTGAACATCAGCAATATTGATAAGAACTCGATTGTTGTTCCAAATAATATTAAAAAAAAATAGATGGTTAATATTTGATCTAATTATCCTGAGCAAACACAAAAATACGGACACTCAAATCACGCGCACCGAAAATTACATGTTAGCATTATTATATGTTGATGATAATCGCGCGCGGTCCCAGATTAGATAACAGCTACTTCTTAGTCTACGTATGGTAGTTATATCTTGCGCTAGCTCGGTGTGTAAGGCTGCGCGCTGACCATAAATTCTGAAGTCTTGGGAAAAACTTTAACACTTTAACTGCTGAAAACACACACGTTGTGTTTTTTCTAAAGGGTCCGCAGTGCGGCTTCACACGCCAGGCGCGTGAAGCCTACTTTCAATACAACAGTGCGCAAAACACACATCCGACGGCAGTGCGGCTTTACGCGCCTAGCGTGTTTTCGAAAACACGCCCTGCGTGTAATCCCGCACTCGCGTTACTCGACCGCCGCAATACTCGACGCCAGTGCTGCGGACGCGCCTAGCGTGTAATTTTCGTAGTTTTGGATTTTGACAATAAACACCTCAGCAGTAAAAGTGTTAACCAAGTTTTCTTAGTATTTTTTTATTAATTTGTTTAAATTTTATTTCTTTATAAGTTTCATATGACCACTAACTAACATGTCTGAATATTCCTAATGTTTAAACTGTCAGCCCGTATAATACCTAAAATTTACAACAAACAATTATAGCACCGCTCAGTATATTTTTTCACCGGTCATTTTATTTCTTTCAGGTCATCGTAGGTGCTGTTCTTATCTCGATGAGTATAATTTCGGCTACCATAGTGAAATTAACCGGCAAGAGAAAACTTATCCTCGGATCTCTCTTTGGCACTGCCTGCTGTAGTCTCGGTATCAGTATATACTCCGCCAGAAGTCTGTCCCCCGAGGTTTTCTCTTATGAACCTAGTACCTTCCCTGAGCAGAAGGAGTTATTGCCCGTAGTCCTGTTTATGGGACTAGTGTGCTTTAATGCTCTGGGTATACCTTGGATACTTTTGTCGGAGGTATTTCCATTCAGGTTAGTGCTAATAAAGTAATCCTATATAGATATTTCATTAGTAGACAGATCAACGATTATAACTTACAAGCGACCCGTCCCGGTTTTGCACGGGTGCAATGTAGATACTAATGTAGTGCATAGGTATGCATGTATCTATATCTAAATATATATAACTCAAAGGTGACTGACTGACTGACATAGTGATCTATCAACGCACAGCCCAAACCATTGGACGGATCTGGCTGAAATTTGGCATGCAGGTGGATGTTATGACGTAGGCATCCGCTAAGAAAGGATTTTGATTAAATCTACCCCCAAGGGGATAAAATATGGGATGAAACATAGGATACTTTTCATCATCATCATCATCCATCACCACGCGGGTAAAACCGCGGGGCGCAGCTAGTTATACATAAAAACCTTCCTCTTGAATCATTCTATCCATTGATAGAAACTGCATTAAAATAATTGCGTAGTTTAAAAGATCTAAGCGTAAAGACGGCGGGAAGCGAATTTGTTTTAATATGTAGAGAAGTACCTACTGGTCGCATACTTTAAGCTAAATACATTATTGACTGACTAAAACAAAGAAAGTTCTTTCTGTTAGTTGTTGTACCTATTCACGATTTTATATGTATTAAAGTTGGTCGTTTAAAATATATTTCCTGTTTATTAACGAGAGTAATTTTTTTATGTTTATATGGCAATAAATCTTCATAATTTTATTCTTAATGTAATGCTATAATGAACATTCACGCCCTCTTAGAGAAAAAAAACTTTTTACTATGAATGTTTTTGACAGGGTTGGCGAATAGATGTCGTTCCTTCTAATTCCTTTATTATTTCTTTCTCTTTCACACATCTCTATACTATCCCTTTCACACATTATCTAAATTAGCTTTCTCTTTCGTACTTACAATTATGAGGCATCTCTTTCGTATTGACGTTACGTTCCATTCATAGCTTCATATCCTTTCGCTCTTTCAAACATATTAATTCCTCATTCAATCTTTCTTTTTCTCGCTACGTTATGTTACATTTCACGCAGTGCCTAAAAGTACAGCTTACACTGTAGTATGTCGTCTGTACCTGGCTCCTGTTAGTTTTCTAATACATTGTTTCTAATATGCGTTTAAAATCTGCTAAAAATACTGGGCACTTTTTCTATTTTTTTCTAACAAATTTTGGGAGATGAGTTCCCAGTCAGTTTTTCACTATCTGGCTTACTGTTTTCTAATTAGCCTGGCGTGCAAGATTCATTTTTAATTGTCATGGTATTTAAAAATACGTTCGTATAAACTTGTCTGCCTTAGTGTCAGAGTCAGGCCTAAAAATAATAAATAAAATAAAATATTGGAAGACTTTTCACACAGCACCACCTAGTTCCAAAGTTTTTAATTTAGTACATATTCAGTGATAAATTTATTCAGTTTGAATTTGAATTAGTAAATTTATCTACTAAAAGACCTCGGCCTGCCAAGAAAAAGCAGCTTTGGTGTCATATTAATTTCTAGGTGGTAGATCTCAGAGCAGGAGGTCGTCTAGATAGGTACCACCGCAGTACTAGATATTCTGCCGCCAAGCAGTAGTGTGTAAACATTACTGTGTTCCGGTTTGAAGGGTGCTGCATCTAGCGAAATTACTGGGCTGTTAAGACCAACCATCGAAAGTATCAAAGTAGAGCCCCAAAGCAGCGATGCCCTGGACTTTGTTTTGCGATATCGCATATCGCTGCAATGGTCATAGACAGACGTTATCTCTTACCATCAGGATAGCGTCTCGTACGACCCATAACGTTTAAAAAAATCTAATTTGGTTGAACAATGATTTGTGAGTAACTAAGTAGTCAAAGAGGCTACTACACCTACACCTGGCTTGCAAGACTTGTGCCAAAGCAGCGATGCCTTGGACTTGTATTAAAAGTTTTATGTCGCTGCAATGGCCATGAACAGACGTTGTTTCTTGCCATCAGAAGAGCGTCTAGTAACCCGCACGTCGATACCATTAAATATACAGAAATTTTGTCTAGCTTTGGTAATATAACCCTTTTTCCGATTGCAGGAGTCGTGGTATGGCCACGGGAATGGCAGCTGGTTTGAGCTATACTATCTTCTTCATCGCCTCAAAGACCAACTACAACGTAGAAGCAGCCTTTCATTTAAGCGGCACCTACGCCATCTACGCGGGCTTTGGCTTCGTTGGCGTAATCTATCTCTACTTCTTCCTGCCAGAAACTGAAAAGAAAACCTTGGTAGAGATCGAATCTTACTACAAAGGAGACCAAATTGTCTTCGCTGATGACTTCTTCATCAACTCTTTTAAAAAGAAAAGAACAAACAGTGATGTTGATAAACCTATGCTAGTCAATGGAAAAGAAAATAAAGTATAAGGAGTTTAATGAAAATATTAGTACGATTGTAGTAATAAGTAGGTATGTTCTGTATCAAAGGGTACGTTAGGCGATAGATATAAAAAGGGTAGTGCATCTAAATAGGCAAGTACTTATGAAGTTGTTTTTCCTAAACTTCATGTGAAGTCTATTTTATTTATCTTATAAGTAAATCTTTGTTATATAATGTCAATTAATAAAAATAATATTCATTTTTAATCTAAATATCAATTTTTTTAGCGATGAATATAGATAAATGGTTTGCGCGCCCGGATAACACGCCGGTGGGCGTGGATTCAATTCCCAACGATGAGCTTAAGGAAAACATTGTTAGGAGACCATAGCTTGGTAGAAAAGACCTTTCTAATACCATGCACCTAATGCTCCTGAGTCTCACTTTTGACTCAATTCCAGGTGTGTATACCATCTTCGATCACATCGTTACATAAAATCAGGTGAGCTGTGGTTTAGCCTGTTACCCATAAAAATAAGGGTGCCATCAAAGCCAGAGTACATAGGTTATTTCTAGGTCAGCGTTTAATATCACAGGCATGGGGTCAAAAGCAAGACTATTCAGAGTAAGCAAACATATTTAGATTTGTAACTAATACTACTTTTGTGATAATTAATTGATCAAATATTTGTATGAACCTGATTAAGAAAAAAAAAATATAACAATGATTTTATTTAATTGTAACTCTATTTTTTTTAGACCTGACAGGCTAGGTGTTTGTCCACAGCTCTCCTGATGTTAATTAACGGTATGGTCGAAGATGGTAAACACACCTAGACTGGAATGGAACTGGCTCTCAAATGAGGTTGCCGGAACACACCGCTAGTTGATTTTCAACATGAGTACCCTACCACTACGCTATGGTTTCCTCACGATGTTTTTTTTCCTTCACCGGTAGCTTAAGCTCATTGTTGGGGTTTGAATCCACGCCCTTCGGCGTGTGAACTGACCGCGCTAACCACTGAGCTATCATCGCTACAAAAAGTTTATAATATTATTCGTACTTATTGTTTTAAATGTATACCAGACCTTCTCGGTTAAGAAGCATAATCTATTATGCCTAGAGAAGAAATTTAGTAAAATAAATTAAATGGGTGAATCTTACCATTCAAGCTATGTATTAAAATGAAAAGTAGTTAGGTAAGATTTATGTACGGAGAAAATCGTAATTAGTAGTATAGTATATAAATAAATAAATATCGTAGGGTATTAAACACAGCGCCATCTGACTCCAAACTAAGCAAAGCTTGTATGATCGGAGTCAGTTATCTGATAGAGTAAGTACTTAAATACTTTTTTTTCTTTGTCAATTTACATATACTTATAATACATACAGAACACTCAGACATAGAACAAACATATATTTAAACCACAAAATTTTTGTTCTGTTTGGGAATCGAACTAACACCCTACAGCTCTTAAAGCAGATACACTACCGACGAGCCCAACAGAGCTGTCAAATTTTTAGACAAAAGTTTTTCTTATTCCGATATTGAATTTATATTGTACATGTAAATATTCGTGGTTCTGTTCTGTGCTATTCTGGAGTGGAGATCACGGACCTGCAAGTGCAGCGTAGGACGTGAACAACCCACAAGGTGGACAGACGACCTAATAAAGACCGCAGGAACGCGCTGGATGCCGCTTCCAACCGGTCCTGGAAGTCAATGGGGAAGGCCTATGTCCAGCAGTGGACGTCCTAAGGCTGAGATGATGAAGATGATGATATTCATAGTATACGTTTGCTTAGTCATTTTTAAATAATAAACTAAGTAAGTTCTCATAGCTGCCAATTACTTGCCATAGTATATCATTCCATAATTAATGTTATGTAATTACGTAATTAAGATACATAGATACTATTATTGCTATGTTTTAAGAGTTTTTTTTTAATTATTTATACTCTGTGGCTTTCGCCATTTATGTCAAACGGTCTTCGTTCTTAGTCTTAATAACAGTCGAAGTCATAAAGCAAGTCACAGTCAAGTCAAGCCCATGTTTTACTAAAAGATTATACGGAGTTGTGAAAATAATTAATACCTACATTTTTTTTAAACATAGGCATTGGAAAGACAATTTGTTTTGAAAATTAATACAATGCAGCGACATGTTTTTTTGTATTCCCACCAAAACTCCAGTTTTTAAAGTACACATACATCTTACTTGAAATTCGCTAATAAAAAGAGGAAATTTTATTCGTTGCTGCTGGCGTTGCAAAACTTCGTGAGGTAACATCGTGGTGGTAGGCTTGTAGTAAATCTGCCGCCAAGCGCCTAACAGTGTATTTCGGTAGCCTCATTTGAGAATCAGACCCTATGCAGACTAGGTGTGCTTATTATCTTCTACTACACCGTCATTTAACTTCAGGTGGTAAACACCCAGTCTGTCACTTATAAAATAGATCACCACAATTAAAACGGGGTACATACTCTTTATCTCTATTACAGGAGACGTAATGTGAACTCTTTTTTTTAAATGTAATAGTAATGAACAAATGCTCTCCTAATGTTAAAAGATAACGCCTGTCCATGACCATTGCAGCGATACACAGAACCTTGAGTAGCAAAACAAAGTCCAGGGCATCGCTGCTTTGGAGCTCATTACTTTGAGACTTTCGATGGCTGACTCAACAGCCCTGCCAACCCTTATTGCCAAGTTATGCAATCATGTTATGCAATCATGAAACAGCTAAGCAACCGCATATCGTATTCCTGCGAATTAAGGTTCACAGATGCGTCGCGTCGTTTTGTGATCGTCTAGCGATAAGAAATCATTTTTTGGCGATATATAATGGATTTTTTAAAATATTTATTAGATATTAATGGAAGAGATTTACTTTGTCTTACGTAAAATAAAATATTTTCTTTTAATAACGTTCAAGATGTCGTTTTTTAAGGTTTTATGTGATTAAAAAAGTTTCAACTATACTTATCAGTTTTATTTCTAATAAGCATTACAAAATATGTTAGTTTAATTTAAACTGAGAAAGCTTGCTAAAAAGCAAATCTGAAGTCAAAATTGCTTTGGTTTTACTTTTGTGGTTGGATAATTATTTATCTTTTTAACCTCTTTGTATTTGTATAGGAGAAAAATTGGTAAAAACAGCAATAACACGAATATGGCTGTATATTATATTTTATGAAACATCTTAGGCATTTTGAAGAAGTCTAAATAAATCTCTTGTTTCTCCACGAGCTGTTGTCAGCCAAGTTACAGGTCTACCGCAATTTCCTACGCATTTTTCAGATACTTTGTCTTTTAAATCTTCTTCTATATAATCTCTATACTTTTCACTTTTGCTTGGCTTTGCAATCTCTAAAATGGCAACTTTTGACTTATGGGTAGGTGGCACTGATGTTCGTTCAGTTGTGGTTTCGGAAGCACAATCAGAAAATAGGTAATCTGCAAAAAAAAATGTTTATTAAAAGCACTATTAACAATAATAAGCAAAAATGCAAAACGAAAGTTTTACTGATTGACAAAAAATTATTCGAGGAAAAAAATATGTAGTTTTCATATTATTATCATTATAATAAAATCATAAAACATTTAGTTATTTTACTCCAATGCTTTTGACAACAAGAATTTTATATTAGATACAAGAAAGTGTAAGATAAGGTATAAGGTAAGAATTTAGGTACAAGAAAGGATAATATGTAAGTATCACTATTTTAAATTAGACATCGCTACAGAAAACGTCCTAAGTTTTTACTGGAAAGGGTTTCAATGAAAAGTAATACATTTCCCACACATACATTTATAATATCGCAAAAAAAAATACAAACATAAGAATACTAACTTTAAAAATAGTTTCGATGCCACCGTCGTTTCCGCGTTGTAGTTTGCCATGTGACGGGTCTCTCGCAGTTCTCTCCAAATTTGCAAATGGAATTTATCGAATCCTTCAAATTAATTTTATCAGTGTCATCGTCACTTGGCAACGTAGAAGAATGTTCTAATTTTTTGTTTGTAATATACCTCTTATCAGGAAAAGTATCACGAATATTAGCTACGATATCAATGTTATTTGGAATGTACTCTTTAGTTTCAATTTTTGCTGTAGTGGTTACTGGCGGTGTAGTTTCTTTGTATGTAGTTACTTTTATGCGTGTTGGTTTAGGTAATTTTTCTGTAGTAGTTTGAATATGTATTGCAGTTTTTGTGTGGTCATTTCAGTTACATATTTTGAAGTTGATAAAAATACGTAAGGGACTTGTTTTGCTGTAGTAGTTTCCCAAGCTGTTGGTCTTTGGCAGTTTATACAAATTGTAGTTTCTTCTTTGGCTGAATTTGTCTGTAAAATTGTTGTAGCAGTAGATTTATTGCTTGTTATGTTAGGTGCAGGCTGGCTATTATTTTCACTAGAAGTACTTATTTTTGATAATTCTAGTGTAGCCGTACTCTCGACTGCATCATCAGTAGATAAAACTGGCTTTATTGTTGAACTTTTTATAGTGCTAGATATATATTTTTTTGCAGATGTATATGGATAACCAGAATTAGAAGTTAATGGAGTCATCGGTTTAGTAGTGGTAAACATATTAATCATTTTTGATATTGTTTCCCATGTTTTCGGTCTATCACAGCATCCAGTGAGTTTATTGAGTTTTTTAAGAGTTATAGACGTATTTATTGGTTTAGTTTTAGATCTTGTTGAAGACATTACAGTTGGTATTGTTTTAGCTATACTTGAAGAAGGACTCAATAAGCTACCAGTACTACTAATCAATGGCGTAGGCGATTTAGCTGTCATTGTACTTTTTGTACTTGTTGATGCCATTTTGGTAGTAGAAAGTACAGGTGGTGCCATAGTACTTGTGCTTTTAGTTTGGTCGAATAAATGCAGCGTAGTACGAGTAGTTATTATAAATGAAGATAGTTTCGTTGTATTCTTGTACACATATTTATCATCAAAATTAAATATAACAGTTTTAATAATTTCTGTAGTCGTATCCCAAGTTTTTGGCCTGTCGCAACAGCCAGTAAATATTTGCAGCTTATAAGTTTTCTTTGGTTCCGAAGATTTTGGAGGAGAGGTCAATTGCATTTTTGTGACTAATTTTTTACTTGTAGTTGGTATTGAGCTGATAAATGACACATTTACCTCAGTTAGACTCGGTGCTGAAGATGTAGATTTAGTAATTGTTGATTTTATATTCATTGCCCCAGGTGTGGTGGTTGCAGCCGTCTTTAGAGTTGATTTCGAAGTTAATAGCGTAGTAATAGGACTCATTTGAGTAATAGAAATACTCATTGTTGTACTTGGACTTGTAATAGTACTTGGAGCTTTAGTCGTAGTTTGACTAGTAGTAGTAGGTGGAATTATAATAGTAGTTGGACTAGTCGTAATAGTTGAATTAGTGATCGTAGTTCTCAATACCGGCGTTGTTGTTAAAGGCGTCGTAATTTTCACAGTTGTACTTGTAGCAGTTGTTTTAGAAGGAGTTTTAATAGTTGTTGAACTACTTGTTTGCATTGTCATAGTTGTAGTGGTTGTTCTAGCTGAGCTAGTAGAAGGGCTCGTGTGAGTTTTTTCAGAATGACATAAACATGCACAATGTTTTGTGTAACTTGTACTAGCGCATACCGGAGTAGGGCTAAAGCTGGGTGGTGGAACTTTTATATTTTCTTCAACGAATGTTTTATATTCTGGTGTAATACTTAGTGCAGTTATAGTTTTAGGCGTAGTGACTTGGTTATCTGAAACGCTTGCTTCCAGTCCAGGCATCATGCAATGCAGCATATAAGTTTCATGGTACCCTGAAATAATATTTATTGTTATTTCTTTGAAGCCCTTCCAATTTTATTTTTTTCGTAACCATTTTATTTATTATTGAATTGCAATTTTCTCGTTCTTGAAATACCAGCGACAATGATAATACGACTATCACCTTTAAAACAATTAACTTTTTTTTTTATTTAACAGTAATGAGACGAACGAGACGCTCTCCTGATGTTAAGAGATAACGCCTGTCCATGACCATTGCAGCGATACACAGAACTTTGGGTAGTAAAACAAAGTCCAGGGCATCGCTGCCTTGTCGCTCATTGTTTTGAGACTAGATGGTTAGTTTCAATAGCCCTGTAATTTCGCTAGCTGCAGTACCCTTCAAACCGGAACACAGTAATGTTTACACACTACTACTTGGCGGTAGAATATCTGATACTGCAGTGGTACCTACCTAGACAACTTCCTGCTAAAGATATCTACCATTAAGTAAAAGATGTCATTATTTGTAACATACATTTCTAAACTGATACGCCTATAAGTTTTCTTATTGCAAATTGTTTAATAGCATCTACGAAACCAATTCTGCAAACTTCAATCTCTTCATCGATATTTTTGTACAAATAATATTTAGCTATTATATTTTACTCTAATGCTTTGATTTTATTAACCTAACCTACATAGCCTTGAATATCATTGCAAAATTGTTAGTTTATAAGATTAAGTATATTTTGGTGTGCTTCAGATCTGCATAATCAATCAATTCCTCTATGCCTTTCTTTTTATGCCCTAATATAATCTAATATCTTGCGTATTCTTTATTTCTATTGGACGGCTAGAAGCTCGAAAAAGCAACATCATTTTAATAGTTGATGTTCCAAAAACTCGATTTGATTCCAATTTCATTGTACAAACGGATAAAAAGTGGAAGTGGAATGCGCTACCTGGTGGGTGCGCCCTGATAGATACAATATGAATGTCGTTTAAGTCGATATCTTCTAGGCAAGCATGCTCCACCATAGACCGCATCTTCACCGAACATCAGGTGAGTTGGCGGTCAAGCGTTAAATGTGGCATGGTAAAAACATAGAACCTCGGAACGATCTAGACAAACATAAGTAATATGGCTATCACAGGGAGAAGAATCCGGGCTACCGACGCGACACCTACACAGGATTTTTTTAAATGGCTGATAGGCTAGTCGTTTGACCACAGCTTACCTGATGTAAAGTGATGGTGTGGTCGAAGATGGTATACACACCTAGCCTGGAATGGAACTGTCTCTAAAGTGAGGCTGCCGGAACAAACAATTAGATGCTTGGCGGTAGATTTTAAGCTTGAGAGTGGTAGTTAGCCAGCCAAGTTCTGGAAAATACCCTACCAGCACGATATGGTTTCATAACGATGTTTTCCTTCAACGGCAGCTCAAGCTCATTGTTGGGGTTTGAACCCACGCCCTTCGACGTGTAAACCGACCGCCCTAACCACTGAGCTATCATCGCTACAAACAATCAGTTTCCAAGAAGTGTAGTCATATTTAAAGTTGCTTATCTACTTATCAAAATCAAGATCTTTTACATCATTAGAATCACGACATAAAATAGCTATTTCATAAATTTTTCTTAGAGCCAATGCTGATTTGTTTTCGCGATTGCAGGATCGATCCTAGAAGTTCTCACATTAGCGGTTAGATCAGCACCTGTCAGTATCACACCACTCCAAAACACCCCTGTATGTGTATACATAGACGACTTTGCATAAAAACTCATGCAGCTTAGAAATGCAGCGCGCGAAAACACGCAACCATGACAAATCACATCACACATCAAATCATCAGCCATAGGAAGTCCACTGCTGGACATAGGCCTCCTTCTGGGGAGGGGTTTTGCCAATACTCGCCACGCCTGGCAGGCGGGTTGGCGAGCGCAGTTAGGTGTAATTGTTCAAGGAAGACACTGCTGCCCATCTTCCGTATTACATCCCTTAGCCGACTCTTACGGCAACCACGGGTAGAGAAGGTGGGGTACAATTCTGACGCCGGCGCCACCACGGCATATATACGGCATGACAAATCATCTATGTAAAAATTGTCTTCTGTAACCTTTATCGTTTCAGCAATACTTTTTAAAAAGTAATACCAAAATAAACCAGATATTAGATATTCAGGAGGAAAACCAGATAAAATCGTTTAAACAATTTTATTTTGGAAATTAGTAAGTTCACGTTCAACAATTGAAATCTGGGTGACCGCTCGCGCACGGGCCACATGGTTTTGTGGTGTATTCTGAAATGAATTACAAGGCATACTTTAGTAACAGCATGTTGGTTTTACTGGTTTTCCCTTTTTTGAATCTTTATCCCATTTATTTTTTCATTTATTAACCGTTTATAACAAAACAAAGAAAAAAATCAGGGATGAATACAACTACGTGACAAACAAATAAGTAATGTATATCTACGGGCTGACAGTTTGAACATTAGCAATATTTATAGGCATGTTAGTTAGTGATCATATGAAACGTATAAAGAAACAAATACAAAAAAGCTAAGAAAACCTTGGTATAAAATTATTCCCATGTTATTTCCTAGCGCAAGACATAACTACCATACGTAGACTACGCAGTAACTGTTATCTAGTCTGGGACTGCCAAATTTTTGGTGCGCGTAATTTCAGTGTCCGTATTTTTGTATTTGCTCAGGATAATTAGGTCAATTAATAACCACCTATATTTAAATTATTTGTAACGACAATCGAGTACTGAACAACCTGCATCAATATTGCTGTTCAAACTTTTACGGTGTATACAATTAATCCCTGTTTCCCTTGGTCACGCCATAACTTGAGATCGACTTTACCGATTTCATTCATCTTTTTTTAAAGTTTTTAATACTTTGTAGAAGGTTCTTACAAAAAGAAAATTGCGCAATAAATTTGAACATTGCAGATTTTATTTGATAAATTCCACGCGGACGAAGTCGCGGGTAATAGCTAGTTTATTATAGAAAAAAGGGAATTTTTTTCAAAGCATAACTGGGAGACATAATATCGATCATACCGAAATGCGGTGGTTGAGCAATAGAGACGTTTACCCGACAGGTTTGAATCCTGCTTGAATTTAATTATTTCTCACAGTATAGATCATCAACTATAATGCATAACTAAATATGTATCTACTGATATTCTTTTTTTGTCTCAAATACACATAAAATTGATCTGTAAATTACCATAATTCAGTTTTGGTGAACAATTATGATAACGTAGAGGACGTCACGCCTCGACGTAAGTAAGGTATGTTTGATTTCGAAAAAAAATATACTTACTATTATTATATTATACCCTGAGAAAATAAATAAAATAAATATCGTAGGACACAGACAGCGCCATCTGACCCCAAACGAAACAAATCTTGTACTATGAGAACTAAATAACTGATAGAATACTCATATACTTTTTTTTTGTAAATACATACTTATAATACATACAACACCCATACACAGAACAAAGATTTGTCCTGGGTGGTAATCGAACCCACGCCCTACAGCTCTTAAAGGAGATATACATAGATATATACTACCAATGAGCCAACAGTAGCGTGACATTAGAGAGGTGTATCTAGCAGTGTATTATTGAGCACAAAAAAAATTAAGTGGTAAATGAAAATACTCTGTCTTAGTTCGTAGTCCTAAGTCAACAAGTGATATCAAACTTACTCGTATTATAGTCACAGTTGAACTCGTACATGTCACATTGGTCGAGGAAGGTTCTCCGGTTGCAGCCGTCAGGAGTTGAAGCACACACCGGCCGATTGTCGTGGAGACATGTCATCGCAAAGTAGCAATAGTTCACCGGCTAAAGGAAACAATTTGTAATTTTGTTTATTTAACTAAAAATAATATAAATAACTAAAAAATAATATTTGAACGGGCAATTTTGTTCATAAATTGTTGTTTGCGATAAGAGAATAAATATTATTTCCATTATAACATGAGCCCCAAAATATAAGGGCACTCATAGTGTAAGAGGATCAGTTTACATTGGTATTTGGCACAACAAAATGAAGTTCTGAATGTCTGGCGAAAAATTAGCATGACAACCAAGCAGGGCAATGCGGCCCGCATTTGGGCATGTTGTCCAAATTACACCAGTAGAGTATGCCACTTTGTACGACAAAAAAAACTTATGTTCTGACAAAAAAAAAATGCTTTTCATTACTCGTACTCTGTAAGTAGGTCTGAAGTTGCCTGACGAGCGAGTTGTAATACTTTTCAGCCAGGAGAACCGCTTTGAACAGATTTCTGAACAGCTGTCAAATTATTTTGAAAAAAAAACTAGTTCTATTTTGACATTTCTGTTGAATTATGTTCCGACTTTCTATACAGCCACTTAGTTACAGCGCGATGTAAAATTGAAATAACATAAAGTTAAGTATTAATTAAAGAATATATTTTTTACATGACTTTATTATAATTTACGTTCAACTATTTCTTTAAAATAACATAGATTTGGGCAAAATATTTACCATTTTTTCAATAATGAAAATGAATAATAATGGTTGATTTTTTAATGTTTATGGTCTGGCTACTGAGGCCTTTGAACCAAGTCTTTATTTGGAATTACAGCACTTCACTTGTCTTAGTAAAGTAGTGGCGACTTTACGATAAGCTTCTGGATGGAGTTTTGGAAGCAACACGAAAAGTCATGTTTAACCACATTATATCATTCTCCCACACTCGCGCTTGTAATTCGGCACTTTATGAATAAAACACCACAATTTTTATGCATAAACACTCGAAAAGAAACTAGTTTTGGAAAAAAATTCAATGGGGCGACACGACGCTTACCGCGTTCCCGCCAAAACCCAATAATGGTAGAATAGCTGGCCGGCCACAGAAAAAAATAGGCGGGTAAGCGGCAATCCGAACTCATTTTTTCTTTGTTTCTTTAGCTAATTCATGTTTTTTTTTTTCACCTTCCTTATATTCGTAATGAAAAGCACAGTGTTTACCTCGGGATAAAGACTTATTTAGTCGCTCGAACTATTGTCTCGAACAAACCCCGTCTCGGGTCTAGATAAGTTACTTTCACCCCTTGGGTAACAATGTACTATTCCTACTTTCAAGAATCCCTTTAATTGATTTTTTTTAACTGACATTATTAAAAGGAGGATTAAATCTTGACGTTGGCACTTAAGTAACCATGTTCTTGTGTTACTCCACATCTAAACAACTTTAAAGTATTTTGCACTTTGCGAATTTTAAGGTATCGTCACAGTAAATAAAAAATTTCGAGCGATGTTTCGATTGATTTCCACGTCTGTTATTTAAAAAAAGGCATACTTAGTTAAAAAAATTAAGTTTTTTTGGTCATATATATATATATATATGGCGAACGAAATAATAGGTTTTAGTATTCTTGTATTCAATTTGAATCCCCAAGATATCTTTTAGCATTTGAAATCAACTATTTACTTTATTATTCCAGTATAAACAGTTTCCAACCCAAGCAGGTAAACCTAATTACAATTAAAAACCTGTTACTTGAGGAAAAACGACAAGAAACATAAATGGGTATCTAAAATCGGCGGTTTTACCATTAAATAGAATAATAAACAGTGTAAGGGTCAATAAGACTAATTGACAGCAAGTTGTCATAAATGCGTAAAACATTATAGGACCAATGTCCAGTCAGTAGAGGTAAAAAACACCTTTGTCCTACAAAAGGTGGTGTAGTAACAATTTTGAAATATGTCGTTTAGGTTTGTAATCTGGTGAAAAATTTAAATTTGTGTCCTCGAGGAATGTCGTTTGGGCCGCCATCTTGGATGAAAGGTGCTAAAATCTGTTTTTATTTATTTTAAATATAATACTTTAACAGTTAATCCTACGACTAAAAATGTTGAGACAAACTTGAAGAGAAAATATACGATACATATAAGGTTTCGCAATATTTTTTGAAAATAAAATAATCTGTCCATACATACCAAAGCATCAATAAATATGCATGATATTGAAGAGAACACTGTTTTCTCGAAACAAGATTTCGATTCAAGTTTTAATTTACCCAATGTAACTTAGCAGCAATATTGTAACGCAGCATTTATTTGTAGATGTATGTCAAAAAGGCACGCGTGGATTGCACTGCGTGTGATTTTTATACAAGGCAAATTAAGTAAATATCTATATTAGGTATAATTAGGTAAACACACCTATCCTGGAATGGAACTGGTTCTCGAGTGAGGCTGCCGGAACACATCGTTACATGCTTGGCGGCAGATTCTCAACTTGAGGGTGGTAGCTAGCCAGCCGAGTACTAGAAAGTAACCTACCACCATGCTATGGTTTCCTCACGATGTTTTCCTATAGCGGCAGCACAAGCTCATTGTTGGGGTTTGAAACCACGCCCTTCGACGTGCGAACCGTCCGCGCTAACCACTATGCTATCATCGTACAGAAATAGTCCAGAGTTTATGGGATAAATGAGACGAAAAAAAATTCTTACGTAAGATAAATGTTGTTCTGTCCATGTGACTAACGATACCACTGAAAAACATAAGTTAAATTCTCGGTAAAAAATATAAATAACCCTTTGAAAATATTCAGACCGTTTTATATCACGTGGAGGCAATGTAATCTTACCTAGTAAAAAAATAAACATTTTCCAAGAAACTCTACATTTTCATACATAAAAAAAAGAATTTATTTGCGTCCTGTGAGTACTTGGAATGTAATGTTGTTCTGCTTCAATAACAATAAATATTACATGTATGAAAATATACTTAAAATATTTAACATTCGTGTAATTTATTTGGTATAGTTTTCTATAGTCTTCAAAAAGAAGGAAGGTTTATAAATCCTTCACGTGTTGTTACTATATGATAAATAAAGTTACAAGTCAAATCCCATAATATCATTAAATATATTTAAAAACTATACGTAAAATATAACAATCAAAAATGTCAACATAAAAATAAGTCTAAATATCACATCACATCATCAGCTATAGGACGTCCACTGCAGGACATAGGCCTCCTCTTGGGGAGGGATTTTGCCAATACTCGCCACGCTTGGCAGGCAGGTTGGCGAGCGCAGTTAATTGTGATTGTTCAGGGAAGACGCTGCTGACCAACTCCCGGATTACATACCTTAGCCGACTCTTACGGCAACCACGGGTAGAGAGGGTGGGGTACAATTATTACGCCGGCACCACCACGGCCAATATAAAGTATGTCAATGTAAAATGTCAAAAAAATACCTAATAATGATTTAATAATCTTTTAGTTTTTAAAGGTCAAGGTCTCTAACAGCCACCTCTCCGATTTGACGAGACGGTGCGTAGGCGTGCGTATTTAATAAATTGGCCTTTCTTTTTATTGCTACGAAGATCTAACCTGCTGTGGACGTCCCTGCGTTGAAATTTATCTTTGTTGTATGGGTAAACAGGAACAGGGCTACATGATAAATGAGCTCACACGGCAACGGCAATTTCTGTAGATCCCTAAACAGTTCCATGAATGAGACGTCGTCTTGAACTCCACAAAGTGCACACTTCCTCACATTCTGCTTAAGAAGAATGCTCTATTACGATCAGCAGCGCGGCGCCACATCTCCAACCTGTACTTTATTTTACTGTGGACAGTCGCGAAGTAGCAGGAGAGTAATATGCTTCGGTGTTCACGTGCCGCCGAAGTGCGAAGCACGAGCGACTCAGCTTCCCGCACAGCTTGTTTAAATGGGTCTTCCACGTCAGCGAGCCGTTAATATCGAATCCTAGAAGTTTCGTACTGTAGACCTGTTGGAGCGCGGTATTGCCGACTGCTACCGAACAAGTCTCTGTCAGGTGGCCATTGAGATTGAAAGTAATAAAGCAGGTCTTGTCTTTTTTTAGCGCTAGCCCGTTCGATCGGGACCACCTGTCGAGCTCGTTCACCATCGTATGCGCGGTGATCACAGCTGCGACGTCATCGGCGTACATGTAAATTTCAGCGTCATCGATGGCAACGGTCAAGTCGCTGAGTGGGAGACTGAATAAGGTGCTAGACAGATGGTGATGTGTTTGTAGCGATGATAGCTCAGTAGTTAGCGCGGTCGGTTCGCACGCTGAAGGGCGTGGGTTTAAACCCCAACAATGAGCTTGAGCTGCCGCTGAAGAAAAACATCGTGAGGAAACCTTAGCGTGGTGGTAGGGTACTGTCTAGTACTCGGCTGGCTAGCTACCACTCTCAAGTTGAAAATCTGCCGCCAAGCATCTAACGGTGTGTTCCGGCAGCATCACTTGAGAGCCAGTTCCATTCCAGGCTAGGTGTGCTTTACCATCTTCGATCAGACCGTCACTTAACACTAGGTGAGTTGTGGTCAAACACCTAGCTTGTCAGCAATAATAAAAAAAAAAAAAATAGGTACAACAAAATCAACGTAATGAAATTTGTAAGCGTGGCTGCTTATTATAGCAAATTTCCTAACAATGAAATGTTACGGCTCAAAAGACAAACGACGGAGTAAGTTTGTAATGAGGTTCTGTATGTCACACGTCGGGTATCAAAATTTGTTTTATATTTTTTTATATATAAAATTTTTCGGTAGCTCTCATTGTTTCAGAGATATACGCAAAAAAACGCAAATTTGTGACCAATGTGTGAATAAAAAACAACGCACAAGCGGGATCGATGGGGACTTTTGACATGTCATTTGTAATGACGTATTCAAGGCCTGCACAAAAATCCAGCTTGTTGGGAATTAATGCAAACTGTAATGTCTATTTTGACTGGACTATTACTTGATTAATTTACTCGTAAAAAAAAATGAGTGCCACTTTAGCTGAGATCATTTCACTATAAATGATATGTGTTTGAGGCTTTGCAAATCATAAACCGACATCTTCCGGTCTGAGATTCTTTTATCTAAATTATTTTATGATTAAGAAAACTCAGGTTTACTATGTAAATGTAGGTCAATGTTTTCAGGTTTTGCGGTTTAGCAGGTTAAGTAAATGATATACCAAAACTGCTGTTAGTACTCAAAACTGTGTCTTTACATTTATCACAATTAGCGTCTTCAGCAATAGCTTCCCGCTTGTACATATATCGAGCCGGGTGCAACCGGTGAACAAAGGATCGTTCGAAAACTGAAGTGTCAATATATATGTACGTCATATACAAAGATACAGGCTTAGACAGAGATGCTACGATAAGCTGTAATAAAGTATCATCAGCTATAGGACGTCCACTGCTGGACATAGGCCTCTTCCTGGGGGGTTTTACCAAAGCTCGCCACGCTTGACAGGCGGGTTGGCGAGCGCAGTTAGGTGTGATTGTTCAAGGAAGACGCTGCTGCCCATCTTCCGGATTACATCCCTTAGCCGACTCTTACGGCAACCACGGGTAGAGAGGGTGGGGTACTATTCTTACGCTGGCACCACCACGGCATGTACATATATATAGGTATACATACAGGGTTATAAGGTTGGGGAGTATTAAGGCAAAAGGAACCTTAAAACTCCCCAATCTTACTTTAATCTACTTATCATTATGAACAACAACAACATAACTTTTACTATTGTCATAATTCTGTAATTGCTAAAAAAATTCGCTGTTAAATACATTTAATCAAGGATGATCGACATTTTTCTACGAAACATCAGAGTTATGCTCAGTGCAAAAGTTGTATTTACATTGACTTTTGGCTTGTACTCCCCATCTTAAAAACCTGTATTTGTATGTTTTTTACTTCATTTATTAAAGGCAGGATTCGGATAAAATTTGGAATGTTGATTGCTTATACACAGACTATATTTTGTCCAAACGCAGGGGATCCCACAGAGTGCAAATAGTAATGTTATAATACAAAAAGTTTGTGACTGGACTTCACAAACTTGTCATCGCCGCACATGTCTCGGAAGACGGGTGAAACCGAACGACTTAATTAGTATAGTGTAAAATTCGGTAGCCTAGTTGGGAGACCGTCTGATTTCCAATCTGGAGGTCCTGGGTTCGAATCCCATGGCACGCACCTCTGCCTTTTCTAGGTACTAGGTAATACGCACATAGTATTGACGACAACATCAAACGGAGAAGGAAAACATCGTGAAGAAACCTACATGTATGAAAGTTAAAAAAAAGTTTTCGAAGATGTGTGTAGTCTGCCAACCCGCACTTGACCAGCGTGGTGGACTATGGCCGTATCCTTCTCACAATGAGAAGAAGCCCGCGCCGAGCAGTGGGCCTGTTTATAAAAAAACCGGCCAAGTGCGAGTCGGACTCGCGCATGAAGGGCATACCATTGTCTATAAAAACGGTAAAAAAACACGTTATGGCGGTAACAGAAGTGAAAATTTCAACTGTCTATCACGGTTCATGAGATACAGCCTGGTGACAGACGGCTAGACAGACAGACCGACGGACGGACAGCGGAGTCTTAGTAATAGGGTCCCGTTTTACCCTTTGGGTACGGAACCCTAAAACCAGGGCTGACTCGCAAAAAGAACTAATTTTGTAGTGACAAAATAAATCAGAAGTTTTAAACATACTTCAACGAAAAAAGAAGATTAAAAAAAAAAAAAAACATGATATCACGTTTAATTTTTTTGATATTCATTATGAACAGAAAAGGTTTTCACTATTCGTAGCCGTTACGTCTTGTTAGCAAGTATGTCATTCTCAAATGAAAACGTACTTATACATTTATGTGTATATATACCTTCAACTACAAATAACATAAAACATTGACAAAATGTTAAAAAATTAGGTAGTACGTCTACTTCAACTGAATTCATTTGTATGTAAAACAAAAAAGTTCTATTGAATTGAGCTGTTTTTCGTAATGGACATCCTACACGCGTCAAGTTGAAACACTAACTTGTCTGATCTATGGTGAAACATTGCAGTTACTAAACACCGTTAGGCCATTTTGCTCATATAAGCACCGAATCGCAAACATACTTGAATATGCATGTGTGATGAGCATTCGCACGAATGCGTAATTCGGAAAAATGTATATTCAAAGGAGCTTTCTAGCAAATTAACAAAAAAAAAAACCGGTCAAGAGCCAGTCGGACTCGCGCACGAAGGGTTCCGTACCAATCTATAAAAACAGCAAAAAAATCACGTTTGTTGTATGGGAACCCCTTAAATATTTATTTTATTCTAATTTTTAGTAAGTATTTGTTGTTATAGCGACAACAGAAATACATCATCTGTGAATATTTCAACTGTCTAACTATCACGGCTCATGAGATACAGCCTGGTAACAGACGGACGGACAGCGGAGTCTTAGTAATAGGGTCCCGTTTTACCCTTTGGGTATGGAACCCTAAAAAATAGAACTTTATTGACAAATGTAAATTAAACATATATTTTACGAAATTTATAAAAATAAAGTTTGCCAATAGGGACAAAGTCAGCTTTACATTTTTTTACGAAATTACGTTTAATAAACGTCACTACCAAGAAGTGGCTAGCGTAAAACTAATTAACCTGAAATACTACTGTTAGAGCGATTGTTATTGTAGCGATGATAGCTCAGTAGCGGTCGGTTCGCATGCCGAAGGGCGTGGGTTCAAACACCAACAATGAGCTTGAGCTGCCGGTGAAGGAAAACATCGTGAGGAAACCATAGCGTGGTGGTAGGGTACTTTCTAGTACTCGGCTGGCTAGCTACCACCCTCAAGTAGAAAATCTGCCGCCAAGCATCTAACGGTATGTTCCGGCAGCCTTACTTGAGAGCCAGTTCTATTCCAGGCTAGGTGTGCTTTACCATCTTCGACCACACCGTCACGTAACATCAGGTGAGTTGTAGTCAACAACTAGCCTGTCAGCCATAAAAAAAAAGAAAAAAAAAAGAAAAGAGTGACGCCATCTATAGTGAATGACACTGTAATATTTTTCAAAGCCTTGTCGTGGCTACTGCCGGAAAAATAGCCCAAATAATAAATTAGATACCGTTTATTTATTTTTAGGTAGTTTCCTCGAGATGTTTTCCTCAACCAAAAAATTCGTATAAATCTGGCCATGAATTTCGAAGATCTTAATGATACTTTCTACTAAGATTGTCGATACCAGTGTTTAGTGTAAAGACACGCTGGTGATAGTTGTAACTGTCCAGCTACTGGACTCGTGTAAACCTCGCAGAAAACCATTAGCTCAGCACCGTCGTCACGGACATATTAACCTGTTTTCATTCAAATCGGCAGTACACGTGACTTGTCCATCACATGTTTAGGCAAAAATGTTTGGCGTGGATTGTAGTGGCGGTCAGGTTTGAGAAGTGGTGCAACACCATTAAAAATTCACTGTGGCAAGTCTAAAGGATTTGCATAAATAGAAATTTAAAATAAAATTCGCTGAGCTGTGTAACGTAATGTATAGTGGACCGTCCGATTATTTCGTCGCAAGTCTAACGATAACAAGCTGAAGAGTTTTAATAATCTATACCTAAACCCGACTGCGATTATTAAAGGATTTATTTTAAATAAATTTATTTTTCCTTATTAAATTTAAAGACAACTTATATATATTTGCTTTTGCGGCGATGATGGCTCAGTGGCTGGCGCGGTAGGTTCGCACGCCGAAGGGCGTGGGTTCAAACCCCAACAATGAGCCTAAGCTGCCGGTGAAGGTAAACATCGTGAGGAAAGCATAGCGTGGTGGTAGGGTGCTTTCTAGTATCACCCTCAAGTTGAAAATCTGCCGCCAAGCATATAACTGTGTTCCGGCAGCCACACTTGAGAGCCAGTTATGATTTAAAACGGCTTTAATGTTGCGCTTCAAAAGTTAATCATTCAGAGAAACGGATTTACAGATTTTGTCTTATTTATGCGGGTTTACGCGCGTAACAAGACAAGACAAGACCACGGCAGTTTCCATAATAGGATATCCAGATGTGATGCTGCTTAATAATAGGTTCGTTTTTTTTTTTTTTTTTTTTTTTTTTTTTATACAGAATAGGTTCGCGTTTGACCACATCCTGCCTGATGTTAAGCAATGATGTGGCCTAGGATGGAACACGCTTACCTAGAAGGAACCTATTTACTCTTGATTTGAAGACACTCATATTGTACTTTTCGGGAAACACAGACTCCGGCAAAGAGTTCCACATCTTCGCTGTGCGAATAAAGAATGTGGATTCGAAGCGCTTAGTGCGCACATGGGGGACGTCCACCATGTACGGGTGACGCTTTGGAGACCCATCGGGTACGGAACACGAAAAAAATACATCTTTAAACGAGCAATTCTTGTATATATATATATATGTATATATTCTGAATCTCGGAAACGGCTCCAACGATTTTTATGAAATTTTGTATCTAGGGGGTTTCGGGGGCGAAAAATCGATCTAGCTAGGTTTCATTTTCAGAAAACGTCGTTTTATCCTTGTTTTCAGCCGAGCAATGCTCGGTCAACCAGGTACTTATTTTTAAACTAGCTATTACCCGCGTCCGAGTGGAATTTAACAAAATATCTCAAAGGGAAGGGATTTCAGCGTTTTCGATGAAAGCACACTTCCAACAATTATCATCATATTTCAACCAATTTACACAAAACCTTGACAAATTATATACCTAAACCTTCCTCATGAATCACTCTATCTATTGGGGAAATCGCATTATAGTCCGTTTAGTAGTTTTTAAGTTTATAGCGAAGAACCAGACAGACAGTGGGTGTTCCCCGATGATATAATCTGGGTCTCTTCAAGTCGAGAGTGAATCGGTATCTTCTAGGCAAGCGTGCTCCATCTTAGACCGCATCATCACTTAACATCAGGTGAGATGGCGGTCAAACGTAAGCCTGTTTTTAATAAAATAAAAAAAAGACGCGGCGGACGACTTTATTATATAATATGTAGTGATGAAGTAAAGTCATTTTCGTCAAGTTCATGACAAAGAAAATTGCAATTTCCTTTTTCCTCAAACACACAATGTAGATAATCGTATTTACCTACCTATTCTACATTTATCTAGACTTAGTTTTAGAGTTTAGAAGGTTATTTAAACTAGTAAACATGGTGACAATGTTTTCATGTTCTTAAACAAAGTATATCAGAGGGTAACTAGACAAAGTAACATTCGATTAGCGATAACGCTAATAGAAAGTCGAAAATGTACGGGATTGACATAAGCTCTTCGCGTATCCACTGTCCATAAGTACTGGATGACCGAGCTTTGCTCGGGTGAAACCAAGGATAAAACGACGAATTCTAAAAATGAAACCTAGCTAGATCGATTTATCGCCCCTGAAACCACCTGCATACTAAATTTCATGAAAATCGTTGGAGCCGTTTCCGAGATTCAGATTATATATATATATATATACACATATATACAAGAATTGCTCGTTTAAAGGTATTAGATAAATATTGTTTTCAAAGAAGTTTCATAATAAATAATTAGGAGGTATAAAGTTTTATCAAACTCTAACTATTTAGTTAACAACTATTTTTAAGTTAATGTTTCTACAGGATCTAGCATGTCAATTTGCGAAAAATCATCTCATAGATGCCATAGTCAGAACTGGACCAAATTAAACTGGGACTACACAGGAAGCACCAGCTTTCAAATAAAAAAAGAATCATCAAAATCGGTTCACCCAGTCGAAAGTAGTTAGTTTAGTTGACATTCCTTGTAAAACTATATCTACTTAATTTGTCGTCTTACTGTAAGGAAAGAGTCTTTCTTCCCTCCTTTTGTTCCCCCCTTTTCAGGGTTCCGTACCCAAAGGGTTAAAACGGGACCCTATTACTAAGACTGCACTGTCTGTCTGTCCATCCGTCTGTCTGTCACCAGGCTGTATCTCAAGAACCGCGATAGCTAGACAGTTTAAATTTTCACAAATTATGTATTTCTGTTGTCGCTATAACATCAAATACTAAAAACAAAATAAAATAAATATTTAAGGGGGGCTCCCATACAACAAACGCGAATTTTTTGCCTTTTTCGTAGATAATGGTTAAATCCTTCGTGCGCGAGTCCGATTCGCACTTGGCCAGTTTTTTTTCAACATGATCTTTAAAAGTGCTACCCAACTTTATCCTACGGATATCCGACATAAATGCCTACATTATATAAATTAACGTCAATGTTTATAATTAAACAAATAATTATAATTTATCAATGTGTGTTACACCTAAATCCTTTACAATGTTACTTAAATTCATTTCATTATTTAGACTGGTTTCAAGGATTCTCTTTTATCCTCCTACAGACTTGTCTCACTCGCGAACGGTCAGATCTAGACAGTTGTAGCGTGCCTTTACCATAACCAATTAACCATAAAAATGTTTTTTGATGATTGTCGAAAAGTGTTATTGTGATTTTTTTATGTGAGACTGAATAATTAATTAAGTAATTAAACTATTCAAAATATCACAAATTTAATACCATTTAGTTGTAAAAAAATTAAAAATGGTTTATAATATAAGAGAAAATTTCACTTTGGAAAGATTAAGAGCTATAGTGGCGCAAGTAAGTTTGTGTATTTTTTATTTATTTTACGTCGTGAACCCAAAATCAAAATCAAAATCAAAAGTCATTTATTCAGTTTAGGCCCTGGTAAGGCACTTATGAACGTTAAGTTACATGTTTGAATCTACCACCGGCTCGTAATTACACTTCAACTGAGAAGACTTCGGCAAGAAACTCAACAAGGCATTTTTTTGTGGATCTTTCTTTTCATATTAGGTTACAGTTTACAGTTATAAATATTAATACATACATTATGCTTACTACAATTGTCACTTAGCCAGGGGGATGCAAGTGCAGAGAGAAGCTACTACAACCATATATTCCTGTCTTCCACGTAATGAGCGACCTTATAGTAGGCTTTGTCAATACCCGACTTGCGATGAGGGTTTTTACGTCATATACCTAATCATAAGAACCAGAATAAAAACCGGTATTTTTTCATCACATGCCTTGCACGATGAAACCGCATAAAAGTTATTGCACTCAGTGTGACGTAGTTTAATTTTAATAATTTGTAATTTTTTGTAGCGATGATAATTCAGTGGTTAGCGCGGTCGGTTCGCATGCCGAAGGGCGTGTGTTCGAAACCTAACAATGAGCTTGAGCTGCCGGTGAAGGAAAACATAGTCAGGAAACCACAGCGTGGTGGTAGAGCCCTTTCTAGTACTCGGCTGGCTAGCTACCACCCTCAAGTTGAAAATCTGCCAAGCATCTAACAGTGTGTTCCGGTAGCCTCACTTGAGAGCCAGTTCCATTCCAGGCTAGGTGTGTTTACCATCTTCAACCACACCGTCACTTAATATCAGGTGAGCTGTGGTCAAACACCTAGCCTGATAGCCGTAAAAAAAATTAAGCTTACTTTCACCAAGCAAGAAACGTATTCTTTTAATAAAAAATTTAACTAAGTAAGCTTAATTATTTGCTTGAGCTCCTCTACAATAAAGATTATTATTATTATGTATTTATAGCGAAGATATCTTAGTGGTTCGTGCGTTAGGTTCATATGTCGCATGATTTGGGTTCAAATCCCAACAATAAGCTTGAGCTACTGCTGAAGGAAAGCTTCAGCAGTCATCATGATGATGATGATGACTGCTGAAGGAAAGCTTCCTGAGGAAAAAGCGGTAAGGTACTTTTAGTATTCGGTTTAAGGTGTTCGTTTCATCATCCCGTTTTATTTTTATTTTTATGGCTGACACGCTATTTGTTTGACCACAACTCACATGCTTTGGTGCTCATTACTTTAAGATATTAGACAGTTAGTCAGCTCTGTAATTTGCTTGCTGCAGTAATACCCTTCAAACCGGTATACAGTCATGTTTATTTATGCAATGTTTAGGTAGAATATCTGGTACTGCGTTGGTACCTTCCTAAACGCCTACTAAGGATATCTAAAAAAAATCTATATGAAAATCTGCCGCCAAGCATCTAAGGTGTGTTCCGGCAGCCTCACTTGAGAGCCAGTTCTATTCCAGGCTAGGCGTGCTTTACCATCTTCGACCACAGCGTTAATCAGATGAGCTATGGTCAAGCACCAACGATTAAAAAAACGCTAATGGGTGCCGATACCATGATTACACTAATATCGTACACAAATCAAAGAAGCTTAAGCAAGGTAAGCGGAGTGTTGGTCGTCCAGTCGCAAGATGGGTCGACGATATTGTCACCGTCGTGGGTCAAATCTGGACAAAATTGGCACAAGACCGAGGCAGATGACATAACAGGAGAGAAGTCTCAAATAAAGAAGGCTGTAGAAGATGAAACAAAACACAGATCGTTAGCAATATTGGCGTACAGTGTAGCTATAAGCATGAATATTAACTGTTTGTTTACATCGCTTGCGCAAAGCAGGTCGCGTTGCGCTAATGTATTAAAGTATTAAAAACGTAGTAGTAATGTTTTATTTGATGTGTTTTGTAGTGCATAGCAATAATGTCGCCGAGTATGTTGTTATTGGACATCGGGATGGCGATCAGTTTCCCCACCATTGCCGTTCCCGATATGCTACATTCCACCACCGATCTGTCTTTGGATGACACCCAAGCTTCTTGGTTTGGTAAGTTCCGTAAATGCCTTATCATCATACACATCATCAGCCATAAGACGTCCACTGCTGGACATAGGCCTCCTCCTGGGGGTTTGCCAATACTCGCCACGCTTGGCAGGCGGGATGGCGAGCGCAGTTAGGTGTGATTGTTCAAGGAAGACGCCGCTGCGCATCTTCCGGATTACATCCCTTAGACGACTCTTACGGCAGCCGCGGGTAGAGAGGGTGGGGTACTATTCTTACGCCGGCACCACCACGGCACATGCAAATGCCTTATAAGCTCAACTAAATAACAATAATTGGTGTTGAAATCAGCTTATTACTTAGTCTTTGTCTTTGTCTTTCAATGGGTCGTTACAATCGATGTTTATTTCCACACGTCATGACCTGCTAATTTTGTAACCTATTTCGTAAGTAGGTAAGATATACAGTCTCGGAGATCTCGTGATCATCTGCCTTACGCATGATAAAAATACAAACATGCAATAAAATTAGGTACAATACTTGGTTGTTGCTAAACTGATGCTAATCTGGTGGAACCACTTGAAACTAGTTTTCTATCGCACGAGACATTCGATAAACGTTATTGTGCTTATATTGTCAATCAACTGAGTACCTTTGCTAAAGTATGTGTACTTATTCATTATCTCCCTTCTCTCTAATAATATAAATATGAATGTTGTGTAAAAGTTTGTCGGTTCTTAAACGCTGTACCGAAACTTTAGGCAGAAGGTAAACCTTTAGAACCACAATTCTATAATACAATTCCTTTTACTGTGTGCAGTGGACACCGCGAATTGACACATGTAATGTAGTGTTTTTTTTTTTGGACGTCTTGGTTTGACCACAACTCACCTGTTGTTAAGTGATGGTGTGGTCGATGATGGTAAACATACCTAGCCTGGAATGGAACTGGCTCTCAAGTGAGACTGTCTGAACACACCATTATTCCAACTTGAAGGTGGAAGTACTAGCCAAACGAGTACTAGAAAATACCCTACCAACATGCGAAATGAAATGTTGCAGATATGTCCACGTCCAGCCCATTGCCACTTCAGCTTGCTAATACGCTGAGCTATGTCTGCGACCTTAGCTCTCTAGCGAATTACTTTGTTCCGGATACGAGAAATGCCGATCATAGCCAATTCCCGCCTGAGTGTCCACAGTTCGGCTCCGTAGGTCATGACAGGTAGAACGCACTGATTGAAGACTTTTGTAATGAGACTTTGCGGGATGGATGACCAGCAGACTCGACGACTACAAAAAACATAAAAGTTGTAATTACTTATTTATTTCAGGAAGCCTTTCCTACCTGACCCAGCCATTCGGCGCCATCATGTCTGGTCCGATAGTGGACTACTTCGGCCGTAAGAAGGCCAGTTTCATCGTCAACATCCCGCACTTGCTGGCCTGGATCCTGATGTACTATGCTCCCAACCTTCCCGCTATCTTCATAGCGAATGGAATGTTGGGGCTCGGCACTGGGCTAATGGAGGCACCGATATTCGCTTATGTCGGTGAAGTCAGGTACAATTCTATCATGCTTATATTATTTTTTTAGGGGTTTTTTATGGTTGACAGGCTAGGTGTTTGATTACAGCTCTCCTGATGTTATGTGACGGCGTTGTCGAAGATGGTAGAGAAACCTAGTCTGGAATGGAACTGGCTCTCAAGTGAGGTATGTTAAAGTAGAGGCGATACACTCTCCTGATGGTATATCTATAGAAGTTGCAACGATTGGATCTTCGTGTTTTAGTAGGCCTTATAACAAGTCCTTGCAATTTAAATCGTCACCTGTACAAACTGGGATAGTCTGCTACGCCGTGACTGCTTGTTGGAGAAAGAAACTGTAGAGCATGTACTGTTGCATTTCAATGCCACAGTAGAAATTAGGATTGCAACGAGATTGCATAAAGCAGCTTCATCTTCTTCCATGGCACCGCAACGGAATTGCTGTTTTTTACTATCATATATGCTTCTACAGACTGAAGTCACAGACAGCAAGCCTCGCATGGGTGGCTCAGGTAGGTGCTAATAGGGGAAATGCACAGTACACCTTAAGCAGGTTGCGAGTACAGAAGTTATCATTCCGAAAAAGATTAAAAACGCTAAGGCAACGTTTAGTCCCGGAAACAAAAAGGAGTGAAACCACGGGGCACAGCTAGCGGGCCATAAGTCCGAGAAAAGCGCTTTTAATTCTACTTTTCTGGATCGCTCAGCATTGGATTACGCTGCCTGAATAAGTGACTAGATAGAGAGAATCTGAGTATTTTTTTTAAAGTATCATATAATCCAATATCATAATCCGTTCAACGACAAACTCCTACTAACATTATGTGAAAGTTTCATGTTTGTTACTCAATCACGCAATGGCGGCTGAACGGATTTGGATGAAATTTGGCACACGTATAGTATATTACTCTTTATCCCGGGAAAATGTTTTGTGGGATTATCATGAAAACGAACAACAGGACGTATACACTTGAAATTTGGTATATATTTGTCTTACATTATTCCAGAATAAACGGTATCCTGAATATTAATCTAGGTAATTGAGTATCGCAAGTTTCATAATGGAAACTATTGCTCTTTTGTTACTGACAGGATAGTTATAAAGATTGGCTTTTATTTTCAGTGAACCTTCGATTCGTGGAGCTTTATCCGTGGCAATACAATGTTTCCTGGCTATCGGTATTCTGACTATGTATTTTCTGGGAACTATAGTATATTGGAGACAAGCAGCGCTTATATCCCTTGCAGCACCCATCACTGCTATGCTGCTGATTCTACTTGTGAGTAAAGCTACCATATTTATTGTTGTCAGAAAAATACCTGCTGTTTTTATTGCCAATATTATTACAAGTGGATACAATATCAATAGTTTTGGTCTTAAATGTAAATAATGAAACATGTAATCCTGAATTTTTCATACCTGCCTGCAGCATTTACTTTTTCCGACACTTCCAACAATTATCATTATATTGTGACAGGAGCCAACATGTCTCAGAGTTTTTAAAGTTCTCGGAGATGCGTGATGTCTGTCAACCCGCACTTAACCAGCGTATTGGACTGTACCACACCCGTCTCAAAACGAAAAGAAGTCCGCTCCCAACAGCAGGACAGTCCATAAACAAAGGACTAATTCAGATTGATAATAATGTTGCGAAGCCTTATCCGAACTACCGTTAGAATACTCACAAAATTAACCAATTTCAGGTTCCAGAAACACCAGTATGGCTTTTAGCTCAAGGCAGGACAAAGGATGCGATGAAATCTCTCCAGTACCTTCGTGGTTGGACGTCTGAAGAAAACGTTAAGGAAGAATTCGATAAGCTGGTGGTACACTCAAGAAACCTGCACCGTTGTGTACTGTGCTGCGAGAATGATGACGAGGGCAGCATGAAGGTCGAAGAGAGCAACCAGTGCGAGCATATGCAACTGAATCCGTTGATAAGGTAGATTCGAATTTTTAGACAAGTAGAAAAATTAAAGTGGATATTGACACCCGCACAAAATAATTCCCCAGAGAACAAAAGTCAGCGTATTAGTAAGTTGAAGTGGCAGTGGGCTGGTCATATTTGCCGCAGAATCGACAACCGCTGGCGTAGATGTGTTCTAGAGTGGAGATCGCTAATCGGCAAACGTAGTGTAGTGACGCCTTGAGACTAGTTGGAGTGACAATATACGTAAGATAGCTGGCAGTCGCTGAAAACGAAAAGCTGAAGATCGGGCTAAGTGGCGTATCCTGGAAGAGACCTATGTCCACCAATAGACTATAGGTTGTTGATGATGATTGTCAAGCTGCCTATAGAAATATTCGCATGACATCCTAGACTCATGTGGAAGCACTTGGATCAGATTGACGTTGAATATAAAATATTAACGAACGATGAAGTAGATTTATGTTCGTGGGATGAATGATCTGCCAATGGTAAAAATTGTGAGTCCAAAGCGATTCACTGACGAACAAAATCTCGTAGACTTGTCTAGTTAAAAAAAAACAGACATCAGAGTAGAATCTAATGCATTGTATAGCTAATTAGGTAATGTTACCCCTTTTCAAAATCCTGTCATTAAATAAGGTGCAGAAAATTTTAGAGCACGTACATAGGTCAGATAATTTTATTGTATTGTCTGGAAACGTCAGTTGTGTTAGGTTATTAATTATATAAATAGTAATAAAATTGGTAGCGTTTCTTTTAATTTTTATATGTTAAAAAAAGGTTGTTAACACATCTGAGCAAGATGACATATTTTGTTCAGAATCATCATCGTATTCAGTCTATCATACTGTACTATATCTCCTTTGTTGGACTCGGGCATCTTCCACGGCTCGCTAATTAGCCCGATCTTCGGTTTTTTGCTTACAGTCACTTAACTATATGTCTTACATATCGCGGTATAAATCGTCACTTCACCAATCAATCTTTTTGAATGAATTAATAAATTTATAAGTCTTTATTGTACACACTTAAAATTGATGATTGATTTTTGTCTTATATTAATATTTTTATATTAATGTTTATGTCATTTATATTGGAAATTATTATGTATCCATATCGTACAGTCACTTAAAATAATATTTACATATCTCAACTTCCAGATTTTGCCGAAAGTTCAAGCTAGTCATGCTGTGCAAAGAGACGTTGAGGCCTCTGACTCTCATTCTGTTGTACTTCTTATTCTTCGTAATGAGTGGTCTCACTCCCATCAGGCCCAACATGGTGAACGTGTGCGAAGCATTTGGCATGGCTGACGACGGAAAGCATATAGTGGTATGTAATTATAGAAAATTAAACTTTTCTAGTAACATCCTCAGGTCTTAGGATTTTCTCTACCTCCCAGAAATGTATCTTAATCTTTTGGGTTCGTCTGTTAGGGATATGCAGTGTCGTATCTACGACATGTCAAACTTGGTGTGGGTAATGAGAAAGCAATCGCTATATTATGTAAAAAAATACGTTACTCGCGTTACACGTCTTTTAGTCCTTGTTAAGTTTTTAATCTTGAGCAAATGAGCATAGTAGTTATTTTCTTTACAATGCTTTCGTTCACTGGAAGGTGAAGTCCAAGTTGGTAATACAAAACACTTGAAATTGCATAGGAATATGACTCTAAGCTCAATTCCTTCAGTAGCGTAGATTAAATTTTATTTGTGTGGTATTGTATTGTACATGGATATACGATAAATACGATAGATTTAAAAAATCTCAGTTAGCTAGAGAAATTTAATAATTGAGATGAAAAACCTAAAGTCGAAAAAAGGGCACAGTTTTACGAATGTATCTAATCATTTGAATTACTTAAGTATGTACTCTTAAAGTGGGATCATCGCAGAATCATCTAATTACGTCATGATTTTTTTATCTTTGTGCTTGAGCTGCCGTTGAAGTAAATCATCGTGTGGAACGGGTCGGCATGGTAGGGTATTTGCTAGTACTCAGCTGGCTAGCTGCTGCTAACTCCCTCAAGTTGAAAACCTGTCGTCATGCACCTAACAATGTGTTCAGATAGCCTCACACGAGAGCCAGTTCCATTCCAGGCTAAGTGTGCTTTACCATTTTTAACATCAGGTAAGCCAACACCTATTTGAACAGGCGTGAAACTCCTGTAATAAATATTATAGCTATACTATCAACCTTAAGATTATTTTAATTTTACTTAAACATAGAACGTGAAATGTAGAAGTGAAGAATAAGATATCACCTTTTTCACAGTTTATGGTCGGCGTGATCACGTTCATTGCTGCGCTCATCGTGGTCTTCCTTATCAAGTTCACCGGCAAACGGAAGATGGGGATCACCGTCATGCTGGGAACTGGTGTATCTTGCCTGGCTCTAAGCCTCTATGCCAAGTACTACCTCCCTGCGACAGTCTTCTCTTACGATCCGACGACCTTCCCTAAAGAGAAAAGCGTCTGGCCGCTGGTATTCTTCTATATGCTAGCTCTGTGCACTGGGTCCAATGTATCGTGGGTGCTTTTAGGAGAAGTATTTCCTTTTAGGTAAGTTATAACTTATAATAAATATTTTTTTAGTTACTTACCATATCTACTTCTTCTCTTTTCTTCTTTTTTTTCTTCTTATATATAATAATGAATCGCCGTTCGTTAGTCTCGCTTAAACTGAAAAACGGCTTAGATGATTTGAATATATTGTTTTTTGTTTTCTTCGCTGTAGTTTAGGGAAGGCTTAAAAGGAAAAATAATATAGAAAAAGAAAAGCTATAAAATAAAATAATAATGGTAATTTCGTATGGAAAATCATCTAACTGACGTGCTATGCACAAGATGTCGTCAAATATCACAACACGGTCATTACTATTTAGTTAGACGACATCCGGCGGCGTGTAGTGGAATAACCTAACTACACTCGTTATTTTGTAGATAGTATCTTTATGTAATAAATAAGATTTTGCATATGCACTTATATATACCAAAGTATGATTTTGCATCCGTACGTACTATATAGGTTTAGTGTACTTTAACAATTTACCGAGTTACTACTAAGTACAACTATCAACACAACACAACTACAACTATCAACAAATTATATCCTACCATAGTTACGTACTACAGTGTTTCTAATAATACAGAGAAACTAATAAATAAATTCAAATAAAATAAACTAATCATATATAATCACTTAATATGTTAGCTACATTACAGCCCTAATGCAGCTCGCTATCGACTATATGCCTAGAACTATATTTTTACACTCAAAACTGCCACGTTTACTCTTGCCTTCACTAGAACATCATCATACCATAAAAAAGTCATTGTGATTACTAATTCAAGTCAATTACATACATCAACTTTTACTATCTTTGATTGTATCTAACGTTAATTAAGAACTTTAGGGCTTAATAGTGGTCTGTCAAAATGAACTTCACAGACATGCGAGATATTTTAGTTTGGAGAGATTTCATTTAGTAGGCCACTAATAAAGTTTGACTGGAGAAGTTTCTAAAAACTAACTTCTGAGTCTACCAAAAAGTGTGCACATTCCAACCCGTCAAAACGAAAATATCTATTGTTTTTAAATTATGTAGGTAAATGGGAATATTAGAACGTTTTAAAAAGTGTTTACTTAGCATAGCTAAGTTTTTTAAATAATATCACAGATGGCGCTTTGTTAAGTCCTAAACTAAGCAAATTGAATACTCGTATACTATTTTTCCAATTACATACAGAACTAAGATTAAATACATTTTGTAGCGATGATAGCTCAGTGCTTAGCGTTAGTTTATACGCCTATGGGCGTGGGTTTAAACCCCAACAATGAGCTTTGATCGGCTGCCAGTGAAGGACAACATCGTGAGGAAACCATAGCATCGTGGTAGGGTATTTTCTAGTACTCGGCTGGCTAGCAACCAAGTTGAAAATCTGCCGTCAAACACCTAACTGTATGTTACGGTAGCATCACTTGAGAACCAGATGCATTCTAGGCTAGGTGTTCTTTATCAACTATGAGAACAGCAGTAGAGCTGTGATCAAACATCTAGCTTGTCAATTATAAAAAAAGAACACTCGGACACAGGAAAAATATCTTTGTTCCCTTAAATGTTTGCCTTGGATGCCGTGGTGGTGCCGGCGTAAGAATGGTAACCCTACCCTCTCTACCTGTGGTTGCCGTAAGAGTCGGCTAAGGGATGTAATCCGGAAGATGGGCAGCAGCGTCTTCCTTGAACAATCACACTTAACTGCGCTCGCCAACCCGCCCGTCAAGCGTGGCGAATATTGGCAAGACACCCCCAGGAGGAGGCCTATGTCCAGCAGTGGATGTCCTATGGCTGATGATGTGATTATAAATGTAAATGTTTGTAACATAACGTTTGTTTTACTATGGAAACTGACGTGGTCTTGACACATTTTTGTTTTACGTTCTCACGTACATACATACGTGAGTAATCCCGCATAAGTAAAACAAAAAACTGTGTTTGTTTGTTACACCTTCACGCGTAAACTACTCAAGGCATCTGGGTGATGCATGTAGGTACTTTAGGCCCTGGAATAGGACATAGGATACTTATCACCATCATTGTCAGCATCATCATCCATCACCACGCGGGTAAAACCGCGGGGTACATCTAGTAATGTTATATTTTCTTCATTGCAGAAGTCGAGCTTCATCTCAGGGTATAGCAGCTGCCTTCAACTACATCGTCACCTTCTTTGGAGCCAAGACCCTCATAAGCTTAGAACTCAACTTCCATTTATGGGGAACGTTTGCAGTTTACGCCGGATTTGGTTTCATTGGCACAATATATCTTTACTTTTCCATGCCAGAGACAGAAGGAGTACCTTTGGCTGAAATTGAGAACTTTTACAATGGAGAATTTAAAACGTTCGCTGACGATCCTTTTATTAATGTATTCAAGAAATGTAAAAAACATAGAAGCGAAAGTGTAGGCGAGGAAAAATGAAATGTTATTAATATGTACCAAAACATTAATGTTTTAATTATCATTATTTTAATTAAGCTGTGGCTGTTACTTTTAAGTATCTTATGTTTTATAAAAAAAACAGTAGAGCGAATTTTCAAAACATGATCAAATATGGACTATTAATTATTATGAGACATGAAAACATGGATTTCTTATCTCTAGATATTTGCTTAGATTATTTTTTGCTGTATCTAGTGTGCCCGTAGTTCCAGCCCGGAGCCGGTGGAGGCCTGTGCAAGAGAAATTCCTTTGTATACAAATGATTTTCTCTGGACAAATATAGCATGGTGGTTGACGGTTGTACTTGGCTAACTACTACTCTAAAGTTGAAAATTTGCCTCCAAGCACCTAACGGTGTGTTCCGGCAGCCTCATTTGAGAGCCAATTCCATTCTAGGCTAGATGTGTTTATATCTTTGATCACACCGTCACTTAATGTCAACCAAAAAACAAAAAGATAGGATATAGTAGATTATAATCTAAGGGTATGATTTTGGTTTCATACAATTTCACTCGGGATTCTTTTGGATTTTTTATGACGTGACTTTTAGCCGCGGTTTCGCACGCGTGGTCAATTCGGAAAGGTCATTACAGAAAAACTCGTATTTTTATAGAACTTGGTTTGGTGACCTTAGACCAGAAAGACACACAGGAAAGCTTGAATAATAGGGCTCAGCTGGGTTTAGTTTTAGCCTGTTAAAGTCCTGTTGCTTTCCGACTAATATTATATCATAGTAATCAGTAATAAGACTACAATTTATACATGCTTTTAGTAAGTATTCTTCCAGAGCTTCGATTCGCGCCTCAAGAACCCAGCACACTGCCACAGAATATTCAATAGGTATTCCTAAATTTGTGTTAATCAGGCGATTTTAACAATAGCCGCTCATATTTATTTACCGAATTTCTTATCAGAATTTCCATACAATTCGTTTCTTTTGAGCAAAAGTCTTCAAGAAATATAGTAACAATTTAAATGTTTATCGAAATTCATTCAACCGTTTAGTCGTAATAAGTTACTTTCGTTTTTATAATACCTAATGGTTGTAGCCTGCATCTGTTTTCAATAAATATAGTATTATAATTTAAACGTTTATCGAAATCCTTTCAGCCGTTTAGTCGTGGAAAGGTAACAAAGTTACTTTTGGTTTTGTAATAATGGTTAGGAATTGGATTACATTTGATATCTTATAAATAGTTATATACATACATTTATATTAAAAATACAATTTTATAACTCTACATTATAAACCAAAATTGTATGTGTATTTGTATACAAAATCAATTAAGTTCGATCGCACAGTTCGTCAATAAAACAAAGAAAATAAATAACAAAAATAAATTATATTGGGCAAACGTTGCGTAGGATGCCCTGAGACTCATCGGAGTGCCTTTGTGTCTGTGGAGTGGAGTGCCTACATTGGACAGCTGGCGGTGTCTGAAAGTGTAAAGACGAAGATCTGCTTGAGTGGCGTGTCTTGAGGGACGCCTATGTCCAGCAGTGGGCTACAATAGGCTAACGATGATGTTACTGGTAGCAGCCTTACAATGCAGGAACAAATAACATTATTAAGGTTAATGTACCAAGATATTTGTGCTAGACATATTTTAGACTTGAGATAAGTAAATGATTAGATAAAAATATAAGTACCTACTAATGATAACAAAGGAGAAAACTGTCATAAAATTTATTCAACAAGATTTAGATAAATAGTTAGAAATGTAACTTAAGAAAAACAATAACTTTAATATTTAATATTAAATTGAGTACAGAATTAAAATTTATACGCATGTAATTAATAGAAAATGAGAATAAATAGTTAACTAAAATTCTTGTTGTAAGTATAAGAAGGAACACTATGTTGTGATAAATATTTAATTACGTTAAAATGCATTTTAATTTCAATATTGAAGATATATTTATTACTTCCTTAGCACAAGTAGTATATTATACTACTTTGTATTTACAACATGTTGTACCAGACTGATATCATACTTGACTGTGTACTATATTATGGTACACAGTCAAATATGGAACCTGACGGGCACATCAAAGTTTAGAAAAGAGGAGGGTTTTGTAGCGATGATAGCTCAGTGGTTAACGCGGTCGGTTCGGATGCCGAAGGACGTGGGTTCAAACCCCAACAATGAGCTTGAGCTGCCGGTGAAGGAAAACATCGTGAGGAAACCATAGCATGGTGGTAGGGTAGTTTCTAATACTCGGCTGGCTAGCTACCACCCCCAAGTTGATAATCTGCCGCCAAGTATCTAACGGTGTGTTCCGGCAGCCTCACTTGAGAGCCAGTACCATTCCAGGCTAGGTGTGCTTTACCATCTTCGACCACACCGTCACTTAACATCAGGTGAGCTGTGGTCAAACACCTAGCCTGTCAACCATTAAAAAAGTGTCTTTATTTTAAAAGTCAAAATTTATTTATAGTCTTTTTTAAATGATGTTACTTCCATATAATCTGGATTCACTGAAAAATAAATAAGTAATACGATGGATCATCCCATCGTCGCTTACTATCAGGAGAGGTGTTGATCAAACGTTTACATGTTTACAATCCGTTTTATATCTTGTTTAATATGTTTATACAATTCGTATCTAACCTTATGCTAAGATACGGAATTCGGATAAGAGATTTCCCTTTAGACACATCTTCAAACTACACATTATATTTTTTTAAATTGTCTGTGATAATAGGTACCATAAAATAAATGCAAGGCCAATTCCGAAGATTTGACAAATCAAAAGAACTGGCTCTCATATGAGGCTGCCTGAACATACCGTTAGTGCTTGGCGGCAGATTTTTAACTTGAGGGTGGAAACTAACCAGCCCTGTACTGGAAAATACCCTACCACCACGCTATGGTTTCCTCACGATGTCTTCCTTCACCAGCTCAAGCTCATTGTTGGGGCTTGGACGTCCTTGGGCGTGTGACCCGAGCGCGCTAACCACTGAGCGGTGTTAGCTTCAAATCTTATAATATTTGTACTTATTATCTACGTGAGGGACTTTCTCTATTTCCTTACGTGTCATGTTATAGTTATCTTAACGATTCATTGCTTGCCTAGAATTTTCTAACAAGTTTATTTACTTTAAAAACGCGAAGTGCGAGTCAGACTCGCTCACCGAGGGTTCCGTATGAACTAGTAGGTACGAGTATAATAAATAGTTCACGAATCGAGCCTTGAAGTTTAATTCGAGTTTTTCCTGAAATTCAGTTCCCATATAAATTACTTATAATTTACTTATATATTAATGCGTTGGAATTGTGAATTTGAAAGTTGTGTTGGATTGTAAATAATAAAGCTATTTCATATGCTACCCCACATAATTAATTCAATTTAAAATTTGGACCCTCATTCCTTGCATAAATACCCTATTTTTTGTGATTAAACTAAAAATGTACAGTTTTCAGACTTTTTATTTTATGTGTAAAAAGACAATGCACCTTGCCAGATTTCATAGTTTTACGTCAACGATTACGATTCCCTTGTGAGTGTCGAAATGTGCGTTTTTTTATGACATAAACGGCTGTAACTTTTTTACGATAACTGAGACGTTTTTTCACAGCTGCAAAAGAATACAGATCTACGTATATTGTTTTAATTTTAACTTGATACCTCCTCGCGTTCCTTTTTTTCCTTTTGAGATGCGGAACCCTAAAAAGTACACTGGAATGCATAACACATTTACAGCCCAGTGTAATTGCTTGACACATGCACTAATGAGTAACAAAAGCATATTTAGTAACATCTACAAAGAGATGAGTCTCATGAGACTAATCTTGTTTTTGTTGTCAATATAAACTTTGTCTTGAGATTAGTATTTATTTGTTATGTAAATACAATACATATAGTAAGTACCTATGTATTTAAATTAATTAAATATTTATATAAAAACATATTTCGTTGAATACTTTTCTTTTTACCAATAAACATTTTTATGTACGCTGATTGTTCAAAACTGAAATCTTCGTTCAGATTAGATCATCTGGTTCAGTCGAGTTATACCTATGCTCTATCTTATCTCTGGCCGATATTTGTTTCCTATGTACAACAATCCAAATATTAAATAAAAAAATAGGTATTTACACACTTAAACACGATTAAAAATAAATATAACCTCGTACATGATGTACAATTTAAACGCCACCTATCGGGTCCAATTGTAAAACTAAACCATCCAAGATTCCACTCAAACACACTGCAAACTGCGTTGACTTACATGAAGTTGAGCTGCCGGTGAAGGAAAACATCGTGAGGAAACCATAGCATGGTGGTAGGGTACTTCCTAGTACTCGGCTGGCTAGCTATCACCCAAGTTGAAAATCTGCTGTCAAGCACCTAACGGTGTGTTCGTCAGCCTCGCTTGAAGCTATGTGTGTTTATCATTTTCGTCAACACTATCACTTAACATAACGTGAGTTGTGGTCAAATACCTAGCCAGTTAATCATAAAAAGACTTTCAATTATTACTAAAGATTTTCTTGTATTAGGTAGGTACTTGAGAACTAAAAAAACTAAACCAAATTTTTACGAAATTTACATAAATCATAAACTTATCTATTGCTATAACATTTACATTATTATTTCTGCAATGGATTTAGATGTAGATTTTTATTGCTTCCATAAAATGTATACAGGTAGTGTTTTCAAGAGAAAACACTACCTGTTTAGTAGGTTTCGAAAACCACATTTTTAGCGTTTAGTTTATTTTTGATTTAATTCGAGTCAATCATTCTAAATTATATATATTTTTACGAAGATTTTTATCATCAAATACAGGGCTATAAGCTTAGGATGTATTCAGCTGAAAGGGTATCATTGTACTCATTATTATAAACAATTTCTACTATGGGTACCAATCTGACATTGTGAAAAAAAATCAACTGTTCCATACAAAAATTTCTTAGACTTGATATTTGACTTTTTGAAATAAATAAGGTTGTTGATTCGGTTCGGTTTAGTACGCCAAAGCGTATGACCCTGTATAATATTTATTTTTATTCGAAGTACTAGCGACTTTGTCCTCGTGGATATGTTTGGATGTTTTTTAGTCAATCAGGCAAATATTATAGTGGGAAGTGGAGGGCGGTGTGGTCGCTGGGCGACAAAGGCCTTCAAATGTATGAATGATTGATCGATCAATAACACGTTCATTTAATCAGCTCTATATAATATTTATTTTTATTCAAAGTATAAGACTTTAATGATTACCATTAGGTATAATTCAATTCGAGTTATTTTAATAAATAAATACAGTAGAATCCGTTTATTATGACTCCGCCTATATTAACCAACCGCTTAATATGACGTCATTACACAGCGAAGTTTGGTTTTTATATAAAATTCTTTACGAACAAGTCTGATATACTAACAACAGAAAGATAGCTATAACAAAGTTCAAAAGTTTTTATTTAAATAAAAATACAAATCGAAATTGTTGAAAGTCGAAGAATATTGCCTTAACGTCATGTGTATGCAATTTATTGAGACGAATCTATCGATACCTTAATTGTCGTAATCCATTCGACCGTCTTGAAGACACGAGGTTATAAAGATATTTACATACACACATACAAGATACGCGCGAAATACATAACCCTTCCTAGGGAGTTTTGGCGGGAACGCGGTGAGCGTCGTGTCGCCCCATTGTATTTTTTTCTAAAATTAGTGTTTTTTCGAGTTTTTATGCGTAAAAATAGTGGTGTTTTATTTATAAAGTGCCGAATTACAAGCGCGAGTGTGGGAGAATGATATAATGTGGTTAAACATGACTTTTCGTGTTACTTCCAAATCTCCAACCAGAAGCTTATAGTAAAGTCGCCGCTACTTTACTAAGGCATGACTTGATTTGACTGGGACCGACTGGACTTGATCAAGACTTTAACTATAGATGACTTTGAATGAATGAATGAATGAATGAATGAATGAATTAATGAATAACTCTTTATTGTACACACTTAAAATTACATAATACAGAAGAAATTAACTAGTAAATAGGTGTAACAACTGGCGACCTTATCGCTAAAAGCGATCTTTTCTCTTTCTCTCTTCTTCTTCCTTTTTGACTGTAACTATAGATGATAAAGAAGCTGAAAAATTAAGATTACTCACAAAATATAGACACATTGAAACTGGCAGAATGCACAGAGTGCGATGCCAAGAAGAAAGAGAAAAAAATACCCTTCCTAGGCAGTCAGGTAAAAAGGTAAACTAAAACAAATTTAGCTGAAGTATGTACTTCGGCATGTCCGAAACAAAAGAACACTTGAATAATAAATTACCTTCGAGACAGATGTATGCGTACGGTGCCATTATCTCATTCACCACGACTTGGTTGGCTAAAGCGGCCGTCATCAGTACGACACATTTTTCCTACCTTCTAACTGTTTAAAGTAAAATTGTACATTTTATTTTGTTTACCAAATAATGACTTAATCGAAAGTGTTATAAAGTTAATTGTTCTGTTTTTTAATTTGGAAAATGGTGCACAAATTGCAAATTGAAGAAGTAGCACCCGCTGTCACTCGTATTAGATCCGTCGCATCACAGGTAAGTGCATGTTTACATTAATAATAATTATTTTTATTTGAGTTAAGTTAATAATAAAAATCAATTCATACACGAGCCTAAGTGAAGTTAATAGCATTTGGCAAAGGTTTACGTTTATGGGCCTGTAAGCAATAAAACTAAATTTGAAGGCTTTAGTTAAGGCGTTGATAGATTTAAATTTATAAATGCAGTGTCAAGCCCCCATGGAATTGTATATGCTAATAAATAATAATATTCATTTACATGAAACCGTTCGGCGAAGCCTGCAGTAATTGTTTTAAAAGTGATGATGACAGTAATGCCGAATACTTATTTTTTTTAATGCAATTGTAATGGGACGAACGAGACTCTCTCCTGATGGTCAGAGATAACGCCTGTCCATGACCATTGCAGCGATACACAGAACTTTGAGTAGCAAAACAAATATAGGTATATTTTATCAACTGAATTACAATGTACTTGTAATTGCATTAAGTCGTGATTCGTCATACGAAAAGCCCAAAGTTGTATTTGATGCAACAATATTTAAAAAAAAAAAAACTTTCTTTCTTTCTTTTTAGTTCTTTGTGTGTATTTCATTTTTAATCTTTGTTTGTTTGTTTTTTTGCTATATTGTTAGTGTGTTAGAAATTTGTTTTATGTCATGAATAAAGTATCGTCTATTGTCTATATACAATCCTGCCCGTATTTCCACGTCAAAACGGGAGTCACCACTCTTTCCCTTCATTCGGCGCTCACGTATCTAATGCCTGACCTCGGCCATGAACAACTTGAACAAATGTTCTCCACGGCATTATCTACCTTTTATATAGTATGTAAATAAAAATAAAGTATTAATTGGTAAGCGCATAACTTGAGAACGGCTAAATCGATGGAGTTGATTCTTTTTTTTTTAGGGTTCCGTACCTAAAAAGGAAAAAACGGAATATAATATACCCTTATAGGATCACTTTGTTGTCCGTCTGTCTGTCTATCAAGACCCTTTTTCTCAGGAGTGCGTGGAGGTATCAAGCTGAAATTCATATCAAATACTCAGGTCTACTGTCCCTTGGAGCTGTGAAAAAATCAAACTTCTAAGCCAACGCAATCAAAAGATACAGCCGTTTATGCTGCAAATTTTCGACACTCGCAAGGGAATCAAAACCTACAGGTAGTTTCCGTGAACTCAGAATCTTGAAATTTGACACAAAGCAACGTCTTATAGCACAGATAAAGGAAAAATTGCGAAAAGCATAAATTAGCATTAAAAAAACCATAACTTTCACTTGTATACCTACATGTTTGTACGGAACCCTCAGTGCGCTAGTCTGACTCTCACTTGACCGGTGTTTTTTAATGTTCGTAAAACTTCGAAAAATATTTGTAGTAAGCGCACTGCATCAAGTACGAAGTACCTACTGCTCATTAAGCTAAATGCCCAGTATTAAATAATAATTATAATTATTATTTAAAAGTAACTGTCAATCATTGTGACAGTAACTTTTTTACAGTTGACAATGATTTCGATTTACAAATGAGTCATTGCATAATTTTATTTGCTTGTAGTATAATCGGAATAGTTATAATAATAATATGTTAGCTAAAATCGCACTAGGTAGACATCGCAGACACGATGCAAATCCTATTTAGTACCTATTAGAAATCGCCGGAACCAGTTTCGTATGTTCTGTGTAGGTCAACGATTTATTTCTAAACATTTTTGAAGATCCTTCTAAGATCACATGATATCACACTATAATAATATAAAGGCGAAAGTTTGTGAGTGAGTTTGTATGTTTGTTACTTCTTCACGGTCAAACGGCTGGACCAGTTTTGATGAATTTTGGTATGGAGATGACACCCTGGATTAACACATAGGCTAATGTTCACGTGGGAACAACGAATATAACTTTGAAACTTTGTATGTTTCGATATTTATTACTTAACCACGCAAAAACGGCTGAACGGATTTGGATGAAATTTGGCTACCTACATACCTATAGTTAGTTACCTGGATTAACATAGAATACAGTTATCAGAAAAATGTTACCAAACATACTCAAGGGCAGTACTATACCCACCACTGGATATCAAGTTTCACAATACATAATAGTCATGACTAATCTACTTATGACTTGACGACATCTGGTGGGTAAGTATGTTAAAAATAATCAATATTGTAATGCACTAAATTAAAAAGTGGGATGATTCTATAGTAACCTTTATGTTAAGAGTTTAATTTTGGTTGATGAATAAACTATTTTGATTCGGTGCATGCAATATGACCTTCGCAGACGAGTCCTATATATAATGTACTTTGTGGACGAGTCGTCCTCGTTCACTGGACAACATACTTGATAACTCCATGGTTTAGGTACTTATTACAGCAACGGATGTTAACATAGCATTACGGGCATGACTTTTGTTTGTTAAAAAATTGTTAAAAGGTACTTATCTACCTTTATTATCCAACTATACCTACATACTATTGTCGGATAAAATATTTAGGTTATTAGTTGAAAATAAACAACAAATTGGTACATATCATATATAAATAAATAATTGCATTCTGGCCACATATCCCTCATCTGACGGCCTTTTTATTTAATTTTAAGTTAGTTTAGTTTTCTCTAGATGTTTTAAAATAAAGTCCTAAAAGTAAAAAAAAAAATTGGTACACATAAGTAGTTTTTGTAAGATATGAATACACACTAGCTGCGCCCCGCGGTTTTACCCACGTGGTGATGGATGATGATGATGATGATGATGATGAAAAATATGTTTTATTCCAGGGCCTAAAATATCTACATGCAAAATTTTATCCAGATCCGTTCAGCCGTTCTCGCGTGATTGAGTAATAAACATCCATCCATCCATCCATCCTTTTCAACAACAACAACAAAATAAAAAAAAAATTGGAAAAATTTAAATTCGTTTGAAATTAATAGTAGCTGCCATAACTTGAATATAAGAAATAAAGATAAAATTGTGACACCTAGATTCAGGTTATCCAAAGCTAATAAGTCTTTTCTCGGGAATTGCGTTAGATTCTATAATAAAATCCCACTTGAGGTAACTAAAATGTCCTATAATAAATTCAAAGATTTTATAAAGCAGAGGTTAATTGACAAAGCCTACTATAAGGTGGCTCATTACGTGGAAGACAGGAATATATGGTTGTTGTAGCTTCTCTCTGCACTTGCATCCCCCTGGCTAAGTGACAATTGTAGTAAGCATAATGTATGTATTAATATTTATAACTGTAATTTAACCTAATATGAAAAGAAAGATCCACAAAAAAATGCCTTGCTGAGTTTCTTGCCGGAGTCTTCTCAGTTGAAGTGTAATTACGAGCCGGTGGTAGATTCAGACATGCAACTTAACGTTCATAAGTGCCTTACCAGGGCCTAAACTGAATAAATGACTTTTGATTTTGATTTTGCATTTGAAAGCAGTGGCTATTGACGACACGCACATAACTTAGATAAGACATAGGTACGTGCCAAGGGATTCGAACTCAGGACCTCCAGATAGGATTTTTCTTAATTATTTTTTATAGTTAGGTACTGGCTTTTAAGTGTGGCTGCTGGTACATACCGTTAGGTGATTGGCAACAGAGTGGTAGTTGAGGGTGGTAGTTAGCCAGCTAAGAACTAGAAAGTACCCCACTACCATGACGGTTTCCTCACGATGTTTTCCTACAGATTATTAAGATTTGGTCTCGGCGTGTGAACTGACCGCGCTAACCATTGAACCATCCCGATCTTCCAATTAGGCTGCTGTAACTACAATTCCGAATTCTAATACTGTCCTCCAACTTGAGGAATACAAAAAGAAATATAATAATACTTAGATAATTATTCATAGCATAACGAATTTGAGCACATGTTTGACGTCTACATAGAAAGCATAAAAATGTTAAGAAGATACTATAGCTTAGAAGGCACGTTTTTTACCCCAATCAAACATTCTTATACTGTATATTAATAGATATAAGGTCGTATTTATCGTAGCAAAAATATGGTGCTTAGACAACGCGAATAACTAAATTGCTCAGTTAAGAAAATTCAATACCCATTGTGTTTATGCTACATTATTACCTAAAAAATTTTCCAAGCGACTTCATACGTTTCATGACGCTTCTACAAAAGGTAATTCGTCATATAACATCGTTAGTAATACGATGGGACACATTGTAGCAATTTGTTCGGATGAGCTTTAACACGAAATTCAACATCAGAACCAATTCCAACTACAATAGAACCCGCTTAATACGATCACGCTTTATACGATTTCTCGCATAATACGCTGTTTTACGCGAGTCCCTGCAACTTGTGACATATTTTCATACATTTTTTAACGCTTAAAACGATTACACACCGCTCAATACGCTTAATAGAAGAAGAAGAAGAACCCGTGATACTGAAGGGTTTTCCTGGATATTCTTCCATTCATGACAATGTGGCACCGTACGAAATTCAATCAATTGAAGATCTTATTGAGAATGATAATGATGAAGACGAAGATGAGACAACTCCGATTTTGACAAACGCCCAGGCATTATCAGCTGTTAATGATTTAAGACGCTATGTAGCTTCTTTGAATCAAAGCGAAGACGTACTGCAAAAGTTAAATTATGTTAAAATCTTGTAATTGCTAATGCATCAAAATCTTTCTGTCGATCCAAAATAAGTGATTACTTTAAATAACGTAATTATAATTACACTATGTATTTAACGTAATTTATAAATGTATAATTTAATACCTACATATACGAAATTACAACATAATACATAATAATAGTAGTACGTTTTATTTTGCCTATCCCGCATAATACGCTTTCTCGCATAAGACGCGTTTTTGGTTGGGTCACTGTGAAATCGTCTTAAACGGGTTTTACTGTACTTACACTGTAATGACAAATATAGGTAGCTATATGTACTAAAATGTGGTGACCTGCTTCACCACATTCTTTTTATTTTATTCTTTGTGAAAAACGAACAGCTGCTATCAAATATAATAAATAAGAGACAAGTAATATAAGAGTCAAAAAAGTTTTACTTATGCAAACCGGAATTTTTTATGCGCTCCTTCCCAACACCTACTTGAGGAAAGATAAATGAATATCACTACATATTATAAAACAAAGTCGTTTGCCTCGTCTGTCTGTCTGTTCGCGATAAACTTTAAAACTATTGAACGGATTATCATGCGAGTTTCACTAATAGATAGAGTGTTTCATGAGGAAGGTTTAGGTATATAATTTGTCAAGGTTTTGTGTAGTATCTACATTGCATCCGTGCGAATCCGGGGCAGGTCCCTAGTCATAATATAAGCAAACATCAAATTACAAGAGCGTGAAGTAAGAAAAAATTGTAACAGCCATTGACAATATTATAAAGCCTCACACAAATTTAATGTTTTTCATTCAATTTTTTTTTGCTTTTATGTTCTTGGTGTTAACAAATTTAACTTTGTTAAAAAAGGCTTTGTAAAATGCTATTAAAAGTATTATGCTTTATCATAAATTAGTCTTAAGTTTTTTGAACAAATATAATTAAAATTAATTAGTTTTTTTTTTTAATTTAAAATAAAGTGTTTTTTTATATTAATTTGTTCATTTACATTACATTATTTCACTTGCCCTCACTTATGTCTCACTTATCAGAATTCAAAACTGTATAATTATGTCAGCCCTGTTGGCCCATCGGTAGTACTGCTTTAAAGTCTGTATGTAGGGCGTGGGTTCGATTCCCACCCGGGACAAACATTTTGTGGTAGAAATAAATGTGTCTTCTGTGTCTAAATCTTCTGTACTTATTTCTTAAAAGTATGTATATTTATAACAAAAAAAAGTATTTAATTATTCTATCAGTTATCTGATTTTCATAATACAAGCTTTGTTTAGTGTGGGGTCAGATGGCCCTACGATATTAATTTATTATTTACTAGCTGTTAGTCGCACCTTAATCCGCATGGAATTTTGCAAAAAGTTTTTGCAGTAAAAAAAGTATCTTATTTTAATCCGGACCACAAACTATATGAGTGCCAAATTTCATCCAAATCCATTCAGCAGTTTTTGCGTAAAAGAGTAACAAACACCTATCCTCACAATCTTTACATTAATAGCTGCGCCCCTTGGATTTACCCGTGTGGTGATGTATGATGATGATGAAAAGTATCCTCTGTGTTATTCCAGGGCCTAAAGTACCTACATGCAAAATTTCACCCAAATCCGTGGAGTAGTTTACGCGTGAAGTCGTAACATACAAACTCACATACGCATTTATAATATTAGTTAGAATTAGTAGGATAGATTAGAATAGGATAGGATAGGATTTATTAAAACAACACTATTTTTATACACTCTTATAAAAAACATATTAAAAGAAAGCATTTAGTGACACAAGTTCCCGCGTTCTCATAAATTCCATGCCAATTATTCGTCATTAATTTTCATGTTTTTATTTCCAGCTAATAGCATGTATGTGTCCAAATCTACTTCTTCTGGATCTCGGCATGGCGGTGAGTTTCGTGACAATCGCTCTGCCAGATCTGTTAAACGCGAAGGAGGGCTTGTCTCTTACTGAAACGCAGGCTTCTTGGTTCGGTAAGACATAATAATACAGAACTTTTTTTTCTTTTAATGCAAATGTTATGAGACGACCTAGACGCTTTCCTGGTGGCAAGAGATAACTCATGTCCATGACCATTGCAGCAATGCACTAGAGAGCACTTAGAGAGTTTCGATGGTTAGTCTCAACAGGCCTGTAATTTCGCTACTACTGCTTGGTGGTAGAATATCTGGTACTGTGGTAGTAGATACTACTAGACGACCTCCTGCTAAGGAGATTTATCACCAAGTCAAACAGATAGATATACCTGCCACGTAAAATACAGTTCTAATCTGTGCTGGGGTAAATTGGGTTATTATGTGGGCTATTTTATAGTGCCGTGTGGGGGATCTATTATAGCGATGAAAGGCTCAGTGGTTAGCGCGGCCGGTTCGCACGCGTTCAATCCCCAGCTATCTATGTCGGTGAAAGAAAAACATCACAAGGAAACCATAGCATACTGGTCCTGTACTTTCTAGTACTCGGAGGGCTAGCTACCCTCAAGTTAAAAATCTGCCGCCAAGCATCTAACTAAAGGGTGTGTTCCGGCAGCCTCACTTGAGACTGAGTGAGTGAGTTTACCATCTTCGACCACACAGCCCCTTAACATCAGGTGAGCCTGTCAACCATTAAACAGTTCCCCAGTTGCTTCATATAATAAGGAATCTGTGACATAGTGACTGTGCAACAAAATTCTTACAAATTAAATAAAGAAAGATATCACTCGTAATTGTAATAAAAGTATTTTTTATCTCAGTACAGTGTATTATAGTTAAATTAAGTATTTAAAACCATAAAATCTTTGAAATAAAGATTGAACTCTAGATTATAACCAAGGTTAACATGTTTTATCATAAAAATGCAAATTGAAAAAACTTGTCATTATTGTTTCAATTTATTGTTTTTTTTTTTTTTTTATTTGCTGAAAACCGACGCAGTTTGCGTTTATATAAAACTAGCATCCCGCCTCGGCTTCGCACGGGTGCACTTTAAAAACATTTAAAAAAAATCCAATCTGAGAATTTCATTAAAAAACCGGTCACGCTGTTTTGAAATCCATAGGGAATATACACACATCAACGATTTTTATATACTGTATAAGTGTATGTATGAATAAAATAAGATGTATCAATCAATATATAAATAAAAAATTTAATATCTTATACCTTTACACGAGCAATTCTTATATATATATATATATATATATATATATATATATATAATTTGAATCTCGGAAACGGCTCCAACGATTTTTATGAAATTTAGTATGCAGGGAGTTTCGGGGGCGATAAATCGATCTAGCTAGGATTTTTTTTTAGAAAACGTCGTTTTATCCATGTTTTCACCCGAGCAAAGCTCGGTCAATCAGGTACTGTTTATTGGTAAGCGCATAACTTAAGAACAGCCCGATGTATATTTTTTTTGTAGCGATGATGGCTCAGTGGTTAGCGCGGTAGGTTCGCATGCCGAAGGGCGTGGGTTCAAACCCCAACAATGAGCTTGAGCTGCCGGTGAAGGAATACATCGTGAGGAAACCATATAGCGTGGTGTTAGGGTACTTTCTAATACTCGGCTGTACACCCTCAAGTTGAAAATCTGCCGCCAAGCATCTAACGGTGTGTTCCGGCAGCCACACTTGAGCGCCAGTTCCATTCCAGGCTAGGTGTGCTTTACCATCTTCGACCACACCGTCACTTAACATCTGGTGAGCTGTGGTCAAACACCTAGCCTGTCAGCCATATAAAAAAAACCTGATCGATTGCACCGTGTAGAGCTGAAACTGCCGTTCAGAACTGTGTCTATAGTAAAAGTTGTTTTCAATTATGAGTACAATGATCTCGACCAACCATCGTGGTCAACTCGTGACCACGGCTATTGCAACGTAGACGAAACGTCGAGGTAAATAAACAAAACTAAAGACGTAGTATTTTGTGCGCGATTAAGACCCGGTGATAACCATAATTGCAATGATTTCCTTTCAATCATATACCCGAAGCTTATGTCCTTGTATTTAAGATATCATACGCAACAATAAATAGTTTTTTTTTGTTAGACAAGCTAGCACAGCTCATTTGATGTTAAATGACAGTGTGGTCGAAGATGTAACATGGAGGATGCCGGGACACACCATTAGGTGCTTGGCGAAAGATTTTCAAGGGGTGTTCGCTAGCCAGCCGAGTACTTGAAAATACCCTACCACCATGCTATGGTTCCCTCACGATGTTTTCCTTCACCGGCAAGTTCTCCTTCGGCATGCGAACCGACCGCGCTAACCACTAAGCTATCATCGCTAAAGAGAGTCATCGCTATAGTTAGAGCTAGTATGAACAAATATAAAACTTTGTTTTCCTAAATCTTCGTCTTGGCACATTTTGTGGTTATAAAAATGTTGATATTTCTAAAAAGTATATTCTTAAAAGGCTCTTTCAAGGTTAGGTATCACTGCTCACCTGATAACAAGTGACTGTGATCGAAGATGGTAAACACACCTAACGTATAATGGAACTGACTCCCAAGTGAGGCTGCCGGAACACCTTTAGGTACGTCTCCACAGATTTGTACTTGAGGGTAAATGTTAGCCAGTCGAGTACCAGAGAGTACCCTATCACCACGATATGCTTTCCTCACGATGTATCACCAGTAGCTGAAGTTTATTGAGTTATCATTGCTATAAAATCGCATCGCATCTTTTCAGGAAGTCTTTCGTTTCTGACGCAGCCACTAGGAGCTATATTATCAGGTCCCATCGTCGACTATTGTGGAAGAAAGAAGGCCAATTTTATCGTGAACATTCCACATCTCATTGCCTGGGTGTTAATGTACTACGCGTGGAGTTTACCGTCGCTGTTCATTGCCAATGGACTTCTGGGCCTCGGGACTGGCGTGATGGAAGCGCCTATCAGCGCATATGTTGGTGAAATTAGGTATCTACAACTTGTGTCAAATGTTGGGTTACGCGGAACGGTAGTACTGAGCTTAAAGGAGGTATGTATACGTATCAATGTGAACAACTTTTACTATGGGACCAAGTTAACAAAAAATATGAACTGTTTTATATACATTGCTGTGGTGGTGCCGGCGTAAGAATTGTACTCCACCCTCTCTACCCGTGGTTGCCGTAAGAGTCGGCTAAGGTATGTAATCCAGAAGATGGGCAGCAGCGTCTTCCTTGAACAATCACACTCACAACACTCACACAATTATGAGTTATAATAATTCCTTTCGATTTAATACTATTGTTTTGCGTAACCCCGTATCAAAGATTACTACTAAAAAAATGAACTTTACCCTGCTAGCTCGTTTGGTGGTAGCTGTCTTGTGAGATGTTGGGAGTAGGTTCAATTCTCACCCAAAACTAACATTTGTAGATGTTTGTTTTGTGTCTGGGTATTCCGTTCGTATATACATACAAAAAAAAGTATTATTCAACTGGGTCCCATAACACAAGCTTTGCTTAGTTTAAAGCTAGATGGCGCTGTTTAAAAAAATACAAAATTATTAAGCCTAACCATCGAATATTTCAAAATGATGAGTTTTGTTACTCAAAGTTCTGGGTACCGCTGCAATGGCCACGGACTCTTACATAAAAAAAAAACTAACATCAATTAATTAATATAATGACTTCTGAGGATGTTACAATGCCATGGATTATAATATTTCTCGCAGTTCAAATTATAATACCTTCCATAAACGCTCGATAAGGTAATCCATGACATAAAATGTTCTGTCAAATGTCAACAAAAATTATGCATAAGCGCGAGGCAAATTTAATGGAACAAATCTCATACATTCTCATTAGTCTCAGAGTATAATTTAAATCAGCGGACAAAAAATTAAGCACGAAGATGCATATTTAGATTCCCGTGTTATCTATTGAGACGCGCAATCTATGCTTACTTGATTTGATTTCACTTTCATTTTATAAACAGTGGAATACGCTGTCTGAGTGAATCTTTATCGATAGATACCTACGTTTTAATGACGGGGGTGAATCCATTACTTCTGCGCAGTCATGCTCCATCGTAGACCGCATCTTCGCGGCGAGGTGGCGGACAAACGCAAGTCTATCTACCTATATCTTTAAACGAGCAATTTTTGTATATATATATTCTGAATCTCGGAAACGGCTCCAACGATTTTCATGAAATTTTATATCCAGGGGGTTACGGGGGCGATAAATCGATCTAGCTAGGTTTCATTTTCAGAAAACGTCGTTTTATCCGTGTTTTCAGCCGAGCAATGCTCGGTCAACCAGGTACTATACATAAAAGAAAATACTAAATTTTACACGACTGCCCAAAAAAGGTGTGTAATGTTTTCATGGTAGATGTATATAAATGTATGTATGTATATGTAACAAATGTGTATGAAGTAATTCGCCAGAGAACAAAAGTCATCGACATAGCTCAGCGTATTAGCAAGTTGAAATGGCAGTGGGCCGGCTATATTTGCGGCAGAACCGACAACCGTTGGGGTAGACGTGTTCTAGAGTGGAGACCGCGAATCGGCAAACGTAGTGTAGGACGCCCTGAGACTAGATGGAGTGACGATATACGTAAGACAGCTGGCAGTGGCTGGAAGCGATAAGCCGAAGATCGGGCTGAGTGGCGTGTCCTGGGAGAGACCTATGTCCAGCAGTAGACTATGAAAGGTTGTTGAAAGGTTCACATTATTTTAAACATTGTAAAGTTGACCAAAAATATAGAAGTTATGAATTAAAATTCATATCAATACTATCAAGTCAGCTGATCTATATAAGTACATCTCGTAATATTTTTTATCATAGATATTTTATTTAGGTCAAAGTCAATTTATTATCAATACATTTTGTATTCTTTTTTTTGATTGACATGTGTTTGTAGTGTTTGTCCACAATCCATCTGATGTTAAGTGACGGTGTGGTCGAAGATGGTAAAGCACACCTAGCCTGGAATGGAACTGGCTCTCAAATGAGGCTGCCGAAACACACCGTTAGATGCTTGGCGGCTGATTTTCAACTTGAGGGTAGCTAGCCAGCCGAGTACTAGAAAGTACCCTACCACCACGCCAATTGTATAGTCAATTTGAGAGAATTACAATTAACTCCCGCCAAAGGCGCTGCCTCTACATAACCTACAAAGCCTTCCATACATCTTCGACCACACCGTCACTTAACATCAGGTGAGTTGTGGTCAAACACCAAGCCTGTCAGGTATAAAAAAAAAAAAAAAAAAAACATTTAAATCTCGCAAATTCGTGTTTAATGTTTTGTAAATAAAAATTTAGTTTATGTTTCCAGTGAGCCGTCAGTCCGTGGTGCCTTATGTACTGTAACGCAACTTTTCTCGTCGTTGGGAATGCTCACCATGTTCTTCCTGGGCACGGTGGTGAACTGGCGACATGCTGCCCTCATCTGCCTCTCTATCCCCATCGCCTCTATGCTCTTAGTGCTAATGGTAAGTTTAAACAGTACTCACCAACGAATGCCTCAAAGTTATGAGCGCCAAAGAAGCGATTCCCTGGAGTTTGTTGCTTTAAAATTTAGATTTTACTTGGTGATATATCTCCTCAGCAGAAAGTAGGTACCACCGCAGTACCAGATGTTCTACCGCCAAGCAGTAGTGTGTAAACATTACTGTGTTCCGGTTTGAAGGGTACGTAGGTACTGCAGCTACCAAATTACAGGGTTTTTGAAACTAACCATCGAATGTCTCAAAGTAATGAGCGCCTAAGCAGAGATGACTTGGTCTTCATTTTGTTAAAAAAACTGAGATTTGGAAACAACATTGTTCCCATGAGCGCCAAAGCAGGGATGACTTGAACTTTGTTATGTTAAAGAAACTGAGACTTAGAAACAACATTGTTCCCATGAGCGCCAAAGCAGGGATAACTTGGACATTGTTTTTTAAGACTCTGAGACATTCGATGGGTAGCTTCAAAAACCCTCCAATTTTGCTAGTGATACAAATAGTGATGAACTGTGTTCACGAAAAGTCAATTCACCACTTTTTGTATTACTTTCTTAGGCAAACACGCATGTAAGTAATACGACATTTTATGAATAAAAGGCCAACAATACTTGTACAGAAACGTAAAAAAAAAAACTATTTTGGTAAATAATAACAACGCGACAACGATAATGCGGTAATGTGTTTTCGCATTTCCGCCATAACTTTCATTATAATATTTCAATTCTTTTTCCACTTCAAGGTTCCAGAAACTCCCGTATGGTTACTATCTCGAGGGCGGGAAAAAGAGGCCCTCAAGTCTCTCTGCTACCTTCGAGGCTGGACCTCCGTGGAGAATGTTCAGGAGGAATATGACAAGCTTTTGGTCTACTCGAAGAAATTGCAGCGTTGCGTAATCTGCGAAAAGACTGGCTCTCTTGACATGGCATGTGAGCATTACAAACTGCACCCTTTAAAAAGGTGAATCGCCTATATTAATTTATATAAGTATACATTTCCAAATTTACTTTTTAATTAATTTGCTTGTATCGAGACGAGGTGCTCAATAGAGCGCAGAGCGTAAGTTTTAGCAAACGTACTTACGTATTCGATCGAATTACCTTTTTTTTTTTTTTTTTTGCCATAACTCTGTGCATTCTGCCAGTGTCAAGTACCTACGAGTAGTTCATAAAATATTTTCAAATGTCCATTTCTATAAACAAGTACGCTTTAAGCTGGCGTAGGCTTGATTTTGTCCGCCATCTCTAAACCAGGTGTAAAGCAAAGAAGATAAGAGTTATATCACGGACTACCTAGAAATATATTTTTATTTATTGTTCACACCAAAAGTTACATGTCAGTTCGTGTATAAAATGGCGGCTGTAATGCTAAAATCAATATCTGCAAGACAACCTTAGGATGGAAATAATTCGAAGAATAGATGTATGTATCTTAGTAGGACGAGGCATGAACTTGTACTATTTCACAAGTTCTAAATTATATTACGGACAGGCATAATACTTAACAAGCAAATAATCTTTTTATGTCGTCACTTAGGTGCAAAAAATAAATCAACGCACAAGTAATAAGTATTATTTGAACTCAAATGCTACCTAATGATAATCCAAATTACATTGTTTGATCATACCGTATTATACAATTTTAAATAAATGATAACAACAAAACAAAAACATTTACCAAGGTTGTTATTCGTAAAAACTAACTACAACTTCAGCCTTGTTTCATATAAAAACAGTTTTCCTCCTAAGCCAAAACAAATGCTGTTTTCCGGTTTATACAAAAGCGAATTTAGGCTAGTGAGACGTATACATTATACGACGACGTACAGAGATATTTGTCAAAGGTCACATAGTTATCAGTATTTATCCTACTAATATTATAAATGTGAAAGTTTGTATGTTTAGATATTCTGAAGTTTATTAATCGCAAAAACGGCTGAACGGATCTGTATGAAATATAGCACACATACGTTATTAACACGTATTAACATATAGAATACTTTTAATATCAGAAAAATATTAGGTTCCTATGGGATAATCAAAAACTAACTAATGGGATGCTACGTGTGTCAGCACGTACGCATCCTGTCACCTCCACGCCACTCAGCGGGTCGCTAGTTCAGGTGCAGAAACAGCTGCAAAAGGCAAGCACCTGAAATATGCGACACTTGAGTCAGCGTACGAGTTCGTCCCTTTCGCTGTCGAGACGGCGGGTCCTTGGGCCTCCGAGGCGAAGAAGTTTGTCGCGGAACTTGGGCGGCGCCTAAGGGATAGGGGGCACGATCCACTTTCGGGCCTCTACTTGACCCAACACATCTCGCTGGCCATCCAGCGAGGTAACGCGGCCAGCCTCATGGGAACATTTGGGCGTGTGGGTGCGGAGCGCGAGTGATTTCCCTTTAGTTTAGTTTTTCCTTGTTTTAATGGAGTGGTTGTATTCGTTTTATTGACATTTTGTGATTATGACTTGTTTTATATTTGACTAATGGATGTATCCACTTAAAATGTGGTATATATGCGCGTTATGTAACATTATTCAGGGGTAAAAAAAACGTCCTTTATATTAATGTAATATTAAAATAGCGCAAGTATATGCGTATGCGTAGGTATATATATATGTACGAACCTACATATATTCTGACTATTAAAAGTGTTTTGACAAATGAAGTGTGAGGTAATACCTAACTTGGGTAATCACCTGGTACCCGAAAAGAAGTTTTCCAACTTACAGTTTGTTATTACATCAATTTCGCTCTTTTCCCCCAGATTTTTCCTAAAGTTTAAAATAATAATGCTGTGTAAGGAGACCCTGCGTCCACTGACACTAGTAACGATGTACTTTATGTTCTTCGTGATGAGCGGCCTCACGCCCATACGACCCAACATGCAGAACGTCTGCGGGGCATTCGGTATGGCGGATGATCCCAAAAATATTGTTGTAAGTTATCTTCATTACAAGTTTCGTCTTCTACTATCAAAACACTTTGAGTACTCATATTCGTTCAACTGTTGAATATAATTTACCTACATTATCATCCACGGCCTTCTATATTACTCTTTAATTTATCGGCCCCTTAATATACATAGTTCAATGGCCTAAAATTCACACCAATGCGTGCTTCTACGGTTGTGGTTATGCTTATGTGGAATTTAGCCACTACTTCAAGACGTGTTTATGTGGAACAGTCTATGTGAACTGTCTATTGCCGCGCCCGCCACTAAAAGTAGATTGCATGACGGTTGGATACTTTTTAGTTCTCGGCTGGCTAGCTTCCACCCTCAATTTGAAAATCTGCCGCCAAGAAATTAACGGTGTGTTCCGGCAGCCTCTCTTGAGAGCCAGTTCCATTTCAGCTCGGTATGTCTTTATATTTTAGACCATACCGTCATTAGCATTAAGTAAGCTGTGGTCAAATACCTAGCCTGTCAAAAATCGCAACAGTTTCAATATGTCCAGCTGGACATGAAGTTGGCCGGCTGCCAATCAGGCCCTACAACAGGCCGTGTTTATTTGGGGAGCGTATATAATAATACAAAAATTAACCTTTTCTTTTCAGCTCATGGTAGGCGTGATTACCTTTCTCTCTGCCGTCGTCATCATTGGTATCATCAAAATTGTCGGGAAACGCAAGCTCGGCATTGTTGCAATGCTTGGCACTGCTATATCCTGCACAGTCCTAAGCGCTTATGCGAAGAACCACTTACCTGATACGGTATTCTCATATGACACAAAGACGTTTCCAGAGGAAACTAGCGTTGTTCCACTGGCGTTCTTTTACGTCTTAACTGTGTTTTCTGGGTTCAACTTGGCCTGGGTGATACTTGGCGAAGTATTCCCGTTTAGGTAAGCTTGTTGGTCATATTTTTGGGTTTGTAGCAATAAGAAACCATTTTTATTAGCGTCGTGTATGTACATATTTACTTTGAAAAAAGAGCAAAATCTTCTTCGGCAAATCGGGAATCGGGATTTCAGAACTGCAGACTCTTATTAAATAATAATGTCATTGAAATAGCAGGACACTAGCGAAATTACAGGGTTATGGAGCCTAACTATAGAATGTTTTAAAGCAACCAGCGCCATGGCAGTGGTGTCGTGGACTTACTCAAGTCGTCGACAATTTTTTTTCTTTTTTTATGCGTTTTCACCGATTACTCGAAGACACCTGAACTGATATGGAAAATTCTTTTTTGTTTATTTTTTTATACTTTTAGCCCCATTTAAATTGTATCAAAATCGGCCAAGCGGTTTTTAAAAAATCAACAAAAATTTAAAAATTGTATACATCGACGATATTTTTGTTAACTCCGAGAACTCGCTGTTTCATTGGAGCAGTGCGTTTAGTTGGCCTACCTATATTATTAAACCATAATATCTAAAACCTAGCCGTGTTCGAGCTATGGGGCAAGGGCATATCTCTTACCATCCAAAGAACGTGTCGATCGTCTCATTTTAATCATTATTTAAATTAAAACCTCACCTACGAAACTCTTATGTCGAAAGCACTCACTCTCGCATTTCCAAACTCTTATTCAATCAATCAATTTAATTCTTCTAATCAATTCAAATTCTTATTTAAATGACTATATGCATGCAGCTCACTTTATGACAGCTTCAGTAATAACTATATGATGTAAAACATCATTGATGATTACAGGAGTCGAGCATCTGCTCAAGGCTTCGCAGCTGCTTGGAACTACGTGGTTATGTTTGTGGGATCGAAGACATTCATAAACTTGGAAACGCAATTCAGGCTTTGGGGCGCGTTCGCCATCTACGCCGGCTTTGGTTTCGTCGGCTCAATATACCTATACATGTTCATGCCAGAGACCGAAGGAAAATCTCTCCAAGAAATTGAATCCTACTACAACGGTAGATTTAGAATATTTGCCGATGACCCCGTCATCAATTCCTTCAAAAGGTTTAAGAAAAAGTCATAGATGCTATACTAGATTAAGGATAACAGTTGTATTTTACGTATAATAAATTATTTTACATTCTAGGTTACATGTGGTTTTTCTTATATTTACTCGTACCTAATTACCTATCTAACCTTTCTTTGTAATAAATAACAAATACAAATAAGTAACATGAGTATTGATCCGGTTCACGTTTCGATTTTAATTTAATCTCAGTAATAATTAAAATGTATAATTTATACCACATATTTTATTTATAGCACATTTCCAGAATACTGCAGTGTTTCGCTAGACAAGTTTTCCGTTTGTAATTTGCGAAGTCGTTTTGAAATTACGACGAAAATAGGTACTTACAAATGTATGAAGTAAAAATCAGTTAAAATATAAAATATTGTTTACATCTTGGGTAATATAATCAAAACATCTTAGTTGAAATTTCTAATGAATGCTAATACTATATGATCTATACAGAGCTACGCTTGAGGTATATATACTAAGTCGAAAAGTAGTCATTGCACTAATAATTATAAACATTTTTTACTGTAGGCACAACTCTAAAATCATGAAAAGAAAGCAGATGAAAAAGTGATAGAAATAGTTCGTTGACTCAAATCATTGAATCATTGTTGTTCGTTCAAATGATTAGAATATCAATTTTTTTATGCGATTTTAGAGTTGTACTCATAATAAAAATAATAATAAGGACCACGTTTTACTCCAAGTAATAATTAATAATTCTGTATAATAAAAGTAATATCAGACATCAATGAAAGCAGTCTGTAAAAAAGTGAATTTTGTGCAAACAACAATAAAATAATAATAATCACCTACTTACGGAATTTAAATAGAAGTTTTAACTCCGTATGCAAACAGATATAAATTTAAAGTGTGTATCTGATTGCTTGTCTGTGGCATTGTCTCTTCCAAACAATTCTCTCCAATTTCAACTGATGCACTATGTACGTATAGACGATACTAAGTTTTCAAAAGCTGTCGTCTATTCGCAGCTTTTGGAAGAAAAGCAGTCACCTGAAAGCCAGTATTTACTCTATAAGGAAGTCCTGCAGCGCTATCTTATCGCATGTAACATCGTGCCAAGATTGGGAAGAGCTTGCACAACGGAAAAAAAAAGATTGGCGCAACTCTGCATATAAGGCGGTAACAAATTTTGAAGAAACAAAGCGCTTATAAGACTTCGACGCGAAACACCGAACCATTAAGACCCGCCCAAAGCCTGCCTGCCTTCATAACTGATGATCAATTGTACTGATTGTTCACCGTTGATGGACACGTCAAGGAAGGTGATGTCTCTGATCTGACCCGAGCTCCCAGACTGACTGTTTTTTTTCTTCATTGATCTCATTTATTTACTCCTGCTTAAGTCACCTTGACTTAATCGAGTGTACCTAACTATGATTTAAGAAAATCTATTCAGCCGTTTGATAATAACCAGCTCTTTTATAGTTGATCAATAGGTGTGTGAAACTTCCACGGATCTGATCAATTCGAAATTTGGTATTCTGTTACTGATGCCGGGGGATTTCCAAATGTGTTATTTATACTTGTTATATAAAGTAGTTATTTATTGTACTGGTAAAAAATCCGAACACAACCTGGTGGCAATGCTCTGATGAATACACCGATTACGTTAAAGTGACTGCGATCAAAGTATGCTAGGGTCTTCTATCTTCGCCATGAACAACGGCACTTTCGTTTTCTCATCCCATAATATCGCTACGAAAGGTTTCTCTACTCGTATTAATAAAGGCATATCGTCGTTGGAAAGAGCCACAACTGAAAAAGCACTGGCTGCAGCAGCGATAGTTCCGTCCTCATCTATTGAGATAACAGCCGAATGGACAGCAGAAGATATTTCGGGAGTAAATTCTCGATATGTTCCAAGGCCAACGAGACCTGAATTTTGATCAAAAATTTGGGTAACACCCATCTGAAAATAGAAAAAATATTCATTACTAACCATGATTTGCTAAGAATCAATGTTTTTTGTTGAAAGCTCATTTCGTAGTAGTTCCGCATAGAGCTGAAGGGTTTTGTGTTACGAACGTAGATGTTTGTTCTGTGTCTGGGTGTTCTGTACCTATATACTCGTATTATAAAAACTTATATACGTATTTGCAAAAATAAATGTATTCTATCGGCTAAACATTGGGCTACAATTTCACACAGAACTATCTAACTCCTAACTAAATAAAGCTTATATTATGGGAAGCAGATAGATAACTAATAAAAACTTTGGATACTTTGTTTTTTATTACACCCTAAAAACAGAGGGTAGATTGATAGATGCCACATCCACCAACTTCACATAAGTGAGAAGAGAATTGAAATAATTAAAAGAGATATTTTTGTAAATCAAAGGAGAATGTTTTGTAATATTTTGATAAAAAATAATAAAAAATCGAATAAGAAGATCCCGCGTATTTTTTCTTTATTTGGTTGTCCAAGACCGCGTCGGCAGGCACGCTTTTTTATTACCGGCCAGGACTTTATCGAAGCAAATTGTGTTCAAACTTTTTATTTAAAAAGTGTTCCAAATTCAAAAATCATTTCGCCACTGTTATTAAGTGCACCGGAATGACCCATTTTGCTCGCACTTATCAAGAAACCCTTCGCCTCTTTTCGAATAATGGAATGAAAAATATAAACCGGACAGGGAATTCCGTTTCCCGTAGCCAACCTCTTCCGGAAATAGATATAACATTAATTATGTTCTTCGGTATTTACATAGGGAAGTCCCAACTCCAGCGATCATTATAATAGGCACAATAATAATAGGTATATTATAGATAAATCACTAATACGTAAAATAGCAAAACATTAACGAAGAACATTAAGTACTCATATAAATAGACGAGAACCTACTGATAGAGGCACTGCAGGTACTTCGACCGACAAACAAACCAGGTCATGCGAAATAGGCATGCCTATTTCGTCTATTTATATGAGTACTTAATGTTCTTCGTTAATGTTTTGCTATTTTACGTATTTAACAGACAACAGTGTAATTTTCCTTACCTGTTTTAAAACTGGTGCTAAATCCGTATCGGCTTTAATGGTGAACTTGGGAATCTTTAGTATCACTTCAATTGATTTGAAGTTGAGGTAGCTTTCCAACTGGGAAACGGTCAACGATGTCAGGGTATTTTCAGCACTGGACAGCGTTGATGGTACTATGATCATCAGGGAGTACTCATCGTTCTGAAATATAATAAATTCCGTTAAAACCCCAACGGCAAACCGACACGATAACCTAAGCATTCATATGCGGCAACAACAACTAAGCTTTGCTTTTCTGTGACACCCAATACATAATCATTGGCTTGGTGTGTGCCAAGCCAACATAAAAGTTGTACTCAGTTGTGAGTACAATGACCTCTGTGTGCGCCATTTTCCCGACCTTAATTGACCTCATTCATTCAAGCACTCATTCGCCTAAATGCATTTCACTCAACAGCAGTCCACACGACTGCATCCTACAATTGTAAGATTTTGGAAATATAGCCTTTTACTTAAAAAAATCCTATCATTAATGTTTCTTACTAAACAATCTTATGACCCTGTAGAAATCATGCTCAATCATAGTTTATGACTTTACCATTCCAGTAACGGTTATTGGACAAAATGATGACGAAGCGAAAATCAATTTCTCTTCAACTTCGTTACGTTAGAGCTATCACATTTTTCCCCTCACTATACTCAATCTAAGTTACATTTACATATTTATTGGCTTCCTTCGGAATAACCACCTCTAGTTATGTACCACAAATACCTCAAAAGGAAGAATGACTACTGTCGAGTCAGTCTGCACATCGACGCCAGTTCTGAAAAAACGTTTGCCTATCATGAAGGGAACATTTATCTTTGCGCCGTTCCCAAGTGTGAACTTGTCAATTTTGGTAGAAGAAGGTAGGAAAGGAGTCGCCCAGAGACCTTTGAAGTAGACAGTATTTACTAATACCATCTGCGTGTTCACAGAAATCGAATCTGAAAGAAAAAAAATGTGACAACTATAAATTATGTCAAATGGGACAGAGGGGTAATGATCGTGTCAAACAGGTGGGATTAATCATAAACTACATGACATTACATGTATAAAACTTGAAACTACTTCAACTTAATAATTTTACTAAATATTTGACATTACAACAGGTTCTCATAAATTACTGTTGTAAGATAGGAAGAGTTAGGGTCCAAAAATTATGAAATTCATGTGACTTAATTTATGATGGTCCCTAAATGATAAGATTCGATAGTCTGATAGTCACGCTCATAGCAGTTGAAATCCAAAATGTTTATCGGCTACCCGAACTTCGTTCGCGTAATATAATCTTATATAGTAGCAGAGTAGGAAGTAAGATGGTAGGATATATAATGTAGTAGAAATTAGGATGGTGGATGATGGAACAGGGTGGTATAGCCGCTCGGCGACAAAGCCCTTTAAATAAATGAATAAACTATTAAATAAAATATATGAAATCTAATATAAAAAGTACTCTATATATTATTTCCTGTAATAAACTATCGGTGTGTCAAATTTTATTCAAATCCGTTCAGCCGTTTTTGCGTGATTTAGTAACAAACGTCGAAACACACATAAAGTAGGATTAATAATTCGATTTTTACTTAGTGCACTGAACAAACTTTACAAGCTAGCACATATTGTATGAAGAGCAAATAAGATACCAACGAAAAATAAAAATCATGTACCTGGAGAAACAAGATTATTAATTTTGTTATTCGTTTTTGAAGCAACCCAGCCATTTATCAGCCGAACGGCTTCGTTTGGTCTCTCAAAGGAGGTCCTGGTAACATCAACGTTGAAGTCTCTTTTGGCCACCATACTGAACTGAGGGTTGAGAGTAAACGCGTCTGCCACGAAGATGTTGTTCGCAGTTTGTAGGATGTTGTGAGATCTACGATTCTGAAAAAAGAGTGTATGTATAAATATAGCTAATTTGAATCTGTTAAGAATATACATTACTTTAGTATGGAAACCAATTAGTATAGTTTAGTATGCTTTTGAAGTCCGGGAGACCATTGAGTTTAGGAAGCGTCTTAATTTCAACAGATATGGAGGGTGGAATGTACCACTGACTTGGAGACCTTGTCTTAACAGAGTTCGTGAATGGTCTCGATTTCCCGCAAAGTCTGAAGACGTTGCGGTGAGCTTTGTATGTTGAAATATTCCTGACATCGTTTGGAAAGACTCCGGTGAGGAAGGACTCCGGACTGCACCAACGGCATTCTAACCGCTTCCACACCCACCCCCGCGCACCAATCGCCGTCTTTATATGAGTGGCTTGTAGTGCTTAACAAGCTGAGGCGCGCGTACTCTGCCTTGACTCGTTGAGGAAGGCCATCGGATATGGCCGAAACTATAGTCAGAGTATCCGACGTACGAATTTCGCATAATTAAAGAAAGAATATACATCCGTGTTTTAGAGTAGAATCTATGAATCGGCAAAAGACTTCTAGAGTCTCAGTGGACATTACATACATAAGATAGGTAGTGGCAGACTTATGCATGTGCTACAATGACTACGATAGGCTATTATAATGATGCCAATTTTTATTTTATTTTATAGTAATATAAGACGTACGAAACGTTGTCCATTACAATTGTAACGGTACTGGGGAGTTTAAGTAACAAAACAAAGTCCAGGGTTTTGCTGCTTTGGCGCTTATTACTTTGAGACCTTTGACGGTTGATCTCAATGGCCCAATAATTTCGCCAGCTGCTTGGTGTGTTTGGTAAACAACAGTTTGTCTATCATTTATATATGTTCAAACCGGAAAACACTGTGATGTTTTTAATTATATCTAAATCAGTACAGTATAAAGAATCATGAATCTAATTTAATTTCTGAAATTATATACATATATTCCTTATACTTATAGTGTAATATATGTACATATATATGTATATACCAACGTAATTCCCAATTACTCTTATATATAATTTTAATGTAACTCACGATCTGATGGTATGTAAAGGTTTGAGGAAAACCACAATTCTGTTCAAAAGAAGTAGACAGAAACATGTACTCGTTTCACAGTTTCAAGTTTGCCAAGCACAAGTTCTTATGTTAATGAATTTGAGGTATCGTCTTGGATCGTCTTTTATCAGTCGTTTAGGATCTTCGATTAAACGGGTTTCACAGTACAGAGGTCCATGATATCAGGGTTTACCATTAATCAAAATGGAAGTTAACACATAGCTATGTTATTAATTTCATGTTTTGTTTATGTGTTTTTGTTTATGTACATAAATTAAAAAAGAATAATCGCCTTTGGCACCTACAAAAAAAAATTATATAGACCTATAATTATGTTAAAAAAGTATTTAAGTATTTTAACAGTTATATGATTTCCATAGTACAAGCATTGGTATGTTTGGGGTTTATGGCGCTGTGTGTAATGTCCTACTATATTTATATGTAAGTATATAAAAAAGCTATATGCGAGTATGCTGCGTGCGCGTGTGTTAGTGTATGCGTGCACGTGTGGTGTATGTGTGTGTACATGCACGTGTAATGTGTGCATGTATATGAGTCGTAATTCTGACGCAAGTCAGATATATAATTATATAGATAGAGAGATTTCCCTTACCTGTATGTCCTGAGTCTGGGTTCTGAACACAGTAGCTGAAGTCTGCAATGACATCTGCAAGGCTACAGAGATCTGCTCTAGCGATAGTTTCGTAGCTCCCTGCTGCAGCAAAGCCAGAACTGTCGCGATGGAGTATGGAGATACTACGGTATTGCCTTTCTTTCTTGAGACCACATTCTGGAATGTGAAGATTATTTTCAGACCCATGAATTTTGGCAGGAACGCGGAAAGATCGTGTCGTCGCGTTGTATTGTAAATAACGTGGGAAATTGATATAATATGGTGAAGTTTTCGTGCTACTTCCTAAACTCCATTCAAGCCTATAGTCAAGTCACTACTACTTTGTAGGGATGATAGCTCAGTGGTTAGCGCAGTCGCAATAATGAGCTTGAGCTGCTGGTGAAGGAAAACATGGTGTGGAAACCATAGCATGGTGACAGGGTACTTCCTAGTAGATATTCGGCTGGCTACCACCAAGTTGAAAATTTGTCACCATACATCTAATGATGTGTTCCGGCAACTGCACTTGAGAGCCAGTTTCATTCAGGCTTGGTATTTACGGCCTTCAATCACACCGTCAGTTATACAATCTATCACCGTCAATCATGAAAAAATACTATTCTAGACCTGACTCAATCTTGACTTATTTAGTGTGACTTTGACTATGACTAACTTATTTCAGTTGATTTTCATAAAATATCAAAACTCTTGACACTGCCAAATGCATAATGTGCGACGCCAAAAATGAAGAAAAAGTATCTTTTAGTTATTGTAGTATCAAAACGATTTTTTGCGATATTATCGGTTTCAGAAAGGTCACTTTCAAATTGCATGCATGCAATGCATTTTCACTGTTACGTGACACACTCAGCATTTACTCAACCGTAGGTATACATATTTTTTTTGGACATTTTTCTACACTCTGAAATTGGTCAGAAATGATACAACCGAAGGTCTGTCATTTTATTTAGTACAAAAAGTTTACTTTCGAGAATAAGTTTACGGGATTTGATAAATTATTGATAAAACAATGATAAAGAACGCTGTGTTTAAATTTAATGTTTGTCATGATAAAGAGTCCGCAATATCTCTAAGAACAAACCGATTGGTAAGTAAGAAAAAAAATCTAAAGTTAATAAAACACAACCAAGGAAAATCAATCACGAAATGAACAGCCTATACCTATTCCATCGTTTCTCTGCATATAAGTATAAGTTTTAAGCAAATTTATATAAATCGGAGATTATGTATGACCTTAAGCTATCGTGCAGCAATTTTTGTCAAGGCATAATTATAAAGGCCTAAAAATCTTTTCTATGTTTGATCAGGATTTTACTTATCAGCTTTATTATATCGTCTAGGTAGCAAAAGGTACCAACACTGCTGTTAAGATTTACTGACCTTCGTGACATTTATGCTGAAATTCGTTAGCGCTTCCGCCGCTTGATTAAAACGAATCTTTTGCAATCCTTTGCTTGTCTGTAAGTCTTCTGAATTTATATTAATAGCTACAGTCTGGTCGTACACCGGTCGCTGGACAAAATTGACACCATTTGCTGGTCTTTGAAAGTTATTCCAATTATGTGTCGAAGTCTCAATCACATTGAATCTGGTCACTGGAACTTGGACCACGTCTATATTGCCGTACGGTGGTTGTAAACTTTGTGTTGGTGTGTTTATTTGCCGATGCACCGGTTTCCCCGTACTGGGTCTGTTATCATCAAAATATATATGATCCGGGTTCAATATGTTTGGATTCTGTAATACGTTCTGGGAATTTCCATAGAGAACAACGCAGCTGACGCCTAAAAACAAAAAATAAAACTATTTGTAACCAGTATAAATATTTTTTCAGTATCAGTTTTGACACATTTTTTGTTTTACTAATGCGGAATTACTCACGACTAATTATATCGGACAATCCTATCGACTATCGGTCACATAGTTTCGACCACATCCGGCGGCCTTTATCGTGGAATCAACGCTGAGTACAACGCGCGCGTGGCCTTGACTTGCCCGATTGCCCTTGACCCGATGTAGCCGAAACTATAGTCGGAGTATCCGATATAATTAAAAGCGAGTCGGTAAAGTAAAACAAAAATGTAAAATAAATATTGAAGAAAATATCAAATCAAATCTCTTAAGTTCTGTACAATGATAAAAAATTATTGACATAATAAAAAATAACTAACTAGGTAAAAATAAATGCTTCTAATATATACGCTGATTGCGCATATAAAAAAATACTGAGAGAAAAATATACCTTTGAAGAGTTTCCCGGGTAAAATAAAAACACAAGAGGCAGCTAATCATCAAATAAAAAAAAAGTTTAGTTAATTATAACTAAATAAACTTTTTTAAATGTAAATGTAATGAGACGATCGAAACACTCTCTTGATGTTAAGAGATAACGTCTCCCCATGACCATTGCAGCGATACACAGAACTTGAAGTTAATAAATAAAGGCCATCTGCTTTGACGCTTATCACTTTGAGACATTCGATGATTCATCTCAACAGACTTGTAATGAATGACCCTTCAAACCGGAACACAGTAAAATTTACACACTACTGCTTAGCGCCAGAATATCTGATATTATGGTGGTTCCTACCTATATAGATGACCTCATAGGCTAAGGAGTCCTTTCACAAAGTCTTACTTAAACCTTACCTGGGTTTTCTTTTGTAAATAGGTACTTGTTCTGATAGAGATAGAATATTGTAAATATATATTAATGTAAGTTTAAAACTTTATATGGTTGCACATAAAGTTAATACGTATTCTATATAAACGAATTTAAAACTTTATTTACTTTAAGTAATTACTTGTTACGTAAAAAATTAATTAGGGCCTGAAGTGTAGGCCCTTGTTTTGCTGTTCAAATCTCTATGTATCTCTGCAATGGTCATGGACAGGCGTTATCTCTTACCATCAGGAGAGCATCTCGTTCGTCGCATTACTTTTACATATAAAGAAAGTATCAAGTCATCCAACTAAAGCATTATACATTTATTAACTTTGAAATATTAATTCGTGCACATGGTAATATGTCTCCCTGAAGACCACGGAATCGTTTTGAACGCATCTAAGAATTCTGCTAGTGGTGTTATTTTCTATCTTGATAATAATATCTACCAACCCAGGTACCAAATAATTGACATTACATGGACAGGGTACCAGAATGTTCATTTCCTCACCATACATGTGCAGTAATAATCCATTACAGCTCTTCCTTCTTAACTACCACTTTGGATTAATAGAATAGAATATAACTTTATTGTTAACAAAACATATGAAAAAAACATGATAAATTAAAAAACACGGTCAAGTGCGAGTCGGACTCGCGCACGAAGGGTTCCGTACCATTATCTATAAAAACGGCCTAATCATGTCTGTTGTATGTTGTATGTAATATTAATTTAATTATTTGTTTTTAAAAAATTCAAAAAAAAAAAAAAAAAACTGAGAATCAGCACTTTTCGAACGTCGAAATTACATAAGACAGTCCCCCAAAACGCCCACCCGTCACCACTTCCTAGTGCTTTAGCTGGGAAGAAGAAGTGGCGCAACAAACTCCCCAGCAGCACAGCTGTCTGTTCAGTTACAGAAAAAAAAAAAATTATATAATACTATGCAAAATTATTTATATTACGCGACACAAAACATTATTTAAATTATTAGCCGTATGTCAGCTAGCACACGCCAATATACCAACCAAAAACATCGAGAACTATACTCAGGCAGAATAAAAACGAAACGTAAACAATATCTAAATAAAAGCCTCCAGGCATTATGGGCGTGCCCGCTTACACATAGCTATATTCATATAACTGTCACAGGAAGTTATAAATGAGTATAAGTGAATATAACAAAATATTCTGTGAAAATTCCAAGCGTCTACCTGTTGCCGTTATCAATATCGAGCAAAATCACGTTTGTTGTATGGGAGCCCCCTTTAATATTTATTTTGTTCTACTTTTTAGTATTTGTTGTTATAGCGGCAACAGAAATACATCATCAGTAAAAATGTCAACTATCTAACTATCATGGTTCATGGGATACAGCCCTGGTAACAGACGGACAGACAGACAGACGGACGTACAGCGAAGTCTTAGTAATAGGGTCCCGTTTTACCCTTTGGGTACGGAACCCTAAAAAGATAAACAAAAAAGATAATAACAAAACGAAAACAAAACAATATCGTATATATTATGTCGTAGTATAACGGCAGTTTTATCTCTTAGGGCGATTTCTTCCGGATAACCTTTGGATGGACAGAAATGATGGCACAGCTATTGATATTGGCGGTGTAAAAAATACAGAAAAAAGGTGTATATACATATATAGATAATAGATTCTTCGTGATTTTGGAGTCCATAAAAGACGTAGTCACGTCAAAATACAAATGACAAAATTTTTAATTAAGTGTTTTCACCGCAGCTCACCTGATGTAAGTGACGGTGTGGTCGAATATGGTAAAGCACACCTACCCTGGAATGGAACTGGCTCTCAAGTGAGGCTGCTGGAACACACCGCTAGGTGTTTGACGGCCGATTTCTCGGTTCCGATATGTTTTACCTAGATACTGTTTCGACATTATTCACTCACTATAAATAGGTATATCTAATAATTCTAATTTCATTGGGCGCTCACCTTGAAAATGACACCACTTTTACCCCTTGGAATAGTATTTTAAGGCAACAATGGAAAATTGTACTTACATAAAAATTGTAACCACTTCATCCTTTACACTGCTAATACGACACAATAAAATCTGTCTTAAAAATCACAGTCCTCTAAGTTAATGCTTAATTGAATGCTGATTGAGATTATATACTTTCATTCACTATATATACTTTACAAACAACAATATGAACATCTTATCTGTTTGAAGAATATCGCAGTAATGGAACATCAGCGAGTTGACCGTACTCATGATACTAACAGTGAAAAGACACAAGTGGAAATATAAACACTAGTAATTTAAACTTTATCTCAAGGGCGACAAGATACAGTTTTCATATTTTGGTATTTTGATTTGCAGTAGTGCCATACTAGTGCCTATACATTGTTAAGCGTAGTGGTGGTTTTTCCGTTTGTATAACTGGAATTGTTATGTTTGGTTAAGCCAGGGGTATAAAGTAAGTAAGTTTTGCCCGCTTTGTTTCACTCTTATAGCCACTTGACTAGTTAAAGATTTAACGCAAGATAGGTTTATCAATAACCTCAACTTTAGGTAAACGTGTACATCCTTAAGCTTGACCTAAAATATAAAATATAATTTCTTACGTACCTTAAATCAATCATTACATAATTATGTTAAAAAGCAACGATTTATATACTCTTCTCGTTAAATCAGATTTTTCATCATTATCATCATCATCTACAACCTTGTATCGTCCACTGCTGGACATAGGTCTCTCCCAGGACAAGCCACTCAGCCCGATCTTCAGCTTTGCGCTTCCAGCCACTGCCTTACGTATATCGTCACTCCATCTAGTCTCAGGGCGTCCTACACTTAGCGGTCTCCATTCTAGAACACGCCTACTCCATGTCGGTTCTGTGGCAGATGACAACAGGTGTTTACCTGATAATAAGTGACGGTGTGGTGGAATATGGTTAACACATGTAGCCTGGAATTGGAATTGGCTCTCACGTGAGGCTGCCGGAACCCAATGTTAGGTTTTTAGCGGCAGATTTTCAACTTAAGATTGGTAATTAACTAGCTGAGAACTAGAAAGCTACCACCATGCTATGCTATGCTATGCTATGCATGCTATGCTATGCTCATTATTCGGATATGAAACTACGTCGTCAACTTAGCAGTTGTCTCTATTCTTAGCCCAGCTTAAAATCTGTTTGATGCTAGCGATGTTTGTGCAGGTTTTTCTCACGGATGTCCTGCAATCCAGGCTATTTTCTTCCACCAGTCCTCTCAGAAGACTTCTGTCTCCAATCAGCTCCTTCACGAGACTTCTATCTTCAACCAGCTCTCTCATAAGCCTTATTACTATTTCTTATTTCAATACATAGATAATTTTAAAAGAATCATTACGACCTATCCCTCAAACTAAGTTACATCTGCAAAAACTCAACTTTACAGAAGAGCTGCAGTTTAAATGCTTTTAGAAAATAGTTTTGAAGTTTTTTAGACAATAATTAGAGTAATAGATTATTGGTCTCTAGTGGATTGAAGGCAGAAAGTAAAGTAAAATTCTTTTCTAAAAGCCTTCAAACTGCTTTCTTGTAAAGTTGAGTTTTTGCAGATGTAATTTTGTTCTACGGATGGATCAAATTTAGTTCATAAAACAAAAAATCATACAACACATAATGTAAAATCTAATTTGGTCACAGCTCGTTTTTGTTGACAAACCGGTTCTTAGATTCTTGTATAATTATTGTTATTACCTTAGCTATTTTATTATCGTTTCTAAACTCGTTATAGAATGATACGAGTAATTATTGGTAATTTTGCTAAAATTCACGTTATCCCATGAATTTTTAAGAAATAAATAATGAATTTATTCATTTATTTGTTGTTTTCGTTTCTCATTTATTGTAAAAGGTAATTTACCAACTTCACTGTTTATTTTTCGTCATCTTTTCTCCCAAAACTTATTGCAAGTCCCAAACTTTAGGTATAATTGACACGGTTTTTTTTTCAAGACCACACGATAAAGCTAAATGAATATTATGACCTTACAAATGACGTAAAATGAACATAAACAATACATTATCAATTTATGTGCAGTAGAAATGGAAGCGGGAGGAATTTTAGCATAATCTCTCTAAAAGACATCGGCCTACCAAGAATATCTACATATAAATACTTGGTGGTAGATCTCCTTAGCAGGAGGTCGTCTAGGTAGGTACCACCGTAGTAACTTATATTCTGCCGCCAAGTAGTAGTGTGCAAACATTACTGTATACCGGTTTGAAGGGTGTTGAGGCTCAAAGCCATCCAAGGTCTCAAAGTAATGAGCGCCAAAGCAGCGATGCCCTGGATTTTGTTTTGCTATTGGATGTTCTGTGTATCGCTACAATGGTCATGGACAGGCGTTATCTCTACCCACCAGAAGCGCGACTCATAAGTCTCATTACATTTACATTTTAAAAAAACAACCTCTGCAAAAATGCTCCTATAAATAGATTAATAAGACTAGTACAATATAAAATATATAGTTTGCATAACAAACATCCCTTGTACCTTTCCTAGTACTGTTAATAGTTCCAAGCTAGCTATCCGCAATATTGTCTTGGCTGATATTTAAATTATTGTATTGTTAATTAACAATACAAAATATAGGTATATTTATATAACTAATTTATCCTTGACCATTTAACAACGATGAATGTGTAACTACTAATTAATTTTGTCGGTATATTTCCTGAATTATTAATCTTTATTTTTTTATGACTAAATATATTATGATCGCCCGGGCTTCGTGCGGATAGCAAGAATGGGTAGGTGTATATGCTATCCGTAATGTCATGCCACCGCGGACTTTTTTGTAGATCTATAAAAGAGGAATATCCCACCATACATTATTTTGTGATATCTCAAAGAGAGACTTTTTCCGACACTTCTAACAAGTGTCGTCATTATTCAACTAATTTACACAAAACCTCGACAAATTATATACCTTAATCTTCCACATGAATCACTCTGTCTATTGGTGAAACTCACATGATAATCCGTTTATAAATTTTTAAAACAGACAGACGCGGCGGCCGACTTTGTTTTATAATATATAGTGATCTCATGTAATTGCTACGACACTTAATTTAACATTTTGTAATATCTATTTTTTTTTTTTTTATTAGTTTTTTTTTTATTCAAGGTAAACATTTTATATATTAAAACATCTAGAGAAAACTAAACTAACTTAAAATTAAATAAAAAGGCCGTCAGATGAGGGATATGTGGCCAGAATGCTGGCAGCATTGCCACGTTGGATGTCAATGCTAAGCTTTTGACCAAAGTAGATGCCAGCATTCTGGTCACCTGAAGCCTCCTTTAAACGTTTGGCCAGGTCCCGATACAGATCGTGAGCGGCCGGCCCCCACGGTCCTAAAGTTTCAACCCCAAACGGCACAAACAAGTACATTCTATCTAAATAGCTATATTTGTGCCCTTTGAGGTTTTCGGCTTTAGATGCGGCAGCACCAGCTTGTCCCGAAGTCACAGAAAGATGAGACGGCGCCAAGGTGTCGATACATGTGGCATCCCACACCAGAGGCCGTCCCATCTTCCATGGGATAAGGGTCATACCGTCAGGTCTCTTGCCGTCGTCCCGCATCAGTCCGTTCGGTTCTAAAACTGCTGGGACGCCGGCACTGACAAAAGCCCGACGGATGATGTCGTTCAAGCTGGCGTGCCGAGATATACGCCCGGCACTTTTACTACATGTAATCTCTTAATTTAATATTTAATGTATTGGTGTACACTGTGTTGGCGGTCTTTATAAATATATTCTGTAGCGATGATAGCTCAGTGGTTAGCGCTGTCGGTTCGCATGCCGAAGGGCGTGGGTCCAAACCTCAACAATGAGCTTGAGCTGCTGGTGAAGGAAAATCATCGTGAGGAAACCATAGCGTGGTGGTAGGGTACTTTCTAATACACGGCTGGCTAGCTACCACCCTCAAGTTGAAAATCTGCCGCCAAGCATCTAACGGTGCCTCCAGTTCCATTCCATGCTAGGTGTGTTTTCTATCTTCGACCACACCGTCACTTAACATCAGGTGAGCTATGGTCAAAATGACCAGCTTACCAGACTTAAAAAAAGACAAACGATGTATAGGAAAGAGCCTTCTAGATATTGCTGTCCTACTTCATTGATATAAATGAAGTTTTTTTTTATAAAAGTCATTGTGTAGTTATTTATAGTAAACTAAACCAATGAAACACGTATGTATGAGTACATTTTTTTGAGTAGCATTTATTAATTACTTATTATGGATTTTATTAAAAGACAAATTTATTGAGTAATGTAAATAAAGGTAAACAAAAAAACTAGCGATATGAGGTAATTAGCTTAACATAAATATACTAATAAATCTACATAAAAATTAACACAATAAAAAAATAAGAACATATTTTACTTACATACATTTCTTTATTATAATCTAAATCACTGAACATTAACGTGACACGAGTTTTTATGTGTACAATATCTATGTGTTGACCACTAACTCACACAAAAAACCTCAACACACTAAATACACATTTGTTTTCCACTTATGTACATGATTGAACTGATTTGGTTAAAATTCTTCGTTTTACCAAGCTTCAGATCATATACTACTTTCAGACTTCCACTCTTAGAAAATAAAATATCAAATTATCAAGATTTATAAATGCTAAGACCCGTTCGAAATGCATACGTACAATACTTTTGTTTCGAAAATTCTTATTGTTACCACAGATCAAAGAAATATGGTATCCTCAAATATCTTATGTAGTAAAAACATTCCTCCGATTTACGATTTGCATTTTACTTTACGTTGATAGAAAAAAAAAAACAGAAAAACAGCTTTTTTCAAATGAATTTTTGAAACATTAAGTATTCATTTAGACAAACATTATATATATATTTTACTTAGACAAAAATGTTCCCTCTTATTACATGACAACCTAGTTTAAAAAACTAAAACTTGATCACGGATATAAGTAACATGTGCACCATAGTATATAATGAAATACGTATTTTTTATTATACAATATGTTATTTGAATAAGTTTCGAGAGAAAATATGTTTGGTTCACATCTAAGGCGTAATTCTAGAAACTATTCTCAATTACCGGGTGCATGCAATCAAAGCCGCGAGCAACAGCTAACATCATCTATATTTTTAAAATGTGCCAATTAATCCCTTTCATTTGATACCCAGCACTGCATCATTATAAAAAAGTCCCCTAGACGGCGCCATATACAACTTAATGTGACGTGTCAAACACATTAAATCGCGTACAAGCATTCTTCGCCTTCATACATTACAATTTTCGTTTCCAAAAATAATACATTCCGAGCATAAGTAATACCTACCTGTACATCTACATTGATTTTAATTTCCATGTTATTTATAACTAACCGAACAACGAACAGAAGCTTAGGATTAACATTATGAAGAGGTTTCATTAACGCAACCCTTTCTCTTATCTTGAGGTTCATGGCCGCATCGTTTAACAGCTTCTGCTATTTTCAGAGCAATGCATTTTGGAGGACGTCCATAGTGTTGCAGAAGAATGTTATACTCGTATAAAGGATTGGATATAGTGCAAACTGCTTGGCAAAAAACTGACGACAAACGCTGCAGAGGGAGCTTGAGCAAATTCTTCTGGTACCTGTTAGATAAAGAAAACGGTATAGAGAACAAAAATCGATAGTAAAAACTGTTATATTAGTTCCATGGGGACCACAAGCTTATTATTAAAAATTTAACTGAGCACATGATCGACGCAGCGCGTGATCAAAATGCTAGCGTTTATTTAACCCAACACTCAATGTGTCAATGTCACCAGGATTCTGAGTACGCTGTTGACTGGCAGTAGTTTGTCTAAACTTTCGTTAACAATATACGATCCATTTGTTTTTGTGTAGAATGTTAGTTAGCAAAATTATACACACGTATGAAAACAAACTGGCAAAACTTGCACCAATATAGTGATGCTCTAGACTTTGTTTTGCTACTTAAATGCTGCAATGGCCTTGAAAATGGTCGAATAGCGTCATCGCTTACCAGTTACAATCACGAGAGTGAGCTGACTAATTACTAACTAACTAAGCTCGGCATTACTAATTACAAAACGTACATGAACCTGACACTTACACAGGACACATAATGAGACGATCCATGAGATCATTTCTCCCTAGAAGTAGAACAGCGTTCTTCACTGCAGCAGCGGCGATTACTGATGGGAATTCATCGCACAGCGACTTATCCACAATCAGCCCAGCCAAGCAAATGAATGTAGCCGCGGTCTTTATGTCTTCAGAGTGGCGGTCATCACACCACCAACACAGATACGTGATAAACTCTTGGGGCACTACTGGTTGTCGAGGAAATCTCTGAAAATGTTAACAGAGTTCTTACACTGATAAGTAGGCAATGCTTCTGGAATTGCAGTTGATGCGGCGGTGAAATCGTACTATCAGAAAGTCTGCTTGTTTCCTCCTAAATTATTACAATAATAAGTTCAAGATATATATGTATTTGTTTTGTTAATTCAAGTCTCTTTACATGGTGGTAACCCTACCACCATGCAAATACCCATTTTCTAGTACTCGGCTGGCTAGCTATCACCCTCAAGTTGAAAATCTGTCGCCAAACACCTAACCGTGTTCCGGTAGCCTCACTTGAGAGCAAGTTCCATTCCAAGCCAGGTGTGTTTACCAATTTGGACCGCACCGTCACTTACTACTTTTATTTCTTTTGCAAAAAAATATATTCAGTATGATTTAATTTAAGTCATTTAGTTTAATGTTTAACTGTTTAATTTACTATTCATGTATGTACCTAAGTGTACCTACTAAAACAAGAATTAAATAATTGAACTTTTAGAATACGAACCAGCTCACGCAACACTTTCATTTCAGCTATCCGCAGATATTCAACAGAGAAAGCACTGCTCGCTAGCAAGACCATTTTGTTTGCTGGGAACCAGGGTCCGTGCAGCTTCTGGGCTATCCAGTAGCAAGCAGCTGCCACTACCTGGAGCTTCAGCAGCGGTACCAACTTCATGCTCAGATATGAATCCAGATACCAGCAGGCGGATTGAATGACTGCTGGATCACCATCGGGACCCTGTAATTTGATGTTCAGTTGTATAATTTGAAGAACAACGAATACATTCAAAAGAGTAATAAAATTCAAAATTCAAAACCATTTATTCAAACTAGGCTGAGAATCAGCACTTTTCGAACGTCGAAATTACATAAGACAGTCCCCCAAAACGCCCACCCGTCACCACTTCCTAGTGCTTTAGCTGGGAAGAAGAAGTGGCGCAACAAACACCCCAGCAGCACAGCAGTCTGTTCAGTTAGAGAAAAAAATATATATATAATACTAGGCCCATTAAATTTTGACACCTGAAAATTTTAAATTTTGCTCCAGTGGATTGTTTATAGCATATATAGCATATATAGCGTGATAACCAAGTACACTAATATGACAGATACCAGATCAGCCCTGTTTTTATAACCGGTCCTCTGCAAACCACGCACCTCTTCTCATCTTCCAAAGGGTAAGTTCATAGTCCATCATGTTGACCAAATGCGAGTTGACAGGCTTCTGCATATCTTCGAACTCTCAGATATGCAGATTTCTTCATGATGATGTCCTTCTCAATTTGAAGGTAACGGCAATACGCACAAAACTTAAAAAGGTAGAGATAACTTTGGGTTTGAATATTCAGGACCTCATATTGGCAGTCAGCCCTCTAACTAGGTTACCGTAGCTTGACAGATTACTTACATTTATTCTGGTAAGCCAGTTGATGATACATGCTCTTGTTATGCTCGCAACGCGTGGGATACCTCGAGGTTTATTTTCTACAACTCGGAGGTGATCAAATATGTCGCTCGTATAACTGGCCAGACATGCCGTGTGCGAATCACTCCCTAGAATTAATTTAACAACACAAATTAACAGTAAATTAAACAACTCTTCCGCATCAAATTAAAGCAGGACCACGTAAATCGGATCATAAATCTCAGCGTAATCGGTGTATATGGGTATACATAAAAAGAATACCAATCAAGTTGAGAACCTCCTTCTTTTTGAAGTCGGCTAGAAAAAACTAGTGAAAAACAACTGAGAAACTTTGAGCTATATAATTCAATTGAGTTTAAACTTGTTTATATTAAAATATTTTAGTCTATACATGCATTTCTATTGGATAGCTAGTAACAAGTATGAAGTGTTATTAATCTATAATACTTAGTCATTGAAATTTACCGTTGTTCAGAATAGGTAAATTTAAGAAATCAGTCAGGTACTCACAATCGTATGAAGAAAGTATCTCATTATCCAAACGTTCAAACATTAATCGGCGTTTAACTTTCTCTTCAACTACTTTATCATCTTCTTCAGGGGAAAGACCTTGCAATTCCCGACTGTGGGGTCTCTTGAGACTTTTCTTTACATTTTTTATTCCTCTATGTTCTATGAGGGCAGGTGGCGTTACAACTATGTTATCAAACTTGCTAATTTGTAAAGTGCTTATCTGCTTATCTTCAGCATACGCGACTGTTTCATTTGTTTCACTACCATCATAATTAATACCAAACTCATCTGGGCTGTTCATCTGCCCGGAAGTAAATATCACTTTCTTTGTTTTAGTATTTACGGATTCTTTATCACTGACCATAATGTCTACCTCAGAGTTCTTATGGTCACTTTTTACGGAATCACTGGCGCTGATTGTTGGAATAACCTCATTATCGTTGAAAACGTTTTGAGCCCAATCCTTTTTAAATCTACCACTTGTGATAACGTGTTTTACACAAGTTTTAAAATTTACTTCCTTTTGAGTTTCCGTTTCTTCTTGAGACTTTTTAACTTGGAACCTCGATGGTGCAACATTTACGTTTGACGAATCTATTGTCTTCAAAGGTACTCTTTCTCGGTTATTCGTATTCATGAGTAAATGTTTTGGCAAAAGTGGCAATGGTTCCACAGGCACAGGTATTTTTGAGATATATTTGATTGGTTTTATATGCACATTTTCTTTATTTTTCTCCATTTTCCAGAATCACAATTTCAAACCTAATAATTATACACGTTAAAAATATACGACGCTCTAGCACAACCAGCGTGACCACACCAACGACTTTTTTACATCAATTATCACGAGCAACCTTTTGATACTCTGGAAAATGGTTCAACACTAGTTTGGGTCATTATTTTATGCATGTTATTTCTACCCTCATTTTTACTTTGATGGGTTACGTTTCGTTTCCGCAATTTTAATGACGTCGCATTTTAATGTTCTTGAAGCATTGTCTATTGAATGAAAGGAAATTTAAGAATCTAAAGATGTTTTGATAATCATTATAAAAGGAATGTGTTGCTCGTGTTGGTTCTTTAGTGTTTATATTCCTACAATTTGGTTTCATGTGGATATTAGTATTAGTAAAGGGGAAGGCCGACTCTTTTTGCCATGGATTTTGAGCATGGACATAAATCAAAATCAAAAACATTACTTAGATACAAATAAATAATTTAATCTTAAACATATCACAATATTATCGAAATAAATAATAGTTAACCTAACTTAAATCTAGGCTGTGTACTTTTTATCTATCAAATGCGTCTGGATCAGGAATTACAGGAGTTCTAATAACACAGCGAGAATATATTAGTAAGCAGACAACAAATTAAGTACAGGGGTGAATGTTACCATGGCGAAAACTAGGACCAATGACTTTCATATGTGGTAAATTTCAAATTTTAAAACTAAATGTTGTAACTTAGATAATTAAAAAATTTGCGCCTACTGCATTTCTCACGTACAGTGACATGACGGCCTGAAAGATTTTATATTTGTAGATTTTTTCATACCAAATAAATTATTGAGATGTTACGTTTTTGTGGGTATTATTAGAATTCAAAAGGCGCTGGTTGTTCAGGGTCTACTACTTTTCCGGCGACAACGACGAGATTATCCAGTACATCTACTATGAAGAAGACGAAGGGATGCTCTACGTTGAAGCGACGGGTCTTTTCTTCTGATACAGGCAAGTTCTTGGTTTGCTCTTTCCCGGCATCGGCAGCTGGTAACAAAAAAATTATATAAGACAGAAATTTCATATAGACCGAGTACCCTACCCTAAAATGAATGTGTCTTCCGAAATCCTCTGACATCAATCAATCCATTTACTTCACATAAGAACTTAAATAACATGGTATTTTCTTGGATATAGTTTCATCATCATAATCCACTGCTGGATATGGCCTCTCCCCAGTCTCAACTACGTTTTCCGATTCACAGTCTCCACTCTAGTACATGTCCACCGTAACGGTTCTGCGGCAGATATGGTTAGCTCACGGTCACTTTATTAGCTTATATAATAATAGGTATAATACATTAATTTGCTCGAGTCAAAACTTTAAAGAGTCTCATTGGTGGCTGTGCTACGTAGCCCTATGTTACAGCCGCCACAATTCAATCTCTGGACTCTGTCCTAAACGGGATACGCAATGAAAAATGTAGCAAAAATGGCTTAAAAGTTGTTGTTATGGCGAAAACGACCGAGATCATCATTTTTATTGTATTAACAGTTATTTTTTCAATCGTAAAAACATCACGAACGATAAGTCATCTACAGAACAATCACGCGACGTGGTTGGCAGTTCTGCACACTATTCTTTATTTTGAAGCTTTCTTCTAGATACACTGAATTCCACTATAAAAATTAATGTTGTTTTGACACATTTTCGTTTTAATTATACGGCATGATTGATTAGGTTGGATACTATGACGATAATTTCGGATCCTTCTGGTGGGAGACAAGACGAAGCCGTGCATCTGCATTGGTTACTTGAATAAGTCACTGTAAATGACCGAAACTATATAATAGTCAGGGTATCCGACCTATTAAATCGAAAATACGTAGAATTCGTTGTTAAAGTGTGTCTTAAATACGGACCTGCGAGATTCGTAGCGGTGGCGTCTGCGTTGTCTACTCTGACTGCGACATGTTGCACCAGCTCTTGGACAAAAAGACCCTCGTCTGACGACACTCCGGAAAGCTCCGCGTCACGAGTAAATATACTGCTTACACCAAACTGGAAGGAAGAAAAATGCATGCATGTAATTATATTTTTGAAACGTACTTATCAAGATTAATCATTGAAATCACTCAATTTCATTCCTAGCGGTTGCAAAGCTATTATATATTTTTGAAACGTAAGTCACAGTCTGATATGTGGCGCAGGGCAAGAGAGTAGGCTTAGTTTAGTACCTTAGCCAAAGCAGCAATAGGCTTTGTAGTCGTCTCCACATAGAAAGAAGGCATCGACACTTGAACCTCTTCATCTCGAAGCATGTCCTGGATATCGAGTAGAGGAGCAGCGGGCAGATCGGCCGCAAGTCGAGTGAGACCATCACGAGATCTCGGAACCAACACAAGGAGTGCATAGCGGTCGCCCTGAAAGAACACCATGATTAATGTAAACGTAATAATTTTTTTAAACAGACATTGTATTTTGCCACGATGTCACCAGATGGGAAGCGGCCGAATGGCCGATAAGATGTAGCCGAAGATGGAACACGTTTGCCTAGACAATATCTATAACGTTTTTGTGAATAACCCCGGGTTGTTAGTTGAAAACACAGACGCAGGTTCCACACGTCAGCAGTTCTTACAAGCTAGGAAGAAATCTTATACATTAGGATGACGAGCGGCGAATATATTGCAGCTAATAGTTTCAATCTGTTGAAGTACTGAGGTGTTTCCATTCCATACAACATGTAACGCGGTAAAATTTGAGTTGATTTCGCATAGAATAATATTCATTATGCAAATATTTTAAAAAACCTTGGCGCTTGTTTTGAGCTGTTGAAATAAATTAACCTCCTTGTCACGTTTTTAAAATTTGGCTTTGGCATAAAGACTACCACTCCACGCGAATTCCGCGTTCTGCTTTTAAGTATTACATCCTCATAAGAAATAAGACCTTTGAACTGCTATCAGCAAACGTGACGCTTATCAACAATCTGACGTCTTGCTCAAGTAGTCTCTTAAAAGGAAATTTTTAAAATAAAATCGACGTTTTTTTGGTGACAACTTGTTAAACTTACAATTTACGTCACTTACGTCATAAGGTAGCTGAATAGCCTCACTATCCAACCCTGGCAGGAAAGCTGTCTTGTAAGTGCCACACGTCTTCATCATCGGAACTTGTTTCTTCTCTGTGCTGGACTTGTAAAATAAGCCCGGCTCAACTCTTTCGAAAGGTTTCTTCCATGAACCGCGGAAGTACATGCCGTTGAAGATTATCATCAGGGAGTTAGCGGATTCTGGAATTGAGAATATGCTATTAAGAAAGATCTAATATAATTTAAAGTATTAACAAATGAGTACTATGTGAATTAAAATAACTGTTGAGACTGTGTAGGCTGCTGTCCTTTTTTATACTTACAAGTATTCTATAGAGCAATCTGTGCTGTTAATGAGCTTTGCCGTCTATTAGTTGATGAGAAGATTGACACGCTAAAATATTAGCTAAAACCTAACTTTAAACCTAAATTAGTTGTATTGCAATATATGCGTCTATTGCTTTTAGTTTTGGAAGTAGATAATCCAAATTTTGAAGTAGAAAGTATCACACAAACGGATCCTGTTGAGTTTGTATTTACTCTTTTAGCTCTGTAAGCTTAGATAGAATATACCAATCTTGTGTTAATATTTCTTGTTAACTAGACTATTCAAATCAAAGTTCAAGCACCTCTGTCATTGCAAAGCTCGTTTTATCACATTCCAGTCATAAAGTGCTAAGGAATTATTGTTATTTTATTACATTAGCTTATAAGATAATAAATTCTTTAAAAAACAATATTGATACAAATCAAATCAAAATGTATTTATTTGCTAAGTACAGGTGTCAAAATGTTGGTACATAAATTAAAAAGCTGCTTGGTTCATACTTAACCCAGAACTGGTTGTGCAAATATTGGATGAAATAGTATTATTACATACTTGTTAAATAATGTAAATTTTTAGATTAATTAATAGATTTAGATAAGTCATGGGGTCACTATACAGTGCAAGTCAAATTGTAATGTCAGAAACAAAAATTAAAAATTAAGAAAATAATAATAACAATAATACTAAATAATAATAATATACTTACTGGAAGCAGATTTTTTGCCAACACTGTTAACAGAAAGACTTGAGGAAATATCGTTCTTGTCTTGCAGTATCCTTAGACTCCTAGCATGGTTTCTTGCTTCAACTGCAACCATAGTTTCCTCTTCATCGGTCGACTCGTCCTTCTTCGAATATGTTTTGACCAGCTTGATTTTCTCTTTGATATTTTTTGCAGGTTTGTATTCGATTTGAGAAACGTCTACTTTCTCTGGAGTATCTTCAAGAGCGAAACTTATATATTTCTCAGTTTCTTTAGGAGGCATCAACTCTGGTATATCATCATTTTTGCTGTCGTCTTGCTTTTTATTGGATTCATCTACGACATATTCTGTACCAGCATTTGATTCATTATCATCAATATTATGATCAGAGTTGTATCTTTCAACTGATCGCACATCTGTCAAATAATAGTCTTCTAAAATTTTCTTGTAGTCTTCATTGATTGTGTAGTTTTTGTATACGTAGAAGAAATTCTTCAGTTCTGGCTGGTTGAATTTGTATTCGTTTTTATTCTTTAGCCTTTCCATTATGTAACGATAAGTTTTCCTTGTAAGCTCTTGGTCTGAAGGCAGATGCAGAGCTGAAACTAGCTGTTCTCTTGTGTCTCCTTTGGCGCCTTCTGCTAGGATTGCCAAAATTGCCGAATACCCCAACGGTGAGAAAGCAATATTCTTGTTATCATCGATATAACCCTAGAACATATAACGAGGTTCAATCAATTTGCATGAAAGAAAGTGGTCGCAGAAAGTAGGGCTTGAAGCAAACATCTAAAGATATTTTATAGATATGTAGAGTCTAGATCAAACAACTTTCGAAACATCTCGAAAGTGCAGCTAATCGACATACATAATCTACATGTCAAAACACTAGACTTGGTCGATAGCTATAATTGTAGCTTTTTCTTTAGGGCCATTAGGGTCAGGTAAAACAAGTTCTTCATAAAGAAAAGATGGTGTTTTTAATTTTGCATATCTAGTCGAGTCTTACCTGAAAGATAGCAGTAGACAGTTCATTGGTAGCTTCTCCAACGAAGCTGGTGATCTGCTTGCTGCGCCCTTGTTTTAGCCATCGGGCACTGCACAGCCCGATGCTCAGAAACAGCACTGAAAATACGAAATAGGAAATGTAGTATTATACTCTCTATAAACCAGTAATTTTAACAAATAAATTTGTTGACGCGATGAGAACATGATGTGAAGATAATAGGTAGCTCATTATGAACTAAAGTAATACAAGATATACATATATGTGGACATCAGGCCTTTATGTATGCCGGAGTAAGATAGGCATATAATTCTTTATTATTCACTCCAAAATTACAAAAATGTTATTAAAAAAGAACAAATTTAACATTCTACAGTTACTAATAAGTCACATAGTCGATACGTAACATAAGCAGTTGTGTTTGCAGGAAATAGAAGACTGTTAATTTCATTTATATCTCAATTTGTTTATGCCCTAGCATCTTACAGCAGTTTTTTTAATAATTATATTTTGCAAGTAATAAAATATAATAAATTATATTAATTTCTCCGTTGTATCTTTTCTCCGTTGAAAAATCAAAACGATCAAATGTCATAGTTAAACGGAGACAAAAAATATACATAAACATCTATTGTTGTTTGTAAGTCTCAAATCCAGAGCCAAAGCAGTAATGCCCAGGAGATTGTTTTGCTCCTCAGAGTTCTGTGTATCGCTGCTGTAGTTATAGACAGGCGTCAGATCTTACCATCAAGATAGCGTCTCATTCGTCTTTCTTGTTTTTTCAAACTTCCTCCCTGTACAAACAGTTGTCGGAGGCACTTTTTAATAAGCCATGCCATAGGATTAACAGGTCGAGAACCTGTTGATCATTCGAAAACAACACGAGTTGACCGAATGACCGACGGCGCCGGCGCCGAAACAAGGTCGGCGATGTCGCATGTCACACAGGTATATCGATAATTTAATTCTGTGATAAGACTGTGTGATACTAGTTACAGACCTTTTCATACATTGACTCTCATCCGAAATTAAGCGAACTGTTTCTTAAAAATGAAAAATCACAACGCAAACAAAACATGAAAGTTTACCTGTATGTTTGTGTGCATGTTTGTTCCTTTTTTACGCTAAAACGGCTGGACGGATTTAAACGAAATTTGGAATACAGATAGCTTATACCCTGAATTAATGTACAGGTTACTTTTCATATCGTGAAAGAGATGTAAGTACAATCTAAAGGGTGGTCTGTACATGTGAGGAGAAATGGTACGTACAATGTACATATTATGCGTCATGTATTATGACAGACAGAACGCAGAGAAGCGACGACGCTTGCTTATTCTAGTAATTTGAAATCCTGTCTTGGGATACCATTGAATTCAAAAATAATAAATCGTAGACTTTCAAAAGTATTTTTAAGTGTCTATAAACTTTTAAACCGACTTCAAAAAAGGAGGAGTTCTCAATTCGTCGGAATCTTTTTTTTTTAATGTATGTTCCCTGATTGCTTGAAGGTACAACTCCTTGTTATTTGAAAGGATATCTTTCGGCTTGGTCCCGATAAAAGAAATATAATAATCGATTCAGTAGCAAAGTGAAATATAAACCTTATCAAACTAAGGTCATGGAGTCGTTTTTTTTTAATGGAAAACTTTTTTGTTGTAATAATTTACAGTATTGTAGCATAGTCTGAAAATCCCTCCAGATTATTTTAAAATTTTTAGTATTAAAGTATAGACCCTTGTTCTATAAAAAAAAACGCGAAGATACCAAACAGGTTAACAGAATATGCCATTCTTAGCATGTTTTTCCAACAATAGTGGCGCCAACATTTTTATGGCATCTAATGAATATATATATATATATATATATATATAGGTATAACTCTGTCGCTCTGTCTGTTTATTACCTGACTAAACGGCTAAATTGATCTTGATGAAAATTTTAATGGTTCGCTGTCGTGTTACTTTTTGGTGATCGTTTAACTTGAATGGCATTTAGTGATCACAGTATGCAGACTGAAAGTTCTGGGTACCGCAGCAAAATATGGTAGATGATGGATGAGATAGGAGCAAATCGGAGCAATAACCACTGACTAACCGTTGACACTGACAACTCCCGCGCCGTGCACTCCACTCGACCCCGCAGGCGCTTCCTATTGTAACACTCTAGTAGTAATTCACAGACTAGGTAAACATTGCATTTGCCCGCGAAATCAAAATGAGAGAAGTAAAGAGATGAATGAGACGCTCTCAGACGATCTCATGATGGTAAGGGATAACGCCTGTCCATAACTATCGCAGCGATACACAGAACTTTGAGTAGTAAAACAAAGTCCAGGGCATCGCTGCTTTGGCGCTCACTACTTTGAGACTTTCGATGGTTAGTCTCAACAGCCCTGTGATTTCGCTAGCAGTAGGTTTAGCTACCCTTCAAACCGGAGGACAGTAATGTTTACACACTACTGCTTGGCGACAGAGTATCTGATACTACGGTGGTATCTGCTAGACGACCTCCTGCTAAGGTGATCTACCACCAAGTTCATAAGTACTCGCCACCATGTTCTATTATGACCTGACATGTACTTGCACATATCATTGTATAACCTGCAAGATCTTCAATGTATATTCTGTACAGGTTCAGGAAGTAGGACGGTCAATACGATTAACGGTCCGGTTATATGTTTGTATCCAACTGTCGAAGGATTCGTTTATTTATAAAACATTAGTGACACAGTGAATAGTGGCTGGAGAATCCGGGTCAGAGGATTGCGGTCCGACGGTTATACGACGGATAAATGGTATGTTGTTTTATTATTTTTTTGTTGTTTGTGTAACTTGTGTTATTTTTTAAGAAAAACGCTATAATTTCTGAAAAATCATCAGGAACTTTCAAATAGTAACAGTATATCGGGTGATCTATCATCGTGTTTTAGCTTGTCAATGGACAGAAAAAAAATTATTGAAAAATAATTTAGTTTAATTTTAGATCGATGCTAATTATGATAAATAACAATATAGCAAAAATCATGTTTAATCGGACCCTTAAGTAATCGCGGCCGCGTCGCGTCTTACATATATGATCATAGAGAATAAGGGCCCGTGAAAGAGTTTCATTCGTCTTTTACTCGTACATTTAGGTAAAAGAATCAATCCTTTCTAATTGTAAGTTTCCTCAAGAACAGTTGCTTATACTACGTGCAAACAAATGCACCAGAATAAACATTAACTCTAATAGCGCTGTAATAACTGTATATTTAATTACCGCTGCATCGCAATTAGACCTCATCGTGGTAACTAATTATTCGTGATTGCATTGCACTAGATGCAGCCTCGGGGACGCGCGTAGAAGTGCTGGATAATTCAAATAAGCGCCATCTATGGAAATTATGCTGCACTACTACGAAGTGGCCAAAGTAAAGCTAAAATAATCCGAAACACGCACAGAAAATGGCGCCATCTATTATAAACTCTGGGCTTTAAAAGAACAAAGTGGAAATCTATACGTATATATAAAAATCTCGTGTCACGGTGTTTGTGGTCGCACTCCTCCGAATCGGCTCGACCGATTTTTATGAATTGTTTATGTGTATTTTATATCGCTATGTGATTAGTTACTTTTTATCCCGAAAAAATGTAGCGGGAAACCCCGCGGGGCGCAGTTAGTAATAAAGTAGAAATAATTTATACATATTAGGTGCATAAGTATTCGCAGATACAATATGGCGTATTTTCTAAGAAATTATCATAACAAAGTACCTACATACTTGATTATAACCCCGGGTATTAATTACCTAACAATGTAAAAAGAAATACATAATTATATACTTAATGACAAGATCAACGGCCTACTTGAGAGATCATCTCACTTTTAATCTTAAGAACCTGTCTCTTACCATCAATACGCTCTCCTTATGGTAAGAGACTATTCATATCCATGACCATTGCAGCGATACACAGAATTTGGAGAAGCAAAGCAAAGTTCAGGCTATTGCTGTTTTGTCGCTCATTACTTTGAAATATTCGATAGTTAGTCTCAACAGCCCTGTAATTTACTAGCTCCCCTGCGCAGTACCCTTTAAACCGAAACACAGTAATATTCATACACTACTGCTTGTCGGCAGAATAACTGGTACTGCGGTAGTACCTACCAAGACGACCTCCTACTAAGGATATTTACCACCAAGTAAACCTCATTATAAATTAGATTGATGTATAAATAAAATGCCATATCTACTTATCATATACTTAAACATAGGAAAATGATATTAAAGCTCGACTACAAGAAAAAAATAAACAAATAGAAAATTCCATTCTCCCTCGGAAAATATCTCCACAGTCATTTAATTTTACAAGCGTTGGAATGCTTGCTGCACTATAAAGGCAACCATCTGATAGTTATATGGAGTTTGTCGGAAAGGGTAAGTAAGCATAAAGGAGGAATCGTTGAAAAGATTTCAACATGTCACTAATACAAAAAAAATATTGAAATAATTGGACAATAACCGTGGGTGTTTCTCGATAGTTACAATCTGGGTGCCTTCAAGTCGTAGGTGAATCGGTTTCTTCTAAGTAAACGTAATTTATCGTAGACCACGCCGTCCCTTAACATCAGGTGAGTTGGCGGTCAAACGCAAGCCTAGTCACAAACAAATAATTAATTTTAAAAAAACAATTATTTCTCTATACATATGTCTCAATTCTCCCAAGCCTATTTGTAATTATAAAAAAAAACATTGTTGCAATATTCAATGTAACACGCAAAATTAATACTATTTTTTTATCTGCAATCGGCTATTAGCCATAATCAAATCTTCTCTGGGATAATTTAGGGTGGGTGCAGTTCCATTAAACGCCACCCACTATAAATAAATAAATTAATCTCATTATTAATGTATAAAACAGAATAAACAACAAAGTGAAACAATCGTAAAGCTTGAGTCGTGGCACTCTGCTTTCAGCTCGGTATATTTTCATATACTTGTTTATATGTTTATTACTTTCATACTTATTTAAGTATACATATATTACAATAAAACATGAAAAGAATAAAATTGTTACAAATACATATCAAAAATACAATAGCTCCCTGGCTTATCATGCCCTTTCTAACGAGCCCGTGGAATGCTAGATACGAATAAAGTAAAGCACTGGTTGCAGCGGTGAATGTACCGTGCTGACCTTACTACGCTATTGTGGACTCGCGTGTGTACCGTCTGCAAAAACAATTTCTTTGAAAAAATAGACACGTTTTGTCACGTTTACGGATATTTAGCATGAAATCTAAAATTTCTGCGGTTTTGAATCATAAATGATTTTTTTGAATTATTACATATGTAATATTTTTAGTGACAAAGTAACAGCAGATATTAGAATTGTTTTTGTGGCTACCATGTCTAAATTACTGAAAACTGTGATTATTTCATTTAAAGGGTTTGTGTCTTATCAATCTTTTCAACAGGACTGCGGTTAGTTTTTTTTTTTTTTTTGGTATCAGTGTGCAGCTAGATAAACTGTGCGTTGTTTACCAAGAATTGGTCATGCATTTCCAAGTTTTCCAGAAAATCCGGCTATGCAGAACCCTATGTTGTCTTCGCAAAGTGTGTGTATGTGAGTGTGTGACGTTGCGTTCAAATAAATTTATCCTATTTAAAAAAAAAACAGAAATCATTACATAGTTACAATAAAATTAACTACTTTTATATCAATTAATTAATTAATTTATATAAAAGTCGCTATCAATGGGAATAACGCTGAAATTCCAAAACGCTGCTTCCATTGACACGTTATATGGCAATACTTAGGTAAATGTTTTGAACACGTGTGGCGTCGACCGGACAAAATGACAGAATTTTATCCGTTTTCTTAGTAGTTAAAACACAAAAAGTTTCTTGCGATTTGATAGTAATAGGTACCTACCTATTTACAGACCAAGCATTAAAAAAATCCGAGAAAATTTGATGAATTGGAATTTGAAATATATATATATATATATATATAAATACAATACAAACAAGTAATCACGTTCATATTTGAGCCAAATCCGTCAAGGGTTGTGAATATATACATTGAGGTAGCAAGGTCACAGTTCGAGGTCGAGAAACTAGTGCAATTTAAATTATATTTTAACAGCAATGCTTTAGTAAAATTATTCCATCCGTTGATACATATAGAATAATCATAGAAGTGATGTGACAATACAGTTGTCTTTATTTCAAGTTCAGTTTGTCAGTAAAATGTAAATCTTGCATAATGACTACTTTGTATGTTGTTTCCCTTCTACAATATTAATTTCCACTGAAACCACTTTACTAACGGTACTGTCAGCTCTCTAGTAACAGCAGAATGCACCGCCTGTGAAAGTAGCCCAGCGTGGTCCAGTCATACAGTGAAAATGTTCGCCAAAAGAATATTGTTTAACGAAAATTTATGCAGAAAGCGCGTGACAACACTAAAGCTGTTAAATAAATTGAAAAGGAGAAAGTTTAATCTGGACAACATTTTCTATCTTAGTATAATTATAGACTTATAAATATAGCTCAAGCGCTTCGATTTATTCGCACAGCGAGGATGTGGATCTCGTTGCCGGAGTCTGTGTTTCCCGAAAAGTACAATATGAGTGTCTTCAAATCAAGAGTAAGCAGGTTCCTTCTAGGTAAGCGTGTTTCATCCTAGACCACATCACTGTTTAACATCTCGCAGGATGTGGTCAAATGTGAATATATTTAATATTAAAAAGACTTGATTTAAGGTAGAATTGCGCAGTCTTATATTTTTTTAGAAATAGGCTTGCTTTTTAGCCGCCATCATGAAGCAAAAATGCAAGGATGAAGCACGATTATTTAGATAAAACCGCTTCAAGTTTCACAATATTTAGCGTATGTATGTTTTCAAATTCAAGTTTTAAGCCCCTGGTTTAGGGTATGCGTTATCCGTCAGTCTGTGTTAAGAACTTTATACCTACCTATAGATATTAGGTCACGATCTAAAAGAGTACTTAGTCTTCGAACACGATCGACCTAGTTTAAGGTCTGGACTGGATTGTAAGCCTAAAGGATTCCTTAAGATAGGCAACAAAGTAAACGACTATATTTTGATACTGTTTCAGGTTAGGTGGTCAAATATTTATTTGTTTTTATTTTATTTCACGACTGCCCAAAAAAGGAGTATAATGTTTTTTGGGTTCATGTTTTTTTTTAATGTTTAACAAGCTAGGTGTTCGACCACAGCTCACCTGATGTTAAGTGACGGTGTGGTCGACGATGGTAAAGCACACTGGTTACTTCTAGGTAAGCACGCTATATCTACCGCACTATTGCTTAACTTTAGGCACGGTATGGTTAAAAGCGAACCTATCTAGAATTTAGAAAAGTTTTTTTTTCAGTTTTTATTCTGTAATGACGTTTACTTGATTGACATAACACACATGTACTATTATCTATAAATAATATTTTATTTGTTAATAGTAGGTATAGTGTGTAAGGCGATGCACCTCCATAAAAATAATCCAGCCGGCGCCCATGGCAATACATAGATAGAAACTCTTTATCTTCCTCTTTTTTTTCCTTTTCTATTTGCACACCAAAAATTAGTAAAAGTACAGAAAACAAAAAATCTTATAAGCTAGTGTCACAACTGGCGATCTCTACAGTGTTTGTTTTTTGTTTCAATGTGTTTGTTTCTACAATGTTTGTAAGGTAAAGTTCTTATCAATGCTCGCTGCATCGTGTTGAGTTGATCACGTCCAAAGCGGACGGATATATGTACATAACTAGATGGCAAACACAAACATCTTTGAAATTTTAATGAGCTTCTTTCTCAGAACTGGACAGAGCGATTTGGGCGAATAAAGCGTATAGTCGATTTATCGATCATGGTAATATCAAAAAAAAAACACTGCTTTGTCAACTTTTATTTTCTCTCTTTCTTCTTGGCATCACACTCTGTGCATTCTGCCAGTTTCAATTTTTCTGTATTTTGTGTGCAGTCTTCAGTTTTCAGCTTCTTTATCTTTATAGTCAAAGTCCAGTCTTCGTCAAGTCCAGTGCATGCCAGTCAAATCTAGTCATGCTTTAGTAAAGTAGTGGTGACTTTACCATAAGCTTCGTTGGAGTTTTGGAAACATCATGAAAAGTCATGTTTCACCATATTATATCACTTTCCCACACTCGCGCTTGTAATTCGGCACTTTATGAATAAAACGCCACTATTTTTATACATGAACACTCGAAAAACACTAGTTTTAGAAAAAAACACAATGGAGCGACACGGCTCTTTCTGCGTTCCCGCCAAAACTCCCTATGTTAACTGATGATTAAGCAGTATCACCCTACATATAAACGTTACTTAGCAATTTTTTATTTGCCTTGTGTTTTGAATATCAACACTACCTACTAGACTACCGAATATCACACTGTGTTCAAAAGAGAGGCAAGCACTGTTTCACTTGTATTTATAATGTGTTTATTTTAATTTAATAATTTATTATGTACTAGCTATTACCCGCTACTTTGGCTTCGTAATCTATCTATATCTTTAAACGAGCAATTCTTGTATATATATATATATATATATATATATATTCTGAATCTCGGAAACGGCTCCAACGATTTTCATGAAATTTTGTATCCAGGGGGTTTCGGGGGCGAAAAATCGATCTAGCTAGGTTTCATTTTCAGAAAACGTCGTTTTATCCATGTTTTCAGCCGAGCAATGCTCGGTCAACCAGGTACTATAATATTATATACCTACTAAGTTAGTAGAAAGTAAGGTAATAGACTGTTATTTTTCTTTCCTATTCAATTGAACAAAGAAGTTCCTAGTCAAAAGACGATATTTTTGTATAAAAAAATGTCTTATTCATGTAATAATACGTTGTACTCCGATATCCTAACTACGTTATAATTATATGCCTAATTACAGAAATCCTTCAAATCTATCTCTAAGTGCGCAGACCATCATCAAGTAGGTACTTACACGGTGAGGTCACCCGCATACTTGACGTTAGGTAATATACGTAAATAGACGGTCCTCATATTTAGCTTTATTTACCGTGACCCCGAACTTATTGGTCAAACGTACCTATGTATAAAAGTTTTTTTTATTTTTATGGTTGACACCTAGGTGTTTGACCACAGCTTAACTGATGTTAAATGACGGTGTGGTCGAAGATGGAACAACTAGCACGGAATGGAACTGGCTCTCAAGTGAGGCTGCCGGCACACCTTTAGATGCTTGGCGGCAGGTGTTCAACACCAGTAGAGTACCCTAAAAGTACCCTGTCCCTATCCTATATAGTCCTATATACTATCACCATGCAATGATTTAATTAGTTTGCTTGGCAGATGACTCTTAAAGTTTGGCTATGGTCTGTTAGCTCCCTTTGTAGTAGCTCGCATTCTTGATCTGTAGGACGTAGGTTAGATACCCACCCAGAACAAACATTTATGCGACGAACTTAAATGTTTATTGTGTCTGGATGATCTGAATATAATTATGTATTAGAACGTATTACGTACGTACGTATTTAATAAAAAGCATGTTATTTATACCTAGTTGTTTTATTTTTTATTTTGCTATTAACTACTTTAATAAAGTAATATATTTTAAGAAAAGTCAAGTACCTAAAAGAATCCTGATTTCAAAAATATCCATATATAACCTCATTTCCTAACAAAGGAAACACTAAAATTAATACCTCAATGAAAATAAAGCTAAAAATTGTTAAAGTGAATACATTAAATTAAGACTGTTTAGTTTGAGACTAAAAAGCGCGAAAAAATGTCATTCAATATTTCTTTAAACCAAAATAAATATTCATTAAATTAAACTTGTATTGAAAAAAACGTAAGTAACTAAACAAAGTAAAATTATGCATACGTAAATACATCTGTATTGAGGCCAATGAAAAGACTTGTCACGTTGTAGTAAGTAGGTAGCTATTTTTTGATATTTTCAAGTATGATAAATTCAGTGAAATACGTTAAGTCAAAATTTATATTCAATAACGTGCACGTGTAAGTCATAATGAATATTTTTTAATGTAAGCACGTCATAATAATATATAAAAACATGTCTTTAACTTCTGATGCAAATAGATGTGACATTAATTAACGTGTGTGGTGTGTTTCATTCAAGCAATATCAAATCGATTGTTAAAAAAAAACATTCAGGCGACATGGCCCATATGAAATAAAACATTACAATAAAAGACACTACAATAATACCAAAGTTACATGTCAATAGAAAAATAAAAACATATACGTATATTAAAAATAAAACTATATATAAAAGTATATAACATCAAATGGTGCATAAACATGCGTCCTAAGAAAATGTACGAACATAAGCGATATCATAATAGAACATTCAGTGGAGTTTAGGAAATAAAAGTTAAAACCTAAAATTATAAAGACCAAAACAAAAATTGTTCTCAAAAATGTATATATTTTTTTGTAATTTTTTTTGTACCATTAAAAGTTACAGAATTGTAGTTGTAGATAATTTAATTTGCAACTAAAAGTGTTTCGGCAAATTTTCTGTGCGACGAATAGACACTCTTTTACAAGATGGCGGCCGCGAGACTATAGTAATTGTAAACCTCACAAACATGGATTTGATTTTACACTAATAGAAAAAATAAAGATGCACGCTCTGGCTGTAGCAACCCTAAATTGACTAAATATACATTATACATAACATAATACATTTCCCTCATTGAATCACTTGGTCACAGTCATGCTTATAATTCGGCACATACCTATATGAAACAATACAGTGACATTTTTCTTCGTCTCCGTAACTTGCTTCTCTTGACTTTGACTTGTTTGATATAATTATGACTGTTTTAAAACTTTTTTTTTGTTTAATTTTACGCTCCACGGTTTCCGTTGTCCATGCTCTTTTTTTTAAATTAAACCAATTTTTTTTCTAATTTTGGATTGCAACAGGAAAATCATACACTTTATAATACTTGTAGTTATTTTTTAAAGATTATGACCGACTGGGTCCCGGAAGTTAAACGGCCACCAGGCCGGCGTAGAAGACGGTGGAAAGATGAGAAGATACTCATGAAAAGGATTGGACCTCAATAACAGCAAACAGAGAGGCATGGAAAAGACGAACAAAGTTCTTTATCCAGCAGTGGGACAAGATGGGTTAAAATAAGAACAATATTAGGAAATATGGAGCAACATTGAATTAAAACCGAATCTGTCTGAACGAATGTACTGAACATTCGTTTTCAACATGAGATTTTGCTAAAAATTCTTGCCGTTTTTGCTTTTGCTTTTTAGGGTTCCGTACCTCAAAAGGAAAAACTGAACCCTTATAGGATCACTTTGTTGTCCGTCTATCTGTCAAGACTCTTTTTCTCAGGTTCTCGTGGAGGTATCAAGCTGAAATTCAAATCAAATACTCAAGTCTACTGTCCCTTGAAACTGTGAAGAAATCAAACTTCTAAGCCAACGCAATCAAAAGATATAGCCGTTTATGCTGCAAATTTTCGACACTCGCAAGGGAATCAAAACCTACAGGGTAGGTACTTCCCGTCAACTCAGAATCTTGAAATTTGGTACGAATAAATGTCTTACAGCACAGATAAAGGAAAAATTGCAAAAAGCATAAACTACCATAAAAAAAATATACCATAACTTTTACTTATATACCTACAGGTTTTTACGCGCTCTATGTCGTCACATTTTATTTATTTTTATTTTATTGACATTGATTATGTTATTATTATTATTGTATTTGACATTCTTAATTATTATTATTTATTTTTGTAAATGTATAGTTTCTGAATTTTTATAAGTGTATAATTGAGTCTACAAGTTTCTAACTCACAACTCGCATAGTGTAAGCTCAAACTCAACAATTAAAACGTTTAAAGTACTGCAAGGTACTACTGTTAAAGACAATGCTTATCTTTAACTAAATTGTCATCTCATTTAAACCTACTGACTCACCTAAAAAGTGCAGACGCATTTTGTTGTTTTACTTCACAGTTACTCCGCAATCTGAAACCAAGAACATATCATTCTAAGACAAAACATTTAATTATTTTAGGTATTCATTCATATGTATTCATTCTTAAGAGGTAAATAATTTCAATTTTATTTTTATATCCACAGAGGACGTGAAATTGTCCGGTAAGTATTTTTCTTATTTTCCCTATATATAAATAAGAAAAGGTTTATTTGTCACGAAAGCTTGTTTTCTTTTTAATTTTACATTATTTTTACGGATTCTTAAATTTTACTATTCATTTACAAGTACCTTAAAAACGTATTGCTAAATGACCTACAACCGATTTTTTAAATATTTATCCCAACAACTTAATATTTAAAGTTTAGCTGTAACAGGAAATAAATTATTTGTATGTACTTAACTATTTCTCAGGCTCTTTTAAAAGTTAACGTTTTAATTTGTGTTGATAAAGCGTAGCCATAAAGGCTGGCCCGTTAAATTGTTTTCAACAAAGCTTGACCTACATTTACTAGAAGCCAATGACCATTTACAAATAATTACTTACGGTTTTATTTTTGGACAATTGCAACACAAACGCACAAATTAAAAAACAAACACAATGCTTTGAGGATAAAAAAAGTTGAACGTCAAAAAAGCGCGGGATGCACACAGCCTCACATACGCAATACTCGCTAAAGAGTGACGAGCGCGGAAGCCGTGGGCCTTATATCTAGGCATTAAACAGTTATATTTGAAGAATCTACGCGACGTACACAGATTCGGTTTCTGTGCGATATGAATTCGATTTATGAATTTATTCTTGTACCCTTGCCGAAGTTACTGCTTTTATTAGATTTTAATTATGTTTTAAAACTTTTCCTTCAGAGCTGGTATAGTTGATAATTGACAGAAACTATTAAATATTATTGTTCTATTAAGATATTCTGCCGTAAGTAGTAGTGTGTAAACATTACTGTGTTCCGGTTTAAGGGGTGCAGCTAGCGAAATTAAAGAGCTGTTGAAACCTTGAAACTAACCATCGAAAGTATCAAAGTAATGAGCGCCAAAGCAGCGATTCCCTGGACTTTGTTTTGTTACACAAAGTTCTGTGCATCGGTTTAATGGTTTTTGGGCATGCGTTATCTCTTACCGTCAGGAGAGCTTCTCGTTCGTCTTTTACATTTACATTAAAAAACAGTATGAATGGCGTGAATACCTATCTAAATAAAATGTAATTAACAATAATATTCTCAATAAATAAACTTTTTATTGTACAACCATAGATGTATCTAATAAAATTAAAAATAAAGTGTGAAAGGTGTACCTACTTATATTTGTTACCTCTTCACGCTGAAACGGCGAAACGAATTTAGATAAAACTTAGAAAACAGAAAAATATGTGGCGAAAATACCGAGACACAGCTAGCTATGACATCACTAGATGTATCAAGATAATTATACCACCTAATACAATAGAAAAAAATAAACTGAAAAAAACAAGTGAAACAACTGGTTGCTTTATTGCCAAACAAACAAGGTACAGGCATACACAACATAGTATATATAAAATATATATACATGCAGTATAGGAACAGTGTAACCTTATTATAACGAACCTCAATATAAAGAGTTCCTCGAATTAACAAATTCTTCGGAGTATTGGCGGAAACGCGGAAGAGTCGTGTCGCCCCATTGTATTTTATTCTAAGACTAGTGTTTTTGGAGTAATAGTGTTTATGTATAAAAATAGTGGCGTTTTATTCTTAAAGTGCCGAATTATAAGCGCGAATGTCGAAAAGTGATATAATATGGTGAAACAACTTTTCGTGTTGTTTCTAAAACTCCATCGAAGCTTATAGTAAAGTCGCCATTACTTTACTAAAGCATGACTAGATTTGACTGGCACGGACTGGACTTGATTAAGACTGGACTTTGAATATAATAGACTAGAATGCACAGAGTTCGATGCCACGAAGAGAGAGAAATAAAATCTTTCGAAATCACCTATGAGTTAATGCAAAATATATTTTTACATTACGAATATTTCTTGTCAAAAAACTCTTTTTCAATCATTAGAGAATGTAAAATAAATTACCTCTATTTAACGATTTTTGTTAACTTATAACCTTTACTTATCGTAGAACGTAACATAACAGGGTAACTAGAAGAGTACATAACGTTGAGGTTAATTAACAAGATTTCTTACCTTGTTAAAACTAATCTTTGACCAACCGAACCTTTTTTTTTATGGTTGACAGGCTAGGTGTTTGACCTGCTCACCTGATGTTAAGTGATGGTGTGGTCGATGATGGTAAATCACACCTAGCCTGAAATGGAACTGGCTCTCAAGTGAGCCTGCCGGAACACACCGTTAGATGCTTGGCGGCAGAACCTCCATATAACAAACCTCATTGTAACAAGTTACTTGGTATAACGAATATTTTCTAATTCCCTTCATCTTTGTTGTATCAAACACTCAAAGCAAGTTCACAAAAATTTTTATAGGTAAGTATTTGAAAATCATAAACCATGAAAATTATTTTTTAAGGCCATATGACAATAATAATTTATGCTTATCTTTATAATGATAGCAATTTCATAACCTTGTAAATATACAATATAAAAAATATATTAATTACCTGTGATTTATACCTATTATACCTATTATATTTACCTACACAATTTACGAATAATATACCTACTTATAAGCTCCTAGTTAAACAAACATCTTATCAAAAAAATACTTACTCAATACCTTACTTCGGAAAAATCAAAATTTTGTTAAACTACTCCGGACAATTGAAAATTTTGTTAAACTTTTAAGCACTTACTTATATTAATTTAAAAGCAAATACATATATATTTGGGTAAATAAAAATTTTGTTAAACATTTTATACACTTACAAATATTAATTTAAAATCAAATATTTCTATGGGAAAATTAAAATTTTGTTAAAATCATTTTATGCACTTACGTATATTAATTTAAAATCAAATATGATTCATTCTATAACGTTTTACATCTACCTACAGCATCTCACTCGAAATCAATTGATGCATGACAAAAGAAAACGCTAACTTCTCAGCTCTAACCTAATTAGTCTTCATAAAAACAAATTAATAAACGAAAGTAAATAGCGGTAAGTATATTACAAAGTGTAGCGACGATAACTCAGTAGCTAGCGCGGTCGGTTCACACGCCTAAGGGCGTGGATTCAAACCCCACAAGCAAAAGTTGTTGGTAATGATGAATACAATGATATCTTATTTAATTACTAGCTTACGCCCGAGACTTTATCCACGTTAATTTTTGAATTGGGTTCAAAGAAAAATTAAACATGTTGTGTAAAAACATGTGTTTGCCGTGGTGGTGCCGGCGTAAGAATAGTACCCCACCCTCTCTACCCGTGGTTGCCGTAAGAATCGGCTAAGGAATTTAATCCGGAAAATGGGCAGCAGCGTCTTCTTTGAACAATCACACCTAACTGCGCTCGCCAGCCCGCGGATAAAGAATACCTTTTAAACCAGATAAATGTTTCATAAGACATATTTATAAATACCAAATTTCAAGTAGTATAGTGGTGGTGGTCTTATAGTTATGTTTTTCCTGTTGTTCGTTCATTTTTTCCGGGATAAAAAATATCCTGTATGTAAACTATCTGGGTGTCACATTTCATCCAAATCCGTTAATCTGTTTTTGCGTGATGGAATAACAAACATCCAAACATCGAAACATACAAGTTTTCATATTTAGTAATATTATAAATATGAAAACTTGTATGTTGCTGCGCTCCGCGGTGTTACCCGCCATATTTTTTCGGGATAAAAAGTAGCCAATGTTTTAATCCAGGGTGTCGGCTACCTCCATACCAAATTTCATCAAAATTGGTCCAACCGTTTAAGCGTGAAGCTCATCTTAAGCAAACAAAGTCACAAACTTTCGCCTTTACAATATTAGTGTGAAATGTGATAGTAGGAATTCTAACAAAATCTAAACACGTCTGACTTTTCTTAAGTGCATTCAGAACTGATCCTTTAATAGATAGTATAATTTATTCATATAGATGCATACTTTTGTAGTGATGATAGCTCAGTGGTTAGCGCGGTCGGTTCGCATGCCGAAGGGCGTGGGTTCAAACCCCAACAATGAGCTTGAGCTGCCGGTGAAGGAAAACATCGTGAGGAAACCATAGCATGGTGGTAGGGTACTCTTTAGTACTCGGCTGGCTAGCTACCACCCTCAAGTTGAAAATCTACCGCCAAGCATCTAACGGTGTGTTCCGGCAGCTTCACTTGAGAGCCAGTACCATTCCAGGCTAGGTGCTTTACCATCTTTGACCACACCGCCACTTAACATCAGGTGAGCTGTGGTCAAACACCTAGCCTGTCAGCCATTAAAAAAAACAGTCACGGTTTGTAAGCCACTTACCTAATCTCGTTTGTATCTTAGACGGTGGAACGACAAAACAAAGCGTACGATAGCCGATTACCTGCTAGCTGGTCGTGTCACATTCCTTGCCTTAACAGGCGCCCTTCTCGGAAAACTAACTGCATTGTTTCCTTAGATTTGTATCTACTTAAGTCTTTTGTGTCTAGGGATTGCTAATTCTGCAACAAATCTTATATTTGAGTAATGTAATTAAACCAAACAATAACCTAAACTAACTAAATATAAGAATATTTAAAGCTGGGTTTTCCAGTTTTTCTTGTGAGCCTCCCAGGATTATAAATTATTATGTTTAGGCCACTCTACCCTACGTGCCGCTTTCCCCTTGATGCCACACTACCTTATATGCCACATTACACTTCATACCACACTACCCTTTATGCCACACTCCCTCTCATGCCACACTCGCCTTCATGCCACACTACACACTAACTTTTCATGTCAAAAAACAACACATTTTATTATCTGGGGACGTCGCAAATTTGAAATAGTGACATACAGAATCAAATGATATTACGATGTTAAATTACGCGCTTTATTTTTCTAAAACAAATGTGTTATCTTGACATCTCCTGCGTCCCTCAAGGGGTACACGCTCCTGGCTGGGAACTTCTGGTTTGGAGTGTCTATAGATAATAATTTTATAAAAACTATCTCTAAGGTGGGGTTTTTAAATGTTTGATAGGCTAAGTATATGACCATAGCTCACCTGATTTTAAGTGACGATATGGCCGACGATGTTAAACACACATAGCTTGGAATGGAACTGGCTTTCAAGTGATTCAGGTGGAACACACTGATAGGTTCTTGGCGGCAGATTTTGAACCTCACGACACAGGACTCCCCTAGTATGAGGTTCAGGCTATCCACCACGGAGTATTGATATCGTTATTTTAGTGTTAATTAGTTTATGATCGTTTTATAATTATATATTATACTCCTTTGTCTAAACATTTATGCCAATAAATTATTATTATACTCTTAGTTTCAACAGCCCTCTAATTTCGCTAACTGCAGTACCTTACAAACCGGAACACAGTAATGTTTACACACTATTGCTTGGCGGTAAAACCTCTGTTCGAAGTAAAATCATTTCAATAATGTTGGTTGAGTTATAGAATTGCATATGTAAAAGTTGCTATAAGTATTTTGTGTCAATCAGGCTTAACTTAACCTAACTGAATTTAAATTAATGAGTAAAAGTTTCTTCGCTAATAAAAGGCCGGTTTTGCGCGGATCGCCAGTAATACGGTCAAAATTAATTGCCTTGATCTGTGTCAACACCCTACTTTATGCTGGAGCCTGTTTTTACAACTAATTATGTACTTACCTACTTTCGGCCCAGTCTTTCAGCATCTAAATCGGCTAAAACAGCAATCACCTAATACTGTAACTGCATCTTTATCTTTGACGTGAATGCTTCGTTGAATTATAATAATTCCCCATGATGAAGGCCATCGGATGTGGCCGAAACTATAGTCGAAGTTTCCGATAAAATTAAACGTGAGTAATCCCTCATCAGTAAAACAAAAATGTATGTACCTACATCAATAATATTATGTATAATACGCTACGTTCATACTGAGTCAGATTTCGTTGCGTTGTTATTACAAAGGCACATACAACTGCGAATGCATCATCATCATCATCAGCCGTATGACGTCCACTGCTGGACATAGGCCTCCCCCATTGATTTTCATATAGACCGGTTGGAAGCGGCTCGCATCCAGCGCGTTCCTGCGGTCTTTATTAGGTCGTCTGTCCACCTTGTGGGTGGAAGTCTTACGCTGCGCTTGCCGGTCCGTGGTCTCCACTCCAGAACTTTGCAGCCCCATCGGACATCAGTTCTGCGTGCTATGTGCCCTGCCCACTGCCACTTCAACTTGCTAATCCGCTGGGCTATGTCGGCTACTTTAGTTCGTCTACGGATCTCCTCATTCAAACTCGTAGGGAAACGAACATAGCCCTCTCCATAGCTCGTCGTGTTACTTTAAGCTTACCAAGAAGGCACATAGTCAGAGACCACGTTTCAGCGCCATAAGTCATCACTGGTACACACACTGGTCGAAGACTTGAGGCACTGAGGTAATTCGGACGAGAAAACGCTGCGCAGTTTTCCGAACGCTGCCTAGCCGAGTTGGATTCAACGATTGACCTCTTTCTCGAAGTTGGACCTACCCAGTTGGACTGCTTGTCCTAGGTACTGCGAATGCGATAGATAGATAATACGGAACGTATGATACAGAAAGAAATAGCTATAAGTAGAGTGTTGCGCTGTGTTATTGAAGTACATTAGTGCAAATCAAATTGCAACGATTGTCTAAATTTGCTGGCTACAATTTGTGCGCGCTAGTGCGATATCCACCTCGTTTTATATATGGGATGAAATGCTTTAACGTCTCGGAAAAAATAGGATGTGGTATATGTATGACACAGAAGCGATAAACTGTAATTGTGTCGAGCTGTTAAGTATAAAAAAGTAATAATATCAAAAAAAAAACAGAACATTAGCCCCATTTGTTGGCGTGTCTGTCCATTAATTTTATTATTTTCAAGATTCAAGATGTTTATTGCATCCATACAGTTCAAGATGTTGTAAATACAAAGTAGTATATGGTACACAGTCAAATATGGACCCTGTCGGGCACAGCAACGTTTAGAAGAGAGGAGGGGTTATTTTAAACGTCATAATTTAAGTTGTTTCTAAATATCATATTTTTATCATAAAACTACTTTTAAAAATTAAAACTTAAGTTACTTTTAAATGTCATATTTTTATCATAAATTTACTATCTTTCTGTCATTTTTAATGCTAACATAGCATTCTAGTTTCTTATTAATACTAGTGATTCATATAGTATCTTAGGCTCCGATATTGAAAGGCGTCATCTATTTCAATATCGGTGCCTTATATACATATTTATTCCGATATCTATCGTTGAAGACACTAAATTGTTTCATTTTGCAATATTATAACAAGTGGACGTCTACCGAAAACTAGGGCAAAGTTATTGTTTTAAAATAAACAAAGTTTATCCACATCTTGATTATATTATACGTGTTAATCAATAGGAGAAACACATAGCTTACAATGCATTATGAACAAATTCTACAAACTTTACTCACTACAAACACAATTCCAATGTATGTAGGTATAGGAATTTAAAAAAAGACAAACGATGGCATTGCATAAAAAAGTATTTTTTTATATGTTTTTAAAGTATTTAAAGATAGAACTATTCGGATATTACCATAACAGATATTAAACATATTCACTCAAAAGCTAGCTAATTGCTTTTTGACGGGAACGTGGAAAAGTCAAATAACTATTGTTAACCAAAAATACAAATTCTTTACTGGTAACATTTTTGTTACAAGTAATGTTCAATAAATTAAACTAAATCGAATCAAATTGTGTTTGATCTATAAAAATGGTGGTGTATTATTCATGAAGTGCCGAATTATTTACGTAGGAGTGTGATGTATTGTGTTGAAATATGGCATTTCGTGTTTCTTCCCAAAACTCTATCAAAACTTGTAGTAAAATTACCACTTCTTTACTACACATCATCAGCCATAGAACGTCCACTGATGGACATAGGTCTCCTCCTGGGGGGGTTTTTGCCAATACTTGCCACGCCAGGCGGGTTGGCGAGCGCAGTTAGGTGTCATTGTTCAAGGAAGACGCTGCTGCCCATCTTCCGGTTAACATCCTTTAGCCGACTCTTACGGCAACCACGAGTAGAGACGGTGGGGACGGTGGGTTCTTACGCCGGCACCACCACGGCCACTTCTTTACTAGGTAAGATATTATGAAAAAAACTATCAAAAAACTAATTTTTACTTATTAATGTTTTATTTATAAATTGTACCAGTATATTTTAGTTTTACTTATGCGGGATTACTCACGTTTATTTATATTCACGTCTTGTTGTCCAAGGCAAGGTGGAAGGCACTAGGCCACGCGGAAGGTCCCCAATGCGGTGGGCTGACCAAGTAAAGTTACTGGTAGGCGGACCCATACACGAGTGCACTAGAATGACTTCTAGCAGGGAGAGATGGCGGGACATCGTACGGCGAACTATACCTGCCACTCGGAATCAAACAACATGTTGACCACGACCACTCTGCCAAGAGTGATACGAATGAGAAGAATCCCGCATAACTAAAACAAAAATGTGTCAAAACCACAATTTCCATGGTAAAGTAGTCTACCAGTGTTTTTAATGTAATTATTTAACATTACGAACTTCTTAAATAAATAGTCTAAATAAAAATTATTTACATTTTTAGCCAAAAAAATTCTTTATGCTCTCCACAATAGAGCTTGATTTTGGTGTTTGCTTCGTGTTGCCATTTTGCGCTGTTTGTTCGGTTTGTATGTTTTGCACTATTATCTGAGGTTGAATCGGAAATTGTCCTGTAAAAAGATTTAAAAAAAAAGAGGCTTGTGAGGTTTATTGATTTATATTGAGATATTTAACTCGGTGGTAGATCTCCTTAGCAGGAGGTCGATACGAGGTGGTAGCAATTAAACTGTGTTACTAGATAAAGTCTGAATCAGCTCTTAGCCACAGATAAATAAATACATTGAAAATAGGTGTAGACTTCTTGGTCCACAATTTTGGTTGACACGCGGGAATTGCACGCAAATACCTTCATGTATTTTTGTACCGTAAGAACTTGAATTTACGTATTTGTGTGCGTGTAGTTTGCGGTTGACAATCAAAAATTTTATGATATTTGTACTACTTTTGTAATATGTACAATTGTACACCCCACCTCGAATAGTGATTGGCCGATATTTCATCACGTTTTGGTGCAAGCTTGAGGTTTCAAACGCCATTTAATTTTTTGTCCCAAAGATTTGAAGGTTTTCTAACGATGTTTTAGTTCGGCTAAAAGGCTAATGATTTTTTTTATATCCTTACGTACATCTTAAAGAACGTATCGGAACGGGATGGAACGCATAATTCCCAGTTAAGAGTCAGCATTATCCATCTATGGGTCATGGTTCAAGATACAACGGTTTCTAGTAAGAAAACCCCTTACCATTTTGAATAACAGGCGTTTTCTCCAAAATCGAAGGCTCTTCAATCTTCCCTTCAAATAACACTATTCCCAAGTCATTGTCCTTTATGAAAAATAGGAACGGTTTGTCAGCTCTCACTTGGATTGCTCCATCAAACATCAAAGGGACTATTGAGGCAGCTGAAGATGCGGCTGCAACTGTTCCACTCTCATCGACTGACATGAAGACCTTGTGGTGGAAACTGTTCACTTGAGGGGGGTTGGTTTCAAAGATCTTGGAGAGATTGGATTTGTTGGTGAAAAGAGTCGTGATCTGGACCTGTAGTTAAGGCATAAAGATAAAAATAAATAAATATTGTAGGACACACACAGCGCCATCTGACCCCAAACTAAATAAAGCTTGTACTGTTGCAGTCAGATAACTGATAGAATACATTATTAATTTTATGACCCTACAGAACAAACATTTGCTTATTCCATAAATTTTTGTCCTGGGTCGGAATCGATATATTACCAATATTACCAATAAGCCAACGGGGATGTTCAGTAGATAGTATAATATGAGTTTTGTGTTGATAAGTCAGTCATTCTAATCTCCACCTGCCACCAAATTCATCTTTGATTGACATACATCATCAGGAAGAAACATCGTAAATAAATTATGGTGGTAGTGTTCTTTCTAGTGCTTAACTGACTAGCTTTTACCCTCAAGTTGAAAATCTGCGGCCAAGTTGTGTTTGCCATCTTCGACCACACCGTCACTTAACATCAGGTGAGCTGTGGCCAAACACCTAGCTTGTCAACCATAAAAAAACATTCTAAAATAGTATGGATGTGGCGTTACTTCTACGTATACCATACAAATTTTACTCTGACACTTCGTGGTATGTACAGAATAACAATTATCAAACTTTACAAGCCAATTTAATACCCACTTACTTTTCTCAAAGCTTCAACCAGGTCCTCATTGTAGTTGACAGTAAATCTTGGCATAGACAATGCGACGTCGGCGGGGTACATAAGGTCGAGTATCCTATGAAAGCCCACATATGGCAGATCTCGAATGAGGTTTTCAATTCCGTCTTTAAACAGAGGTACCAGAAGAATCATGGAGTAACGTTTACCCTGAAATGATAATTAGATGTTACGAAGAATAAAATCTCGTTTGAAGCTTCGGTCACACGAAGCGAGATTGATGATCTATTCGCAGCGAATAGATTGAACCACTTGCTGCCTGTTTGTCACGTGTAGCGATTGCGTTGGATTCACGCGATATTCTAGAGTCGGTTGGTGGCCAAAAAAGAAATGTATATGGGACCTCGGTGGACCCTTTTAAAACAGCTTATTCGGATGGCATGTGCGGACTTAGCAAACGCTAAGTAAAATCAAAAAGTCATTTATTCAGTTTAAGCCCTGGTAAGGCACTTATGAACGTTAAGTTACATGTTTGAATCTACCACCGGATCGTAATTACACTTCAACTAAGAAGACTCCGGCAAGAAACTCAGCAAGGCATTTTTTTTGTGGATCTTTCTTTTCATATTAAGTTACAGTTTATACAGTTTACAGCTCTAGATATTGATACATTATGCTTACTACAATTGTCACTTAGCCAGGGGGATGCAAGTGCAGAGAGAAGCTACTACAACCATATATTCCTGTCTTCCACGTAATGAGCCACCTTATAGTAGACTTTGTCAATTAACCTCTGCTTTATAAAATCTTTGAATTAGTTACCTCAAATGGGATTTTATTATAGAATCTAACGCAATTCCCGAGAAAAGACTTATAAGCTTTAGATAACCTGAATCTAGGTGTCACAATTTTATCTTTATTTCTTGTGTTTAAGTTATGGCGGCTACTATTAATTTCAAATAAATTTATTTTTTTCCGGACAAACATAATATTTTCGTAAATGTACTTACTGTGACGGTAACGTTAATATCTTACAATCCTTAAATCGATTTCGTAATGATTCGCGAGGACCCAAACAAAAGAACGCGCGAATTGCACTTTTTTGAAAACAAAAATAGTTTCAAAGTCTGCAGCTGAGCCCCACAGCAGTAGACTGTAGGACATTAAACTATGGATGAATTAGTATTTGTCACACCAGGTGAAGTAACACGCAGCGAGTATTCGCTTCATGTGACCGAAGCTTTAGGGAGATCATCCAGATTTATTCGGATGAAAATTTTCTTTTAAAATTTATCCGAATAACATTAAGTATAATTTTATTACGAGTAAATCAAATTCAAACTGTAAGCCTGCACAAACATGCATTACTAGCCAACGGCTGGTGGCAATGGATAAGAATATGTTTGCTGTCAATATAATTTACGTACATTGTTTGCTTAATTACGCAAACCGTATTAATTAGTTAATATGCAAGACACTGTGTTTTACTATACCTACGCAGATCACACAAGATTGCCTTGAGGAAGAGGCAATCATATGCAAGCATATAATACTTGACAACTACCTACTTATTAATTTTTTTTCCCAGGGAAATCCTTTAACTCTGCGACATTTTATTCACTAAGCTTAACATACAAACTAAACGGCCTTGCAGTCTAAATAATTTTTTACTGATGTTTGACCGCACCTAATGTTAAGTTACATGGTGGTCGAAGATAGTAAATACACCTAGTCTGGAATGAGAACTGGCTCTCAAGCGAGGCCACCAATCAATGTTAGGTGTTAGTGATAAAATCATGGCATGTTGGTACTTGGTGTTGGTGGCTCGTTACTTTCAAGTTGAAAATTATCACTATGTTTACCTTCACCGGCAACTTAAACTCATTATTGGAATTTGACGCCAGGGCCTCTGGCGTGTGATCTGACCACGCTAACCACTGAGTTAGCATCGCTACAAACTTTGCCGATGACTCCCCGATCCAACTCCTGGAAACACAGAAGTGAGGGTATCTCAACGGATTTGAGTGAAATTTGGAATAAAGCTTGTGACCTGGATTAACACATAAGATTTAACCTGAAAAAAATAGACGGTTCCCGTCATATAGAACAGATCATTTATAGTCTTCTCACAATATAAGGAAGTTCCACAGCATGTATATTCAAGTCTTCAACGTGTGCATAATTCAGGTCAGTCTGTAAATCCATCATGGCGACCATCTTGCATTCTCCGTTGTAGAAGAAACAGCTACTCCTGGTTTCCCGTGGGTCAAAGGCGTGTAACCAGCTGCTTTTAAAGTAAAGAGCGTTGGCTAATATCAGGTCATTTGGAGGAGTCACTTGAACTGAAAAATAGGAGGAAATGTAATAAGAGTACGTAATGTTAAGGTAATGAGACGAACGAAACGCTCCCAAACCAAACGTTTCGTTCGACTCATTAGTTATTAGCTTGTTCCGGGTCTGGTTGTTTTAGAATAGAATAGATGAGATGAGATGAGATGGGATGGGATGCGATGGGATGGGATGGGATGGGATGGGATGGGATGGAATGGGATGGGATGGATGGGATGGGATGGGATGGGATGGGGTGGACAGGATGGGATGGGATGGGATGGGATTGGGTGGCATGGGATGGGATGGAAAGTAATATAATTTGTGTTATAATGTATGTATATTGTACACCAAACATACATATGTACATTATAACATAACAAACTTAAAAAACCGGCCAAGTGCGAGTCTGACTCGCGCACGAAGTAGCTTTATCTATAAAAACGACACAAAAATCATGTCTGTTGTATGGGAGCCCACTTAAATATTTATTTTATTCTGATTTTTAGTATTTTTTGTTATAGCGGCAATATAGCAATAGATCATCTGTGAAAATTTCAACTGTCTAACTATCACGGTTCATGAGATACAATAACAAAAACAACATCGACAAATACAATGTGCTAGCCTTATCGCCGAGAGCGATTTCTTCCAGACAAGCTTTGGTGTTTTGTAGGAATTATAAGTATGTATTCACAAAAAATATATAATGTAGGTATAAGTATTCTATCAGCTATCTGATTCCCATAGTACAAGCTTGGCTTAGTGTGGTGCTGAGTATTATTTGTTTATTTATTTAGTTAGATTACCAAGGTCATTATCAAGAGGTCGTCTAAGTAGGTACCACCGCAGTACCAAATATTCTGCCGCCAAGCAGTAGTGTGAAGACATTACTATGTTCCGGTTTGAAAGGAGGTACCTACTGCAGCTAGCGAAATTACTGGGCTGTTGAGACTAACCATCAGAAGTCTTAAAGTAATGAGCACGATAGCAGCGATGTCCTGGACTTTGTTTTACTACTCAAAGTTCTGTGTATCGCTGCAATGGTCACGGACAGGTATTATCTCTTACCATCAGGAGAGCGTTCCGTTAGTCTCCTAACCTTTACCTGCATAAAAAAAGTCAGTCAGTCATCCTTTGTTTTTAGACTTGTTTTGTATGTTCGATGGGTAGCAGAATACATGAATAATTCATGTTTTAAGATGATGCCAACACTACATATTAGTAGGTATTTCGATATAAAGTATTTTGGCGAGGCTTCTTGCTTGAGAGGTTTATTGGCGACAATACAATAGTACAAAAAGTGGCAAATTATTTGCACGAATTAAGGTTTTTTTTTATGGTTGACAGGCTAGGTGTTTGACTACAGCTCACCTAATCTTAAGTGACGTTGTGGTCGAAGATGGTAAAGCACATCTAGCCTGAAATGGAACTGGCTCTCAATTGAGGCTGCACGCACCGTTAGATGCTTGGCGGCAGATTTTCAACTTGGGCGGTAGCAACACAGCGCCATCTAGCCTCAAAATAAGCAAAGCTTGTACTATGGAATCCGATCAGATTTACCCCGGGAGAAAAAAGGCATGTTTGACCACGATCTCACCCGATGAAAAGTGACGATGTGACTGAAGATGGAGAACGCTTGCGTTTTTAAGTGTAATTTCATATGTACTTACTAGGTTCGACGACAAACGGAATCAGACCATGAGTGTGCTGTTTGACCCAGTTGTTAATAACGAAGGCTGACCCGGCGGGATCTGTGAAGTCTACTGGAGTCACCTCCGAGTGATACTCTAGCTTTACTATAGACTCATATTTAGGATTTAATTTGAGTCTCTTCGATACAAATATTCCGTTTGCATTTTGAAGGATAGCTGTTGTTGAGTTTGCCTGTAATATTAGTAACCATAATTATTAACAAAATATTAATTTATTCCTTTTTTTTTTTTATTTTTTATGGTTGACAGGCTTTGTATTGGTTGACTACAACTCACCTGATGTTAAGTGACGGTGTGGTCGAAGATGGTAAAGCACACCTAGCCTGGAATGGAACTGGCTCTCAAGTGAGGCTGCCGGAACACACCGTTAGATGCTTGGCGGCAGATATTCAACTTGATGGTGGTAGCTAACCAGCCGAGTACTAGAAAGTAACCTACCACCACGCTATGGTTTCCTCACGATGTTTTCCTTCACCGGCAGCTCAAGCTCATTGTTGGGGTTTGAACCCACGCCCTACGGCATGCGAACCGCGCTAACCATTGAGCTATCATCCCTACAAATAATACAATTCTACAATTCTTATCTATCTATATCTTTAAACGAGCAATTCTTGTATATATATATTCTCAGAAACGGCTCCAACGATTTTCATGAAATTTAGTATGCAGGGGGTTTCGAGGGAGATAAATCGATCTAGCTAGGTTTCATTTTTAGAAAACGTCGTTTTATCCGTTTTTTTCAGTCAAGCAATGCTCGGTGATCCAGGTACTTAATATTAATGTACCAACCATGTGTAATGGGTGTTCTGTATGTATTAGAAGTTTCGGTACCTAGTTGGGATTCCGTCTGGCTAACAATCTGGTTCGAATCCCGTGTCTAAGTTATGTGCGTAATATAAATATCGTAGCACATTGCACACATCGCCATCTGACCCCAAACTTATATAACTTGTTTGTTGTAATTGTTTACAAGTACTTAAACAAATTTCTTTCGTTCGTTTCGTTCTGCATCCCTTAATTTTTGTCATACCCTAATGAAGCTTTATCTATTAAACAAAATGCCATGCTTTTTACTCCGGCAAGCACCTATATAATATATATATATGTAATACAATAAAGCTTTGCCGTGGTGGTGCCGGCGTAAGGATATTTACACACCCTCTCTACCCGTGGTTGCCGTAAGAATCGGCTAAGGGATGTCATCCGGAAGATGGGCAGCAGCGTCTTCCTTGAACAATCACACCTAACTGCGCTCGCCAACCCGAATGCTAAGCGTGGCGAGTATTGGTAAAACCCCCCCAGGAGGAGGCCTATATCCATCAGTAGACGATCATGGCTGATGATGATGATGATGACAATAAAGCTATGAATACTGAGTATCGACTTAACTCACCTCCAAAGCATCTATATACCAACGCAACTGTTCCATCATTTCTACCCTCATTGGAGAAAGTCTCAAAGCGTGTTCTATTTCCCTCGCGGTGTCACCTTCAGCTCCCGCCAGAATCATCGCTAGCGTGGACTTGACGCTGGCTGGAGAAACCATGACATTTCCTTTTTTATGTCCAGCAGTAGCACTAAGAAGTTCTATATCGAAAAAGTTTAACCTCGGACTTAACTTTTTCCCATATCTTTGGCAGTCTAGATTTTGAAAACTTATACAAAGTACAGCTGCAAAATAAATAGATCAAAATTAACATGGCGTATCCTAACTTTATCATAATCTAGGTTCACCCCTATCATCTAGATGCCGCTAAGCAGTGTTTAAGCATTACTGTGTGCCAGTTTGAAGGGTACTACTGCAGCTAGCGAAATTTCTGAGCTGATGAGACTAACCATCGAAAGTCTCAAAGTAAAGAGTGCCAAAGCAGCGATGCCCTGGACTTTGTTTTACTACTCAAGGTTTTGTGTATCACTGCAAAGGTCATCTTACAGTGTACAAGTACATAGTAAGAGACAGGGTCTCTTACCATCGGGAGAGCGTCTGGTTCGTCTAAATACTTATACAGAAACAAAAAAAAAATCGTTCAGCCATCACAGTTTGAAGAATTAACAAACGTACAGACAAAATTACGCTTATACAATATTAATGTGATGTGATAAACATTTTTAATCACCACGCGGTTGAAACCGCAGAACATAATATTAGTCTTCAATTATTTGTAGAAAGGTCACTAGCTACTATATAACCTATACTTAAATCATATCTAATGGGTACCGGTTCTGCGTTGTTATCTACCTAAGTAATTGTATTACTAAGAATTAAGAGCAGTGCCTATTCTAAATTAAAAAAAAAAAAGTTCTAACTCAAGCAAATAGAAATTAGAAATAAAATAGTTAGTGCACTTAAATCACTTAAACCATTTATATCTTAACAGCGTTTATTCCACCATGTTTACTAATATATGTAAGTAAAAATAACAAATAACAACATTTGATAAATTATATGTCGTTAGACATAAACTACCTTTTTTATTCATAATATCAAAACAAATTAAGAAAAGTATTTATTTTCAACTTACCTAATGACACAATGAATCTCATATTGAATATAAAACTGTGTACAAACGTTTAAAATGTAACAAAAGTATTATTATATAATTATAGTTATATCACAGCACGGCACGTCTACACTTCGCGTCAGGTTTTTAAAGTAGATCTTTAGTGAATGGTCTGTGGTAGACAAAAACATTGACCACTGAGTCTTATGACGTCAAAGTAATTTGTTTCCTCATTTTGTCTTTTAGCTCTAGTGTAGGCAGTATGTGGTTTTGGACTGTCGGAAAAACCTAATACGTTTAAAGTTTAATACCTATTATTAATAAGAGTAAACCCGATTATCAAACCAAATAATTCATCAAGATTTTATAAATCTTAAAGGTGTTGTTATTTTGTTAACATATCCATAAAGCTTGTCAAAGAGACGGAGCTTATAATATACTGAACTAAATGTTGTATTATAGCAAAGTACCAACCACAGCACTAACTATTGTTTACATATACCTATGTATAATTAATATCTATGCGATCTTAACTCTGCTTTCGTAATCGTTGCTTTGCCTTGGTATCTGTTTGTTTGTTTTATGGCTGACAGGCTAGGTGTTTCACCACAACTCACCTGATGTTAAGTGACGGTGTGGTCGAAAATGGTAAAGCACACCTAGCCTGGAATGGAACTGGCATCTACTGGCACTGGTATCTTGGTATTTGATGACCTAACAAAAATATACATACATTAAAGTTGCATGGATTACTCGCAATATAGTTTTTAAATTATAACGTTGTATAATTTATATTATTATTAAAAAAATCCATCTGTGACGGGCATAAGCCTACACGTATCGACGGAGGTATTAAACCGTAATGTATAACGGTGTACATTACTACTACTTACCATCCTACTACTAATTTAATAAATAAATAAATATCGACGAAGACGTTTTAGACGCTTCACCAGCAAACTAAGCAAAGCTTGAACTAGGTATGAACCAAATACTTAACTGATAGAATCACATCATCAACCTTTCGTAGTCCACTGCTGGGCATAGACCTCTGAAAATCAGCATTGCTTTATTTGTGACGATCACCATGCTGAGATGGGCCATGTGGTTCAAACCACACCGAAAAGCTAAGATATTAACATTAATAATATTAAAATAATGAGAGGCGAATACATATACAATTATATGTATTTTGGATCAGACTGCATGGCTTGGCTCTCATGATTATTCACTAACGGATAGAAAATGATGCGAATGAAGTAGTGGATATACTTAAAAAAAAACCAGAAGATTAGTTCTGTAATGCGTATAATCAAATAACCTGTCACACCGTCACTTAACATCAGGTGAGTTGTGGTCAAACACCTAACATATCAGCAATAAAAAATAAAAATATAAATTCCCGCTACCTAAGCGTTATAATGCGGTTGTGGCTAACATTTCACAAACTTGCTTGCACACGTTGGGGCCCTTGTAACCCGGGGGGGCCGTATCATTGATACGGCTGATCCGGCAGTAGCTACGCCCCTGCTGCGGTTGTACCTGCTTCTACAACCTCCTGCTAAAAATATATACCAAGTTTAAAAAAAAAATCTGTTAAAAGCTAGCTTACTACTATATAGTAAATAAATAAAAACGAAATGTATGTAGTATGCGAGCCGCTTCCAACCGGTCTTTATGGAAGTCAATGGGGGAGGCCTATGTCCAGCAGTGGACGTCATGCGGCTGATGATGAATGTAGTTGTGATAGTGAAAGTATGTAGTATAAATAAAACAAAAGTTACCAATCACAATCTCATTTATTTTTCATAAAAAATATCACAAAATCTCCGTACAAATGGCACTCATTCAAATTTCATTAATATTTTTACTGCGTAGGTACTTATAATTATATATCTTGTCATGCTATAATAAAGGGGTATCTAAGAATAAGGTATTTTGTGTCTATTTTCGACTTATATATCGATAATCTTTATATTGTGTAAGGCCTCCCACATGCTTATGATGCTATAACATTCAAACTATGTTCAACTTGAGCATTATGCTATTTATCTATGACTTGAGTTATTCATATTCGAGTCGTATGCTTAATAATGGCTAGCGGTGAAACTAAACTATGGGAAATAGGTCTTGAACAATTGTGCTTTGAGAATGAAATACTTCGCAGCCATTTTGAGGGAGCAATCAAAAACAAGTGCAAACAATCTAATTTCGATAAAGCTCAAGTTTACATACATTGTGTTCCTTTTTCCATTACGCAAGTAAATCTTTTGTGCACTCAAAATCCTCTGTCTGTATAATGTTTTATTATATTTGGTATTTGCCGTGGTGGTGCCGGCGTAAGAACCCCACCCTCTCTACCGATGGTTGCCGTAAGAGTCGGCTAAGGGATGTAATCCGAAAGATGGGCAGCAGCGTCTTCCTTGAACAATCACAACTAACTGCGCTCGCCAACCCGCCTGCCAAGTGTGGCGAGTATTGGCAAATCGTATCTTTGAGTTGTAGGGCGTGGGTTCGATTTCCACCCAGGACAAACATTTTGTATTATAAACAAATGTGTGTTCTGTGTCTATACTGTACTATAGCAATTATTTGATTCCCATAGTACAAGCTTTGCTTAGTTTGAGGTCAGATGGCGCTGTGTGTCTTAATTTTAACTCAAGTCAAAAATTAGTTTTAAACGCTTAACAATATTATGTGGAGAGCTTTACGCTGCTAAAATCTACATTTAGTAAAAAGCGCCATTTACAAGCGCGGGGTCGGAAACTCTTCCAGTGAATAAAAGTTGCCTAGTGGGTTCGTCTTGTATGTAGAATAGGAAAGGTCGGTTCGCGTTCACCTCGTAGTTGCTCACCGTTTCTTCGCCGAACTTGTTCACTAGCGAGATTTCTGTAAAACAAGAAAAATATTATTAAATCCATATTTCTTTTTTTAAAATTTTTATTTTATCACACTTATATTATCATCACATCACATCATCAGCCATAAGTCGTCCACTGCTGGACATAGGCTCCTCCTGGAGGGGTTTTGCCAATACTCGCCACGCTTGGCAGGCGGGTTGGCGACCGCAGTTAGGTGTGATTGTTCAAGAAAGACGCTGCTGCCCATCTTCCGGATTACCTACATCCCTTAGCCGACTCTTACGGCAACCACGGGTAGAGAGGGTGGGGTACTATTCTTACGCCGGCACCACAAATATACTTATATTATAAAGACGACATTTTGTGAGTGTGTAAGTGTGTTTGTATGTTTGTTACATCTTCACGCTCAAACGGCTGGACCAATTTTGATGAAATTTGGTATGGAGGCAGCTGACACCCTGGATTAACATAGGCTACTTTTTATCCCAAAAAATTACTGTGGGAATAGCGGGTAACACCACGGGGCGTAGCTGGTATTATATATTTGCTTGCATTGGCGATTTCGTCCGCGTTGACTTTGGAATTAGGTTCAGAGAGAATAAAAACACGTGCAAATATCAAATAAGCAATAGTTTAATGACAGTTGCGCTATTTTATTACCTGGAATAAGATAAAGGATATCTTTTATCGCGAAATAATATTCCATGAGACATATCTATCACATCACATCATCAGCCATAGGACGTCCACTGCTGGACATAGGCCTCCTCCTAGGGGGGTTTTGCCAATACTCGCTACGCTTGGCAGGCGAGTTGGCAAGCGTAGTTAGGTGTGATTGTTCAAGGAAAACGCTGCTACCCAGCAACGTCTTCCTTGAACAATCACATGACGAATCTTACCCCCTTCCCTTTATCCCCCTTTATCTTTTTCCCTTAGCCGACTCTTACGGCAATCACGGGTAAAAAGGGGTGGTGTACTATTCTTACGCTGGCACCTCCACGGCAATCTCACATATCTATACCAAATTTCATTCAGATACGTCTTGTTTAATTTTTTGATAATTCCAATTCAATTTTCGGAATAAAAAGTATCTTAAATGTTAACCCATTCATTCATCCCGATCCGTTAACCGTTTTTGCGTGGTTGAGTAACAAACATCTAAACATACAAACTTTCACATTTATAATATTAGTAGGATGTGGTCGGTTCATTAGAATCATTTTCACCTAATATTATAAATGTGGAAATGTTGATATTTCAATGGTTAGCGCGATCTGTTCACACGTCAGAGGTTGCGGGTTCAAATTCAAACAATAAACTTAATTAAGCTGCCGGTACAGGAAAACATCGTGAGCAACCGTTGTGTTAAAGAGCGTTGTGGTAGGGTACTTTCTAGTCATGGGAGGCGGCAGTTTCCTTCTGTGATAGACAAGCATGCGTGTGGAACTCTTTACCAGCGTCTTTCCGATATAGTGAAACCCGGGACTTCACAAAAACAGCTTACTAGACAAACATGCGTGTGGAACTCTTTACCAGCGTCTTTCCGATATAGGGGAACCCGGGACGTTTAGAAAAACAGTTTACTAGACAAGCATGCGTGTGGAACTCTTTACAAGCGTCTTTCCGATATAGTGAAACCCGGGACATTTAGAAAAACAGCTTTCTAGATAAACATGCGTGTGGAACTCTTTACCAGCGTCTTTCCGATATATTGGAACCGGGGACATTTAGAAAAACAGCTCACTAGACAAGCATGCATGTGGAACTCTAAAGAGCTGGTAAACCAGCGTCTTTCCGATATAGTGGAACTCGGGACTTTTAGAAAAACAGCTTACTAGACAAGCATGATCTTCACACATTGTCAATATCCACATTGTGGCCCTAGTCTGATTTTTTTTCTTTGTTTTGAAGAGAGAGAGAGAGTAATAGCTATAGTTACCAGTTGCGGCGTAGGCAATGCTGCCCAGTTCATTGTTCTCCATCCCAGTGCGCTGTATTATTTTGGAAATGCGTAGCCGTTGGACCAACAGCTGGCCGCGAGCGATGCCGGGGAACGAAGCGGTGTCTTCGAACGCTTGCCGGACTCCCAGCTGAAACAAGTATGGTAACACGTTGGAACAAGAAGCCTTAGACACGCGGCTGAAGTGGTTTTGCCACATGACAATATCACGATCGCAGCGGCCTGTAGTGTGAAGCCGCGCACACGCTTTACTCTGCTTTGGTTCCTTGAAAAAGGTCACCGTGGCGAAATATCCGAAGTTATTCTTCCTTTGTTTTTGTCGTCGCTTTTCGGTGCAATTGCCAGTGTAAAGTATTCAATTAGTACATTTGAAGATAAATCAATTGAAAAAGTGCGTAATTTGACTTTTTCAATTAAAAATGGACTATCGATGACACTGTGAATAATTTAAAAGTTCTAAATTGGTTAATTTTAAACAATGGTTATAAGTCAAACCTTTTTTTAATCGACTTCAAAAAGGAGGAAAAACAGCACTAAAAAGCGGTAATTAAACTTACTTTACAAAGTATTATTATACCTGCTAGGTACCTACTGATCTGTTTGAAGTCGGTGCTTAGCCTAGCCTAGGTGCCGGTGCTTGGCACCGATTTCAAACAGATCAGTAGGTACCTAGCAGGTATAATAATACTTTGTAAAGTAAGTTTATTTTTTGTTTTTAGTGCTGATGTTTTTTTTTTAAGTTGGTTTATTAGCTACTACATTATTAAGATAATTTACCTCTCTGAGAACGCCGTCGAGTTGCGAAGTGTATTCGAACTTGAATTTGGGCAACGTGATGTCGACCATCTGTTCCTTCAGATTCCCCAGCTCCAAGCGGAGATCGCTCAAGCCATCCAGCACTCGCGGAAGACCGGTAAGCGAGTTGGGCACTATGATGTACATGGCGAATTTGTTACCCTGAAAACATATATATTATTTTTACAAAAAAAATAAACAAACTCCATTCCACTAGCCCTGCTTGGTTACATTGTTGTTGCGGTGCTATACATTGTACATTGTGGCTATTCTAGTGACCGTTAAACACCCTAAACGCCACACGAAAGCAAAACACGCATTTTTATGTATTATATCAGTTATCTGAGAACATAGCACAAGCTTTGCTTAGTTTGGGGTCAGATGGCGCTGTATGTAATGTTCTACGATTATTTATTGAATCTTCATACTTGTTGTAACGAAAACGACTTTTAAGCGGAAACACGCTAGAGATTTAACTTCTAACACTCCCCGGACACTCGTTTAGATCGCCATACAAACACTTCGTTATAACTACCAATTACATTGACACTCCAAACTTGATTTGCCGTGGTGGTGACGGCGTAAGAATAGTACCCCACCCTCTCTATCCGTGGTTGCCGTAAGAGTCGGCTAAGGGATGTAATCTGGAAGATGGGCAGCAGCGTCTTCCTTGAACAATCACACCTAACTGCGCTCGCCAACCCGCCTGTCAAGCGTGGCGAGTATTGGCAAAACAAGGAGGAGGCCTATGTCCAGCAGAGGATGTCCTATGGCTGATGATGTGATGTGACACACTTGAGTTTTCGTACACGCGCAAAAGTGTGTGTGGAGTCTAAGGTTGTCACTATATCAATAACATTATTGTACACTTATCCAAGTGCTTTGGGACCTGTGTTACTTTACTAATTGCTGTAGATTTACTCTTTATTACATACAAAAAAAGTGCAATCACTTCAATTTTATAGGACGGTGGAATATATTATGTAGGTACCTACAGCATCTCTCTACAGATGCCAGAAAACATCACTCGAATAAATATTAATGAGGTACCTCGTATTTCACTCTAATCGGGGGCGTAGCACCCGCCGTATCAATAATACGGGGCCCACGTGCTACAGGAGCCCCAACAAAAGAATAATAGACATGCCTCACGTGGAGCTATATGAAATGACAGTCGGGTAGAAGGGCCCCGGACAAATTTGATACAGAGCCCGTCTATGGCAAGCTACTTCACTGGCTCCAATATACAAAAATATAGATAACACTACAGTAACTTATCATTATATGTTCACGTTTTACATAATTATACAATATCTAATACCTTTAAACGAGCAATTCATATGTATCTGAATCTCGGAAACGGCTCCAACGATTTTCATGAAATTCAGTATGCAGGGGGTTTCGGGGGCGATAAATTGATCTGGCTAGGTTTAATTTTTAGAAAACGTCGTTTTATCCGTGTGTTCAGCCGAGCAAAGATCGGTCATCCAGGTATTTGTTATAAATATCTCATTTAGTTAGAAACAATGAAGTCATGAAGTGAGCCGCGCGTGCATCCGGGCGCCGACCGCGCCTTGTTCGTAACTTTCGTTATGAGAGTTTTGGCGGGAACGCGGTCAGCGTCGTGTGGCCCCATTGTATTTTTTCCAAAACTAGTGTTTTTTCGAGTGTTTATGTGTAAAAATAGCGGTGTTTTATTCATAAAGTGCCGAATTACAAGCACGAGTGTGGGAAAGTAATATAGTGCGGTAAAACATGACTTTTCGTGTTTCTTTCAAAACTCCACTGAAGGTTATACTAAAGTCGCCACTACTTTACTAAAGCATGACTAGATTTGACTGGCACGAACTAGATTTGACCAAGACTGGAATTTGACTATAAAGAAGCTGAAAACTGAAGACTGCACACAAAATATAGACACATTGAAACTGGCAGATTGCACAGAGTGCGATGCCAAGAAAAAAGAGAAAAACTTTCGTTATTTCAAAAATTGGCGTGGTCACGTGGTGCGTTCGGCGCGTCCCATGCTCTAATGAGCTCGACAGCTCAGAATAGCATGAGGGGTGAAGAAGCCGCGATTAGGTGGGAGGAAATAGCATCCGTTCTATACGTAGTATTATTAACTGTTCTGTGCTTCTAATGAACTTTAGTAAAGTAATACCTGAATAAATTATATTTCTTACCCTGTAAGGCAGCCTCACAATCTTGGCATCGTATTTAGTAGACTCCGTGAAATAGAAGTTATCTTTGACATTCATGAAAGGAGTCGTGCTCTGTTTTGTCGGAGAAACGTAGAATGATCCGGGCTTGGTCGCGTTTGGTGCGAACTGGTGACGCCAGCTGCCTTTGAAGTATAGGGTGTTCAGGATCAACACAACCATGTTGCGCACATCGTCTGGAATGAAAGAAAAAACTTACACACTAAACAGATAAAGAACAGAATACTATCAAGTACCTACTTTTCAACTACTACGGGTAACGGTTAGTACCACTGACTAATCAATCAACATCATTAATTAATTTCCGCATACATAATAATTACGACAATCTAGTTTGATTAAAAAATAAATAGAATAAAGCTCAGTCAAAATGTAATAGTATGGAAAAAAAACATTTTTGGTCATGGTTGTAGGGTACTTTCTAATACTCGGTTGGCTAGCTACCGTCAAGTTAAAAATCGGCCGCAAAGCACCTAACGATGTGTTCCGGCAGCCTCACTTGAGAGCCAGATCCATTCCAGGCTAGGTGTGCTTTACCATCTTCAACCACACCGTCACTTAACATCAGGTCACTTGTGAGAAAGTACCCTACCAACACGCACTTACCTAAGCGATCTCCTGCTAAGGAACTCTTCCACCTAGTGTTCCTATCAAGCAGCCGCGAAAAGTTGTTGCACTTGCGAAAACGAGACAGACGTATCCATATTCTAGCTTTGTCACGTTTCAGCGCTAACAGAGACAGTTTTGTCCACGGCGCGTACCAGATGCCAGATAATAAGTTTTATTATTTTGCAAATCACCTTCATTGACCAAGTCAGGTATCCTGCCGTGTGTGATATTGGCCACCCATCCGTTGATTTCTCTAGACGCCACCGCCGGGTCGTTGAAGTTTGTTTTCCTGAGCTCAGTTTTGTAGAATTCATGCGCAATGGCCGCGAACCGTTGTCGGGGCTCTGCACTATCGCCTACGTAGATACGACTGCCTAAGTTCAGGATGTACTCTGGAGACTCTTTCTGTAAAGGTATAATTAATTAAGTGTACCTATTGTACATGCGAGACTTGCCAAAACAGAACAAGTTGAGCAAATTAACCCAATTTCGAAATCTCGAGAGGTTATTAGACCCGTCGTCGAGCCTTCAAGTTGAGAGTGTATCGGTTTCTTCTGACAAGCATGCTCCTTAATAGACCGTACCTTTACTAAACTTCAACCGAAATGGCGGGCAAACACAAGCCTGTTATTAATTAAAAGAAATACTAAGTGACGCCAAGAGCCTGATAGAAAAAGTAAAGGGCGTATCTGATGTAACTCGTTAAAATAAACTGAAGGTATTGAATAGAAATGAAACTGCTTCTTGCCATATCCCATAATTCTAAGTCAACCCGGGGAATTGCCCTGTAGGTTTTGATTTGTTTGGTTATGATAGACATACAGATAGACAAGTAGTTATATAAGGGTTCCTTTTAAGGTACCAAACCCTAAAAAGACCTAAGTAGATTACCTTCAGTGAATCAATAATACTGGCAAACTTCCTCCTAACGAGGTTTCTATCCAAGTCGAATCCAAGCACAGACGACAGCTCTGCCTGCGTGGCTCCTGTTGCTGCTTCAGTAAGAATAGCCAAAGCTAATTTCAATCCCAGAGGTGACAGCAGGAAGTTCTCGTTGGATGATGCTGCAACGCGCTGAAAAGAGAAGATAGACAAGGTTTAGCAACCAGTAAGTAAACTAAAACCTAAAATAGGTGTCGAATCTTGTCGACAATAGACTTGACACCACTTGGAATAAAACAGATGAATTATAATTTTTAATGACTAATGCCATAAAGGTAACAAAAAACTAAATAATTTATCATAAAAGACAGAGATTAATTATTTTTGAACAATAAATTCCGCAAAAATAGGCATTCTGTGACATGGCTGTGAACATCAAGCAAAGTATTATGTTACGCCATGCGAAACGCCATTGCTGTTGTTGATATTTTCGTAGAACAATTGTCTTACATATGTGGTAGTTTCACACGGCGTGACGACATTCAGACGCCATGACATTCCTGGCCGTTTTCGCGGTAAATTCTAATTTCAATATACGTCAATAGATAACTTCAATATACGTTTTACAAAAAGAACACGTTTTTGATGTAACCTAGATATCAATTAATTAGTCTATTTTCGTCAGTGATAGGTTGGCAGTAAGCCTTAAGCAAGATTTGTTTCAAAGTAAGTTACTTGGCCAGGTACATGGACTGATCTGGTTCGTCGTTTTAGACACTTTTTCTTTACTGTAGACGTAGTATTATAGTGAGTGGAAGTACTTATTTATTCGGTGACATTTTTGTAAAACAAATTAACCGTTACCGACTTTCAAAACGCGTAAAGTACAAAACTTTTTACTGTTACTCCGACAGCATTTTTTAAAGTAGGTATGTCGCTTTCCCCACTGCCTTTACAATGTATTTTTCTTAACGTTTTGCGTCCCGATCACGTCGTCAATTTAAATATTACTGCGATCGTGACATCCTGCTCCAGGGAGATATTGAGAAGGAGACGAAATAATCTGCCTCTAAAAATAAATATCTACGCACACTAACTTTTGAGCAGAACAATAGTATCACGACAAGTACAAAAACAGTGCAACCAAGGTGTTATTGCAGATCCAAAACCCGTCTAGAGTGGTTCACAAAAGTAGTTATAACCAGTTTATCTTTTCATTTATGTATGATATTGGCTGTAAACTCGTTTGAAAGAGGAAACTTTGAATTTGATCACACAAGTTATGGTAGAAACCATCTCTTATTATCTTTACTGGAGCTATTGCACATCACATTGCATCATCGGCCATAGGACGTCCACTGCTGGACATAGGCCTCTTCCTGGTTGGGGTTTTGCCAATACTCGCCACGCTTGGCAGGCGGGTTAACGAGCACAGTTAGGTGTGATTTTTCAAGGAAGGCGCTGCTGCCCATCTTCCAGATTACATCCCTTAGCCGACTCTTACGGCAACCACGGGTAAAGAGGGTGGGGTACTATTCTTATGCCAGCACCACCACGGCACGAGCACTATTGCGTCTTACAAGAACCATTAAAGTTTCAAGAAGAAGTAATGGATGGCTTAAATAGCAATGGCAGGAAAAGTACGCAATACGGGGACTCAGTTCAGGACTCATCGACTCGGAATGGAATACGAAATAGTGTCGAACCTTGGTGCTGCAACACAAGCATTGACGCCACACCCTAGTAAATGTACCATTAATTTTTTTTAATGTTGACAGGCAAGGATTTTGTCACAACTCATCTGATGTTAAGTGACGGTGTGGACGAAGATAGTAAGCACACAGTCTGGAATGGGATTGTCTCTCAAATGAGGCTGCCGTAATAGACCGTTTAGTTTTCTTTTATAAATAAAATTTTAAAAAAAGTAAGACCGACTTCAGAAAAAAAAAACACCAGCACTAAAAAGCGAAAAATCAACTTACTTTACAAAGTAATATTGTACCTACTAGGTACCTACTGATCTGTTTGAAGTCGGTGCTTAGCCTAGCCTATGTGCCGGTGTTTAGCGCGGACTTCAAACAGCATCAAACTAAAGAAGAATCACGTAATACGGATCATAAATCTCAGCGTAATCGGAGTACATACATTTAAAAAAACCCAATCAAGTTGCGAACCTCCTCCTTTTTGAAGTCGGTTAATCAGTGTAGCACGAAGTTGAGCAATGAATTGTCGTTCTTATTAATTGGATGTTATTACGTTAAATAAGATGGTACTTATACCTACTTACATAAACAATTGTTACCAGTTAATTAGTGGTTAAGTATTTGTTAGGTGTACAAGGTGCTTGGTTGCAGATCGTCAACTAGAAGGTGGTAGCAAGCCAGCCGAGTACTATAAAGTACCCTATCAACATGCCAATATGTATGACCAGGGGCGTAGCAACTGCAACGTGTGTATGCAAAAATCCGTAAGCCTCTTCGGCCGCGGCAACAATGGACGTCCAGGGTTAGACTTTGCACGGTTATATGTTCGTTAACAAGTTTGTGAAAGCATACACAATACCCCCGTGGAGCTATGAAATGATAGTATATATTGGTAATTGCGTTAGATTCTGTAATAAAATCCCGCTTGAGGTAACTAAAATGTCCCATAATAAATTCAAAGATTTTATTAAGAAGAGGTTAATCGACAAAGGTGGCTCATTACGTGGAAAACAGGAATATATGGTTATAGTAGCTTCTCTCTGCACTTGCATCCCCTTGGCTAAGTGACAATTGTAGTAAGCATAATGTATTAATATCTATAACTGTAAACTGTATAAACTGTAACCTAATATGAAAAGAAAGATCCACAAAAAATGCCTTGCTGAGTTACTTGCCGTAGGTTGGCCGTTGGTAGATTCAAAAATGTAACTTAACGTTCATAAATGCCTTACCAGGGCCTATACTAAATAAATGACTTTTTGATTTTGTATGAAAACAAGGGCCCCGACAAATTTTGATACAGGACCCGTCTAGGGAAAGCTACTTCACTGTGTAAGTGATGATTTGTTCAAAATCATCACTTTTAGTTACACCACAAAGATTTAAACCCTTTATAAAGAAATTACATGTTTACCTTTGTAATAGTCCAGTCAAATTTATCATAATCTACAGTAGATTGCGTATACTCGTCGTCAGTATCCCAGTAGTCTGGATCGACGAGAGTACCACTAGGCGGCGTGACAGCTTTAGCCTGGATGTTGGAGGCAGCAAAACCGGCCCCATCGTACGCCTGGGCATATCCGAACACGTCTATCAACGTGTTCGGGTCGATTTTATTGTTTGCTCTTACGGTTGCTAGAAGCAAAACGGCTGTGGAATGAAATGCTTAATTAGTAACTTATACAAAACTGACTATAATCAAAAAGCACTGACCGTTTTATCGTGTTTCACAATTCATCTTTTACTTACTGCTATAATTAAACAGTAAGTTCGTATAAGCTGAGTAGCCGGCCCTAATGTTAGAGTTAATATGCCGCCCAAAGAACATCGACATAACTAGAGTTTTATTATGGAAACTGACGTGGTTTTGACACATTATTGTTTTACTTATGCGGAATTACTCACGTTTAATTTTATCGGAGACTCCGGCTATAGTTTCGGCCACGTCCGGTGGCCTTTACCATGGACACAAAACTGAATAAAACGCGCGCGCGGACTCGTCTTGCTTTGTCTTGATTCCGATAAAATTAAACGTGAGTAATCCCGCATAAGTAAAACTAAAACTTGACAGTTGTTGTTATATAAGTAAAAAATAACCGGTACCTAGAATTGAAAGACTTGACTAAATATATATAATTGATCTAATATCTATCAACTATTCAATAAGATGTATGATTCTGGAAAACATACGGAAAAAACTGACATAGGTACCTACTAATAAAGATTCCGTCGCATAATTTGGTACAGGGAAAGAACCTAGCAATTCTAAATATCTCACGAGCAGCGTACGTATTACCTACTAAAATTATTATTAGCGTCTACTTAATATACCTTGTACGTATATTAATATGAGGGTAGTACCTATTTAAAATAACAAAATACGTAGGAATCAATAACTTAGCGAGTATTTATGTATAATGTATTTTTATCAGCGTTTACTACATTTTATTAACCAGGCAAATGACCTGCAGCGGTTCAGCTCATTGAGGTATCAACTTACATTTCATTAGGGAGTTAGTGCAGACAAGTTAAGGAAAATAGTGGGTAAAACCACCGACGTAGAATTGACTTTACTAATGTTTTACGTTCTAGAACAGTTCTTAGTAAATATAAGTAGGTAGGTAAGTGCCTACTTAGACGAAATATGCTTAGGTACAATAAATAAAAATATATAGATACATTTGATATCAAAAGGGATAAGATATCACCTAATGTTAAGAGGATATTTTTCAACTTTATTTTTATGTAAAAGTAATTAGACGAACGAGACGCTATCTTGATGGTAAGAGATAACGCTTGTCCATGACCATTGCAGCGATACACAGAACTTTGAGTAGCAAAATAAAGTCTAGGGAATCGCTGCTTTGGCGCTCATTACTTTGAGACGCAATTTCGCTATCTGCAGTACCCTTCAAACCGGAAAACATTAATGTTTACACACTACTGCTTGGCAGCAGAATATCTGGTACTGCGGTGGTAGGTACCTACCTACACGACCTCCTGCTAAGTGAACACCAAGTGAAGAACCTAACGTTAAGAGGATATTTTGAAACTTATTTTTTTATGTGAAAGTTATAAAACGAACGAGAAACTCTCCTGATGGTAAGAGATAACGCGACCATTGCAGTGATACACGGAATGTTGAAAAGCAAAAGAAAATCCAGGGCAACACTGCTTTGGCGCTCATTACATTTAGGTTGTCTGGAAGAGATCGCTCTTAGCGATAAGGCCGCCAATTGTTCAACTAGTGTTAGGTTTATACTGCAAAATTATTTGTAGTTTTGGTGTGAACAATAAAGAGTTATATTATGTTTATTATTATTACATTGAAACTTTTAAAGGTTAGTCTCAACGGCCCCGTAATTTCACTAGCTGCAGTACCTAGGTACCCTTCACAGCGAAACACAGCAATATTGACACGCTACAGCTTGGCTTGAAAATATCTGGTACTGCGGGACCATGTATAACAGGATATAGCATTACTTATTAGAATAGAATACAACTTTAGTATATACTAAAAATTAAAACATCCAAAACTAAAAAAAAACAGATACAAGAAAATAACAAAACAAAAACAACATAGAATAATAAATATATTGCGTTCAACGGTAGCCTTATCGCCTAGAGCGATTATGGGGCATTTTAAAAATTTACACTTATACATGAAGTTATTCGTAAAATTACAGTAAGTTGACGAACATTTATTACCAAGATTGTACCTAAGTAGAAATACTTAGTATCAAAGTATTTTGTAAAGAAAAATGTGGAAAATAAAGTGTAATTTTATTGATAGAATAAAAAACCGGCTAAGTGCGAGTCGGACTCGCGCACGAAGGGTTCCGTACCATTATCTATGAAAAAGACAAAAAAAATCGCGTGTGTTGTATGGGAGCCCCCCTTAAATATTTATTTTATTTTTAGTATTTGTTGTTATAGCGGCAACAGAAATACATAATTTGTGAAAATTTCAACTGTCTAGCTATCGCGGTTTTTTACAGCCTGGTGACAGACAGACGGACAGACAGACAGCGAAGTTTTAGTAATAGGGTCCCGCTTTTACCCTTTGGGTACGGACCCTAAAAATGTGTTGGCCTTTCCTTGGCCTAACGTAAAGAACACATTTTTTTTAAATTTCATCTCTTCAGGATTTCTGACTTATGCTATAATTAAAAAATGATCATAATTATGAATGCATGACCCTCTTTTAGTTTAGTACACCCTAAGCTTATAACCCTCCACGTATATAGGTACCAGTAAGTACCACAGTCACGAATGCTTCAATATTATAAAAAATATACTACATAGCTTATACGATTATACAATAATAGCATTTTCTCCACAACAGTCAACCTTTGATAACCTGTTGATTACTATATAGCTATTAGTTAGTAATACGCCAAACGAATGAGACATCTGCTTACACAGTTTCTGAAAAAGCTAATAAGCGGCACACATAATTCTGTTGACCTCACCCAACGCAAATATTACTGACTTTTTGATGTTGACTCATTTAGTTTGAATTAAAAAAAAAAAAGTCTGCTTACAAGTCAACTTCAAATTGACATGTAAGTAAATTAAATTTTCAGACCAATTTACTTCGAATCAGTCAAAGTGAGTTTTGTTCGACAGACAAGTTTCACTACCAATATTATATTTATATTTTGGAAGTTAAAAAAATAGAGTAAAAATAGAGAGAGAGAGTACTTACAAATCAATTGATTTGAATCAGCTAATTGAGCTTTAAATAAAAATATTATCTATCTAATAATACACAAAATATCTAATAATACAAATTTAATATTGATAGTCAAACTTGTCGGAAGTTTGACTACCTATCAATATTGAATTGTATTTTGGAAACTTGAATCGACTTACAAATCAATTGTACGATTCAAACAAGTTTGATTCAAACAAAAATATAGTCCATTAACAAGTTCAATTACAAATTCGTATGTGTATTTTAAAAATTAAAATTTTTGTCTTAAAATTTTAACTGGTTTAAGACTATATTTGGATCAAACCAGCTTGATTCGAATAAAAATGTAATTAACTGACCTGTTCGATCACCAATATTGTACTTATATTTTAGAAATTTAAACACTTAGAGTCTACTTACAATTCAACTGTTTTGTAGTTTTATTTGAATCAAACCATTTAGATTCAAACCAAGATTAGTCTACCGATAAGTTCGATTACCAATATTGTATTTATATTTTGTAATTATACAATTAGAGTCTAAATAAAAATCAATTGATTTGAATCATACCAGTTTGATTCAAATAAAAATGAAGTCAATCGTCAAGTTCGACTAACAATTTCGTATTTTTAATTTGAAAGTTAAAAATTTCGACTTACCAATCAACTGGTTTTTAACATAAATTCAAACAGACCAGTTTAATTCAAATAAAAATATGACATTGAAATTAAACTGTCCGCTTAACTTTGAAGCCTGTATTTAACACAAATATGCGTTAAAACCCAGTTGATCGATGAATTAAGCAACTAGTGACATGATTCACAGTTTACTTAATAATTGCTAGAAAAAAAAATTAAACAAAATAATAAAATCGGCCATTAGATGTTCAATAGGATGACGACATTAACTCAGTAGCATCATTAAGTTAACTGTTGAGGTCAGGCCAGATATCGATGCACGATCATATAAATTATCCCGCTCAGTAACAGTAGGTATACAAATGCATTCAATGGAAGAAGTCAATAAATCTATTTTTCGAATATTAAGGCAACTGAGAACATTGTAATTAGAATAACTAACAAATGAACAATTCCAAATACCTACCTATAAAGAATAAAACAAAACAAACTCACCAACAAAAACCACACAACACATTCTCAGAGTCATCTCGACTACAAATAAGGAAAACCCACAAATAATAAAAAGGTAAGTTCAAGGCAAGCAGATATCCGGACTACGCTGTGTAACTAGTTATATTGATAGCATTTGGCCTGGCACTATTGCAGTAGAGTCGCTAATCTACACTATAAATATATTTATTTTTATCATGACATATACGTGCGCTCGTTACGGAGTTCCGACCGCGACTGAGGAGTCATATCTGTATGCTGACCATAACATTAAAAAGGCAGGTTCGCGTACGACCGGTTTGTGATAATGACCGCGGGATGTGAGTTTTGTTCGTCATCCGCGAAATGGTATTTTTGTCCCCACGTCTTTGTAACCTCAAGAACCGCAAGACCTCCCCTTTGAAAGAATTGCGTAAATCCAAATACTACGAACAATTACCTTTAGAGCTTGAGATAGATTCATTGAACTAAGTTTGACATATCGAGTATATGTAAGAATTCTTAATAGTAGGTAAAAATTATAATCTCGGCATAGTATAAAATAAAGTCGTTTCCCGCCTTCTGTAAGCTCAGATCTTTTAAGCTACACAACGGATTTTAATGCGGTTTCCATCAATAGGCAGAGTGATTCAAGAGAAAGGTTTACATGTATAAAACATGCATAAGCACCACATTAGTATCTACATTGCACCCGTGCGAAGCCGGTGCGGGTCGCTAGTACCTTATAAAATATTGTACTAAAAAAAAACAATATATTGCCATACACCTCTGTCAAAGCAACCCGTATTCCTGATTACAAATTACTTCGATACATTAACCTCGTTACCAAGACTTATCAAAATAAATCTATTGAATCTTCTTTAAAATATCCTCCACGTCATCATACGATATTTAGTGAGTAACTAAGTAATTCTTTGTTTCCTTTTAGCATCGCAAACATTTCTATGCTTAACATCACAGCACTTTATACTACTAGTTTATACACGGAAGCATTAACGTCACCGAACCGCTGAGCAATGCTTGTCTTGAGACGTAAAAGCTTTCTTGATGGTTAGAGATAACACCTACCTCTAAGTTTACTTGGTGGTAGATCTCCTTAGCAGGTGGATATCTAGGTAGGTACCATCGTAGTATCAGATATTCTACCGCCAAGCAGTAGTGTACGGCCAAGCGTGGCGAGTATTGACAAAACCCTCCCAGGAGGAGGCCTATGTCCAGCAGTGGACGTCTTAAATGGCTGATGATGAAATCCACATCACTGTTGTAACTGAAACGACTGTTAAGCGGAAATAAACTAAACATATACCTTGAACACTCCTTCCTAGAGTATTTCACGTACTCATATCTAGTGTGGTGATTGTATTCACGATTTAACAGGTAAGTTTATTTACAACAACAATAACATTCTAACAGTCATCAATATGTTATTTATTACCTGTACACCTGTTTACATCGACGTTATATATGGAGATGAAATAGCGTTAGAAGCATCGTCACTTAGATGATTAAATTTCCTCCTACCAGCATCTACCCGACCCGACCCAGCTCCTTGAAGTACCAGAGGATCTGGGCTGCTGGCATAGCTCCACTGGGCGAGATGGAAGTGTTGATGTTAATGAAAGACAGTACTTTGCGGTGACATGGATGAAAATGAAGCTGACTCATGCAATCTAGTACCAACCTTAGTTATTACTGTGGCTTTTCAGTGCTACAAAACATGCTCTTCAGTAAATAGTAAGTGTACAACTTTGTTCTTCCGTTTTAGTGCTAACGAACCTGCGGTATATGATACACGTAAACATTGTTAAACATTTCACACAGCGCTTGTGCTATAGGAACTTATTACCATCTTTTTTTTAAATTCCCATTTAATTATGGGACTTCTGCGACAGCCACAAGGCGGTCCCATCGTTTTTTTAATTTAAAAAAAACCAAGTAGTGGGTTCTAAATATAAAGAGTGGGGCATCTAAAAAAAATTACAAAAGTCATGTTTAAAATTAATTAGGAAAACAAATTGGTTGAAAAGTTTTTTCCTTTAATTATAACTAGTTTAAACGCAGTCAAGGTTATAAATTTTTTAAACTGGGTGTTCTGTATATATTATACGTATGTATTTACAAAACAAAAAGTATTTAAGTATTCTATCAGCTATCTCACTTCCATAGTACAAGCTTTGCTTAGTTTGGGGCCAGTTCTATTCCAGGCTAGGTGTGCTTTACCATCTTCGACCACACCGTCACTTAACATCAGATGAGCTGTGGTAAAACACCTAGCCAGTCAGCCATAAAAAAGATGGCGCTGTGTGTAATGTTGTACGAAACAAAAACTCACCTTATCTACAATGTTTTTTTTTTACAACCAAAATAAAATAATGTATACTTAACACTATCATACACACATTCATTCCCTTGCATACACATTAAATAATCAAGTTGGGTCACTTGAGGCGACTGGCTGGCTGGCTGCATCAGAACAGGGCTCGGACAGCAGCCTGTTGTAGCTACCAACGATTAGGGAGCGTTCAAGTATTACGTAATGCAATTTTTGGAGATTTTTGACCCCCTCCCCCCTAGTCAATCGTTACGTAACCAAAAAATGCGTGAGAGAATAACTCTACGCGACCATTCTCAAGGGTTAAAAAAAAACAATGTTACGTAAAGCGTAGTTCAAAGTTGTTCTCCCCCCAAATTCGTTACGTAATACTTGAACGCTCCATTACCTACTTACAATACCAACATTGTTAAACTCATTTGAAGCATGCATCTCCATTCGCCGTTGTAGGATCTGCAACTACCTACATTAGGACGATATAATATTTAACACCATTAAATATTTGGCAGACAGTTCTCAATAATGGTATACCGTGCACACAATAACTTGATTTGGCCAAACAGACGTACTATTTCGTTTTCCTTATTATTCTTGTAATGGAAAATCAAAAGTACCTAATTAGTTTAAAATCCAAGAACTTGTTTTGTACGATCGGTGTGACTCTAATCTATGACGATATCGGTGTATGGAATTGAGGACACTTACTTAGAAAAATAAATCTAGTAGAAAACTTCTTTCATGTTCTAAATAGATATCGATTTTAAAAAATCGGTGTAAAAAAATGAAACTGAACAAAACGATGATATCAAATATTTGAGCGATGATAGCTCAGTGGTTAGCGCGGTCGGTTCGCATGCCGAAGGACGTAGGTTCAAACCCCAACAATGAGCTTGAGCTGCCGGTGAAGGTAAAGCACTTTTTTATTTTCACGTTTTACAAAGTCAATAACGGAATTTAGGTAAAAATACTAAATAGGATTTATATTATGTTAGGCCAAAACGACTCTAACAGGAGCTTGCTTAGCGGTTATATTACATGACTTTACCTACTTAAAAACATTTCCTAAAGTTAAGCAGTGTTTAAGTGCCCGGTTATAGGTACATTGTGAATTTGGAGATTCTCAAGTACATTTTTTTTTATGGTTGACAATCTACATAAAATATGTGACCACAGCTCTCCTGATGATAAGTGACAGTGTGAAAATAGTAAAGTTACATATTGTTTAAACCATTGTATACATTCGTGGCAGAACACTTAATCAGGCAAGGGAACTCGCTCAATGCATTACGATAAACAAACTGCTCTGTATTAATTGTAATTGAATCTGAAATTAAATTAAATACATATTTTTTTATTCAAAATAAATGTAATTCCCCATTTTCCTGTTCACGAACAAAATAACAATAACAACTTTTATAATAACAACACATATATTACAGTGTCGACTAATTAGCACTACCTTAGCTATAAGGTGCTTTGTTAAATTTAACCCTTGGCTAGGATCTAAATTATAATAATTGTGATTAACAATATTCAAAACCATAAAGAACACATTCAAATTAGTAATCCAAATATAAGGGGAAGCCTGAAACCCTAAAAGTTCAAGCTCTGTTAAATAGAAATGCTCAACATGATCTAAATCAAGGCTGGCCAATAAATTTCCTAGGTGGGCAATTTTTTTTGGCAATAAATGCTCCTTCATAATGTGAGATATTTTTTTTAATGTAAAAGTAATAAGACTCTCCTGATGATAAGAGATAACGCATGTCCGTGACCATTGCAGCGATGCACAAAACTTTAGCAACAAAACAAAGCCCTGTTGTAACGCTTGCTACAGTCCCCTTCAAACCGGAACACAGTAATGTTTACAAATTACAGCTTGGCCAAAATATCTGGACTGCGGTGGCACCTACCTAGACGACCTTCTGCTAAGTAAATCGTGATGAATAACAAATGTATCACGATCACGATGATTATAACAAAATCACGATCTTAATAAATTATTATTTATTGATATTACAGGTACATTGCTATGGCCAATTAATAAATATGTACAAAGGGAGCTAGAGATCACTGTAAAAAACTTCATAATGATTTAAATACCTAATACGACACCAATAGCACCAACAATATTTAAATAAGTTTCATATACAATTTCGAAGGTTTTAAATTAGTTTGGTTTTTTGTGAATTTTTAGTTTCGACAATAAAAAGCTCAGCTATTCATATGCACTGAACAGTGAATATACAAAGCACTAAAAAAACTGACAGAAAAATTAGTTCCTTATACATTTGTTTTTAATGTAAAAGTAATGAGACGAACGAGACGCTCTCCGGATGGTAAGAGATAACGTATGTCTATAACCATTGCAGCGATACACAGAACTTTGAGTACCAAAACAAAACTATTTGACTCTTATTAGTTTGAGACATTCGATTCTTAGTCTCAACAGGCCTGTAATTTTGCTGCCTACTGTAAGTACCGTTCAAACCGGAACATAGTAATGTTTAAACACTACTGTTTAGTCACAGAATATGTGTTACTGCGGTGGTACCTACCTAGACGACCTCCTGGTAAGGAGATCTACCACCAAGTATTAAATACTTTACATAATGACTCAATATGGAATCCAAATGACTGGATAATAATTTGTTACTTATTCAGTGTCCTTTAGGCTACTTGAACGACCACGCGAACAAAGTCGCTGGCGACGGCTAGTGTGTACTTATACGTTTCTTATGGACTCCAAAACGGCGTGACCGCTTTCGATAAAATATTTTAGGCAATTCAAATTTGTTTTATTTCTACCATAATAAGTCAAAGATCAATGACCAGCGGGTGATCTTGTAAATTTGATCAACAATCTTTTTTATTCGTTTTTACTAAAGTGCACCCGTGCGAACCGGATCGGGCGACTAGTAATAAATATACCTAGATAAATATCAAATGATGTTCATTGGTGGAGTACGAATAACTGGAGAACTTTTTTTTTAAGGCCGTGATACTTTGTGTTAGTTTTATATTTATGCGAAGTAAAAGACCGAGCGCTACCGCACAGCGTACGAAGTACCAACATTTAACTAATGATAAATGAAAAAAGTATTTAGTAAGACAAACTAGATGATCTCCTATTACTATAACTATCCATAATAATTATTATTATTATTATTATTATTAAACCTATTTATTTCCAACAACCTTAAATAACAAAATTACTTAGAATATACATAATATTTAATATTAATTTGTGTTTTTTGATGCTGGAACCCCAGACTGGGTATAGGTCTCCTCCAATTTATTCCAACTCTCTCTGTCCCTTGCTTTTATTTGCCATTCTTTTCCTGCCGTGGCGATTATTTCGTTAATCCATCTACTTTTTGGACGTCCTCTGCTCCTTTTACCAATTGGTCCTCTCCATATAGTTGATTCTATTGTCCATCTTTTGTCTTTGTATCTTGCTAGGTGCCCTGCCCATCGCCACTTTAGTGTTAAAGCGTATTGCAGAGCATCTATGAGCTTTGTTTTACTTCTTATGTATTCGTTTCTTATTCTGTTTATTCTCCTTATTTTCAATAGACTTCTTTCCATCGCTCTCTGGCACGTCGCGAGCTTAGTTTTTATTTTGGTGTTGTATGTCCAAGTTTGACAACCGTATGTGAGCGTCGGTAAAATGCAGGTGTCCATTACAGTCTTTTTGAGGTGAAGAGGAAAGGCGCCTTTTAGAATTTCTTTTAGGGACCAAAACTTTTTCCAACTCATGTTCACTCTATGTTCCGTCTCTTCTTCATCATTATTGTCTCCAAATGTTATTTGTTTCCCTAGGTATGTGTATTTGTTTACGTACTCCAGCGGCTTACCATGTAGGCTTATTGTGTTAGTGTTGCTGTTTGTCATTACTTTCGTCTTGCCTTCGTTCAATTTGAGACCCACTTTTTCACTTTCTTCACTTAGTGAGCATATCACTTTTTCTAGTTTCTTGCTTGTTTCAGCGAAGAGGACGATGTCGTCAGCGAATCTCAGGTGTGTAAGTTGTCTCCCATTTACTGTGATTCCATCTGACTGCCAGTTTAGATGGTCGAAGATAAGTTGCAGTACTGCTATAAAAAGTTTGGGGGACAGAGGATCGCCCTGTCTCACTCCTCGGCCGATTGGTATTTTCGGGCCGCGTTTTTCCATTTTGACTCTGCTGGAACTGCCATCGTATATGTTTTTTAGTGTAGTAATGTATTTTCCATGAATGTGGCATTTTTCGAGGGCTTCCCATATGGAGTTGTGTGAAATTGTGTCGAACGCTTTAGCGTAGTCTATGAAGGCTATGTAAAGTGGTCTATTGAACTCTTTATATTTTTCTATGACTTGTTGTATAACGTGTATGTGATCTATTGTAGAAAAGCTGGAGCGAAAACCTGCTTGTTCGATCGGCTGGCGTTCGTCGATTTTTGGACTCAGTCTGCTTTGTATAATTGACGTAAATAGTTTATACACACTAGGAAGAAGGCTAATAGGTCTGTAGTTGCCTATATCTTTTGGGTCTCCTTTTTTGTAGAGTAGAATAATGTCGGAACTCTTCCACTGCTCTGGCACTTGTCCTGTGTCTAAAACTTTATTGAATAAGTAGGTAAGTGGGCGAGCTAACAGAGGAGAACCAAGCCTCAGAGCCTCATTTTGTATACCATCTGGTCCGGGACTTTTGTCATTTTTAATCTTCTTAATGTGTTTCGTGACTTCCATAATGTTTACAGGTGGTATATCGCCATCGTTTGAGACGATTTCGCAGTTTTCATGAGGTGTAGTAGAGTAGGGATAAGTCGAGTTTGAAGCGGTGTTGTTTTTCTTTTCATAGAGTAGTTTGTAGAATTCTGTAGCACAATTTATGATATCCTCTCTGGTCTTGGTATCTTTAGTTTTTGTTTTTATGTTCTGGATCCAATTTTTGTGCGTTGTTAGCTGTTTGTATGCTCTTTTGGTACTTCTATATATCTGTAGGTTGCTTTCTATTATTTTATTTCTATAATGTTGGTAGTCTTTTCTGATGGCTTTGCTTGTTGTTTTATATAATGTACTTAGTTCCTTTTTCATTCCCTTAGTTTTATGATTTATTTTTATGAGTTCTGTTCGTCTTGTTAGCAAATCCCGTGTGTTTTTACTAAGAATTTTGTCGACACGATTTGCTTTTACGTCGTTTCTCTTTGATGCCATACTCTTGTTAATAATACTATCCACTATGCAGTAATTATACTATCCATAATTACTGCAGCCAAAACTTTGAGTAATAAAACAATGTCCGAGGCATCGCTGCATTGGCGCTCATTACTTTGAAAATGTGTATGATTAAAAGTTATCATGTCGCTATAGAACTGCTTATAGAAGGTGATAAAACAATGCTGTCCAATACTAAAAGAGATTGCTACTATCGATTTAGTGTAACAAACAGAAGAATAATCCTATTTAAATTCATTCAAATCTACACCTCTAAAAGTACAATGGAATAACACTAATTCGCATAATAACTAACAATTTTGACTTCTGTTCTGTTTTACCAAGTGTAGAAGTTTGAAACCGAAATTTCCATATAGATGAAACTAGAATACCTATTAATATTAATACTAGAATAGCTTCTGCAGCGGTATCATCTCAGTCTAACAGCTGACGAAGATTTTCAATACACAACAACCTAAGTTTCATACACCGGTATATTTTTCATATAATATTAAGCTGTTTTTCTATAACCTTAAACATGCCAAGTTTTGTGCCTACGATTTGCGGACAGTATTGGTTTTCTGTTATCATTTGAACAAAACTGCTGCAGAATCGCATCGAATGCTTATCAAATCTTACGGTGAACATTCTCTTGGTAAAACAGTGTTTCGAGTAGGTCAAAAAATTCAAAAGTGGTGATTATGACGTGAGAAACGAACCGGTCTTTATGGAAGTCAATGGGGGAGGACTATGTCCAGCAGTGGACGTTCTACGGCTGAAATGATGATGATGATGATGATGACGCAGAAAGCCGTTTTCATTCGTTTGAAAGCTATGGAAAAGATTCAGAAAATGGGTTCCGCATGAACTGAATGAAAGGTAGCAAGAAAAAATTCCGGTTTCGTACTTCTATACCTGTGTATATTACAAACTAGAGTATGTAGCACTAGAAAGTTGATTTAGTAAATCAATAAACTAACGAGCGATTTTTTTTTCTAAATAACTTTTTCTGCGTTCGGCGTAAAAAAAATTAACATCACTTACTTGGCCTTTTAAAAGTTTCGCTTATCTTATATATGTCGGCGCGAGACCGACAAACATCAATTATTTAATTGTTAAATTAATGTTTGAATGATTTGTTATGATTTGTAAAACTTAAAATCAAACTACCCGCAGATAATGTTATGTGTTGACAAAACATTGTGCAGGCGTTGGTTTTGGTATAAATAGGGCCGTCCAACGACTGCCTTGCCATGAAGTCAACTGACTTGCAAGTCAGTTGACTTCGAGCCGCCGGAACGGTCGGATCTCTTGAATATTGTGAAAGTGAATAAATTACTGCAAGGAAACAAGTTAGTTTTCTACTTCGCCGAGCAAGAGTTATCACCCTGATGATAGTGACGTCAGCAATGCTGACGTCACGCTTTTTAAAAACAATGATGCCATCGGTCCTCCGTCATATATCTATTATTATTTTATTACGTTTTTATTATCAAAGTCTTATTATAGATTGGACGTGTTTATTTCTCATGTGCGGGAAAAATTTGGAATGAAATTTTCTGGCGGCGTGCTGGTTAGTAAGACTGTTAGCACCCAGAAGTGAAGGCAGATCTGCAACAACGACCTTTTGTTAGAGGCAACACTGTTAGGCTCGAATAATCGAGGAAATGTCGATGAACAGTGTACGCGTGACATGGAACACTAAACTCTCCCCAGGTCACTAAAGGTTTAATATTTTACGCTTGATACTAATTAAATAAAGCGATGATGAACATTGTCACTTTTAACATATTTCGGACTGCGTTCACTTCACTCCAAACTTCGGAAAGTTTGTACTATGAGAACCTTATACAGGGTTGTTAAGGTTGGGACATACTCGACCGAAAGAGGTTCATTGTATTTAGCATTATGAACAACTTTTAATATAGGCACAACACTGAAATCACGACAAAAACTGTTGTTCTATACATTTCAGTCAAGTTGGTTTAAGCCCGAGCTTATAACTCTGAATAAGCACTCCAAAATGAACATTCAAAACGTTATATGCGGTGTAGAATGCGTTCCGAATTATGCCAGCAGAGCCAAAGTCACCAACAGCGCTAATTAAAAGTGCGTTCCGAAATATGCCAGCAGAGCCAAAGTCACCAACAGCGCTAATTAAAACCACTTGTGTAGCCGAATGCTCAGTCAATTTTACTTACCATATACATGATGATAAATATCCTAAGCACGGGGTGTCGTCGTATCACGGCCGCCATCCGATGTGATATTACATTTAATATCGAATCGGAATATGTCCGTCTCGTTCTGGCATCGGCGGCCTGAACATTCACTAAACTGTGGTTTGACGCTGGACGGTTTAATAGTTCCGCTTTTAATTTAGACTGAAAAAATAAAAATAAAATACAAAAAATGTTTAAAGAACTTTACCCAACAGTTTACTAACAGGTAAAACATAAATTCTAAATATCGACTTATATCACACTAATATGCCCAAACTAAGAATAAATATCAGATACACAAAATGGCTTTTTCTTCCGATATTTAAATCAATGAGACATCACTTCTAAACTTTTAAATACCTTTTAGATCTTGTCGGAAACCGAAGGAAGACATCAAGATCAAGAGGGATATTTTTAAGATAACAAAAAGCATAAACCTCAAAAAGCATTTAACCACTCGCATAACCCGCTTCTTTTCCGATACCTATTTAACAAACGTGGTGCATTCCGCCGATCAGATCTGCATTTTCTTGCTACCGATAAGCGATTGTCATCCAAGTCGCCATATTTGCTTGACTATCCAATACATTTCGTTAAGAGCTCAAAGTGAAGTTAAAAATTGACGCGGTTTTGACACATTTTTATTTTACTTATGCGGGTGGGCCTTTGGCATAAAACTTTTGAATATCAGCAAAGCATAAAGTCCAGTGCATAACTGCGTTGGTGCTCATTACCCTTGTAATTTCCCTAGCTACAAATCTAATCACAGCTAAGTTTACACATGGATTCTTAGCGGCAGAATAACTAATACTGCGATGCTATCTACGCAAGTGAGCTCTTAAAAAGGGATCTATCACTAACAAAATACTTAATCAGACTGCTGTCTTTTCACTCGTATGTCTTCCACGGGAAATCCATCGAAACTCTAAAGGTATTCCAACATAAAGGTATAGAAACAGTCGAATAAAAATAAATTTCAACTAAAGATTCAATAAATCTTGAGCTCATATATAAATTTCATATTTACCCCAAAAATATGTCCATTTTATCATTCTTTTTATTCGACTGTTACTGTACGTAATTTTTGTTGTCTATAACTTTTTTTTCGAGAGGCACTGTCCGTGGAATATCACGTATATGATTCTACAGGCTCCCATCGGAGAGACACAGAGTTACTAGCCTGTCAAAGAAAAAAACAGCTTACAAAAATAAAAATGCTGGAAGAAACGAAATTCATCCATTTCTATTTAATTACTCTATGAACTGTAAATTAATGGTTAAAGCGATGTCCCAACTCAGTCGTGATAGTATTTTTCGTCTAAAAAAATATCTCATCTGGCAATTGAACCGAAAACTAAAGGAATTTCTGGACAAAAGTCCTAAAATTATCTTCTTTGGAGCAGATTGTATAAGAGGATTTCGAGACAAAAAGTCCAAAAATCCTCTTCACAGGAGATTGTCTAAGGGGGTTTCTGGATAAGCCAAATTGCATAATGCTTTCTTGTTTTACATTAGCAAAATAAGAAAAAAGCTCCTTCCGGCAATGCTTTCGAGAAGCAACATTAAGTTACTAAAAAGACGTGTTCACAGAATCTTAAACAACGTCTCAATTACGGAAACGTGAGTTGAGATTTGTTTTTGGTGTTTCAAATACAGATATGTATAGACAACGGTAAATGGTTACCAATGGACAAGCTAATCTTATTGTTGTTATCTGGCAAAAAGACTGCACATAAATATCTGAAATAAGATTTTATTACAAGATCAAATAGTATAAGATAAGTCTAATTATTGTATTCATACCTCTAACTTATCCATCTGTATTTTTAGCATATTATTTTCTGACAACAGCTTATCAACCCTGGCTTGCTTCTGGACTAATGTCTCAGTTAGATAATGTATTTTTTCCTTCTCCATATTGTCTTGTGTGACGTCGTAATCGGCCACGTTTAGGGCGCTTGTATCTGAAGATTTGAAAGAGGAACTGGCTTCTCTGACGTGGGTTAACTCAGCCTCTTTGTCTCGCAATGCCGTGCGTAGGCTAGCTATCGTTTGTCCGGTCTCCGTTTGCATGTTTTTTAGTTCCTAAAAAAAATATCGTGATAATTCATTTTTAGGGTTCCAACCGTACCTAAAAAACAGAACCCTTATAGGATCACTTTGTTGTCCGTCTGTCTGTCTATCAATACCCTTTTTATCAGGAACGCGTGGAGGTATCAAGATGAAATTCAAATCAAATACTAAGGTCTACTGTCCCTTGGAGCTGTGAAACAATCAAACTTCTAAGCCAACGCAATCAAAAGATACAGCCGTTTATGCTGCAAATTTACGACACTCAAACTACAACCTACAGGAACCAAAACCTACAAGGTACTTTCCCTGAACTCAGAATCTTGAAATCTGGTAAGAAGCAACGTCTTATAGCACAGATAAAAGAAAAATTGCGAAAAGCATAAATTACCATTGTAAAAATACCATAACTTTTATTTATATACCTACAGGTTTGTACGGAGCCCTCGGTGCGCGAGTCCAAGTCGCACTTGGCCAGTTTTTTAATAGTTTTTATTGGAACTGCTGTTTTTATTTCACGATACAAAAATTTTTCATACTGATAATTACAATAAACCCATTTTATATGTACCTACATATCTTAGTTTAAACAAAATTCATTAGGTAAAAACGACATTAGATTCATCAAAAATATCACTTTATCCAGAAGTTTCAATGTTTTGGAACAACAACCATGAAATGATATTGCTTTTTAAACTTCCTGGGTGTCAAGTACGATATAGGTATTTTTAATAGGCAGGGTGGAAATAGATCATACAGATCTGAAGTGCACTCTTCAAAGTTAGGAAAACGATAGGCAAGAAAGAAAGAAACTTTGCGTCAATTATTCAAATCATTGTAAGCCTATTCCGAATTCTATCTCAATTCCGAATTATTCCATCCAAGATTACTCTGGGCTTCGTATATGGTGCGTAACATGGTTTGTGCTTTAACATAGTAATTTAACTTCATACCTAGATGTGTTATCTGTCAAAAAAATATAATTTTATAACCATAAAAAAAATGAACATTAACAATTTTGTATTCATTGGATAGAATGTTATTATACTACTAACGCCATCTGTTAGAAAACCAAAGAGTTTACATCGCTGCAACAAAACTAAACTCAATACTCAAATATATCGTAGTTAATGCACTCAATCCCAGATGTCATTAAAAAAAAAAAAACTTAAAAATAATTACCCGTTAGAAAAACTACGCGAGCCCTCACAAAGCTCAGCTTTTAGCTAGTTTAATTTACTCTTTACGTTTCCATTGCCCGGTTGACTAATGGGTAGGTGTGCCCACAAGTGTAGGCTCTATTTCTCTAAGTATAACTCAATTTCTCTTGTATAATACACCAATTCAAGCTAAATTTCACTAAATACAGATTGATCTCGCAAGGCTTTTCTAGGTACTGACCTTGCTGATCGCAAAGAGCTGCGATTCTGCTCTATTCCGAGCACCGCGCTCCTCTTTCAAGGCATCTCTTAAGGCAGCCACAACTCTTTCGGCCGCTGTATGCCGACTTTCTACTTGAGACAAACACAGTCTCATGCCATCGCATTCGCTCCTTACTGTACATATCGCCTCAGACAGCTCGTCTCTTTCCATCCTGAAACATTCACGCCACTTCACTCAATTTTTAGACGGAGGTAAATTCCTAACACGATCTGTATTTTTTCCGTATATTTACGCCGTTTACTCTGATATAGATAGCGAAACTGGAGAAACCACAATTGCCACTAAATTACGTGAAGCAGCTTCATCTCCTAATCATCAACTTTCTCGATACTTACTTCAAACTATCCAACTGTTCCACTAGAACCTTGGCTTCTTCGCTAAAATTGATTCCATCCTGCATAGCTTTGATCTCACTGTCTTTAGCAAACAGCATGCTTTTAACCCTCAATTTGTACGTCTCCCAATCACTCTCAAGCCTCTGGGATTCAGCTTTCGATTTTTCCAATTCACTTTGTAACTCGCTTATAGTTGACTGAGCATGTCGCAGGTCTGTTTCCACTTTATGTTGTGTTGCGTTAGAATCCTCTAGCTTTTTCTTGAGATCGTTTATTCTGAAACGTTAAAAGTTATGTAATGGATAAATATTGAGCAACATGGATGAATAACCAGAGTTTATCGCACGCCCTAGATGCGATGCAAGAATAGCCCCAAATTCTACCCATGATAGCGAAAGTAAGGAACACTTTCATCCCTTTCCCTCCTCATTCCTAAAAATGCTCAATGCTATCTAATAATACCTTTAAACGAGCAATTCTTGTATATAATAATCTGAATCTCGGAAACGGCTCCAACGATTTTCATGAAATTTAGTATGCAGGGGGTTTCGGGGGCGATAAATCGATCTAGGTAGGTTTCATTTTAAGAAAACGTCGTTTTATCCGTGTTTTCAGCCGAGCAAAGCTCGGTCATCCAGGTACTAGATATAAAAATCAGTAAATAACAATTGTTATGATTTTACGGATGCATGCAACATTACTCGTGGAAACACATGTAGTAGTCTCAAATGCTCAGCTGTACGTGGCCCCTCTATAATATATCATTTCTACAAAAGCATTTCGTATATATCATACCTGTCTTCCAAATAATTATTAGCTTCCTTTAGCGCAGAGTTTTCAGTGAGCATGCCTTGTTTCTCTCCTCTATAATTTTTCTCCAGTACTGCAATTTCTTGTATTTTTTCTTTTAACATTTTTAGCTGATAATCTAACGTCTCTTTTTCCTGAACGGACTTGTGGGCATGTAGCTCAGAATCTTGAAGCTTTACACGCGTTTGACCCAGTTCTAAAATATAACATTTACTTTGAGGAAAGTGGCAAGGCTAGCTTGATCATTTTGAAAAGGTCGTACGCAGAACGCTACATACGCAAAATGTCAAGGGCAAGTTTTCGCTAATTGACAAATAAGAATAATATACAGTAATTAAAACATAAATAAAGGAGGGAAGGCAGGCCTTGGAGTTCTGGAAACGCAAAATATCTTGCCGACGCATTGTACCTAATATTTTCCAAAATTAAATTTGTGATGATAATAAGAATCAATAAGAAATGTGAAAGAGACAGTTTAATGCGAATGTCAGACGAGTGTGAAAGAGAAAGTAGACTTAGTATTTTATATAGACTTTAAGCCGGATTTTTGAAGACGAAAGACGTATTTCTAGTGTATAATAAATAACTCAAAAAGATTTTGGCCGTTTCTCTCTATATTCCACGCAGACTATCATCGCTCTTATTGTTACACATTACGATTACCAAGAAACAACATTTAATTTTTATTTATATAGATTTTTATAGCTCTCTAAAACCACCGCCACTTCCAACACCAGGTAGACTCACAGAAGGTTCTTGCGTTTAATTTTTTTTTCTAGTGTAAACAATAAAGAGTTTTTATCTATCGATCTAAAATAAAATTACATGTATACCTTTATTACACTATACTATTCTGCGACATATTGTACTAAGTACCATACCTAATTCGATTTTTTTAAAGTAAATAGTAACTCTCTAAAATACAATTATACATATGTATCTAGTAATAATGCATATGGGAAAGCGCAATTTTGCAACACATTATTTACAAAACAAGACCACAAGGTATACTAAAGAATTCTAAATGGTTTCTAAATACAGTAGAATCCGGCTATAGCGACGGCCAAATAACCGCGGATAAAAAAACTAGTTTGTATATAAGTCACTAATGAATGCCTGAGAAAACCCTTAGCTTTATAAATGAACAAAATAAAAATATTATGACCCGCATCAGTCTTGCATCCGAGTGAGAGCGCGATGGGTACAAAAAAAGGCGTATCGTTATAACCGGATTGTTTTACTTTGCTCAACGCGTTTCAAGCTGAACACCCGCAATTTCACTAAACTTTCTTAGGTAACTTCCGCCTAGTGGTCTTAACCTAAGTTTTTTTAATTTTTCGGTATATCTACCGAATTGGAACCTATTAACCGAAATGGATTTTCTTTCTCAAGATATTATATGCAAAGTGATTGCTCGGAAATTTTAAAATTACATAATACATATCGCTTTTACATTCTAAACCCGGCAATCGATTTCGTTTTGTTTATTGTGTGGGGCCACTGTCACAGACCGCGTCGGTGTCTGAAAGGCTTTACAAAGATTTCCCGATTTCTCCAGCCAAAGTTTAGAGAAGTAGTTATTGCTTAAAGTAAAAGAAGAAAATAATAGTTTTTTTTTTAACAGATACTTGCTTTTGACTGCTATTTGAGTGATATAATTCCATTTGGGAAATACTATTGGTCGCATAAAACGACATTTTGATAAACTTTAACTCCATTTATTTCTCCATGTTCACTAATAAGCTTGTCATCACGTAGTTAAACGAATAGAAGATTACCAGCGCAAGCCCTAAATCAATTATTTTTTAATTATTTTTCCATATAGCAATTTGGTTATAAATCTACCGATTTTTTGTCATATCTATCGTATTTAGTATTTACACGAGATACATATATCGTATCTGGACGTTCAAGATATCTCGCATGTGATTTTTTGTTTAATTTACTTGTACTTTCCGATTAGAAATTAGTTTACTTATGGTGACACCCTGCATGACTACAAGTAATTCAAATTCAATGAAAATACAATTAACGATCATTTCATGAAATTGATCAATTAAAAAACGCTTAAGAAAATCTGTTTACTTCGAATTTTATTACTCTTAGGTAAATAAAATTCCTAGTTACTACTCAATCTAAGATTTTGGTATTTCATTGTACCAAAGTAATAGAAATAGATACCCACATACAAAAACTTTCAATTATTGTAGACTTATAACATTTTTTTTTATGTAAAAGTTATGAGATGGTAAGAGATAACGCCTGTATCATTGCAGCGATATACAGAAATTTGAGTAGCAAAACAAAGTCCAGGGCTTTGCTGCTTTGGAGCTCATTACTTTGAAACTTTGAATGGTTAGTCTCAACAGTCCTGTAATTTCGCTAGCTATAGTACCCTTCAAACCGGAACACAGTAATGTTTACACACTGCTTAGCGGCAGAATATCTGGTACTGTGGTGGTAACTCATACTAAGAAGACCTATCACTAACTAAACATACATACATAGTAGTACATGCCAGGTGAGGATAAAAAGAAGCACCACAACAGGAAACAGTTAGAACCAATTTTGTAGGCTTTAGTTGTCTTATCAAAAATTAAGCTGTATTTTTTTATTGCTATCTACGAGTATAAATATGTAGGACAATTTAGCGTCGTCTAGCTCCAAGCTAACCAAAAACTGTACTATGTCACACAAATGTTTATCCTGGGGGTAACCAATCCTTTACACCTCAACTGTTGAAGCAGAACTACTACCAAATTAGTATTTAGTTTAACCAGGGTAATATTAGACAAGGACTGCAAGATTTTTAGTAAATTTAGAACTGTCATCAAGTTTGTTGTTGGTATCTTAATTTAAACACATGAACACCATTCATTTGATATTTTTTGTTTTTATAATAGTTTAGCTAAATTATATACGACGTGGATACTTTGCATCGACATTAAATTAACACACGGGTAGGGTTAATGATCAGTAATCATATAAGCAATGTAAAAAAAATATATTCGCAAATTTAAAAGAAATCAATTTTCAAACAAACTAAATAATAAATCAAGTACCCGAATTAGAATCATCCTGTGACTCGTTCATACAATTACAGCTGTGTGCGCTAGAGGGCGCGGCGATTCTTTGACACCGTAGGTATCAATTGATTCAAACGAAACTGCACAGTGCAAGCCGCATTGCGGTGCGCTCAGAGCACTAGGTATGATGTACATCGCATTCACAATCACTATTAACACTTTCTAATTTTAACCGACTTCAGGAGGAGGTTATCAATTCCTCGGAATCTTCTTATTTTATTTTTATGTATGTTCACCGATTACTCGAAAACCACTTGACCGATTCGGAAATTATTTTCTTCTTCGAAAGGGTGTACTTCCCATGTGGTCCCATTGGTATCAGGTCTGGATCTGATGATGGAATCCAGGAGAAATCGAGGGAACTCTTTAAATATTATAAGCATATACTTTTGTAAATAAAACATGACGGACAAACGTCAACAATGATACTGCCAATGTCAGCAAATAGATTGGTTCATTCAAATAGATCAATGTTTCAAACAGTTTGTATAAGTTTGTTAAAACCTTTTTAAACTTATTTTATAGTAACTCGTGCATTTGCAGTATAATGCATGGTTTAATAATATTTTAAATGATGGTGTAATGTTGTGAATTTGACATCATCAATGGCAAAATAACTACTTATGTTACACAGTCACATACAAAACACGATCTTATCAACACAAAGTAACAATAAGTTTTAATTGAAAAAAGTTTTTAAATGTAAACTTTTTGCAAACTCATCTCTTTGTAAGAACTAGTCTATTAGGTATAACTGACATTGTCAGAGTTGGTTATTTATTGTTTGTTTACAAGAATCAAAAATCTTTGTGAATTAATAATGGTTCATGAATAAAAATCAGAGTACTACCACCATCTCCTAGCTTCATCATCAGAACTTTACAGCACCGTCTGTTAGCAAAGTTATTTATGATGAAAAGAAAATAGGAAGCGCGGTCAAGTTTGTGCGAGCTTTTAGTTCATTCAGTAAGTATTTCTTTATCGTTTGCATTTAAGAAACGCGCACACGCGTGTCTTTGCACGGTTCTGTGCACCGTTCGCTGTTAAAATACAGGACTATCTTAATTTAATAGTATTTCTTTTTTAATTGATAATACGTTTTGTTCTGTCTCCGGCTAATGACATTTGCGCTGCAGTTTTTTAGATACAGGTTGCTCCAAATGGAATTTTTGAAAATTGTGAATAATTCAGTAAATAATAATAATTAATGAAATTAAAGCATACCGAATGTATGAGAACGTGGAACTGGATATGTGTTTTCATTTAATGTCGGCGCAGTAGCGCCTCGCTGTATGTATGTATATGGGAGAGATCATGGCCTTCCGAAAAACGGCTAGTTTAGAACTGGTTAGTTCTAAACGTTTTGTTTGCATTGTGGTTAATAATTTCTAGAGCAAGTCGTAGTAAACGGATTCTACTGTACCTGCAGTGCTATCTACATCATTACCCTCCTCTGTGCTCCTGAGTCTATCAAGCATCTGTGTCACCTCTTGATTCATTACATTGAGTTCATTTTTTAGCATTGCATTTTCAACTTCCAAATTTTGCATGCGGATGGGTATGTCGCAGTCTTCCTGCATGTCTATATCTAACTCTGATGGAAGGCTGTGCCCTGAAAGATTATTGACCAAATTATTATTGATCAAGTAAAATAAAGTCTTGAGTCTACATGGCTTGATTATCTATTTGTTTATACAACAATAATTTATGAAACATTATTTAAATTATACAAGTAATTTGTGCAAATAAAATGTTACGATTCCAAATTGATCAAAAGGTTGTAAAGAAATAAGAGTCCTTGTTACAGTTGCAAGTTCAGAGGTAATAAAACACTAGTTGTAATAACACCTGCTTTTGATAATTGCAGCTGACCCAAATGGTAATAGATAAGTTGCTCATGACCTTGAAGCTGAGCTAATTGGTAATAGGAAACGTTTGCAATCACATCCCAAACTTTTATTAATAACTAAAAAGTAAGTTCAGGGTAATCTTAGACAATAAAAAGATTAAACTTTTGTTGGTTTTCTGAGGTTTTCACTGCACAACTATTATTATGTTGGTCATGTTTGGTGCATACTTTTTTTAACAGCTCTTGTAATGAGAAAAAATATCAACTTGGGAGGCTTTAAATGACATACATCACACATCACATCATCAGCCATAAGACGTCATAGACTGGACATAAGCCTCTTTCTGGGGTGCGGGTTGCCAATACTCACCACACTTGGCAGGCGGGTTGGCGAGTGCAGTTAGGTGTGACCGTTCAAGGAAGATACTGCTGCCCATCCTACAGATTACATCCCTTAGCCGACTCTTACGACAACCACGGGTGGAGAGGGTGGGGTACTATTCTTACACCGGCATCACCACGGCTAATTTAAATGACAGGACCAGATTAAATGAAAACAAAAAAAAGAGCTGCTAATCTGGTTATTGACCTTTCTTTTTGGAGTCAATAGATAAGATGGAACTTATTCATTTTTACTATCAACCATAACAAATTCAGCATTTATAAATAATGGTATTAATTATGTTTTACTTTAAAAAAATATCTATTCAACTTAAAGAATCATCAGTGAATATTTGTATGAATATTAAAATGGGGTTTTAGAAAACAGACGTTCTCCAACTTTCTCTTTGTGTTAGTGATTGTATGGATAATGTCATACAAATAAGTTTTATAATTGTATTGTTAGTTAAATAATGGTATCACGTCAATTGCACTACTGTTATCTAATAGAACTAAAAATATCTGATTTTAGGGTTCCATACCCAAAGTGTAAAACGGGACCCAATTACTAAGACCCCGCTGTCCATCTGTCTATCTGTCTGTCTGTCTGTCACAAGGCTGTATCTCATGTACCGTGATTGTTAGACAGTTGAAATTTTCACAGATGATATATTTAGCGATAAGTCTACCACTTGTTGCACCAGTTCTTAACCTATCTGTTATTAGCCATTTTTGGGATTTTGCTCAATATAATAGTGTAACTAATGTAACTTATATAATTAACAAATGTATCTGTTTTAAATGTCATATTATTTGAATAGATGTCTAATAATACATACGTCTTTGTCTAGTGCTGAGGTGTTCTGTCAGTTCACATTCAGCCAGTTCATCATTAACCAGTGTGTTTGGACAGTTATTCAAGTTATACTGTGGCTGTTTTGCTCGCCGCAGTGAAGGCTTTTTGGGTCGCACAGCCAATGGCTCTGCAGGCCCATCTTTAAAAAGTGCACGGGTGTTGCGAGTAGGTGATGATTTCCTACTTGCTTGATATGTTGATTTGGTTTCATTTACTATGACTGGTTGTCTTGAATTTCTAGTTATCGAACGTCTGGTCCTTTGACTCCAATTGCTTTCTGTCTCAGGTTGAAATGTGTATAATGTGCTGGGGTGGACAGGATATAGGTTTTTGTCGTTTTTTGTTTTTTTCACATGGTGACTTCTGAGAGCTTGGCCTGTCTGTTCATCTAAGTTGTTTAAAAGGCTTTCTGCCTTACCAGCAAGGTCGGTGAACCAAGACATGTGTTAAATTTATGCCTGCAAAGAGAATTATATAAAGATTTTATATAAAAAAATATAGACTTTTTGCTTAATGGAAATTATGTTGGTTCAATAGTTAATAAAATGTAATCCAATAGATTTGGCACAAACATTTTGCCAAGAGTGTTCGCACATTTGAGTAAATGTATAATGTCATTGTAGCTTTCAATCACAACTAGACACTGTAAAATTGTTAGTCTTAAAGAGGTTTGATACCTAACATAGCCAAGGTTATGTTAGTCTTGACACCTAGGCTATGTTAGCCTATGGTTAGGAACCAAAAAAAACGTGTAACATGAAGGATGATACACCTAATGTACCTATAAGTGTTACCACTGTTATTAGTGTCTATACTCACGATTTAGTTAATGGCTAAATAAGTTTAGATGAATGTTGGTGTTGATGTGGCTTTAAAACTTCTGTAAATTTTATTTTTTGTATTTCAAATAGATTATCCAAAAAGTTACAGATGATACTGGTTAGCAGCGTACAAAAATCTCAAAATTCTCAAATACAAAGGCGATCATCTCATAAACACGATACAACTTTAGAGAAAGTAAAAGAAAACATCGCAAACGCAAAATCAAAACAGCAAGATGACGTCAGATTAATTTAGGTACTAAACATTTATACTATTGATGTAAACTTCTGAATGTAATATGATACGTTACCAATCGTTACGAAAACATGAGCCAAAATCTTAAATATTTTACAGGTTTCGACAAATTTTAGATTTTCAATTCCATTTCATTTGAATTTCTGCAAGCAAATGTGAAAACAAAACAGCGAAGTTTTGACGTTTCTGTTTGTAGTTTCTACAGATGGATTATTTTTCGCACCAGTGTCATTTTGAGTATCACATTATTGTATGTATCCAACTCAATATGAGAAGCTTGTCAAGTTGTCATGATAAATTCACGGCCTGGGTGTTTCTATAATATCCAAGTATTTTATGAAATTCCAAGTAAACAATTCAAAGTCGCACCAAATACCTAAGTCATAATAGAGTTCAGTTATGCCCTAGTAAAGTAGTAATAACTTTACTGCAAACTTCGATGCAGTTTTGAAAGCAACTTGAAACATATTTTACCACAATCATTAGTGTCATGAAACATGACTTTTCGTGTTTCTTACATTCACGTCTGTAATTTATTTAAAAACGCCACTTGTTTGAATAATAATACAATTTGGCGACATGATTTTTCCGTATTCCCGCTAAAAACACATTATGACGCAGTTAAACTGTCAAAGTCGGGAATGTAGTCCGAAATAATTAGATGTACTTTACTATCAAAATACAAAGCCACTATGACATCGACCAAATTTCTTTAATCCGCATTGATTCTCAAAAGCGTCGTTGACGTTATTGCCACATTTCAGACACCAATGTTTTTAAATTTTTATTGATAATAATCGGTGATGTATTCGGTGTGCACTGTGATGAGATAAGAGAGCATAATAATGACAATAAATGAAGAAAGTTACATTTTTAATTGATTATCCTATTCTACTTAATTTCTATTAGACCGTACTTGTTTCGTATCGACCATGGATTTCGAAAGTCCTGACGTAGAAAAAGATTTCCCCGGCCTGTATGCTTCAGAAAGTGGTAGAAAAAGTAATGAAAGTGACTGTAAGTACATTTCAAATTGTTCTATGCGACATTATTGTATAAATTGTTGAATTATTTTATTAATAATTATCGAGTAATTCACTAAAACTTCATTTTAGCCCCAGAGCCTTCAGCAAGTCAATTGCTGACAGACAACCTTGTTTATTAAATGGTCCATATCACCCAAAAGTTTATTATTTCAGTCAGTGATGGTGGAGATCATGAGAAACCAAGTAAAAAAGATTTGCTAGGAAGGCGGAAGGAAAAGAAAGAGAAAAAAGATAGAGGATATGCAGCGCTTGAAGGAGAAAGCTCCCCTGAAGAGGACACAGATACAAAGTTAGTATGCTAAATTACATCATCATTGACGCACTGGTTTTAGGACGAAGTTCTATTTACATACTTGTGTGCTAACCTATCAAACTATCCTACTGTATGTGGATCATCATCTCAGCCGTAGGACGTCCACTACTGGACATAGGCCTCCCTCATTGACTTCCATAAAGACCGGTTGGAAGCAGCTCACATCCAGCATGTTCCTGCAGATGTTCTTGTTTGTGGATATTATATAATAATATACCTATGTCATATTACATGTCATGTCATTTTGTAAAAATATATGAGTTATCTGATATCCAAAGTATCAACTTTGTTTAGTTTGGGGCTAGATGGTGCAATGTAAAAACATTGTCCAATATTTAGGTATTTATTTGTTTTGTTAGTCATTGTGATGTCCTGTATACCTGTAATCAATAAATATTTTGCACATACTGCTGTGTCTAATCAACTATTAGACAATGAACTAAATTAAAATATATTATTGTGGCATTTCTTTAATAACCCTATGGGTAATTGAAGTGCACATGTTCTCCATAATTTTTAAGGAGCAATTAATAGACCTGTATTTATATTAAATTTTGATGTAGTTAAATGAAATATGATTCACTATAAGAAGCAGATTATGGAACAGGAAAAGTTATCAAGCTATAAAAAGATAATAGTTTTAATATTACCTGTGCACAACAGTTTTATCTGCATACTTCCGGGACAACAATAGTGTTATATATTAATCCAAGGCCAGGGCAGAAGCTGTCTGCCTTTAAATTTTGATAAAAATCTGTTGAACCATTAAAGTGTTCAGAAGAAACAAATATACATACAGTATCCACAAACTCACATCTATGATAGTAGTGAGAAGTTTGATTAAAATGCCTCCTCTGTGAATGTTCATGTTAAAAATAGATAAACATTAAATAAAGTATTTTTTAACAATTTTTTATTCCAACAGAAGTCCTTCAAAATCAAAAAAGACTAAATCTTTTAAATTTCCATCAAAGAGCAAGGAAAAGCGTGAGAAGTCGCGTGACAAAGAGAAAGTTCTAGAAGATGCAGTGAAACACAGGGAATTAAATGAGAAAGAAAAAAAGAAGGAACGAGAAAGGGAAAAAGAAAGAGAGAGAGAAAAGAAAGAAAAAGAAAAGCGAGAGAAACTGAGAGAGAAAGATAAGGTTAGTTCTTATGCATAATAATTTAAATTATTTCTCTGCTTGATACATGGCAACAAAATGAAACATCAATGAATAACTTTGATTTGTTCTTATTTCTGTATTGAAGTACTTAAGTATTAAATATGTTTTCACAGTTTAAAAAAGTCATTTAGGTACTTACAATTAGTGCCCAATTCTTTGAGTCTCAAATTTCAAGCCATCACTGCATTGACACGGGAGTAATGCAGCCTGCACCAAACTTAATATAATCCTACCAATGCTGCTTTGGATATTATGTCCAGTAAACTTATAGATGTTCTTGGCAGGCTAAGATGTTTCAGTAGCAATTATGCTGAAATTTCTCTCACTAACACTGCATTAAAATCTAGATATGCATAGATCCATTGTTGCAAAGAAATTAAGTGAAGATTCTTTGTATTGTTTCTAAAATCTTTACTTGTCTTACTACACACACACAAATACCTTGATGCATTTGTCTGACATTGGCAAATTCCCTCATTTTCTAGGCAACTTTCTATTTTTCGTTTTTCTGATCTGTATTACATATAAGTAGTACAACTTAATTATTAAGAATAACTGTCTTTTCCTTGTATTGTTAAGTGTATGTTCATCTTCGCCTTGAAAACAAAGTACATATATATTTAAACTTTAAGCCGTTGCCATAGAGGTTACTGTTGCATCTTCATACATAAAACAACAGATTTATTTATTGCTTTGAAACCCTTGTAAGTTATTTCATTATACTTCTTTTTTGTTCTTTTATTATAAAACTTGTGTATCACACTAATATCATAGTTTGTTAATTGTGCTCGATGTAATGGTTCATGAGATTTGGAAGAAATTCGAAATATCATTAGCTTATATGCTGGGATAATTTTTAAACGCGGGTAAAACCGCTATGCCAGGCTAGTAAAAGATATCAATGCTTTCAAATGAACTGAAACTTTTTTTATGATGAAATGAATTAGCATTAATGGCAATAAAACCACTACTCACTTAATGGTGAGCGATAATGAAATCTAAGATAGTACAGGTTTGCCCATAAGACATCTATTCAATCTTTATATAATAGATATGAGAAACACTTACCATCATGTGAGCAATCTGCTCAACAAAAAAAAAACAAATATGTTCACCATCAACCGGCATCGTCCCTTAAAATCAAGTGGTATTTAAATATGTTAATCACCGGGTCTTAATGGTGTACAAAACACTTATGAAATGAAACCATAGTCGAAGTTTCCGATAAAATTAAATGTGAGTAATTCCGCATAAGTAAAACAAAAATGGAAAATACATTTCCAATGCTGCAAATACACTGAGATACAAAGGTTTTAGCAAGTCAATTTGCGTAGCTCGTAAACTATATAAAAATATATGTAAAAAATAATTTATAAATTAGGACGGTTTTCTTACGTTTTTCCACTTGATTTATGTAAGTATTACGTAAATCATACAAATTGATATACTAAAGCCTGAGCTTATATCAATTTAACATGGTTTAATTTCCTTTGAAATTAAATTGAATATTCATTTCCAAATCGTTGTCATATTTAGCTTGTCATAGAAAGAATCCACTTGACAAGTCCCCTTCAGCTTAATCACCATAACTTCAATAATGCTCGCAGCTGAAATGAAAACAGATGCCAAGTTGAGTTTTCGCACTCAAGCGACCCGTACACCTTTGAATATTTTCGCGCGTTAAGGTCTATTCAGACTATGCTTTATAATATCGCATGGCCGCTTACTTATTGCAAGCTACCATGTCGCATTAATAACATACTTTTTTATATACTCTGATTGCCTTATAAAACTAAATATCTTTACTAAAATTCACATTTTTATATGTTAGTTGTTCGCTCCGAACTATGATTATCTAGCTCATATTGGCAAAATACTTATTCAGAGGATGTAAAGTCTACGAGGGTGGTCCCATAAGTACCCGGCCTGACCTAGAGATGGCGGTAGTTGCTTAAAAAATATTATTGTATTAGAGAGTATGCACTCTATAAAGGATATGTTTCAAGTTTAAAGACGCCTCGTTGTTTAGTATTTGTTTGGCAGCCATCAATAGTAAACATTTTCAGGAAATTTGTGAAAATAGAGAAAATTGATCATCGTTATGTGATTCAATACTTTTATTTGAAAGGCCTCAGCCCAACCAATATAAAAGCTGAACTAGATTCTACTCTGGGTGAGTCTGCTCCTTCGTTTACAACAGTAAAATATTGGGTAGCAGAGTTTAAACGAGGTCGTACGAGCTGCCAAGACGAGCATCGCAGTGGTCGACCAAATGAGGTAACAAATCCAGAAATGGTAAAGAAAATCCATAAAGCGGTACTGGATCATCGTCGACTGAAAGTGCACGAGCTAGCAGACATAGTAGGCATTTCAAAAAGTGCGGTACATCGTCTATTGTCTGAAAATTTGGACATGAGAAAGCTGTGTGCAAGATGGGTGCCGCGTTTGCTCACACTCCAGCAAAAACAGTGTCGTGAAGATGTCTCAATTGAGTGTTTAGCGAAGTTTCACAGCACCAAAGCTGAATTTTTGCGCCATTTCATAACTATGGATGAAACATGGGTCCATCACCTCACACCCGAGACAAAAGAACAATCCAAACAATGGACTGAGGAGGGAAAATCGGCTCCAAAAAAGGCAAAGACCGTTCCGTCTGCAGGCAAGGTTATGGCGTCGATTTTTTGGGATGCACGAGGTATTATTTTTATTGACTACCTTCAAAAAGGAAAAACTATCAATGGCGAGTATTATGCTAATAAATTGCAACGTTTGAGCGAAGAAATCAAGTAAAAAATGCCGCACTTGACTAAAAAGAAAGTGTTGTTTCATCACGACAATGCACCAGCTCACAGATCCGTTATTGCAATGGCCAAAATTTATGAATTAAAATATGAATTGCTACCTCATGCACCCTATTCGCCAGATTTAGCCCCCTCGGATTATTTTCTGTTCCCAAATTTGGAAAAATGGCTCAGTGGTCAAAGATTTTCCAACGATGAACAAGTGATGTCGGCAGTTAATGGCTATTTTGAGGAGCAAGACAGTTCTTATTATAAAGAGGGTATCGAACTCCTTGAACATCGCTGGAAAAAGTGTATAGAGCTGAAAGGAGATAGAGATAGGAGAAGAGAAAATAAAAATTCCAAATTTTTTGTGTTTTCCTTGTTAGGTCGGGAACTTTTGGGACTACCCTCGTATATACATGCCGGCGTTGGACAAGGTACAGACAAGCAGCCTACGGCACCATAGGTTGCATTATAATGGTGCATTTCGTATATCCTTTTCAAAAAGCCCTGATTATGCAGCGAATTGGGCATGTTCTCTGATGCGCGGGTTTGGTTTCGTATCCCGTCTTTTGGGACAAGATAAGGGAATCGAATAATAGCATTCTGCAGTGCGTGTTAGACAACCTGTGCAGCCCTATTATAGGTTTTAAATAACTGTTCCACGAATAAAAATCGTAAACAAACGAGGCATACAAATTATATTACCTACTACGTATCCAGGAGGTACCATAGAGATAGCTTCTACAACAAAACTCCTAGTGAGTTGCAAAAATTATCAATAAATAAATTCAAACAAATTGTCAAAAATATCCTATGTAAAAAGGCTTACTACAAAATATCAGATTATCTAGACGATAAAAAAGCTTGGGACGAGTTTTGCTCCAACTCGAAAACTAACAATCTAACAAGGTAAAGGTTTCTTGTTCGCTTCTTTACTTTACCTCAAAAAGATTGAAGTGAACGAAAGATCAAAGTGATCACTTTATTTCCTAGTTTTAAGTATGTTTATAATTTGTGACGTGTGACGTGTCCAAGAGTCCTGTAAGGTCTAAAGGAAATAAAGCACTTTGAGTTTTGATAGGTATTGTATTTTGTTTTGTGACTAATATTTTATTTTTAATTATTTTAAATTAGACAATTTATTGTTTTATGGGGTTTTGTGGCTGCAATAAATGTATAAAACATCAAAAACAATGTAAAAAAAATATTTTACAAAACATTAGATACAGTTTAGTTAGATCGCCAATATTTCAAATTCACGTACAACTTCGTAACTGATTTAGCACATGTAACAATAATATGCAATGAGACCATGTGAATATGCTACATGTACCACTTTGTACCATATCGTATCTTTATGGTTATCTGCATCAAATTAACCAGCTTTTGACAAGCTCACCGCCAATCGGCTAACCGCAAGTCGGACTCATGCACCATAGAGGGTACCACCACAACACTAATAACACATAATAAAGAAAATCTCATTACCATTAAGTTTTAAAATACATTATAAATGTTGAATAGACATAAATACAGACAAACACGGTTATATATAATTATAATGTCTCGTCAGGTTAAACACCATTCACAAGCACGTAACCAGAACGTAACCACCACCTAACAGAAAAGTATGTATAATGTGAAAAATTATATCGTATTCTGAATAGGCCTTAATGTTCTGTTCTGTAACCTTGGGTAAACATTGTAGGCGAAACGGCCACGCTTTGCTTGCCATTCAGTTGTATCTTGAATTCGAAACATGCATCACTTGCGAAGCGTATTCGTGAAGGTTAGTTGTTCACGTGAATATATTCGTGTTATTAGCTTATCGATACTAAGTCTTATCGCGGTTACCGAAAAATCTATAATAATGTGGAATAGTGCTCCGTGCGTGTTAATTTTGTGTGTGTGCGGGTAGAAATACATTCTTGGATTCGCTACGGTGTTGTGGTGTTTTGTAAGAGAAACCAATGATGCATGAAAATCCTGTTTAAACAGATTATTTAAAGATACACGTAAAGGCTTCGTTTTACAAAACGTATACGTTTTAGAAAACTTACATTTAAAACATATTGAATTTATTGAATTGGAATTACTTTTCGTCTGTTAGTGAGCCCATAAATCTACCCGCGTTATAAACTGTCGAGAGATTTACAACTGAACGTTACCGTGGGTCGTATGACAGGGTAAATTGTCGGGCACGCTTATTTGATATATTACGCTAACCCTGCAACATTCAGATGTCACTTCAATCTTGTCCATACTTAGTACTTAGACACTTGCAAGTCTATAAGAAGTTTCATCGTCATCATCTCAGCCGTAGGACGTCCACTGCTGGACATAGGCCTCCCCCATTGACTTCCATAAAGACCGGTCGGAAGCGGCTCGCATCCAGCGCGTTCCTGCGGTCTTTACTAGGTCGTCTGTCCACCTTGTAAGAAGTTAATGCTAGCATAAATTTAAAATTGAACCTGACACAAATAACCGAATAACAAATATCGACAGTTAAACCTGTTAAAGATGCATTCATCAAAAATCATGGTAATCTTCAAACGGCTGTACAGCTTTTCGTGAATAATATCTCTGAAAATGTACTCTACCGATCAAGGCAGCTTTCGAGAAAAAAAAAAACCGGCCAAGTGCGAGTCGGGCTCGTGCACCGAGGGTTCCGTACAAACCTGAAGGTATTTTTTTTTTAATGATAAAATTTATGCTTTTCGCAATTTTTCCTTTATCTGTGCTATAAGACGTTGCTTCGTACCAAATTTCAAGATTCTGAGTTCACGGAAGTACCCTGTAGGTTTTGATTCCCTTGCGAGTGTCGAAAATTAGCAGCACAAACGGCTGTATCTTTTGATTGCGTTGGCTTAGAAGTTTGATTTTTTCACAGTTCCAAAGGAGAGTAGACCTGAGTATTTGATATGAATTTCAGCTTGATACCTCCACGCGTTCTTGAGAAAAAGGGTCTTGACAGACAGACGGACAACAAAGTGATCCTATAAAGGTTCCGTTGTTTCCTTTTGAGGTGTGGAACCCTAAAAAGCCGTTTGAGAGGAACGTTGCACAGACAGACAGATACCTATATACGTTAAACTTATAACACATCTCTGTGAGTCTGAAGTTAAAACTAGAAAGACTGCCTATTATTTAAAAAAAAAATCGGTTTATTTAGTGTACATTTTGGACACATTAAAATTAACTCATTGGCTCCTAACTAGTGATAACTATATTTTGGAAACCAATGGCGTCTTTCTATATCTTAATGAAGCACAACATGCCAAAGGAAGACTTGAAAACTAAACAATTTTCCCACTAAAAAATATTCCGCCGCATCGCATTTTAACATTGTAGGTATTATCGGTATAATTAGGAAACTTAAATGGAGTTGGGCAGGACATGTTGCTAGGGAAAGTAATGGCAGGTAGACTAAAGCGTTGACGAAATGGTGGCCGCGAACTGTTAAACGGAGCGGTGGTCGTCCACCAAATCGTTGGGTAGACGACATAATAAAAATCGCCAGTCGAACCTGGACAAGATTGGCACAGGACCGGGACGAGTGGCGTAAGAAGAGAAGCCTATGCTCAAGTGGCCAATTGCGAGCTGGTGATGATGATGATATTGACCTGGGTATACGCCTAGCCTCTGAAACACTTAAGTGGATTAATATACCTTTGAATTCTACTCCCGACAATGGCACAGGTGGCAGACTAATTATAGGGCTATTATGGCTCACCACCGAATGTCTCAAAGTAATGAGCGGTAATGACGCAATAATGCCCTGGATCTTGTTTCGTTACTAAGTTCTGGGTACCACTTTAATGGTCGTGGACAGGTTTTACCATTGGCAAGGCGCTTCGCTCGTCACATCGTTTCGTATCATTAAAGGTTACCTCAACCTCACCATGTTATACCTACAACCGTAAAGGAGTCTTCCTCGTCATTGGCATAATACAACATCGACATGATCTTAAAATTTGCTTTGTATTTCGTCAAACAGTAAAAAATCTTAGAATTTCGAAGCAGCTTTGACCTTTATACAGTTCATTTGCCCGATGAGTTTCACTGCACCTATTGTGTGGTGAAGGGGTAAGATTTACCAAATCAGTTTGTCTTCTTGTAAAATTTATTTCTCTGTATAGAACTTTGGTTACATTATCAATTTTAGACCTTAAACTTTTTCAACGAAGACTATATTTTGTTCATCAGCTTACCTTAGTCTATACGTTTCGCTAATTCACGACATTTGACCAGATTTTCAGTCTTTCGTCGCTGCTTATATTATACTTATATCTACTCCACCGAATTTTGGGGCTATGTTTATCAATACGTAGAATTCCATCTAGAATACAATAATATGTATATCTACTATAACTGTTATCGATTTCTTCGACAGATGATATAATCAGCTCGTTCATCTCACTAATATTATAAATACGAAAGTGTGTGTGCCTTACGTTTCACATCACATCACATCATCAGCCATAGGACGTCCACTGCTGGACATAGGCCTCCTCCTAGGAGGGTTTTGCCAATACTCGCCACGCTTAGCAGGCGGGTTGGCGAGCGCAGTTAAGTGTGATTGTTCAAGGAAGACGCTGCTGCCCATCTTCCGGATTACATCCCTTAGACGACTCTTACGGCAACCACGGGTAGAGAGGGTGGGATACTATTCTTACGCCGGCACCACCACGGCAAAAACGTCTTACGTTTATTACATATTTACTCAGTAACGTCTCAAAAAATTAAGATCAAATTTGAAAAGTACAAAGCCTATACCTTGGATTAAAACATGGGTTTCTTGTATACTAGAGGTGCAACTAGTTTAAAACATAATTTTGTTTATAATATTATCAATGCTTTGAGTATCTGCCTCTTCGAAAACGTGTAAAAATATGTAAGCAAGACATCTGAGATTATACGTTAGCCTTAGAGGAAAATACACATTTTTATACAGCCGAGTTTCTCCCGCGCCGTCTATCATGCAAAGCTATAAGGTCGTCCCACATAAGGGTATGTGTTCACCGAACGGACGCGCTTTTGTTATCGAACTAAGAAAAAAAATATTTTATATTATTTTCAGCAAATTTCAAAAACTTACTTCTTAACACCAAAACGTTTTTAAGCCAAGCAAATAGTAAACTGCGATATAGAACACAAATAATAATTACTTAAATATTTATACAAATTAAATACTTAAATTTGTATAATGTATATATACAAACAAATACTTATGAATAAAAACAACACGAATTAGTAGACGGTCTAAACAGAGACAAATATATTATTATATTATGATGGATTAGCCACCCCGCAGGTTCACCCGAGTATCCCGCAGGGTATAAGCTATCTGCATTCCAAATCTGTTAAGCCATTACAGCGTGAAGAAGTAACAAACATACATGTATTCTATCAGTTATCTGGTTTGCATACTAACCTAAACTAACCTTACCTTTGTTTAATTTGGGTCTAGATGATGCTGTGTTAAACGTCTTCCACACTTATTTATCAATACATACAAATAGACAAAAATAAACTGCTAAATTTATAACCGTCCTTTTTGTGTGTATTAAAATCATAGAATTAGTTCCTTTTTGTATTTTGGTAAAAATACTTTTAAACAAAAAGGCTACGTGTGTTGCCGTAATCCTATTAGGGTAAAAAAAAACATAAAATAAGTAATAGAACTAGCGTAAGTACTAATTAGAATGGAAGAAAAATAACAGTAGCACAGCACTAGCAGACGATTTTTCAAACATTACGGCAACAACATTACTAAGTGTGAAAACGCTCTTACCCCTCAAAGGTTCTTGAATATTCATTCCACTGAGTGCGGGCGAGCCTAGGTTTGTTTATTTATTTATTGACGTGTTTCAATGAAATGTGACGTCACTAACATCGCGTGCGACAGACGCAGTCTGTGCAAACAACTAAAACATCAGTAGTAACATTGCTTTACTGAAAAACTACTGATTTTTGTTTTGTTATTTACACTTTTTGCAGTCTTGTTAGGGAATGCTAGTAAGTGCTAATCTGACGGCCCTTTTCTGAACTATGATGCTGTTAGCTTCAAACGGCGAAGGAAAACGTGAAACCTACATATCTGGAAGTTCTTAATGTTCTCGATGTTTTGTTTTTTACTGTTGACAGGTTAGACTTTTGACTACAGCTCATCTGATGTTAAATTGGTAAAGCACACCTACCCTGGAATGGGACTGGCTCACAAACGAGGCTACCGGAATATACCGCTAAGTGCGTGGCCATAGATTGTCACCTTGAGTGTGGTAGCCAGCCAACCGAGTACTATGTAGTAAATACCCTATTACCACGTTCACGATGTTTTCCTTCACCGACACCTCAAGCTCTTTGTTGGGGTTTGAATCCACGCCCTTCGACGTGACAACCGACCGCGCTAATCACTAATGATGTGGCAAGTCTAATAATCCGCACTTGACCAGAGTGGTAGCCTTTCCCTTCTTACAATAAGAAATTCGCGCCTAATAGTGGAACAGTCTAATAGAAACATGACTGATTTGGATCTTTGCATATTTACCACTCTTTCTATAAAAAATTTTTAGATATTTTTTAATGATAAGAAGCAACTTTTCCCCACTGGCTCCGCAAAGATCCAAGCTTGTTGAGAAAATTAACTTTAATGCTCTTATATCAGACATTGAAAAGATTGACTGGTCTACTCTTTACAATTATAGTGATGTTACCGAAGCATCTCATTTTTTTATAGACACTATAGCGGATCATATTAGAAATAATACCTCCTGTAATAAGCTGCGTAGCGCTGAGTTTTTGTGTAAGCCGTGGATGACCAGAGGCTTATTAAGATGCCTTAGGAAAAGGGATAGCTTACATGCACTGGCTAAACGCTTCAAGAATGATTCTTCTGCCCAAATTAAATACAAAACTTATCGTAATTACTGTGATAATCTTCTGAAAAAATTAAAGGAACTTCACGAAAAGAAAATTATTCAAGAATCTAGTGGCAATGGCAAAAAACTTTGGAAAACTATTAAAAGTATCTGCAACTTGAATTCCCCCCAGCAATTAGCCTTTGATCTACTAGCAAGTCAGCCTACCCAAGAAGAGTCAGTGAACAGTGTCAACTGTTTTTTCTCACGAGTCGGGAAAGATCTGGCTGATAAGACTTTACAGCGTTTAAGCACGAATGAGAATCATCTAGCCAACATTGCTTCTTCCGCTGATGTTGGACACGCTTTTTCTTTTTTCTTGACTCCAACTGACCCATTTGAAATTAACAAGATATTAAGCAATTTAAAATCATCTTCAGCCTCAAGTTGGGATGGTATCAGTAATGATGTTCTGAAGAGTGCTAAGCACGTTCTGGCTGAACCAATCGCATACATATGCAATCTTAGCATGCTTTCGGCCACTGTTCCTGATATTCTTAAAGTAGCTACGGTTATTCCCATTTTTAAAGCTGGTGACAAGACCGACGTCTCAAATTACAGGCCTATTTCACTTCTTCCAACTCTTTCTAAAGTTCTTGAAAAAGTAATTAATAAAAGGCTTCTGGAATACTTAGAATCGAACAATCTTTTGTCCCCCAACCAATATGGCTTCCGGCACAGTCGATCTACGGAGGATGCAGTGGTAACTCTGGTTGATGCTGTTAGTGAGGGTATTAATGATGGGTATAGGTGTATTGGAGTTTTTTTGGACTTGGCCAAGGCATTTGACACAGTGTCGCGGCCTATTCTGCTTGAGAAGCTTCACTTGCTTGGAATTCGTGGACTTCCATTAGACTGGTTTAAATCATACCTCAATGGACGAAAACAGAAAGTATGTATTGGTGATGTGACTAGTGACTATGCCAGTGTTGATTATGGTGTCCCACAGGGCAGCGTCCTGGGCCCGACCCTTTTCCTGGCTTACATAAATGACCTCTGTAACCTTAGTCTAAGTCAAACCAGTATCTTTACTTTTGCCGATGATACTGCTTTACTATTTAAAGGCAAGAACTGGGATGAGGCCATTGATAATGCCCATAAAGGTCTTGCAACTGTCACCAGATGGCTACAAAACAATTTACTTACCTTAAATACAAATAAAACAAAGTTCATGGCCTTCCGAGTCTCTGAACGGTCTAGTCCTTCAAATAAAATTCATCTCCGACTTCATCAGTGTGAAAGTCCCTGTAGAACACCTTGTTTTTGCGATGAAATCGAAGAAGTAGAACTATTAAAATACTTAGGTATTACCATTGACCACAAATTAACCTGGGCACACCAAATAACTAACCTATGTAATCGGTTAAGAAAGTTGCTCCACATATTTAAAAGACTTAGTACAGCAGCTGATCTGGAAACTGTTAGAATTGTATACCTAGCAATCTGCCAATCTATTGTAAATTATGGAATTGTATGTTGGGGTTCTGCAGGCAAAACAGTACTCTTGAAATTAGAACGAGCGCAGCGAGCGGTTTTAAAAGTGGCATACCGGAAACCCTATAGACATCCTACTGACGAACTGTATCAGAAGACCAACCACATTAACGTAAGAGGATTATACATTATGGCTACTACGCTAAGGTTTCATAGAACTGCATTACTTACTGCCCTTGAACCTTTGAGACCCCAACGACGTCATACTTGGAAGGTCCCGTTTGCCAAGACTCTGTCTGCCCGACGCTCTTTTAAGGTTAGAGGAGCTTACATATATAATATCCTTGAAAGAAGGTTCAACATTGTTAACGACTCCCGATATGTCTGTAAGAGGAAACTTGGTAAATTTCTGACGTCTTTGGGATACAATGAGATCGAAAGCCTAATCATGCCTCTAAGATAACAGTGATGGTCTGGATTGCCTCTGTCTCAGGGACAATTCCAGACCTAATAAACTGCAATTAGTAAACCTGCATAGTCGGAATAGATAGCATAACTAATGCATTCCCCACGCCCTAATCTTCTCTCCCCTAAGCAAATTTGTCTAACATACAGACACTCACACACATACATACATACATACACACATCCACTCACGCGTATACATACACTCACACACGTATTCATACATACATACACATACACACAAATGCGCCCACACAAACACAAACACATACCTACATACACATACACACAAATGCGCCCACACAAACACAAACACATACCTACATACACACATTAAAACATACATACATACACATAAATGCACCCACCCACACACACATTCACACACACACACACACGCACATAAATTCATACCTCTCATATTGACACCCAAGCTTGTTTTTATTTTCTTTATATATTATATAAGTTAAAATTATTATGCATTTGAGACTGGAACAAAAGACACTAGACTTCGCGACACAGGTTTTCCTAGTGCGAAGTCTAGGGTACTTACCTAAAAATTATAATGCCAATTGTCGTAACTCTAATAGTAAGTTAAGCTCAATGTACAATAGGCTTTAAGGTTTTATGAATGAATAATAAATAAATAAATATCAATTCGATAAGAATAATGAGAAGAACGAGACTCTCTCAAGAAACGAGCACTCGAGCCGCGATAAAAGTCTTCACTCTTACCATCCCGCGAAAACGACATAGAAGTTCTAGAATATTATTCTAGCTTTGTCACGTTTTCGCTTTGAGGAAAGTCAGATGTCCCTGCCCCGTGCTAAGGGGCTGATAGTAAGAATTTGCCGGTTGTACCCTTTATATTAATCCAAAGTATAAGATCCAAATTTCATCCAAATTCGTTAAGCCATTACAGTGTGAAAAAGTTACAAACATACATACGTACAAACAGACCAACTTTAGCATTTATATTATTAGTGTAATCAGCAAAAAAAATACACTAAAAGATGAACAATAACAAAAACACATTCCCTAATTGTATTAAATCTAGGATTATACTACCTTCAATTTAGTTATCCCAATCAATCGTACCATACGTTTTAATTTAATCATGCAAATATATAAAAGTGATTACTACTCTTCCTTCTTACAGGAAAAAGAAGAAAAGGCGAAATTCAAGCTAGAATCAAAGGAGAAGCTCAAAGACGAAAAGAAAGATAAAACCAAGGATAAAGAAAAAGATAAAATCAAAGAAAAGGATAAGGAGAAGGTCAAAGAAAAGGACAAAGACAAAAAGGACAAGAAACTAACTAAAGTGCCCTCAACGGTGACCTCTGGTGTGCCATTTGAAGAGATATTTACTTTGGGAGGTGAGTCATGACTTGCCTTTCTTTAAAATATCAAGGCCATTGCAACAATATTATCGTTTGTCTTGAATAGGTAAATAAAATATGTAAAAATAAAGGAACGCATAAAGATAGAGCACTAGGTACGGCCCGCAGTTTCCTCTGCGTGAAGTTAATTCAAGAGTTGTATCGTTCTACTAGAATAAAAAATAATATGTTATTTTTCGGCTCTAGAAATATCTACTCTGTCGAGATGAGAAGCAGGTAAAGCATACCCCAGACAGATTTGTCTGGGAAAAGATAATAGAATACTAGTACAAATACATCATACCATACAAAAAACAATTTAATAAATAAATATTGTAGAAAATTACTCACAGCGCCATCCGAACCTAAATTTAGCAATGCTTGTACTATGGGAATTAGATAAATGATAGAATACTTATATACTTTTTTTTTGTTGTAAATACATACAAAACATCCAGACACAGAACAAACATTTGATTATGCCACAAAATGTTAGTCGTGGGTGGGAATTACACCCACGCCCAGCTACAGGTCTTAAAGCAGTTATACCAATGAGCCATCGGGGCTATCATATTATGATATATCAGGCTATATTCTAGTGTCATGCTGGGTGTCTAGATGTCGCCACTCACTATGCGTGTTTTAGGCTATTTTGGCCGTTGTCCACTTCGTAGTAGTCAAGCGTCAATAGATGGCGCTTATGTTTTAATGTAATACCTATTTGTTTTTTCGTAACCTGGGGTATTCCTGCTTGAACTGCCGCATTTTGTGGTGGCCGGCGCGGCAATACGAAATAAAGCCTGTTCCACACAAACATAGCCAGCGGTAGTTGCTAAATTCAAGGCTAATGTAGGTAAAGCTTAAATCAGTTCACAATTTTCTGATTAAATAAGTAAAAGTACATAAAAACGCAACAAACGCCAATTGCGTAAAAATGCGAATTTAATTGAGAACTTTTCTTTTTTGATTGCTCTGTTTGTTCATCCGGCAGTAACTCTGCTTCATGAGCTGTGGGGCGTGGGTTCGGTTCCCACGCAGGATAAACATATGTGACGGACGGAGATGTTCCTTTTGTGTCTAGATGTTCTAAATGTATTTATTGTAAGAAAGTATTTAAAAAAAAAAGACAGCCAAAGCTGCTGGCAGAAGCGAAAACTTAAAACACTTTTTTTTTAAATGACTCTTGCTGTTGGCCAGTTGCCTCTGCAGCGTCACCGGAAAACACGTCATGTCGGTAGTAGTCGTAGCATGTCGGTGATGCGAAATCGTAACTTTTGGCTCCTACTAAAAATCGCTCAACGTGGCTATAAAAACTTAACTCAAAAAATCTAATCTATTAGTTATCTGGTCCACATAAACTACTTGCTAACTTTGATTACTTTAGAGCTAGATGGCGCTGTACGCAATGTTAAACATTTATTATTTTATTTTTCAATTAACTAAAACATAATGGCATCCTTAAGTTTCATATGTCTGCCGTATTTCTAACAAAATCGGAGCTGGTCTCACTAAAATTAAATGCTAACATTCTAAAATTAACTTTCGCATGTTTTGCACGTCAATGTGAAAACGTGTGCTATTATCTATGTGCGTAACGCGTTATGCAAAGGTGTAAACAAATGAATCAGATGACACAAACCTCGTTCCCCTGCATGATACGATAAGTCGGTTTATCTTCGTGAATAAATAAAACAAATTCTTTCCAAGGCTCTGATAACGATCACAAATACATCTACCGCCTTATAATTAGCGGACGTATTCGAAAAATATTAAGTATTTTTCGATTTTATATCGTGTCGAAGTTGGGTTTGTTATGAATCCATTCGCTAATGGCTTTACTATTGGTGGTAAGTTTCTATATACCTATTTCGTTCGCAGAATGATTTCTCTTGTCTATTAACAATATGTTATACAAATTTTTGTTTTAAAAGAATAAATTGCTTAGAAAATTGTTGTGCGGGCAGCTGGCGCGTTCTCTAATATTATTTTTTAACTATCCACCCGCCTCTTTTTTGAACGGATATTATACGTAGGTATGTATAGAAAGAGCTAAAGGACATATCTGTCGCAGAACCTATAACCGCTGGAGTAGACGTGTTCTAAAGTGGAGACCGCGAATTGGCAAACGTAGCGTAGGATGCCCTGAGGCTCAATGAAGTGACGATGTACGTAGAACAGCTGGCGGCGGATGGAAGCGAAAAGCCGAAGATCGGGCCAAATGGCGTGACTTGGGAGAGGCCTATGTCCAGCAGTGAACTCGCGATGATGATGATGATAGAAAGAGCGGCAAACAAGCAGACGATTCGCCTGATGGTAAGCACACCGTCGCCAAATGTGTCCATAGCTTGAAAGGACGTATTAGGGTTGTTGTCGATGCGTTGTCAACCCAGATTTATGTTTATTGTTGATCTTTTTAAAACGCTTCATGTTGTAATTTTGCGGAAAGACTACTAAAATATATAAATCATTGTGGAAACAGTATCAAAATCCGTTGTGTGAGTAGATAAACCTAGACGACCTCGTGCTATCAAGATCTACCACCTAGTGGAACAATAACCATTTCTATAGCAAGAACCAGTAAACCTTATTCATTCTGATAATAGGGTTGGTCACTAAACCTATTCGAACTTATATGGGCATGTATTCATTTTTCTGTATGTAATTCTAGTGGCCCTACCAATCTTCGGTGTGCCTCTCCAGCAGTCGGTGGAACGGTCGCGATGTCACGACGACACTGGCCTGCCACTCGTCGTTAGAGATAGCATTGACTATTTACAAGTAAGTAAACCAAAGAGTTATTATAATAGTCGTTGTTTAGAAAAGGGGCCATCAATAAATTACGTCCCATGAATTTCATGATTTTTGCATCCGTATCTTGTCATTTGTTTTTGTTATTAGGTATATGGTATAGGTATATATCCTATTATGATTTGTGATATATAACATTTAATGAATTGTTGAGTGTATTTGATATGCATAAGTGTACATGTAGACGGCTATGTTCGGAGTTTCCCTACGAGATCGAATCAGAAATGAAGAGATCCGTAAGCGAACTAAAGTAGCCGACATAGCCCAGCGGATTAGCATGTTGAAGTGGCAGTGGGCCGGGCACATAACACGCAGAACTGATGGCCAATAGGGCTGAAAGTTCAGGAGTGGAGACCACGGACCGGCAAACGCAGCGTAGGACGTCCACCCACAAGGTGGACAGACGACCTCGTAAAGACCGCAGGAACGCGCTGGATGCGAGCCGCTTCCAACCGTTCTTTATGGAAGTCAATGGGCGAGGCCTAAGTCCAGCAGTGGACGTCCTACGTCATGATTAAGTGTACATTATTGTCCTATCGTACTAATATTATTAATGTGAAAGTTTGTTATGCTTTAACGCAAAAAATACTAAATGAATTTGGCACACATATAGTTTATGGTCTGGATTAACATATAGAATACATTTTATACTACAAACTAAACAAACTTTTTTGTTAAAATCCATGCGGATGAAGTCGCGGGTAACAGCTATAAGTATTTGAATAAATTAATTGAGTTCCTTCTCCTAGTGTAAAATCACGTGGTTTGCGTGGTGTTCGGGTACTTTCTAGTACTCGGCTGGCTAGTTACCACCCTCATGTTGAAAATCTGCCGCCGAGCATCTAACGGTGTGTTCCGGCAGCCTCATATGGCAGCCAGTTCCATTCCAGGCTAGGTTGCTTTACCATCTTCGACCACACCGTCACTTAACATCAGATGAGTTGTGGTCAAACAACAAGCATGTCAGCTATAAAAAAAAAACACGTATTTTGCAAATTTATCAAATTAAAACAGCAATTGTAAGATTTATGTGTAGGTATTATATCAGTAAGCTTATGACTCGTCACATACACATAATGTCACACTTTGTTGACCCTCTTCCACTTGTCACTTAACATGTGACGTATATAAACATAGATAAATTATGACGCAGTGGAGTCTACACCGCGTTAAATATTCGACGCAATAAAAAATATCAACTGGTAACACCATCACACCGGCTTGTCAAGTCGGAGAGGTCGGTATACGTTCTGGGGCCTGCGGTCTTCAACCGCGTATCCTTTCCCGTTCGGGATGCACCTTCCACCGCGTGCTACAGAACAAAGTTGAGATCTTGCCTGCTAGAGACTTTGTTTTACCACTTTGACAATAATTTTCTTGATAGTAGATCTCCTGAGGAGCTCGTCTAGGTATGTCACACCGCAGTACCAGATATTCTGCCGCCAAGCAGTTGTGTGTAAACATTACTGTGTTTCGGTTTGAAGGGTATTGCAGCTAACGAAATTACAGGGCTGTTGAGACTAATCATCAAAAGTCTCAAAGAAGCAATGCCCTGTACTTTGTTTTGCTACTCAAAGACCTGTGTATCTATGCAATTGCCATGGATAGGTGCTAACTCTTACCACTAAGAGAGCGTCTCGTTCGTCTCTTTCACAAAATTAAAACTAAGCGATTAATAAATGCCGTGGTGGTGCCGGCGTAAGAATAGTACCCCACCCTCTCTATCCGTGGTTGCCGTAAGAGTCGGCTAAGGGATGTAATCCGGAAGATGGGCAGCGTCTTCCTTGAACAATCACACCTAACTGCGCTCGCCGACCCGCCTACCAAGCGTGGCGAGTATTGGCAAAACCCGCCCAGGAGGAGGCCTAGGTCCAGCAGTGGACGTCCTATGGCTGATGATGTGATGTAATTAATAAATGTAGGTAATCATAATAATGAAATTAATGTTTTGACATTTTAATGTTTATATATGAATATAAATTTTGTTATTATCAATGAAATATTGTATTGTAATTGATAGGTAGATGGCCCCAGAGAAACAAACATATCAACAGACATACATTCGTAACGTTCGTAAGGATATCAATGTGCTGGATAATTGAACGTCACAAATACTAACCTGTCCCCAATTATGTTAACCTCATTAACCCTAAGGGTCACGCTTATTAGAGAATAATCACCCAATCTTCTTTATTAGTAGGTAGCTCATAGTTCATTAGTAGGTCATACTTTTAAAACGAAAAATACAGTATGTATTACAACTGTATAAGAAAATATGCCTTAAAAATCGTTCGAATAATTATAATAGTAATTATTTAATTCTGTAAAAATTAAAAAGGAAACGTCATGTGAAATATAATTTTCATATTAACTACATAGGATTATAAGCCGAAATGAGTTCATTGTACTTATCCTTATGAAAAACTTTTACAATGGGAACAACTTTGTAATCATGGAAATCAGCAGCATCCATACATTTAGTCTGGGGTCTACGAACCTTTTCCATGTAACTCTTGTTTTTTTCTTCTGCTGAGTTCGGGAGCGATTCTTTTACATCCAGTATACTTACAATAGATAAGAGTAAGAGAAAAGTGAAATAGAAACCAAGTTACAAAAAAAAATTTAAAAAGTTGGCATATTTTTGTTATAAATAAATAAAATTAATTTATTTCAGGCAACAAGACCCATATAAAAATAGAAACTACAATCAAATACACTAAAATAATAACAAACTACAAAACAAAACAAATATTTGATAACAATAGTTACAAATCAAATTAAACATTAAACATATAATAAGTACCTGGAAGACCGAGCTTTGCTCGGCTGAAAACACGGATAAAACGACGTTTTCTAAAAATGAAACCTAGCTAGATCTATTTATCGCCCCCGAAAACCCCTGCATACTGTATTTCATGAAAATCGTAGGAACCGTTTCCTAGATTCAGATTATATACATATGTACAAGAATTGCTCGCTTAAAGGTATTAGATAATAACAATATTAGTAAAAATTAATGTCGTAGTAATAAATTAATAATAATGTGTTTTACTTATGCGGGATTTCTCGCGCGCACGATCTCGTCTTATTTCGCACTACGAGCCTCTGCACGGCTCGCACGTGAAGACAGTTGGTGTGCGTTGAGTAGTCCCGTATAAGTTAAACAAAATACGTCTTTATACCCACAGGCGCACGGTCTGAAATCGACACTAATCTACCGAGCAGAACCTGACAAGATAAAGTTGCAGCAGCTTCGCAAGCTGTTCACGGATCGCGGACCAACGTTCCCTTACCATTGGGACGTGCCCGTCGCTTGTGCCATGCTTAAATCATTCATCAGGTAAACAAACTTTTTAACTATGTAATAATAAGTTACTGTTTAGGTTAATATGTTAGGCTTAATTGATACCACTTCCTTTTATCCTACGTAGTTGTAACACAGTTCAATTGCGATAATAATTTTTATGGTAAGACCTGATTCTGCCCCCAGATTGGCTCCAGATGAAGGGATTCCTCAAGTGTCAAAAGTATAGTCATTTTGTGTACATATTTAACTGTGATTGTCTGTTTTTCTTAATATTTTTTTAACTATTATCTTATTTGCGTTTTCTTTATTTTGGTCTTACAAAAACTTAAGGACACACACAAGACTGATTATTATTTTCAGCAGATTTTTCCAAAGCTATACTCTGATACGACCACAATTCCACGACGCTAAAAGCTTTATATCCTCTTTCCCATCAAAACTGCGGTTAAATCCCGATAATGGACATACTTAAAACTATAAACACCATATTTTCAGCGAACTGCCAGAATCGATTCTAACTCAAGAATTGCACTGCCAGTTCGAGCAAGCCACGGCGATAGCCTCTCCCGTACGCGAGGCCGCGACGATGGCGCTCGTGCGCAAACTGCCGGCTCACAACTACAGCCTCGTTGGTTGGCTCATGAGGCACTTCAACTGCGTCATAGCTAACGAACAGGTAAAACGTACTGCCATTTCGAGCAAATCATATAGGCGATAGGTTGCATTGTGAGGCACATCAACTGCGTCATAACTAGCGAGCAGGTAAACTGCAATAGTAGGTGCACAGTAGGTCAAAAAATTAAATAATTTCCCCTTAAAGGCAGATAACTCTCCGAATCCATCACTGATTTTGGCAAATGGTTATATATTTTTGGACCCATTCCTAAAACACTTTTATTGTACAGTGCGATACTATGTATGTACTAATTACATTTTGATAACGTTTAGACAACCATCCATTTTAAAGTAATGAGCGCCAAAGCAGCAATGCCCTGGACTGCGTTTTACTACTCAAAGTTCCGTGCTGCTATGATCATAGACAGGCGGTATCTCTTACCATTAAGAGAGCGTCTCGCTCGTCTCATTATCGTGAAAAGCTGGGGCGGGTCGCTAGTGACTTATAATTAGTTAATTACAAATAAATTGATCGTAAAAACTGATCTGGATCCGGAATGAAAATATCTGATTTTACAAATGTATATATTTTCAGTCGAATCATGCGACCATTCAAACGATAATGACTGCAATGGGACCAACTTTGAATGTGTCTCTTAATTTACTCACATATCTTGTCACCAAATCAGACACGCTCTTTCCTGATGTCCAACTTACCAAGTAAGTGTTAAATAGTTAAGTATACTTAGATCATGTGTATTTTGTTTATCTATCTATGTAAATATTTAAAAATTTATGTTTCGTATGGATTCCGAAACGGCATGACCGATTTTGATGAAATTTTCAGGCCATTGTCAGATTAACCCAGCGGGTAATCCTATGGTAGGGATTAGCAGGCAATTAAAAACCTTCCCATTTCAAAGTTCGAAAATGGTTTTTAATTATGTTTAAACATCGGGTCAGCTGTGGTCAAACACCTAGCTTATCAACCATTAAAACTCCTCTATACATTTTTTTAATTACAAACGGGCGATTTGACCACAATCTCGCCTGATGTTGGGCGAAGATGCGGTCTAAGATGGAGCACGCTTGTCTAGAAGAAAGCGATAGATATGTATTAGGTCAAGAGCCAACGATCTTTTTTATGCTGCACAACTTCACGAGTTGTGCCTATATGCTAAAGTCAAAACTGTTTGTAATGATGAGTAAGACGTAATTTTTCGACTTTGCAAACCAACACTAATATTATAAAGACAAAAGTTTGTGGATGTGTATGTTTATTACTTCTTCACGCTCAAACGGCTGGACCAATTATGATATTTGATATGGAGGTAACTGACACCCTGGATTAACACAAAGGCTACAATACTTTTTAACCCATAAAAATGAAATGTTCACGTGGGTATTGACAAAGCCTACTATTTGTAGTAAGCATAATGTATTAATATCTATAACTGTAAACTGTATAAACTGTAACCTAATATGAAAAGAAAAATCCACAAAAAAAAAAAATGCCTTGCTGAGTTTCTTGCCGGCGTCTTCTCAGTTGAAGTGTAATTACGAGCCGGTGGTAGATTAAAAAACGTAACTTAACCTTCATAAGTGCCTTACCAGGGCCTAAACTGAATAAATAACTTTTTGATTTGATTTGGAATAGCGAGTATGACCATGGGGCGCAGCTAGTTGTGTATCTAGTTTGACACTTGACTTATATTGACAATACCCAGATACGTACCACCACTTCCAAACATACCGGCGGACTTTCCCGAATCAGCGGTTGAGATAAGCGCCGAATTACGCAAGCAAGAGTCACTCCTCAACCAGATACACGCGGAAATGCACGCCGGCTTCATAACGCCGGCAAGGGATCACCAGCTGTGGGAAGCGCAGAGAATCGTCACACAGTTGAAGGTAAACTACAATTTTGTAGTAGTACGAACGAAATCTTAGCATTAAATAGTATTATCGTGTAAGAACAAGGTCAATAATAAACTCTGCTTTACGTTAACTTCCAGGATATCGTATATTTTTTACCGTAAACATAATTCAATACAAATTATATCAAACACAACATGAGATTTCACCATTCTATCGCCATATATCTCTCCAAATACTTGTGACGGCTCTTGTCGAGTGTGCCCCGCCCAAAAATCCCAACAATGTTGCCATCATCTAACTACAAAAATTCCTATTTTACTTTAAATTTATTTCCCAAACCGTACAACCGTACGGATGCCAAGTCCATTACGTTGCAGGGACAGGAACCCGTACAATACCAAGAATTTGCAACCCAAGTGTAGGTTTAAGTGGCGCCTTTAAATACGTAATAACGCTCTTGTGACTTATATGTAATTATGTCATTGCATTTAGTCAGTACGTGTTTTTTTTTTACAGAGAAAACTTCGCTCTGTCCAAAAATCATGTGAACCAAACCTATCTCAACAACAGCCATCAATGGAAGAAAAGTTAGACGAAGATATATCGCGACGAAACTCTCAAACTACTGACAATCAAACAGATACAGAACTTAAATCACCTAACGACGGATTTCCTGACAAAGAATCGCCAAAGGTACCCGAAACTGCTTTTGAGCCTAGTTTCCCCTCGGAAGCAACGTTTGAGCCAAACTTTCCTAAAGAAGCAATGTTTGAGCCAAACTTCCCTCAAGAAGCAGCGTTTGAGCCAAACTTCCCAAAAGAATCTACTTTCGAGCCAAACTTCCCTAAAACGGATTCTGCATTCGAACCAAGTTTTTCTAAAGTAGACGCTACTTTCGAGCCAAGCTTCCCAAAACCACCAGAACCGTCATTCGAACCAACATTCCCTAAACCAGAAATATCTTTTGATCCAACTTTTACCAAACTGTCCGAAAAGTTTGAACCAATTTTTTCAAAATTACCCTCATTAGAATCCGCTTTCGACCCAAGTTTCGACGCAGAATTCGAAGACAATTTCGAATTTAAAACTAAAGACACACCCGATCACGAAATCCCACCAGCGGAACCTGTAAAAGAAAAACCCAAATTCACAGAAAAAGAACTCAAAATACTAAGACTGGAATTAGAAAATGCGGAATATCTTCAACTAAAATCCTTACTTCAAGCCAAGATAAACTCGGAACAATTTGAAATCGTAAAGCTAAGAAGTCATGTGGCTTTGAAAAACAAACAGGAATCGTTACAAAATAAAGAAAATAAGGAGAATCTAACACCGGAAGATCAAGAATTAAAGCAGAGACTGATAAAAGAAAACGCCATTTTAGAACAGAAAAGACTGAATCTTATCAACCAAATCTTTCAGGAGAGAGTTGCCTGTATCCAATTGAAAATAGAGCTGGCTATGAAGGAAATATTGTCAAAATCGTAGAAAACATGCCTGATTTTAATATCAAATGTCGTCCCCGTGTTGATATTTTAGAAAAGTATCTAAAAGTTATCTGATTCAAATAGACAAGTTTTGTTTATTTTAGGGTCAGATGGCACTGTGGTAAATGTCTAATCATATAATATACATTCAAAAACGTAGGTATAGAAGTAATGCAGTTTTAATAATTCGAAAGGTCATATTCATGGTCACTGTGAAGATATCTACGGGACAAACTATGAAATCGTGATATTGATATGCTTATCCATAAAAAAGGTTATTCTCCTCTGTTTTGCTAACATCAGGCTAAATATTGGGTCAATTTTTGTTTTGTAATTTCGCTGAGGCTTTTTGTCTAAAACATAGGTTGTGTAATAACCCACACACATAAAATAAAAAATAAAAATTTGCAGCTAATAATAAATTTTAATTTAATTTTAAGCAATGTATCTCGTTTCTATTTATAGTGTAGTATGTAAAACTATCGTATCTCTCTATTTAATTGTGATATGTCACAAGTAACTTTAAGATAAAAAAAAACTTATCCATTGTGAAATGTATTGTGTTAATTTTAGCTGTAGGTAAATATTTTGTTGATATTTATTTTAAAAGGCACTCTAATGAAAATGTTTGTTCACATTATTCCAGTAACTGGATAAAACATCACGTCAGCGACTCGGCTTTGCAAGGTAGTTGTTAACTGTTGTATTCTAGTTGCTTTAGAATTGTATTTCTATTACGTATTTAAGGACAGGGCTAATAGAACATTCTAAATAGATTAGACTTCACGGAGTCTCAATGCGAAGAAACAAAAACTTACTGAAAAACAGCGCCATCTATTGATTTGACGCCTCACTATAACAAAGTGTTCAGCGTAAAGGTATAATGGTCGGAAACACTCACATAGAGTGGCGCCATCTAGTCCCTATGAATGACACTTCAAAGTCGATTACGTCCACTTCGCAATATATATGTGTATATTAGTAATGTATGCTGGTTCTTTTTTGCGCAACGTCATTATAAAACCAAATATTTTTCCTATTTCTTTCCATAATAGATTGTTCACGCTGACCTTGTTTTAGTGAGTTATCCTTATACTTCTTTTTTTTTTTTGTGTCGTGTAATGGAATTCTTCAAGAATATCCAGATAAACTCAGTCATATCCAGTTCATTTAATAATAGTAGTGACTACTAGAAGTTTCTACGAAGTTTTGAAAATACGTGTTTCATCACATGATATCACTTGCCCACATCGTGGGCTAAGATTTATTTATTTATTTAGATACACAAAACAGAACATAATTTTTACATCAGCATTATGTAAATGACAAAAAGGATTTGAACTAAATTACATTCCTAGAAAAATGTGTACAGCATAAACATTATAAATTAGAAGCATATACAGATTGGACCTTTATGATTTTTTTTGGACCACTGTTTTTAAACAAAAACACAAATTTTAGAAACAACTATATTTTTTTCCACATTCTCGCCAAAAAACATTATATTTCTTACGAATTATGCCAAACTGCCACGTAGTTAGCACAGATTGCAATAGATGGCGTCATTTTGTATGCAATTGGTATTCAGACACACTAATCCTTGAAGGACCATATCTTTCGTTAAATAGAATCTCAATGAGTATCTCTACCTAAACTCGTTGTTGCCGGAATAACGTGAATTGGCCTTTAAATGCTTGAATGGTTGTACGAAAATAGTTTATTTTATTGAAATTGATAAATTATACGATATAAACTATATCTAATCTTTTAAATTGACATTACTGCTTATTTATTTACAATTTCATGTACTATTACAATGTATTCGTCGTTTTATAGAAAATAACCTTGATGTTATGTTAAAGAAATATATCATTAAACGATTGTTAACTTTTAAAACACGGTTTATTTTAATCTGGCGACCCGCCCCGGCTTCGCACGGGTGCAATGTAGATACTAATGTGGTGCATATGCATGTATTATACGTATAAACCTTCCTCTTGAATCACTGTCTATTGGTGGAAACTGCATTAAAATCCGTTGCGTAGTTTGAAAGTTCTAAGCGTACACACGGCGGGAAGCGACTTTGTTTTATGAAAATAGTTTTTATAAAAATAGTTGTTACTAAAAAGTTCTTCGGACTCTTTGATCCTTTAGCTATCGAGTGGTGTTATAAAATTTTGGATATAGATTATAGATAATAATATGTAATTGTAACCCCGATTTTGTTATCTGATTATCTGAATTACTGACAAGAGGATTTTTTTTGTTTGTCTAGTTTGGTGTTTGACCACAGCTCACCCGATGTTAAGTGACAGTGTGGTCGAAGATGGTAAAGCAAACCTATCCTGAAATTGAACTGAATCTCAAGTGAGGCTGCCGGAACACACGGCTAGGTGCTTGGCGACAGATTTTCAACTTGACTTGGTAGCTAGCCAGCCTAGTACTAAAAAGAACCCTACCACCATTCTATGGTTTCCTCACGATGTTTACCTTCATCGGCAGCTCAAGCTCAGTGTTGGGGTTTGAACCCACGCTCTTTGGCGTGTGTACTGACGGTGGTAACCACTGAGCTATCATCGCTACAAAATTTTAAATAAAATATAGCCACCATGCCAATATTCGCTTTGAGATAAAACAAATGCAGTCTGTGCACACGTATACCTTCGTATCAATGATACCGGGCCTCCGGGCTACAAGGGCCCCAACATTTGTAAGTAAAAATTCATAAACCTCTTAGGCCGGGAAACAATAGACGTTCAGGGTTAGACTGTACGATTATAAATGTTCGTTAACAAGTTTGTGGAAGAATAATAGACATGATCACAATAGTGCTATTAAACGATAGTCGGATAGAGGGGCCCCCGAGAAATTTTGATACAGAGCCAGTCTAGGGCAAATTACTTCACTGAGTCGGTGTACGTCTTTTGCGAAAGGGAGCTCAAAAGCGGTGGCAGTGTGAGGAACCTCAGATCGGGGGGAGGTAAGAGTCACCATTCCATACGCTGTATTCCATATTAGGTATACATACTATAATTATGTTAGCTCATTTGCTAATAGTTCTGCTCCGAGAAGTGAAGAGTAAGTATGGCTTCAATTCCGCCCACTCCAGACTAACATTTGTATGACAAACATAGATGTTTGTTTCGTATATATTATAACTCAGTATGTATTTACAAAAAAATATGTCAGTACTCTGGTTCCCGTAGTACAAGCTTAGTTTGGTTTGGCTTAGGTAGATGGCGCTGTGTGAAATGTTCTCTAATATTTATTTATCGCTCAACCCATAGTACGTACTTAGCTTTGCTTAGTTAAGGGTTTTAAGGTTCTGTGTTAAATGCCCTCCAATATTTATATATTTCACAGTGAAAATAGCTGTTGTATAATCGTAGCCATTCCAACATCGTTTCATATTATCATTATTTATCAATTATTGCGATAAGTACACATTCATACTACTCAATATACAGTGCAACCTCTATACAACAAAGCTGAAGGGAATTAGAAAATATTCGTTTATTATACCAAGTAATTTTTTACAATGAGGTTTGTTATATGGAGGTTCGGTTGTTCTAAGACACGTTTTAACAAAGTAAGAAAACTTGTTTATTAACCTTAACATGACGTAGGTACTCTGATACTTACCCTGCTATAGCGGACGATATGTTAATATCGTCCGCTATAGCAGGGTAAGTATAAGTTAACAGGTTATAAGTTGACAAAAATCGTTAAATAAAGGTAAATTATACTATCTTTTTATATTTTGTAATGATTGAAAACTCGTTATAATGAAGTTCTTGAAGAAATATTCGTAATGTAAAGGTATACTTTGCATTAACTTTTATGGTCAGTTCTAGGGGATTTCAAAGAATTTGTTAAATCGAGGAAATCGTTATATTGAGGTTCGTTGTATTAAGGTTACACTGTAGATAAATAATCATATCAAAATTATCTAACCACTTCGCTATCTCCACTTCTCAATAGATTTCTCAATAACTAGTTAATACGTTTCTATTTACTTGTTCAATAGGAAATATTGTGTTATTATTTATCACTACTTTACTACTAATATTATGAATGCAAATATATGTTTGTAAATTATGAATCCCCCTGGCCCTGCTATCCTCGACTAGTAGGTATGTGTTGTTTAGAGTTTGCTTTTTTGAATGTAGGCACATCGCTGAGTAGACAGTCCCGGCGACTGAACCACCGGGATAGCATAGTCTAGAAATAAGCTCTGTCATAATTAATTATTAATCATTAGCAACGCCGCGCCGTGGTGGTGCCGGCGTAAGAATATTACCCCACCGTTTCTACCCGTGGTTGCCGTAAGAGTCGGCTAAGGGATGTCATCCGATAGATGGGCAGCAGCATCTTCCGCGTATTACTACACCCAACTGCGTTCGCCAACCCGTTTGCCAAGCGTGGCGAGTATTAGCAAAATATAAATATATATTTATTTATCATAACAGGTACAACATTACAAATATTTATCTAAGTTGTTATTCCTGTCTATATTTTTACCAACATAAAACAAAAGAAAGACAATATACCTACATTTTAAATTTATATAATATATAATTAACGATACAAGAAAGGATAGTAGCCAAATATTTTTGCATAAATAAATATATTTTTTTTTTGTACTTTTTCCAACATTAAATTACTGTTTTTTCATGTGGATTCCATATACAGTTTTTAGTTATTTGCGGCAGATTTTCAACTAGAGGTCGGTAGTAGTAGAGAGTACTCTACCACCTCGCTATGGTTTTCTTGCAATGTTTTCTTTCACCGGCAGCTCAAATTCAGTTTTGAGGTTTTTCTTACATTACTCGAAAGTATAGAGCTAAATACAATTCTGTATAACATAGTCTTTCACAGAAAAAAAAAACAATAAACAGTGACAGTCATTTAGCTTAATTCTAACGATACCTAAACGTAAATTATACTGGAACCAAAATTATTCGAAATGATTTCCTGTAGCAATAGCTCTTTAAATACTTACGTTAAAAATCCAAACGGTTTTTTTAAACCGGATATACCCGTTACGTGCTTGCTTTAACAAGCGAATTGCGCCGTCCTATTTTTTTGGTAGTTAAATTGAAGTCAGTAGTCGCTTATTATAATGCATATGCCACACGAAGACTTCCTTATCAAAGTGACCTTGATAATTTTACCACGAGGTTGTTAATGATTAGATTAATTTACATTTACGGTAAAAAAAGTCCAATCAAGCATAGAGGCTCTTGTAACTGTCATCATGCCGTTTGACAGGCCTAAATTTTTCAATCAAACTTCAAGAGCTCACTCACTCACTGACTTCCCTGGTCTAGTAAGTAATTATGATTTGTTTTTGATATTTTATTGGACTTTTATATTATATGGACAATATATTTTTTATATTGACACATTGTTTATTTCGTACTATGTAGTGATGATTAGACCAATGCTAGGATCTAGCTAGAGTTTGCACTATTATTTATTCTGTGATACTGCATTTCCATTTTGCATTGTACCCAGGCAGTGGGTACAGATTAAAGCAGGCGGCCTTAGGTCAAGTTGTATGTAACTGTGTCACACTCTGCGTCTAAAGGGCAGGTTAACCATCTGGCGATTTGTTATCAATATCAGTTAACTGTATATTGTACAACCTTGCAGTTGCTATGGAGTACTAGCACTTGCAGTTGCTGCTGGAATTTCAATCTTATTTCACATGACAACAAAGATATTCTTGCTTTAAAATGAATTTCGCCTTACTTTCACAACTGTGATGAGACCGCGACGAAATTTACTTAAAATCTACTTGATGGTTAATTTGGTCTCCTTTGCTAGAGGTCGTCTGGGTGGGTATTTTTTTTAAATAATAAATGCATATTTTACTATGTAAACTGACGTGGTTTGGACACATTTTTGTTTTATTTATCATCGCCCGGGACATGCAGATCGAGACGGCGGGGGAGTTTGTGGTGCGTCTGACGCGCGGCATGTTCTGACGAGTATTTGGGTGTAGCTCTTTTAGTATGGCTAGGGTACTATTGTAAGCTTTACCGCGCCAAGCTTTATGCCTAGTTTCATCTACCTTATGGTAAAGTCCCCATTTGGTACCTACCTACTAGATAAGTGCATGTAAATTATAAGTACCTATAACTGGTATTTCCATTCCATGCACAATGTTTGTAAGTCCAATTCTACAAGTCATACCTATGTAGGTAATATAATCGGTGTGTAATGGATATGGTAGGTAGGTATACTTACTTTTTATTATCATACTAGCAACTCGTTTCGCTCGGGTGAAAATCATTTTAGCTACTTGACTTTGAATTTACAGATAGAAACTTTTTATTGTGAACTCCAGAAATAGACAAAAAAAAATTACAGAAAACAAGAATCTTATAAGCTTATAAGTGACACAAGTTGCGGCATTATCGCATTAAAAGCGATTTCTTCCAGGCAACTAAGAATGGAAAACAGAACAGCCGGGAGATATTGTAACACTATTAAGTTCTAAAAATTTAAACTAATAAAATAATACATTTAGTATGCGAAATATGTATTTATTACTAGTCACGTACTCGCCCAGGAACCGTTTACCGCAAAAAAGTATGCTGGAATAAAATATGACCTATGTGGTTTTTTAAATGACCGATTAAATTACATTATTTTGCATTTTGCAACTGATAGCCACTCGTGTAACCAAGTTCTAGAGTGGGAGGCACCCTGCGGCCAGTTGCAGTGTCGATATGTATAAAGCGTTCCACACACAAATGCGCAAGTGACAATGGCAGTGTTTGTGTGGGGAAACTTCACTTTGCCTCTGCACCGTTTATCACAAGCCGTAGCAGTATGATCAGACCCACCCGCTGCAGACTGCTTTCTAGGCCGCTACCGTAAGCCGCGCGCCAAAAACTGGATGCATTGCACCAAGGCGTTTATTAGGTACACATTAGGACAGGCCTACATCCAACAATATATATAGTAGTAGGTATACGGGACAGTGTGTCTGTCTTTATGTTTACTTTCAAACATCTGGCACACTGCAAGCTCGTAAAAGAGGCACTCATTACATGTGTGTCAAGGAAAACATTTTTATGGTAAAGTAAGTTTCAGATATCATTACCTATAACTGAAATGCTCGAACTCATTATTTAGTCTGTGACCAAATAGTAATCGCTGTCACACGAGTTAGGAAAATGTGATTACGTTTGAAAAAATATCTAATTTTTTTTCATAGAACTAAATATTTTGTAGGCTTTGCGGAAAATAATCTAAGCAAATTAATTAGCAACTCATATTGTGTTATAGAACTCTGTACATGAGCATTTAGATTGACATATGATTTAGGGCCAATAGCACTACAGGGTTACGCTTACCTACGCGAAACGATAGTGCTAAGCCGAGTATGTCATTGTAGGTACCCTTGATTGTGAGCAATTTTTACTATAGAACCAACAATTATCGCAGGAAAATAACAGCTGTTCCATACATTTCGTGGAGAAGAGCATTTGTTATGGAACAACTTTTATTTCATTTAGTTACACACCACACGTTTCGAAACTACTTATTAATTCGAATTTTTTTAAGTTTAGGCAAACAAGATGAAATTCTTACAGGTTTATAACAGCATGCTTAGTTGAATTTATTTTAAAGAAGACGCGAAGTAAACTTATAGTTATTTAATTGATGTCATTTTTGATAAATTATTAAGACATTTTCTTAATTGTGGACGTAGTATGTCTGAAATAAAAAATATATAATTTAAAACCAATTGTGAAAACTGGCAGAGCTGGCACAATACAAGAACGTGTTAAGGTCGAAGGAAAAAAAATCGATAGTGCAGGCTTTCGGGTTGGTAGAACTAACTAACTAACTAAAATTATGTTGTCTTAAACATTGCAGTCTTTTAGACAAAGACATCATATTTTAATAAATTCCAATCTATCGACTAAGCTTTCAGATTATCGTGCAAATCACGCGGGTTTTATGGTTGGTCCTACAGTAAAAGCTGCTCATAATAATAAGTATAACGTGCTCTATCTTACCGAGTAACCTTGTATACAATAACTTGACTATATAACAGACTAACATAATAAACTTCATTAGTCATACACAATCACACAACCCGTCTAGTCATAGCTAACATATTACATAGGCATCAACAAAAAATGCAATGCAATAACAGACCATGAAGTAAAATATAATGGAGTATTCAATAATGAAGCTATGTAGGTGGCCGTGGCCAGATACCACGGCCATTGGTCTCACAATCCTAAGGCCAAACCCCAAATTCGAATGCAAATCGTGAATGAGATCACTCTATTCACTTCGTACCTAGTTCTCGATTATGTGTGATATTTGTTAGTCTATGCTACATATTTGGTGGATTGAATCACCACTAGAATGAATAATGATTGCCAAATGACGGAAAACTTAAGCCTTATAACTAGAAAAAAATCTCACACCACAGCTATTCAATAAAGGAAAACAACGAGAGGAAATCTACATATTATTATGTCTGGAGAGGAAATATTATGACCCAAGTAAATCCCTCAAAAAACATCAGTCTGTTCTAGGACGTCAACTATTAATTAAGTGGATGTTATCTATGGATGTCGTCTTTATTTTTAACCCCCGACTCTAAAAGAGGGGTGTTATAAGTTTGACGTCGATGTCTGTCTGTTTGTCTGTGTGTGTGTGTCCGTCTGTGGCACCGTAGCTCTCGAACGGATAGACCGATTTCGATCCAGTTTTTTTCATTTGAAAGCCAGTTTCCTTGCGGAGGTTGCCAGTTTCCTTCTCTTAGCTATGTTTTGTTAATTGCGTAGGGGTTTTTTTATTTTAAGTGTTTTTTTAAAGTTTGACGTATCTGTATGTCTGTCTTTGGCATCGACGCTCCTAAATGAATGGACCAATTTTGATGCGGTTTTTTTTTAACTTTATCAAGCTGGTTATTATTTGCTATAATAATTATTTATTATAGCTATACGAACCAGCCAGACTAAATTTGTTCAGGCGTTTAATAACCATCAGCTCATTCCCTACTTGACTTACTAACTTTCACAGATCCGATTGATTTGAAATTTAGTTTACTTCGATTGTATGTATATTTAAAGATTTTTATATTGTTTATAGTCCGCTCTCTAGTTATTAAGTGACTGGCGTTAGGGCTTTTTTTAGTTCTCAATTTATACTTGACACATATACAAAATAATGTTATGTTCTATTTAATAACAGTCGTAAATTAGTAACGAAGTTAAAAATGTCAATGCTACCTTATATTACAATTACCAACATTCCGACAAATTGCTTCAACCAATTAGGTAGAGTGAAATGTTAATTTAAAAATAGAGTCACGTCTATAGACAATTACTTACATTAGTAAACCCCATACATCACATACCTACTCGGAAAATCTATTACTTCCGTCAGACACCTGAATTTACGCTCATCAATTTAACACTAAGTAATTACTTAGTTACTTACAATTCAATCAGCATAGGCGACAGTTGAACTATATTCCACTAGAGTTAAATTACACCAGTTAAAATTACATAAGTTTTACTAACGAGATTCACAATCGTTTTTTTTTTTATGGCTGACTGGCTATGTGTTTGACCACAGCTCACCTGATGTTAAGTAACGGTGTGGTCGAAGATGGTAAAGCACACCTAGCCTGGAATGGAACTGGCTCTCAAGAGAGGCTGCAGGAACACACCGTTAGATGCTTGGCGGCAGAAATCTCATCAACATCAGAAATCGAATGTCTTAAATGAGCGTTGATGCAATACTCTGGACTTTTTTTTGTTACTCAAAGTTCTGTCTACTACTGCAGTGGCCATAGGCATACGTTGTCTCTGACCATCAGGAGAGTGTATCATTCGTTTCATTACTTTTTACTATAATAACACACACTTTATTCTGTTGTATATATTGTCGACAATGCAAAAGCTTACTATAGAAAGTAAGTTATAAATTTATTCATTCAGGGCTTTTACTGTAGGTAAATGCAATAAATGAGACCAAGGGTAGCAAAGGTTTGTAGCAATGATAGCTTAGTGGTTAGCGCGGTCAGTTCACACATCAGTGATTGGGTTCAAATACCAACAATGAGCTTGAGCTGTCGCTGAAGGAAAACATCGTGAGGAAACCATAGCATAGTCATAGTCAGTCATCGTGTTTTATTGATAATATCAGTTACAAGTCAATAGTTTAGGCCCTAAACTATTGACTTGTAACTAGACTTAAGGGTACTGAGCGTAGCTAGTCAAGGTACCACCCTCAAGTTGAAAATCTGTCGCTGAGCATCTAACGGTGTGCTCCGACAGTCTCTCTTGACAGTTGTATTTCAGACTAGATGTGGTTACAATCTCCGACCACACCGGTACTTAACATCAGGTGAGCTGTGGTCAAACACCTAGCCTGTCAACCATAAAAAAGGGTAGAATGAATATTTTTTTATAATTCAACACAGGTTTATTCTCTAAGTAGTATAAAACGAAGTCGCTGTCTGCATCTGCACGTTTCTCCACTCACTTCTTCTAGGCCACGCAATGGATTTTGACAGTTTTCATTGTCATAATACTATCAATGTCAAATATTTTTCCGCCAATCATTTAGTTTCAAACCAAGTCTAGAATGTTTTTGGTGCTGCGAACATATTGTTGGTGCTTAAGTGCCTATTTATGTGTGTGAAAGCAGTTCCGGAACAAGATTTAATCAACAAAAATAGCGATGCTGTCAGAGGCAGACACCTCATCGCCCACTTTGTGATCGACAGGTTTTATAAGACAGCTCTGTAAGTACTTAGGTATACTTAGGGTAAATATATTATCTTTATTTTATCTAGGTGAAGTGACTATAGAATATCTATTTACCATGCTTGCAGCGTCTTACGAAGGACTATATTTATAATTTAGTGGGAAAGTAGGGTTAAAGGATTTATGTAAGTTTCTTCTTAGATTCTTGGTGGTAAATCCCTTTAGCAGGAGGTCGTCTAGGTAGCTACCACTGCAGTACTAGATATTCTGCCGTCAAACAGTAGTGTGCAAAAATGACTGTTTATTATTATTAATAAAAGTCTCAAAGTAATGAGCGCTAAAGCAGCGACGTCCTGGAATTTGTTTTGCTATTTAAAGTTCTTGCGTTATCTCTTACCATCAGGAGAACTTCTCGTTCGTGTTATTACTAAACATTTTTTTTTAAATTAAATATTATTAAAAAAAAAGTAACGAAATAAAAATATCAAATACAATTCCTTTTGCATTTTATTAATATACCTACTCGTAATTCACATGATTATTTTATAGTAGATTTCTTTAGCAGGAGGTTAATTTAGCCGGAGTTAACGCAATATTAGTTTTGTGTAAACATTCCAGTTTGAAGGGCAAGCCGTATTACATGGCTATTGAAACTAACCATCGATCGTCTCGTAATAAAGGTAATGAGCGCCTAAGTAGCGATGACCTGGACTTTGTTTTATTACTCAACTTTCTTGGTACCGCTGGTTATTGGGCAGATGTTATCTCTTACAATCAGAAGAGCGTTTCATTCGTGTCATTACTTTTACATAAAAAAGGAATGAAGAGTTAATGTAAGTTAAACATGATCCAAATTTTACTATGGAAACTGACGTGGTTTTGACACATTTTTGTTTTACATAAGTGGGATTCACGTCACATCACATCATCAGTCATAAGACGTCCACTGCTGGACATAGGCCTCCTCCTGGTGGGGTTTTGCCAATACTCGCCACGCTTGGCAGGCAGGTTGGCGAGCGCAGTTGTGATTGTTCAAGGAAGACGCTGCTGCCCATCTTCCGGATGACATCCCTTAGCCGACTCTTACGGCGACCACGGGTAGAGAGGGTGGGGTACTATTCTTACGCCGGCACCACCACGGCATTGTTTTACTCGTACTTATGTAGGATTAATCACGTTTGATTCTATCGGATACGACTATAGCGTTTTGCGTGGTGGTAGGGTACTTTCTAGTACTCGGCTGGCTAGCCACCACCCTCAAGTTGAAAATCAGCCGCCAAGCTTCTTACAGAGTGTTCCCGCAGCCTCACTTGATAGCCAGTTCCAATCCAGGCTAGGTGTGTAACATCTTCGACCACACATCAGGTGAGATGTGGTCAAACACCTAGCGTGGAGACGCGCGCGCGGCCTTGTCTTCCTCCCTTCTGTGCGAAGCAAATTTGTCAGGGTAATATACAGTATAGGCTAAATGACCAGCCCTTACATCAGAGCTACCACATGAAGACTTCTGTCAGATATTATATCTGATAAATAAGATACATAATCATAATCAGGACCGATAAAATGTATCATGTCATCCGACATAATGTCACCCATCACAACGACAGGAAACGAATTCGAATGGTTTTAAAAAAATACCCACTCACTAGCGATAAGATTGTAAATAACGAAAGGAAACTCACCGCATGAAACATCTGGGTTAGATTCCAAAAAATAAAAGGAATATAAATAGCCGGGTGTAGCCCTCGGTATAAATGAACCAATTCATGGACGGAAATAGGCGGATTACCCAGTTTCCAGAAGTACTAAGTAACTGCTGTAAGACTGCAACTGTTTGTCTGAACTGAGATTGCAAGTGTCCCAGTTTTACACATCCGTATTGCAAAGAACGATAAATTGTCGTCTCAATTTGGAGAAGGTAGATGATGAGTTATTTTCTATGGTAACTGCCAAAACAAACAGATAATTTATTTTATAGTAACTAAATAAAGATACTACGTTATTGGAAATTGTGAAAAAGCGAAGTTTTAGGTTTAAGCGAAGCTCATTTATTTTCCAAACAGAGTTTACCAGAGAGCTTCCAGTTTACCTTTACTGTAAATTTAAAATGTAGAGAAAACAGGCTTGGGACGCAAGTTACCCCATTTTCAGGGTTCCGTACCTCAAAAGGAAAAAAGCGGAACCTTAAAGGATCACTTTGTTGTCCGTCTGTCTGTCTGTCTGTCAAGACCCTTTTTATCGGGAACGCGTGGAGGTATCAAGCTGAAATTCATATCAAATACTCAGGTGTACTGCCCCTTGGAGCTGTAAAATACCAAACTTCCAAGCCAACGCAATCAAAAGATACAGCCGTTTATGCTACAAATTTTCGATACTCGCAAGGGAATCAAAACCTACCGGGTGCTTCCCGTGAACTCAGAATCTTGAAATTTGGTATGAAGCAACGACTTATAGAACAGATAAAGGAAAAATTGCGAAATGCACCATAAAAAATAATACCATAACTTTTACTTATATACCTACAGGTTTGTACGGAACCCTCGATGCGCGAATCCGACTCGCACTTGGCCGGTTTTTTTTGTCAATCGCGATTTGAACTCAGTTACTTTTATTTCGAGGGATTCAATCGTGCACAAAATACTATCATATAAATATTAAAGTTTCCATAAGTTAGGATAGCTATTAATTTTCTATGTGAATACTTTTTATATTCCGTACCTAGTAAAATTGCTGAAGATAGATAAAAAAACTCGTTTTTCTTTTCATAAACGTTCACATGCGCAAAACTCATACAAAATCACCATATGAATAAGTAAATTTCGTTCGGGTGCCGTGCCTAATAGCATGCCAAATTACTAAATTGGTAAGAATGCTGTGGTATGTAGAAGTAAGAAGTGTATTTAGTTATGACTTATGAGACAGCATTTTGTCATTTTCAATGAGTGAGATACAACGGATTGATTTCAAAGAATATATTAAGTCGTGGCACATTTATCATTTTATCATTCTTACTAGTATTCTATGACTGCGCCTATTTTTTTTAAAGGTCTCTCAACGGGATATCTTTTAGGTTTTAGTTTAGTGTCCGCTTTAATTTTTAGTGTTCTTTTAGCAGTAGTGTATAAACATTGACTATTGTAATTAATTAAGTATTGTAATAGTGTATTTTGCCGTGGTGGTGCCGGCGTAAGAATTGTACCCCACTCTCTCTACCCGTGGTTGCCGTAAGAGTCGGCTAAGGGATGTAATCCGGAAGATGGGCAACAGCATCTTCCTTGAACAATCACACTTAACTGCACTCGCCAACCCGCCTGGCAAGCGTGGTGAGTATTGGCAAAACCCCCCAGGAGGAGGCCTATGTTCAGCAGTGGACGTCCTATGGCTGATGATGTGATGTTTAAACATTAATGTGTTCCGATTTAAAGGGTAAGTACTGCAGCTAGCGAAATTACGGTACTGTTAGGACTATCCATCAACCCCAAAGTAATAAACGCCAAAGCAGCGATGGCCTGGACTTAGAATAATTGTAATAGAACTGTATGGACACAGACAAAACATAACATATTAAAACAGAAATAACGCAATGATTATTAGCAGTAGTACAACGACGGCCTTATCGCCTAAAGTATTTTCTTGCAGACAACCTTTATATAATGTAACGTAAAGTTCTGAGTATCGTTGAAATGTTCATGAACAGGCGTCATCTGTTACCATCAGGAGCGTTTCGTTGGTCTTGTTACTTTTATATAAATAAAAAAGACCAGATTAAGACAACCATATTTTGTGCCGTAAACTAATTAGTTTGGCTTCACATTAATTAGGTACCTACAACGATATCAATGGGTACCAATTTTTTTTATGTTAAAGTTTGAGATGAAACGCTCTCCTTATGGTAATAGACAACTCCTGTCCATGACCATGGCAGCATTACGCAGAACTTTGAGCAACAAAATCTAAGGCATCGCTACTTCAACAGCCTTGTAATTTCGCTAGCATAGTACCCTACAAACCGGAACAAAGTAATGTTTACACTATAGTGCTTGGCGGTAGATAACCTATATGACCTCCTGCTAAAGAGATCTACCATTTACTTAGTTTGTATTTAATGAAGTAGGTATCTAAGTTATACCTAGTCACTAAAAATAGTATGCAGGCAAAGCAAACTAGACAGAATAAAGAGCAGAAACTACCTTGGCATCAATTTTATTACTACTTATGTACTTAAGTTTAGTGAGGCCTAATAATTCTAAGTAACAACATGAAATGATCATGATAAAGGTCAAAAAGTAAACTCAGAATTAATTATAATTTTTATTTCAGATTCAGATTCAGAAATATTTATTGCATACTGATATTATGCTTTTGACATTGAAATATTATGCTAGGTGTTCTTGCAAAAATTGTGGTATCAGTTTACCCTTATCGGGCATTCAATAATTTAATTAAACATATGTCATAATGATTTTAAAAAATAACAATAAACATAAACAATAATTTAATAATCAAAAAATGCAATTAAACATTTGATATTTCAACAGAGTTTGCTCTTTAATCCGACCTAATTCGAATTCGTACAAATAACTCGGTAAGTACTTACTGTTAGATTTTTTTTGCGCTACTGAGTGAAGATACGAGCAAGTAGCTCGCCCGATAGTAAGCGCCATGATTGACTTCGATTCTCAACTTGTAACGTCCCATTCTCAGTTCCCGTCCCAGTCAAAGGTAATTAGTACGACATTGTACGAAAAGTGACCAAATTAGACTTCTGAATAAAAATTATGCTGAGTTAATGTACGACCCGCTACTGGCGCACGTGATTGCAATCTTTGTTATCATTACATGCATTGAACCTATGCAAGTTGTATGCAACAGGCTGTATAGCTCGCTTCGAACGCGCTCCTCGCATCAGTTACAGCTCTAATCACCGTCGATTCGACTAACGGTTCATTGAGCACAAAATAACCGAGAAAGATATGAAAATTCATGCAGTTTTCAACTTTAATACGACGCAGCACTATTTATAATAGCAACTGACGGCCAGTCGGTATCTCGGCACATCGCGGCTTAGACGTTTTCACAATATCTCGTTGTTTGTGGGAAACAGAACCGCGTTCAGTATACAATTAACTAATCGCCGCGAACCAGTCTCAGCAGCTCGTGTAAATATTGACGCGATTACAGAATTAGCATTCTGTGAGAATCAACAATGGAGCGTTCTGTATTTGGGACATTTGTATTAATATTCATTATATAATGAGGTGTTCGCCGATAGACGCGTGCGGCGCGGCGCTTTCACTCAGTGCGCTATTAATTACGTACACGATTGTGTTCAGTCGGTTATATTTACCCAACTGGTCCGACTGAAAGATAAAGAAATACAGCCAAAGCGTCGCGTCCCGCGCCCGTATCTTATCGCTGCCACTCTATTGATCAGTCACATATCGCGCACGGCTCGCCTTATACGGACGACCGGACCTTTATTGTCCAATTTAATTTATACGTACCATAGGCGCGATGTTACCGGTGAAGTCATAATGTACGAATACCTCCGACAGAAATAGAATTACAGTGTTTACAGGAAAATAGTATCAATAACATTGTGTTGTGGTCTGTTATCGGACGGAAATGAGTGCTACGTCGCCCACGATGAGTGTGAAGTCGCGCGAGATCATCGGGACGGAGCAGTTCAGTCAGCGTCGAGAGGTGTTCGACAAGCACGACACTGTGTTTTTGCCGCCGGCCTCGCCCACGTCACTCACTCCGGCGATGGAAGTCGAGCCCATAATTACGTCCAACCACGGAAAGACGACAACCAACTTCAGGCGCAACGCTCCCGCCTACTCCAGCATGCGGGAGTCTCGCACCGAAGAACAAATTGACTTCCGACCGAGAAAGTACTCCGACAACTTCTACTCGGAGCTTAATCAGAGCGATAATGTCGACTACCGGCGCACGATGACGGAGCGCACGCGCCGTCTCTCCAAAATGAGGAAAGAGTTCATGACATCAAACCTACACGAGCCCACCGGTACCCCGTTCAGCCGCGCCGGAACGCGCGCCTCGCTGCCCGCTAAAAGCCTATCTCCAAACTCTCCCATCTTGAAGTACAAAATCGAGAGTCCAAATCTGTACAAATTTCCGTTCGCCGAACCGTACTCGACGCCGACGCCGACACGCAAGGTTCGCCTGGATTTGGGGTCGTTAGAAGTGGACGGAGGCAAGGAGAATGAGGATCCTGAAAAGAAGCATCAGAGTCTGCCAAACAATAACAACAACACATCCACGGTAGATCATCAAAAATTGTTCGAGGAACTGGTGAAACGCTACTCTCCTCAGCGTAAGCCGATCGATTGGACGCTGCCGCCTACTAAGCCCCGGGGGCCCCGGGTTATCGCCTCTGTCCCAAAATCGAGCGCCGATAGCGTCGAGAGCGATGAAAAGAAACAAACTGAACAAAATAACGATAAACAAGTCGAGTACGATGATGTATTCGAAAAAAAGGAAAACAATAAAGTCGATGGAAATGCTCAACAGCCAGATGTTGTGCGTAATGGTCCTGAAAGTATAGATCAAAAAGATGATATGGAAGAATTTAAAAGAGCTTTAGCGGAGTTGGACGAAAAGAATGATGAAGTGCCGGAGCTAGGAACTTTCCAGAGACAACATAGTAAAGACAAACCACATGTGGACCACGATCACGTCGTCGATTTGACCATTCCAGCTTTGATACAGAAAATGACAACGGAAGGTGAGGACTTAGAGAACCATTCGAAAGAAACGAAGAAAGTCAAAAGAAAGCGCAGTTTCTTGGATAAACTGTTAGGTCGTAATAAAAAGGATAAATAATTACATTGCAGTCAGTGATAGTAATGCAGTTGCGAACCTGCCAAAGATTATATCAAGGTTGTTAAGGCGATGACGTCGTTGTCTGTAATCTTTTCGATAAAAGATAGGAGTGCCTACTCTATATTGACGAATAAATTTTATTTTTGTTAGTATTATTTATGAGAATAGGTAATTAAGGCCAGTTCTTTCGTATGTTTTTTATCTTAATGCATTGGTTGGGTTATCACTAGCTGATAAAAGTAAGTGCCATGTGACACTCCGTATCGCTAAATTCTAAGTTAACTGAATTGATGAACTCCTGTTACAACTATCATGAAACTTATTAAAGTGCCTGACAAGGAAAACGGTAAACATTTAAGGTGTAACGGTAAATTCCATTCCATACAAAAACAAATAGATGAATTTTAATTCCAGCTCTCCGAATTTCAGAAACACAAAACCGTGTGCTTATCAATTTCATTATGTGTTCGTTAACTTCGACAATTTAACCAGTACTCGAAGGACGTTGGTTAGGTACGTTGTTATGTTTCTAACTACCAAATTTGATAATTATTATTATTAATTCATTGGTTTTGTTGAAGTGGAAACAATAAGAGCTCTTATGCTCTGCAACTGAACGGTCACGGCCGTATTAGTAAATTCTAATTACAAATCGATTTTTCTAAAAATTTACCTACGTTTCATAGAGTTGTAGCGATATACTTATAAGACTGTATATCTTCTCTCTGTTCTAAAAATCGTTTGCTTTGATATTTCAACGACTCAATAAAACTAACCAACTTTCCGTTCATAGTAAAAAACATTATTTAAACCTAACATATAAAAGGGTAGTATTTTTTGCGTGTTTAAAGATATTTTTCAGTACAAATAAGCACACAAGAACGTTTCAGAAATTTGAAATCTTAAATATTTTTTTTCTTTTTGTTTTTGTATGGAAACTTTTTTACTTAAGCTACAAATATATGGAACTAGATTCTTCTTTGTGGCTCTATTTTTAATGCAAACTTTATACGTAATGAATTCATGCCTGCAACTTTATATAAACGTGTTTAATAAAATCGATCACCAAGCGGTACAGAACGACTAGTCTAGCCGATTTACATACCTAATAAAATAAATTAAATACTTAATGAAATGAAAAAAGAAGTTCACAGCTGTGTTAATTAATAATGACATTATAGAATGACACCTTTCGATTATCATTTAAATTTTTTTTTGGAGATAAATTTCATTTCCAATTGAATTCCGTCTCTATTTTTATCAACATTAGAATTAGTTTTCGATTGGTTATTTTTACAAAAAGTCCATTATGTAAAGTCGCGACGGTGTTTTCAAACATTTTTATTTATTTATTTATTTAAATACCTAGGTGCTTTTGACCACATCCTGCCAGATGTTAAGCAACGATGTGGTCTAGGATGGAACACGCTTAACTAGACGGAACCTGTTTACTCTCTTGATTTGAAGACACTCATATTGTACTTTTCGGGAAACACAGACTCTGACGAAGAGTTCCACATGTTCGCTGTATGCACGTGACATGCTTTGAATTAGAAGGCGCTGTTCATAGATATTTAAAATTGAAGATGTTGTATCTGATCTGTCAGCTCTTGTAAAAAGTATAGAGTCATCACGTATCTGTTTGCCGTAATAAAAGCTTTACATTAGTTTAGGGCTACATAGCGCTGTTTATTTCTTTCCTAATTCTCTTTTGTCCAAATGCATACATTTTAGTAATAAAATTGTTGTGTTTATTGTTTACCTTTGCATTAGTATTTTGTGTTATTACCTGAAATCCATTTCAATTTCAATAATCTTTTGTGCGTTAATATACTAGTCGTATTTTGAGTGATGTCATTCCGTTATTTAGATAAATATAACTATTTTAAAAGTTACCATAATCACTAATACGTTTTTGTAACACAGTACTGGTATTATGTTTAAAATCCATGTTCTAAGTTTGTGTTACCACATTTGAAGCGACTAAAGCCATTTTTTTTTGTCAGTTACTTTGTTTTATATTTTCAAATACCTATGTTACCCACATATTGTTATAATAATATTATACCTATTGTTAATTAAAACACACAGAGACATTTTCCTCGATTGATTTATTTAAAACTGTCATGTCAAGGATATTTATATAATTATTTCATAACTTGTAAGTTATGTAGGTTGGAATGGATAAAATGCTAGTGGGACGCAAAACCAAATATTTTGCTTAATAAATGTTATTTTTACAAAGTATTTGGCTTTTCTTTACATAAACAAAACTACAATTGAGCTTTAACAAAGTATAATTAAAAAAAAAAAACATATATTTTATGTTAACAAAAACAATAATTACTTAACATTATAAAATAACTACTTATCACATTATATACGAATACATACTACATAATTGGATTTAAATTTTGTATTGGGAAGATTTGTATAAAATTTCAACTTTCTGTAGTATATCTATAGGGCTATAAGCTTAGGGTCACTATGCCCAAAGGGGGAGATTGCACTCACCATTATGAACTACTTTTACAACAAGCACAACTCTGACATCGTGAATAAAATATAGCTGTTCCATAGAAAGTTTGATGACTTTTGATCAAGTATATGGAACAGCAGATTTTTTTAACAAATTCCGAGTCGTACTCATAATTAAAGTTGTTCATAATGATGTGGACGTTTAGCTTAGTATACACCAAGATTTATAATCCTGTGTAGTATAACCCTATCATATCTAGTTTTGAAAAACGTGTTTGTTTTTTTTTTTAAATATCGTAGGAACAAAATCAATCGTGTAGTGAAGGAATAAAAAAGTTCTTGTCGTTCGAATAAGAACTCTTTTAAAATGTTTTCCCCGTGTTGGTACTTCACGATATATTTTTAGTTTCAAAACCTTTAAGAAAAGTGTCCAGGACGAACGTAAATGTAAGCAAAATCATTAGACACGTGACTCAACTTTTGTATCTGATTGAGACTAATCATTCGATTTGTCATCAGAGTTTAACTTGACCTTTGTGCCCTAGTTAATTAAATAGCCAATCGATTCCTTTAAATACATTTTAATTGCTGTTCTGATTTCCGCATCTGACTATTTTTATCAGGAAACTATTAACAAGTGATATTTGTATACTATTAGCAAGTGATATTTGTATACTATTAGCAAGTGATATTTATATTTATTTGTATGTTTTGTGTGTAATTGTGTTTCGCATGAACATCGAAACGATAATACGGGCGTGAAACGGGAAGTGTTTCAATCTCGATTCGAAAACGAAGCCTAATACAAAATTTTTGAAAATGCAATTCAGTCATCATTGTTTCTTTGTTTAAAAAATTGAGCTGGGTCAAAAATTTTTAAAAAGTAAATTTTATCATTATTGTCGAAATTGTTTAAAAAATCGAGCTTGGAACTTAATTTTAGAAAATTAAATTGTATCATCATTGTCGCAGTTCTTTTAAATATTGAAACAATTTTTTTTATCTTAATTGTTTGAAACGATTTCGCGACAGGGACGTATTTTTTGGTTTAAATAACTTTACGGCATTTTTATTCGTTGTTTATAAAAATATAACATACTCGTACATATTTATATTTTTATGAGCTTGCGACGAAGGCTATAGAAATGAATCGATCGGCTAGTTAATATACAAACACAAAGCTCAATTTTCTTATAAAAATTTAAGACGACATAATACTTATTTGTAATAAGTTATATTAAGAACATTAGGGCTGGTTTCCAACAAGGAGAGATGAGGAGATATGCGGAGATGGAAATGTAAGGACCAGAGATGCGAGCTGGCTAGAGCGGAGCAAAGCTGTCTTCAGAGTGTTGAGACACGAGAAAAGCAAAGAGAACAACGCGTGATTAAAAATCAATGAAACTTAAGTAGGTAGGTACTTAAGATATATAGAAATACTCATTTGTTATTTATCGTATTGTTAAAAAGAGTACTCTAAAAAGTTATTTTTGAAGTAGGTACTGTACTGAGTGTAATAGTTTTAGGAAGCCTCAAAATGTATTTTGCTAAGTATCATAATGTCTAGAAAACACGTAAATATTTAGTCATAATCGACAGAAACCCAAACTTTAAAAGAAAAAAAGCAACATAAGCACCACACATGTTCAATTTATATTATGGCGCGACAAGGTCGGCCATTTTAGTAAGGTGGCGCGGTGGACCTTTCCTTATATAGAATTCGTGTTTCTCAACTTTTAACAAAATGATATTAAGATCTTAAATCAAAGCTAATTGTTATTTTTTTTAATAGTAACACTGATCAATTATACTATAGTATTTATTTTTTGGAGTAAGCATAGTCTTATAACTTTTGAATTTCTGGTTCGGATCAAAGAAACAATTAATCACACCGTCCGAGCGAGTCCCACCAAAAAGCCACTTTGCATGTTTAGCTATCATTGTATTAATACAAGGTTCATTTGTAATTTCTGGTGTGCACAATAAAAAATGTCTATCTATTTCTGCAACAATTTTTACATTGCATGTGCCTACAGCACGAGATTTCCTTATGAATGGCGGCAAATGACACTGCTGTGCCGCCCTATATAATCTGCCACTCGGGGCAATGATCCATCCCACGCTAAGCCACTTTTGCCTTCGCGGAAATTCATGTATATCGTTTAGCTTTTCCTCATTTTCGTCACAATTACATCTTAATTACACTAGATCTTTGTCGTCATTCCAGTTCAGCGTCTCGCAACGTCAATGCAGTTTTACCGCATAAAAAGAGAGATCACTCGAGTTTACAAAACTAATGGAAAAAATAGGAACTTATCCTTGAGAATACAATCACTTCGTGAAATGATTCATCCGAGCAAAAATACCGTACAATCACTTTTTATAGCATCTTTAAAAAAACGTTATTCGTAATTGTGAACTTTATTCACATTAAAATAGAGAAGATTTTCGTAAAAATATATCGCTAATTGCTTTGCGTAGGTGATTATATTCCGTAGCAAATAATCGCACTACACTGAAATCTCAAGAAGCATTGTTAGATGCTGCAATGGGAAATGCATCATAAAGGTGATTCACAATGTATTTTTTTTAAACAGCGCCTACAGTAATTCGATCCCGATTCTCTATTAACTGGACCAGTATCGGAAATACCGGTTAAACCGGTATTTCCGGATCAACCCAGTTTTTATAAATTGTCCCACCGCTGGGCGTGGGCCTATTCTCAGGTTAGATTAGGTAACTTTTTTGTTAGACTCTCAGACGTAGATTTCCGCACGATATTTTCCTTCGTCGTAGAAAGCTGCAATACACATACATTGCTAAGAAAAGATACTAGATACGTGCCGTAGGATTCGAACCTATAACCTTCAGATTAGAAGCCAGACGGTCGCCCAATTAGGCTGCTGTAACTTCGACCGGTGATTATTAACATCTAACTTTGCACTAGAATCTCACAAATTTTTACATTTCTATGTAGATATGAAAGTTTTTGGTTGGACATTTTTTTTAAATTACGTTGTATGGAAACTGACGTGGTTTTGACACATTTTTGTTTTTTGTTGTTATACTCAGTTTTGTCTCCATGATGAAGGCCACTGGATGTGGATCTATAGATGGAGTTTTCGATAAAATTAAAAGCGAGTAATCCCGCATAAACTGTACCGTACGTAGTAACGTTGGACCCCGTCGGTTACGGGACACTAATTATTCTACACAATAAAATTGCCATTAAGGATGAGATATAAGGCTAATTTATATAGCGCCATATGCCAATTTGACTCATATAAAAAATTTAATAAATATCGTTGAACATTTCACATAGCGTGAACTATGCCCCAAACTAAGCAAAGCTTGTATTATGGGAACTAGATGACTGATAAAATACTTATATCCTTTTTTATGTAAATACATACTTATACAGAACAACCCAGACACGGAATAACATTTTATGATACATGCTTGGTCTGGTGGGAATCGAAGTCACACCCTATACAGCTCTTGAAGCTAATATTTTACTAAATGAGCTAACAGAGCAGTCAATAATGAATTTGTGACAAGTCGTTTGAATTTACAATTCTATATTCACCTTAATACTACATATATCACATGCAGTTGCTTTATACATTACAAAATACTATCTAACAATCTAATCTTCAGTAGATAAACATGGACGGAAGATAAGACTGTAGATTTTTAAGTACTATTTAGTTGAAAACGAATTTTAATATATTAAACGAAGAGACGATTTATAAATCTTATATATAAACTAAATGTTATCGTTGGATAAGGATTGCAATATTTTTTTTGAATTTAGATCTGTTAAAAAGGCCTTCAAAATTACGCCTAATGTGTAATAGCACCACATTGACACTCTTACCCTCATTGATGTGTCATACAATTCGCAAGGAGGCATCCACACCACACAAATTTAATTATTTTTAGAGCTTGAAGATGGACGGTCTGTCATACTTCTGAGAGAATGGTGTGATGTGCAAAATTATTAAAAAAACAGTTTCTAGATTTATTGTACATATGACATGAAACTTATGACACACCCCCCCCCCCCCCTTACTGTCACACTGTTGACCCCTTCCCTCCTCCTCCTCTTAACGTATAACATAATGAAATGAATGGTCCCTAAGTGCCTACTATTGCAATACATATAAGCAGGCCTTTCTCCTGATAGTGAAGGCAGATACTATGTTACTATAGATTACTTATCGTAAAGGCGCAGAAAGGACTCCTAAAAGAAATCATACTGTGGTGGTAGGGCTCTAGTACTCGGCTGGCTAGCTACCACCCTCCAGTTGAAAATCTACTTACTAAGAAACTAATGGCGTGTTTTGGCAGCCTCTCTTGAGAGCCAGTATAGGTGTGTTTACCATCTTCGACCACACCGTCACCAAAGATCAGGTGAGCTGTAGTCAAACACCTAGCTTAGCAACCATAAAAATTATGGATGGATGCCCTTAACTCATGGTCATTGCAGTAACTTTAACTGGAACTTTAAGCAACATAAAAGTCCAAGACACTACTACTTCGACGCTCATTACTTACATTAAAAATAAATAACTATATATCCCATGGTAAAATTCGCTCACTTGTTTACAATGATATCCTACAATATATTCGTCGACGTATTGACTATTATTCGTAACATTTTCTACCCTAAACTGACTGTAAGGTCAGGATCTATCCGCCTCACAGCTGCTTCCAACTCGTAAAGATGGTCGTCTTTGACGTGAGGCGCTAACTGCCTCATAGCAGCTGCTAGGTTGTAGACATACTCCTTGTTGGGTCCGCTAGGCCCTCGGCAACTGACAACTTGAGAAGCTATCTCCGATATTGGTGCTGGACCTGAAATGACGTAGAAGTTTTTAAATGTAAATATCGTATTTTTTTTTTTATGTTTATGGTCTAGCTATAGCTATTTCGTTTCTTCAACTTTATATTCAAGCGGGAGTTTGGAATGCGGAAAGAGTCTTGTCGCCCAATTGTTTTTTTTCCAAAACTAGGGTTTCTTCGAGTGTTTGTGTATAAAAATAGTGATGTTTTATTCATAAAGTGCCGAATTATACCTAAGCGCGAGTGTGGAAAAGTGATATAATGTGGTGAAACAACTTTTCGTGATGCTTTTAAAACTCCATCGAAGCTTATTGTAAAGTCGCCACTACTTTGCTTAGGCATGATGTGATTTGACTGGCATAGACTGGACTTGACCAAGACTGGACTTTGACTATAAAGGTAAAGAAGCTGAAAACTGAAGACTGCACACAAAATACAGACACATTGAAACTGGCAGAATGCACAGAGTGCGATGCCAAGAAAGAGAGAACCGACCGCGCTAATCACAGCTACCATCGTTACATATTTGGTGATATTGTGTGTCTTCCATACAGGCGAAAAACGTTAACCTTCATATGTAGTCGGATAAAAATCCGAACATCACAAACAGTCTACTGTTAACCAGTCCCAGGGATTTTAAAGCATTAGCCATAGGTGCTAAGTGAAACATGCTTGTTGTGTATTAGGGCATCTTAGCACATACCTTGTTGAGACGCACATTAACACTTACATGGTGTAATGTGACAAAGAACTAAACTAACATTATCAGACTTAACTAGGTCATATAGGCGGCAATTGGTGATTTAGTCGGTTAAGAAAGCTACCAGCCCAAGAAGATAAACGCGCGACAATTTTTAGGGTTCCGTACCTCAAAAGGAAAACGGAACCTTTATGGCCACTTTGTTGTCCGTCACTCAAGACCTTCTATCTCGGGAACGCGTGTAGGTATCGAGTTGGAATTAAAACCATATACGCAGACCTGTAGTCCCTTGCAGCTATCAAAAAATAAAACTTCTCAGTTATCGTAGCCGCATATTTCGACAATAAAAAGGGAATCAAAACCTATAGGGTACTCCCCATTATTAGCTATTCCTGAAAAGTAGTAGCTTTTTCAGTAGTAGCTAATATCACTTATCACTATTCCACAACCTGAGCATTTTTGTGGTACACTTTACTGAAAAACTATCACACCTTTAGATTTATACTTTAACATAGTAATTTAACTTCATAATAATATCTAGATGATGTGTTATCTGTCAAAAAAATATAATTTTATAACCATTAAAAAAATGAACATTAACAATTTTGTATTCATTTGATAGAAAGTTATTGTACTACTATCGCCATCTGTTAGAAAACCAAAGAGTTAACATCGCTGCAACAGAACTATTCTTAATACTCCAATACATGGTAGTTAATCTACTTAGTACTAGATGACACCACTAGAATCAGGTTGTAAAATAACAACTGTCTTAAAAATTATTACCCATTAGAAAAACTACGCGAGCCCTCACAAAGCTCAGCTTTTGCTAGTATAATAGTCACTAATTTCCGATACTTAGAAACTAATATGGTATGTCACTATTTATAGCTCCATCAAAATCTTTAAAAATTGACTAGAGTACTTATCTAATCTTCAAGATATAACTAGTCTAAAGTCAACTTCGAAACTTAGCACAGTCTATTGGCTCATTGGTAGAATATCTGCCTTGAGCTGTAGGGTGTGGGTTCGATTGTCACTTAGGACATTCTTTGGTATAAACAAAATGTTTGTTAGAAAAAGTACCTATCTATGTATTCTATCAGTTATTTGACTGCCATAGTACAAGCTTTGCTTAGTTTTGGGTCAGATGGCGCTGTATGTAATGTCCTACAATATTTATTTATTTATTTATATAGCACTTGTAGCAGTTTGAAAAACTAGTTTTCTAAGAATATGTAATGTATACATATAAATTGATATTAACATTATAAAGTATCACTATTTTAAATCTTAAAATTACCTGCATAAGATTCATTTTCTTCAGTTGCAACATAGAGTGTCAATTCAAAGTCCTTTACACTGCTATCGCTAGGATGAAATGTGACAATTTTCTTAGAATAACCATTCTTTTCTCTAAAGTCTAAATATTTGGTCACTTGTTCCGAGTCTTCTGCTTTGATTTTGTATGCAATACCCCACACTTCACTCGCTGGGTCGTCACTGGGTATTAGAGTGACCACTCGACCAGGCTAGAAAGAGACAATATAGAAGATAAGGATAGTTTGGGTTTCCATCACATATGTACATACAGTGGTGGTGGTCTGGTGTTATAGCGAGTTGTCATTATATGGAGAGAAAGAAAAATTAATATTGTTTTACTATAGTATTATTTAATAATAAGAAATAAAATTTTGACAGTCTAGCAGCTGAGACAAACATGTGTAATACAAAAAAAAGAATGAATTTCTTAGAATCTTCAGTATGTATGATGCTGACAGTTGAGGAAAATACGGGCTAGACAATAAAACAAAAAAATTACAAACAAAAGAATGTACACAACTGCAGTTCTTATCAATTTCGTCAACTTAGAAAGTACCAACAAACAGCAGGTGCTTTATAAGTTGCCGAAATTTATAGCTTTATAATAACATACTGTGGTCGTTATTTAGAGTGTGCTGCTACATAGAGTGTATCATTGTATGGACAACCAGGCAAACCAACCAATGTCGAGTAATTTCTATGTTTTCAGGAGTTTGATGTTAAATCGAATGATGTGACATGGAGTTTATCACACTGTATATAAAAGTTGGCAGATTTAGGTTTCATGGACACCACCAAAATTGTTACTACAGGCCACGCCTATGGGCAGGCTTTATTATATTAGGCTATAATTCATCTAACCTAGATGAACAGTTTTAAATCATCCAGTACATCAGACCAGTAAATTTTTAATTTCCTAGGTGACCTAGGAAATAGACTTATACATAAGAAACATACTAAGTTACATATTCTAAAAATATTCTTGTGCAGTCATATAGGAAAACTGAACTCAAAAAGTAAGAGTAGTTGTCATACATTTTACAAGAGGGATTATAAGTCTCTCGAGACGTTTCTGCTCAATACCTAAACAAACAAATTTACCGATAGTAAATTAGTTTGTTTGCCCCGAATGTATTTAAATCAAGATCTAACGAAATGCATGACTTTGAAAGGTTAAAATAACATAGTTGCACTTTTATCGTAAATAATATAGAATGGATTCATGGTCTAGCTGAATATGGGTAGGAATCTAGCGAAATTACAGGGCTGTTGAGACTAACCATCTAACGTCTCAAAATAATGAGCGCCAAAGCAACTATGTCCTGAACTTTGATTTGTATTGTTCCTGGTCATGGACAGGCGTTATCTCTTGCCATCAGGAGAGCGTCTCGACCTTTACATAAAAAATTGAATATTTACGACAAGGACTGATGGACACTGACCTTGTCCGGGATTCCTCTGTGGTCGATACTGTGCTGGTAAAACCTACGAAGATAACCTCTAATAAAACCGAGAACTTTAAATTCATACTTAAAATCTGTTTTCCAGACTAAGGACCCATAACCGAAGACCCACATTTTATATCGCGTCCAATAAATATAAATTAATTCATTATTGATTCAAATATGATAATAATTTATACTTTTCCAATACAAATAGTTAAAAAATTACTCTTCAATCAATATTCAATCAATCAAAAATCAAATCAGCTGACTGAGACTGCGCTGACTGTAGACCGACAGACGACAGACGACAACTCTGACAGTAGAAACGGAGTTTTGGCGGGAAAGCGAAAAGGTTGCGCCGCAGCATATAACCAAAACCAAAAAAATCCGAGAATTGTGTTTGTTCGAGTGTTTATGAACAAAAACTGTGGTATTTTATATATAAAGTATGACATTATTTATGTGCAGAAATATGATTTTCTGTGTTACTTCCAAAACTTAATCAAAGTTGTAGTAAAGACACCTCTACTTTTTATAGGGCATGATCGGACTCGATCAGGACTCTCTTTTTGTGACTCTTACATAATATACTTGGAAATATAAAAACACTTGACTCTGCTAAACGCACAAAAAACCGACACCAATATCTAAGAAGAAAACAGTAAAAATATCTGTTTAGTTTTTGGCGGGAACCCGGTATAATCGTGGCCCCGCATTGTTTTATTTTCCGAAACATATTGAAGGACGCCCAGATGAGATTCAACACAACGGTGGATCCGCGATTCCGACTTAGGAACACTTCTGTATTTTCCAAACCTACAAAGTGCGATGTCAAAAACAGAAAAGAAGAATAATTCTTTTCTAATTTTGGCACAAATTGTGCCGCACAATTCAAATTTCAAATTGATGTACCGATATAGTAAAAGTCAAAACTCAAAAGTATATTTTCAATTTTCTGCAGAAAAAGAATAATGTAGAGTATTGTAGAGGCTTTTGGTATAATATAAATATACAAAAAAAAAAATAAGTTAAAGATAATGGAATGAAAAACTGCTGTAGAATGATACCGCCTGAAGAAACTCTCGACTATATAACATATCTACCATTCCGAAGAATGATCATAATTCCTATCTCAAACAACAATTAACAAATACATATTATCGAATAAACTAGCATAAATGTCCAGGGTAGCACGACAACTTTGTGATGAAATCGAAGCTCCTTTGAGAGGGAAAGATAGCCAGCGGTACCGAAATACAAGCAAATATGACGACAAACCGAAACGAAGTATTGTGATCGATAAACAGAGAGTCATCAATAAGGTAGTGCCACACGATCGCAGCGCAAGCCGAATTAAATTTAAATCTGAGGAAAGGGTTTATAACAAATCATTTATCGATGTAGCGGTAAACACCACACTTCGGGGACCGTTTGTAAACGATAGTAACTGTCTAACGCTACTTCGCAACAGTGCTAATGATAAATGCATTTGTAAATCGCCACAAAAATGCTTCATTTTCAAAAGAAGCACTAAGGAAGTTCAGACATTCAATCCTAGGCTGTATGCCTTTTCAGATAAGGCCTGTTTACAATGCGTCGAAACTATGAGCTGTGGCACGCAATTCTTCAACTTTCCAACAAACCCCCAGGAATTATTCAGTACCGCAAGTCAAGGTTTAACTCAAATGAGAGACTCGAAACAGGTAGATAAATTTCAAAGAGACTATCAGATGCAGATAGGCATAATTCAAAGAGATAGTTTCAGACAGGCAAACATGAGACAATCAGTTTTGAAACTACTAGAGCTTAGGAAACAAGGCTTGAAACAAACAGATATGGATGAAAGAAATAGCAGACAACCTGAGCCAATGGAAAACTCAAACAAAGCCCCTGTGAACTACATGGGTGCTAGACGATGGTCATTGTCTAAATATCCAAGAGGGCCTGATTACTAAGTTTGTAATAATTGGAAATTAAATTTAAATTAGCATTTTTAAACTCTACCATAAAACCTTTCTATTTTACAAATATAGAGGAGTTAGATTTTAAGTTGGTTGATAAATAAGTTTTGCATTTTTACAGTACCAAAAGGATTGATATATAATATATATACATTGTAATAGAATGTGCTGTTGTAAAATTACTCTTGTCAAAAATACATCTAGCAAAATCTTTAAAAAAAACACTATTTCATCCAGAAAATGTTTATTCTAGACAAGTAACTACATACAAAAATTACAACATTTTGTATTGCTTCTAAATAATTATTTCAATGTAGATCCTTTAATATTAAGGAACAAACAATTGATTATTGAAGTATATTAGTGAATATTATATATTTCAAAAGATATTCAAAGAGAGTTTTCATTACATTTGAATGTTCATGCACATGAATAAAAAAAATATTTATTCTACTGAAATAAAACTTATTCTTATGAAGATGTGTTAACTCTTATGAATGTTTCAATTCAATGTATGAGTGAGTGACATTTTATTTAATAACCTTAGTCTGGTATTTTTTAATATAACTTAAGTAACTTTTAATACAGCTAAACATGATAATTATGAAACATGCTTACATATTATCTGTGACTTCAAGTTGAAACAGAATTTAACATGTCTGAGAACCACGAAAAAAAAGCAGTCACAAATAATAAAAAAATGTAAGTTATAATAGTGCTTGTCCCATACAGTTGTTTAAAAAACTTGTAGTTTTTATATAACTCAATAGATGGCATAGAATCAACTTAGACTTTAAAACATTCATGGATTAAGCCCCATTCTAAATAGGCTGATTAGTAAATGGTGTCACTTAATTCTTAAAATGCACTGTGAGTGGGAAAATTTCTATATTATTACTCTCATAATATTACAATAAGTACCTATTATGTAAAACTATTATACCATTTAGTATGTAACCATGAACTCTTAAAACAAGCTACTCATTTGCCAGTCACTGGAAGCATTTCTTAATATGGTATATGTTTAAATATTCCAGTGTTAATAAAAACAAAAATAGTTTATTGTGAAAAACTACTAAAAGAATTGTTAAACAGAATAATATTATAAGCTTATATTAAAGATGTATAAGACATTCATATGTTTTAAATTTCGAGATCTTAGGGCTTGCAAAAATTACATGTTTTAGTTTATTAGTCTAGCAAAATGTCATAACTGCACAAGAGAAAAACAATCTAGGCAACTCAGAGAAAAAAGTTCACATAACAAGTTTTGACATCATAAAAGATTGATTTAAAACATCTAAATACATTTTTACCCAACTACCAAAGCAGTGAGGTGTGGTTTTTACTCTACTTCACTTGTATTTATTTGAGTAATTGCATTTCTTGATATAATATATTGCCTGTTTATATCTCGCACATATATGTCAATTTGATATTTCAACACACAAATAATTGCAATGTTTTGAACAAATAAGAACACTAGCATTTCTGATTGCTGTTTGATGGTCATACATTTTCTACATAAAGAGTGTCATTGAAACGTAACATCAATCCAAACTTTTCTTTAAATTTCAAACTCTTATAATAATACTACACATATTTTGTAGTTTGCCTAAAAATTATAGGTGTTTATAAACCTTTTAAAAACATTTGAATAGTAGATAGTGCAGTAGATATTATAAAATTCTGGTTGTTTGAAGATCTTATGAGAGTGAAGGAACACCCTTATTCGTTTTATTTATGCGGGATTACTCACATTTAATTTTATCGAAAACTCCAACTATAGTTTCGGCCACATCCGGTGGCCTTCAAAACGAAAATGTGTCAAGACCATGTCAGTTTCCATAATGTAACACCCTGTTTATAATTTCTTCTTTTGGATGAACTCTCTTAAAATGGTATGGTGAAGCAAACATATTTTCAAATGACAACATCAACCATTATTGTACCAATTCATATTTTTGAACAACTCGAGATATTTCTTATAAAGTGTTTGTTGCACTACATCTCTAACATCGGCAGGGGGCTCATGTTGCTGCTGTCTTAAGTGCAACAAAGTTCACAAATTTTGCTGTGCGGGACTGGCAGGAGGTGGCTGAGCTTCCAAATTCTTAATAAGCTGAGCTAGCCAATGTTTTGTGGAGTTGTCTTCTTGTAAGCATGCTGTGAATGTGGCATCTCTCAGTTGATCTGGTAGACACTGCCTTAATGCCTCTCGAGCTCTCGGATTATCAGACAAACGTAAATAACAGCGGACTACATGCTTTAACAAACGAGCAGATGGATCTTTGGCAAGAGATAGCACCATTTTACCCAATATCATAGCCACATGAGAAAATCTGTCATATGTCTGGCAAATGTAGCACAAACCACTGTCATCTAACAGTATCTTCTGAAGAATGAATGTAGCAACTGTTTTAGATAGTTCAGATCCATTTTCCATGATGCGTAGACAAAGGGGAATTATTTCTGTAGTCAAAAGGAATGTTATGACTTCTTGTTCATCAGTTTTGACTAAAGCTCCAATAACTCCCAGACTCGTAAGGCGTAGGTACTCAAATGGTCGAGTTTTCGATACAGTGTGGAGGAACGGGTACAAGAATAGTGGCACGTGAGCTTGGAGAAATGCTGACCGCGTCTCGGGATGCGACGCAACACATTGCATTAGAGCCAGCGCATTGCATACTCGGTTACTTTGATGTGCGGTCAATGTTGGAGGTATCATAGCTACATAAATGTTGGTGATCTCCTGGAGTAAAGCAGCGATGGTACCGAAGGTATGCCATAGCATCGGAGCTAAATCTGGCACAACCTCACGCTTTTTGCTAAGTTCTAGTAGAGCATTTTCACGCGTCTCTGGGTTACATAGCTCCAATATCCATGTGTAGATCTTTTCTCTGTCCACCGCGGCTTGTATGTTAGCCGGGCTTTGCTGTGCGCTCATGTTAATCATTGAACTGTTTTCGAAGATTTGGCACTCAAATTGAGGAATATACGTACACGTATGATGTCTTGGAGCAAAACAACAATTCACATTTCAGGATCTTATAATTCAAAATTAGATTTATTATTAAATTTGTGAGAAAAGCTTAATTTCGCAGTTTTTTTTTACTAAATAGTAATGAATGTGACAAATTGACACATTTACGTTCACACAAAAATTAGAGAATTACAATATGATGACTTATAATATGAAAACAGTCCTAACAACGCCGTTAGTGCTAATAAGAACCTACGTCGCTTACTCGTAAAACTTTTGTTGAATTGTTTTGGTTCTTATAAGCGCTAGTAATTTCATTGACGTGCTTCGGACCGCATCCACAAAACACAGCTTGACAACGACATAATTTTGACAGCAGTTTCTATTTTTATTACATGAGAGTTAACACGACTCAACTTCTTTGAAGTTTCTTTTCGGATGTTATAAATCATATACGATATAAAATATATTTGCATAGGTCGTCAGACATAGGAAACATGTTATATATGGTAAAATATATTTTATTATCATGAAAATTTATAAAGTTATGCAACGTTTACTACAGCCTCTACAAATTCAAATAACCAGGCGGCGTGACGTTTCGGAATCATTTGATATGCGTGTTCCAAACTGAAAACTAAGCCAACTTAGTTTAGGATAGCTCGCATAGCTGACACAGTTTTTCTTCTTCATACTTGTGTGTAGACTACAAACTATGCAAATGTGTGTTATCTAAAATATACGAAGCTAAGTTGTTTGGGTACGCCGATGCGCAGCTACACGAGCTAAGTTAGTCTCTTCCACATACCCTGAATGAAGTGCTATGCTCTGCAGTAGTTTGCCAAGATTAGATATGTTGACATATTATGAATGTGGCTCATTGAGGCTAGTTGGCACTGGCAAATACATAACGCTATATGTTATAACTCTAAGAGGAGAAAAAAAAACACGAGATTGCCAAATTGAGGCAAATCTCGTGACTTTTGGGGAAAACGTAATTTTTTAGGAAAATTTGGGAATGTAAAATCAAAGTGAAACTCAAAAAATTAGGTCTTAGTTGTAATTTAAATTTGATTAACTTAGTTTGTCTATTTTTATACTTCTTCACGAAGTAACAGCTTAATCAAAAAAAATATCCAAATAAATTTATTTGCCATCAATTTAGGATACCTACATTAAAATGAACCCATTGGCTCCGAACTAGTTTAAACTGTATTTCGGAAACCAATGGTTTCTCCTGATGTCTAATCAAGCACAAAATGCCAGAGACAGTCTTAAAAACTAAACAATTTTTAATACAATTAGATAAAAATTAACCTATATGTGTATAAATATACTGTGTAAGTACACACACTATGGAAGTGATTGTGTGTGCCTGTCTGTGTGGAAGGGTGTGTATATGTGCGTGTGTGTGTGTATGTGTGCGTGCGAGTGTGGAAATTGTGCGAATGTGTGCAGCGTAGGACGTCCACCCACAAGGTGGACAGACGACCTAATAAAGACCGCAGGAACGCGCTGGATGCGAGCCGCTTCCAACCGGTCTTTATGGAAATCAACGAGAGAGGCCTATGTCCAGCAGTGGACGTCATACGGCTGATGATGTGCATGCATATGTGGAAGTGCGTGTGTGCTTATTTAATTTTTTGTTCTATATAAAATACCTACTTGAAACAATTCAAACCTTTCATATTTGCAAATGCACAAAGTGTGATGTCAAAATACAAAGAAGGAGAAGAGTAGGACTGTATTGTTTTGTAAATAATCATGATGGTAAAAAATTAAAAATACAACTTGGGGAAATTCCATGAATAGATCTGGCAGCCCTAATTCTGACTGCTTCACAATAAATTGTATTGTATTGTAATTTGTACAGTATAGCTACAGTGTACTACTGACTTGCTACTGCAGATATATCGGTTGACTTGATGTTGATAATCAGTAACTACGTTTTATTTGTCGTTTTATACTTCTCCCGGTAATAATATTTTACCATATGTTGTTGCCGAAATTGATAAAAATATTGGGAAAGTAAGAAGCGGTGGCATTTACAAAATCTACGACTACTACGACCTAGTTTTTTTTTCTGCCGTCGCAACTGATAGCTATCACATCGGAGTCGCGTATTTTGGTGGAAAAATATTGAAAAAGTGCCTTTTGGTCCACTATATGTGCAAAATATAACTCAGAAGTGTTTGTCCTTGGTGGTGGTATAATTTAATACGGTGAGTGGATAGTAGTTTTAACATAGTTCTGTAGTCAACATTAACAAAACATCCATCATGGATGTCATGGATGTTGTAGAACCTGAACCGCCAGATCCTCCGGATATTCCGAACCCCTCCTCCGCAGGTTCTAAACGCCGTGCGGAAACCAACGATGAGGATTCCTCGAACGCGAAGAAAACAATTGTTAGTCAGGAGTTGGCTTCTGCCTCCATCCAGAATGTATATTTACACCCTTCTGTAGTAATAGGGGTCAAACAATATTCGCCTTTGGATAAGGGCCCTTTCTTGGTCCACATTTCCCGCATCGAACCAGACCCTGCAGCAGGGCTTTCCATTAGACCGATTAAGTTTGGCCAATTTTTATATAAAAATAAAATCAGTAACATCTGCCCTGATGGGGTTAAAAAAGTGGGGAGGAATAAGATTTCTGTTGAGTTCACATCTGGTGAGGAAGCCAATAAATTCCTAGACAATCCTCTCTTAGAAACCAATAAGTATCAAGCACAGATTCCCAGTTATAATATTACCAAGATGGGTATTGTACGACAAGTACCTGTGGACCTCTCTATGGATGAATTTGCAGATTCCCTGAAAATTCCTAGTGGATGTAACACAATCCTTAAAGCCCGTAGACTGAATAGGAAAATAGTAGTAGATGGTAAACCCTCTTGGGTTCCAACCCAAACCATAGTTATAACATTTCAGGGTCAAATTCTACCTCAAAGAATATTCTTATTCCACACTTCTCTTCCAGTAGAAGCTTACCAATTCCCCACCATTCTATGTTTGAATTGTTGTCGATTTGGCCATGTTTCAGCTCAGTGCCGCTCAAAACCTAGATGTTATAGATGTGCACAACCTCATACAGGTGACACTTGCGATGTTCAGGAGAGTGGAGCTTCTTGCCTTCACTGTTCGGGTCAACATTTTGCCAACAACAGAGGTTGCCCTGAGCAGGGCAGGCAGAAGTCAATTAAGCTCCTTATGTCGCAGGAGAGCATGTCTTACGAAGATGCTTCATACAGATACCCTAGGGTAAACAGACCATATGCTGAAGTAGTACAAACATCCCAAATCTCTCAGTCTCAAACTTCTTCCTCATCACAAAGGACCCAATTCGCTCCCTCATGTCCTAATCCTTCATACAGAAAAACTGTTTTATCTTCACCTCGTCCAAGAATCACACCGGGAAAATCATATGATAGGGCTTCTCATCAGGCCATTGTAGCAGATGAGCCATCGGTCTTGTCTAATGGTTTTGCTCTGTCCCAGATGCCCAACCCTTCTCCACTTCCCCAGGAGGATAGTCTCCTGGAAATACTCCTATCCATGATCATTAGTATCATATCTAAAAACAACACAACCTTACCGTCCCACGTTGCCCAAAAACTTGCTCAAATTTCTTCTCTCTCCAATTATGGACCAAACTGTTCTGCAGTGGAACGCCAGAAGTATCCGTCCCAAGAAGCCTAGTCTTCTTCAATTAATTAATAAATATCACCCTTCAGTTATTGCTATCTCGGAGACATGGTTGGTGCCTGGATCCTCTTTCAGGATACCTGGCTATGCTTGTCTCCGGGATGATAGGGCTGATGGGTGCGCTGGATGCGCCTTATTTATAAGACGCACTCTTCCTTTTTCTCGAATTCCTCTGCCTACCCTTCCAGGAATTAATATTGTAGCCGCAAAAGTTTTAGACACTTCATATGTTTCTGTTTATATTCCCTACCCTAACTCTACCATGATTGCAGACATCCTTTTCCTAATTTCCGCAATTCCTCCTCCTATGATTTTGATGGGAGATTTTAATGCTCATCATTCTTCATGGGGCTGTAGTACAGATGATGAGTTTGCTACCTCCCTCTTAGAGATTTTTGATGATATCAACCTCTGTGTCATCAACAATGGTTCACCTACCCGCAGAGTAACTCCATTCCAAAACCCTAACAGTGCTGTTGATCTTTCCATATGCTCTCCATCTTTGGCTTCTCTCATTTCCTGGCAACTTTTGCCCCACTCCTATGGCAGTGATCATTTTCCTATTGTCATCTCAATTCCTAATAGAGCTCTTCCTTCTTGTAACTTTAACCCATTGCTTAAACACAGATTATCCAACCCCAACTGGTCTTCTTATGCCACATCCCTTGACAATAAGATAGACTCCTTACCCCCCCCTAACAACACTAATGCCACTCAAATTTATGACAAGCTAGTAGAGTCTATAATAGTTAGTGCAAACGAAACCTTCCCCTTAAAAAAATCTTTTAAATTTAGAGTGTCTACCCCATGGTGGGACGCTGAATGTACAGCTGCCGCTAAGAAAAGAAAAGAGTCCGAAGCAGCTTACAACATCTGTATGTCACTTCCAACATACCTGGAATATCAAAAAAATGCAGCTATAGCCACAAGACTGTTCCAAAAGAAGAAGAGACAGGGATGGATTAATTTCTGTGAAAACCTGTCTCCCCGTACACCCTCTTCTTTAGTTTGGAAACAAATAAAACGATTTCGAGGATCATTGCGAAATGATTGCAGTGTAAATGTGGACCCTTTGTCTTGGATAGAGTCGTTTGCAGATAAATTGGCCCCCCCTTCTGTTCCAAATTTTGACTGCCTTCCTTCTTTCCCGAGAGCACTTCCAGCCGTGCATAGCCTTGAATCCCCATTCTCGTTTTTCGAACTCCAATTAGCTTTAAATGGTCTGGTAGATTCCTCCCCGGGAGCAGATGGTATCCCATATTCATTTTTAAAGAATTCATCTGACAAGAGCAAACAATTTCTCCTAGATATAATTAACTCCTTTTTCGATTATGGAATAATTCCCCCACAATGGAAGTCCCAAGTAGTAATCCCCATACTTAAACCTGGGAAAAATCCAACCGACTCCAATAGTTATAGGCCTATTGCTCTATCTTCTGCCTTAGCAAAAACCACTGAACATATGGTTAAACACCGACTTGAATGGTTTGCAGAAAATAACAACTTGCTGGCAAAAACCCAGTATGGATTTAGGAAGGGTATGAGTACCATGGATAGTCTGAGTATACTAACAACTGACATACGGACAGCAATTATTAAAAAAGAATTCCTAGCAGGAGTATTTCTAGATATTGAGGCAGCATATGATAGTGTCCTTCTTCCAGTGCTCAGGAGAAAACTCACTCAGCTGAACATTCCAGAGAAGTTGGTCCGATTCATAAATAATATGCTGTTAGAAAGGTCTATTTCCATTAAAGACCCAAATTCTTTAATGCCTCCGAGATATGTCTGGACAGGATTGGCACAGGGATCAGTTACTAGTCCTATACTGTACAGCTTGTATACTTATGACTTAGAACAGACAGTATTATCCTTCTGTCAAATATTGCAATATGCCGATGACATAGTACTGTATGCTTCCGGGAAAATATTAGATAATGCTGTAGAATCACTAAACGTCGCCCTTGAATACCTGTCAGAATGGCTCTTTCAGCATGGGCTTTCATTGTCAGCCTCTAAAAGTAAAGTAGTGGTATTTACAAATAAAAGAGTGTTTCCTCCTGCTATGGTTATGATAAACAACGAAGTTGTTCCAGAGGATTACAAAGTGAAGTTTCTTGGTATTTGGCTTGATCGTAAATTAACTGGATCCCCTCATTTCGATTATGTGGCTCAGAAATGTGAAAAGAATTTAAATATACTCCGATCCTTATCAGGTGTGTGGTGGGGAGCTCACCCTTTTACCCAAAAACTTATCTATAATGCTATAGTTCGTAGCCACATGGATTACGGTTTGTTCCTCCTGGACCCGGGCAATAAATCTGGCTTAGAGAAACTAAATAAAATCCAAGCAAAGTCACTGAGAATAATTATGGGGGCCATGAAGTCCTCTCCTATTAATGCTATGCAAGTAGAATGTAGTGAGCCCCCTGCATCACTTAGGCGACAGTTTCTCTCAGACCGATTTTTCTGTAAGTTAGCCCAACAGGTTAATCACCCTCTCTTGCTAAAGTTAGAGCATCTTTCTTCATTATACCATCCCAATCGATTGTCTGACGATGGCATTCCATGCCTTCTTCGTAGCTTCCTTTTTCTGTCTCAATTTCCTAACCCACTTTATCAATCTCCCAGGGTTCCTCTATATTCTACGCCATATGAGGCGTTAACCTTCCAACCCAACATCATTCTGGACTTTGGGGTGGACAAGAATTCTCCAGAGGCTAATAAAATCTTTTGTCAGAAAATTCACACAGAATACCAAAACTGGATGAAAATATTTACTGATGCTTCTAAGTCCCCCTCAAGTCCCGTTGGTGCTGCAGTTTGGATTCCCAGCACAAGAATAATTTTAAGTTATAAATGCCCCCCTGTAACTTCAGTCTTCACAGGAGAGTCGATTGCCATTCTAGAAGCCATCTTATTCATTAAATCCCATAACATTAATAATTCCATAATTTTATCAGACTCTAAGAGCTGCCTCCAAACTATTCTCTCTAACCCATTTCGGTTAAAAACCAAGTTCCCTACAATTCTGAAAATTAGAGAATCCTTATTAGAATGCCACAATCGCGACATCAACATAGTGCTGGCCTGGATACCTGGACATGCAGGGATCCTTGGTAATGAGCATGCGGATTCATGCGCCAAGGCTGCTTCTCAAACTGGCTCTCCTGCATACTCCAACATATATTCCCATGATTTGTGCACTATTTTAAAGCCATTACTTTATAAATGTTGGTCCCAAAAATGGCAAATTTCTAAAACCGAAAAAGGTAAATTCTATGGAGATCTCCAGCCAGAAATCCCTCATAAACCCTGGTTTTATAAATTTCAAAGGGCAAATAAAGTAACTACCTCTACGATTTGTCGTTTACGTCTTAACCATGCATGCACCCCAGTGTTTCTGGCCAAACTGAGGATTAGGAATAATTCTATTTGCGAATGTGGTTTAGATGAGGGAAATGTGGACCATATTTTTTTCAATTGCCCCTTACAACAGTTCTCATTGTATGATATTATCCCTCCTGAAATCCCTCGTCCTACTTCCCTTAAGTGTCTCCTTTCCCTGGTGTTCACCCCATTTATAAATATCTTATGTAAATATATTAAAAGTAATAAAATAAAACTGTAAATATGTGTAATGGGTAAAAAACTATATTATAAATGTTTGTGTGTATATATACATATATATATATATATATCTGTGTTCGTCCTGTGTTTGTCTATAGTTAGTCTTAATTGTTTTGTTGCAGAAAAGGAAAAGCACAAAACTCTGAACCGTACATAAAATTCGACTCTTAACCCAATCTCTTTGTGTGGCAGTCTATCATTCTACGTGACATTGGCAGAATTGTGAAGTATCTTCGCAAAGGCCATTTATCAAGAATTGAATTGAATTGAATTACTACGACCTACACTGCCCACTTTGGTTAGTAGACTAAGTTCACCTAATTATAAATTTTTACTATGTGTAAATTTGTTTGCTACAGCGAGATTTAGACTGATAAGTGCTTTATGTTAAATATTACAACTTGGGACTACAAAAGGAAATTGTTCAGCCTGAATTTAGTTTATCACCTTACTTTAGCTAGTTGATTCATCGCACTGACGCCATGTCTGCTTATAATTAGCTGTAATAAACAAACTGAGCTCAATTACCTTGTTTATTCCATGCTGGATACTGGGAACCCATATTGCGCTCAGATGTAGAACACATTGCTTGGATTTTATACTTATCTAAAGTAGGCTAATAATGATTTTATTTAGCACAAATTTTGTTGTAATAGTCACAATGTAATATTTACATAACTTAACATGTTTTCACCTTTCTTAGAAAAGTAGCTTAAGAAGCTGGAAACATGTGTATTGTCTAGTTTATTAGAAGGTATTTCTCTGACATTATATTACTAAAAGAAGGCCAGCAATTCCATATAGAATATCATCACTGTTTATTCCTTTGAAATTTAAGCTGGGCTCGCTCAGTTACTACAGTGTGTGTGTAATGCAGTGAAAATGGGACTGTAAACATACAAGTCTACACAAAATGGTAGTATAAACTCAAAATGAAATAATTGTATTTGTGGGAAGCAAATCAGTTTTATAGAAAGATGATTTCAGGAGGTTGTCTAGGTAGGTACCACCGCAGTACCAGATATTCTGCTGCCAAGCAGTAGTGTGTTAAATGTTACTGTGTACCGGTTTGAAGAGTACTGCAGCCAGTGAAATTACAGGGCTGTTGACATTAACCATCGAGTCTCAAACGAGTGCCAAAGTGGTGATGCCCTGGACTTTGTTTTGCTACTCAAAGTTCTGTGTATCACTGCTATGGTCATGGACAGGCGATGGTCAAATCTCTAACCATCAGGTAAAGTCTAGTTCGACTCATTACTTTTCAATTAAAAAAAATACTTATAATTAAATGGAATTGTATATTTGGCATGTTTGGTGATTATCACTGAAGACTACATGTCCCAACTAAATAGAAGTAATGACTTTTATAACTGAATTGATAATTATTTTATTTATATGGTTAATTTATATGCAGTAGAAGTAGTGTATAATATCACCATTTCTCTATAATCTACTAAAAGACCTTGACCTGCCAAGAATGATCTTTAGTTCATTTATAATAGAATATAATGTGACTTAATTACACACTAAACATACAAACAACAAACATTGTAACATACAAAAATATAAAAAAAAATTAAAGATAAAAGATAATACAAGAACAATAACTACATATGGCATATGGCGGCCATACCTACTGGAGCTATTTTCTGGAATGAGTATCGAAAGCATTGGTAGAAACACATGTTTGGTTAAGCAAGGATAGGAACAATGGAACATTGAAGAATATCAAAATGAGCCATTTAAATCTAAATCTCTGGGTGGTTAGTCTTAGGCATCGTACAAGTTGATGACCCTGCAATGTGATCGCACCCACACTTGGCCAGCGTGGTGGACTATGGCCTTGCTCTTCTCACAATGAAGAGACCCGCGCCCAGCAGTGGGCATAAAAACAAGGCTGATTTGGAATCTGATCGCGGCCAACCTGCAAGGCATTACCATTCAATATTAGGACATTTTGATGGATCTGTTCATATTGAAGAGTACAATGACATTCTATCAGCTTAGAATTACCAAAGTACACAGAGAAAAGTAGTTCATCTTAGGCTGATCGGCGAGTTAATAGCCTACTCTTGCGTTGACGTTTAGGATTGCCGTTTACTGGACCGCGCGACCAAACTCACGGGAAGGCCCAGACTGTCGGCACCCGAGTCTCCCCAAGATTATGTTAATATGTGCGTGGCAGTGTGTACGTATATGGCGCCCAGTACGCACGCACACATTCAAACTGGCAGCGGCCAAATTCTATACATAAAGTTTTCAAGCGTTTTACCTTTGTAGCTACAGTAGCTGCTAACCCTTGGTGTGATATTTATGTAAATATATAGGATATGCTTAGTTGTACTTTGATAATGTCAAGACTTGATATTTGAACATTTGGGCAATAGACAGGAAAACTAATAATGTTGACGAAATGTCCCCTTTATGGCATTTTATTTCTATACATTACTAAGGATTAATTTCTACTGTCACGGTAATGGGTCAGCTATAACTGTCGTAGACCTGGTAATCATTAGGGTTATGATGTTTTAAAATGCAATTTGCAAACTATGATCTGCAAGATACCCTAATTCTTTATGATATTTGTATGTTTATTTATTTATTTATTTATTTAGACTAAAACGGCAATCGCCAATTACAGTAGTCTTAAAATTATAATATACAGTTTATCTAGAAATAAAAATGTCATAAAATTAGAATTACAAATACATACAGAATTACAATTATCTTAATCAATCAAAAAATAAATAATACGTTAATAACAATAACAATCGGCAAATATTAAATAAAAATATAATAATTAAAATTGTAAAAAATAATAATAATAATAATAATGTCAAAATAAAAAGAAATAAAAAATTGAGAAAATTGAGAATTGAGAACATATGTTAGACAGCTAGTATAGCCTAGATGCGAAAGGAGTTCCTCTAGGGTTACAAAACCCCCAATTATTAATATTTCATCGGTCTGTGTTGACTCTAACATATATAAGTAACTAGCGACCCGCCCCCGCTTCGCACGGGTGAAATGTAGATATTAATGTGGTGCATATGCATGTATTATACATATAAACCTTCCTCTTCAATCACTCTATCTATAAAAAAACCGCATCAAAATCCGTTGCGTAGTTTTAAAGATTTAAGCATACATAGGGATATAGGGACAGATAAAGCGACTTTGTTTTATACTATGTAGTGATTACATAATTTTCAATGTTCAATGTTTTTTAGAACCATGGAGGTGTCACATACTCTGACACTGAATGAGACAGCATTGCAGCAGCTACCAGATGACAAGAAGCCACACTTCATATTTGAATGGCTCAGGTTCCTTGACAAAGTCCTGGTGGCAGCTGGAAAGGTATAATTATGTAACTACTATAATGTAATTTTTTTACTTTAGTGATTGAACACAATAAATTTTGTATTTTCCACCGGGATTTAATCACGTATGAAAAGCTATAAAATAAATTTTATTTATTTACATTCTGGCCATGTTGCAATAGCTGGTCATAAGCTGTCTGGATAACTGATTTTATAGCATTTTGTGCGCATTAAAGTCACGGTTATAAACATAATTATAATGCTATCTGCAGTAAAATCTTCGGGTCAATAGTAGCATAAATAAATAAATATTGGAGAACATTTTCACTCAGCGCCATCTATCCTCAAACTAATCAAAGCTTGTACTATGGTAACCAGACAGCTGACAGAATACTTTTTTAACACCTTATAATATATACAGAACACCCAGACAGATCAAACATCTATGTTAGCCCTGAGTGGGAATCGAACCCACAACCTTCAGATTCGAAGCAGAACTTTTCCAAATGAAATAACAGGGCAGTCATATGATAGTATAGTGTGACTTGCGTGTTTGAGCACGGAAGCAACTCATTTATTTAACATAATTTTGGAAGTAAATGTTCGGATAGTTATTCTTTTTACTTAAAAAAATAGTGATTATTTCCTTGGTGATTGAAATACTTTTTGTTTGTTTTTCTTTATAGGCGGATATAAAAAGCTGCCAGCAAAAATTAGTGGCTCAGCTTGTGAACCTTCTGCGTGAAAACCTCGGTGCGCCCGCAAGGAGGTTGCTAGCTCGATGCCTGGCCACACTGTTCTCTGTTGGCGACACATTCCTACTGTTTGATACTGTTAACAAATGCAATGATATCATTAAGGTCAAGGACGATTCGCCTTCCTACTTGCCGACTAGATTGTAAGTATTAAAAGATATTTTATTAATATTACTGAATTAGCGGCAAACACCGCATCTAATACCGTCAAGTAATATGTTGAATGAGTTGAGCTTGCGCCTAGAATTTCAAACTGGAATAAATAAACTCAGCTTTGTGTTTATATTATACAGCGAGGCGCTACTGCGACGACATTAAATGAAAACACATATCCAGTTCCACGTTCATATACATTCGGTATGCTTTAATTTCATTAATTGTTATTATTTACTGAATTATTCACAATTTTCAAAAATACCATTTAGAGCAACCTGTATCTCAAAAACTGCAGCGCAAATGTCATTAGCCGGAGACAAATCAAAACGTATTATCAAATAAAAAAGAAATACTATTAAATTAAGATAGTCCTGTATTTTAAGAGCGAACGGTGCACAGAACCTTGTAAAGACACGCGTGTGCGCGTTTCTTAAATGCAAACGATAAAGAAATACTTACTGAATGAGCTGAAAGCTCGCACAAACTTGACTGCGCTTCCTATTTTCTTTTCCTCATAAATAACTTTGCTAACAGACGGTGCGGTAAAGTTCTGATGATGAAGCTAGGAGATGGTGGTAGTACTCTGATTTTTATTCATGAACCATTATTAATTCACAAAGATTTTTGATTCTTGTAAACAAACAATAAATAACAAACTCTGACAATGTCAGTACCTAATAGACTAGTTCTTACAAAGAGATGAGTTTGCAAAAAGTTTACTTATTAAAACTTTTTTCAATTAAAACTTATTGTTACTTTGTGTTGATAAGATCGTGTTTTGTATGTGACTGTGTAACATAAGTAGTTATTTTGCCATTGATGATGTCAAATTCACAGCATTACAACATCATTTAAAATATTATTAAGCCATGCATTATACTGCAAATGCACGAGTTACTATAAGATAAGTTTAAAAAGGTTTTAACAAACTTATACAAACTGTTTGAAACATTGATCTATTTGTATGAACCAATCTATTTACTGACATTGGCAGAATCATTGTTGACGTTTGTCTGTCATGATTTATTTACAAAAGTGTGTGCTTAAAATATTTAAAGATTTCCCTCGATTTCTCCTGGATTCCATCATCAGATCCAGACCTGATACCGATGGGACCACATGGGAAGTACACCCTTTCAAAAAAGAAAATAATTTCCGAATCGGTCCAGTGGTTTTCAAGTAATCGGTGAACATACATAAAAATAAAATAAAATTAGAAGATTCCGACGAATTGATAACGTCCTCCTGAAGTCGGTTAAAAATGAGAAAGTATTAATAGTGATTGTGAATGCGATGTACATCATACCTAGTGCTCTGAGCGCACTGCAATGCGGCTTGCACTGTGCAGTTTCGTTTGAATCAATTGATACCTACAGTGTCAAAGAATCGCCGCGCCCTCTAGCGCACACAGCTGTAGTTATATGAACGAGTCACAGGATGATTCTAATTCGGGTACTTGATTTATTATTTAGTTTGTTTGAAAATTTATTTCTTTTAAATTTGCGAATATATTTTTTTTACATTGCTTATACGATTAGTGACATTAACCCTACCCGTGTGTGAATTTAATGTCGATACAAAGTATCCATGTCGTATATTATATAATATTAATAATTACATACTATCTCTTAAAGGCAGCATCTGAATCATTATAACAAACAGCTTTCGTTTTCATCATCAGTCTTTTATTTATGGTTGACAAGCTAATTGTTTGACCATAGCTTACCCGGTGTGGTCGAAGATGGTAAAGTACACCTAGCCTTTTAAAAGAACTGGCTTTCAAGTGAGGCTGCCGGAACACTCCGTGATGTACTTGGCGGTAGATTTTCAACTTGAGTACTAGAAAGTACTCTACCTCCATGCTATGGTTTCCTGACGACGTTTTCCTTCACCAGAAGATCAAGCTCATTGTTGGGGTTTGAACCGATGCTCATCGGTGTGTGAACCAGCTATCATCGCTACAAAAGTGCAGGTTGGACTAACGCATCAAGGCTTCACAACACAATACAGGATTATTGATTACTTCTCGTAGGCAGCTTTTCTATGTCACATTCAACAATTTTGTTTCTAATACATCATACTGCATTTTGTGATACACTTTACTGAAAAACTATCATGCCTATAGATTTGTGCTTTAACATAGTAATTTAACTTCATATCTAGATGTCAAAAAAAAAATAACATTAACAATTTTGTATTCATTGGATAGAATGTTATTGTACTACTAACGCCATCTGTTAGGAAACCAAAGAGTTAACATCGCTGCAACAGAACTAAACCAATACTCAAATACATTGTAGTTAATCTACTTAATACTAGATGACACCACTAGAATTAGGTTGTAAAATAACAACTGTCTTAAAAATTATTATCCGTTAAAAAAACTACGCGAGCCCTCACAATGCTCAGTTTTTTTCTAGTATTATATTGTCTGTTGTTTCAGGGCCGCTATCTGTTGCCTCGGTGGTATGTACGAGAAACTCGGCAGGATGATGGGCCGGTCATACGAAGAGACTGTTACCACCCTAGTCAGGTCATTGAAAAGTGCTGAGTCACAGACTAGACTCGAGATTATGAACACCCTTGAAAAGGTATGTCTGGAAAAAAATTAGTACTAAAATATTGAAAGCCTTTCTGATGTAGCTAAGCAAATAAGTAAAATTAAAGTTTTTGTTTTATATATTCTAAATAAGTTTGCATTTGACCTCACCCAACCTGATTAGCAATGTTGTCTAGGTTAAAGCAAGTTGATCTTCTTGATTGAGTTCTTGTGCTGATATGGTTGTGCCGTGGTGGTGCTGGCGTAAGAATAGTACCCCACCCTCTCTACCCGTGGTTGCCGTAAGAGTCTGCTTAGGGATGTAATCCGGAAAATGGGTAGCAGCGTCTTCCTTGAACAATCACACCTAACTGCGCTTGCCAAACCGACCGCCAAGCGTGGTGAGTATTGGCAAAACCCCCCCAGGAGGAGGCCTATGTCCAGCAGTGGACGTTCTATGGCTGATGATGTGTGATGTGATATATCTCACCACATGTGACCAATTCACAGAAGACCTACCACTAAGTACTAATCTTTCAACTTGTCTCCAGATATGTGTAGGTATGGGAACGGCAGCTCCAGCCGCGGTGCGTGAGGTGTCACGCGCGGCCCGCACGGCTCTCATGTCGGACCGCGCGTCGCCCGTACGGGCCGCAGCCGCTAATACTTTGCGACACATTCTGCCGCTAATCAAGCTAACGCCAGCCGATCTGGACGCTATAGCGGCCGCTTGCTTGCGGGCCGCGCAACCTAGCGATTATTTACTCAGGTAAATATGTAGACATAGGTATATAACCGTGGCATATATTTCTAATAAACGAATTATTAAAGCTGAAATTGCTATTTATTCTAATCTAACACAGTCTTAGTCACATTATTACCAAAAAAACATAACATAAAATTAGTACAAATAAGTATTATACCTATTATGAAAGTTGCTACTTTGTCGTTTTTTTATCGGATTCATTTCGGAGAGTGTGCTTTAGAACTACATGGTCTGATTCCCCCATGCCCATTTTTCTATCGGACAGCCACAAGCTCAAAAAAGCGACATCGTTTCATGGTAGATGTTCCAAAAACTCGAACGAAACGATTTGATTCCACGTTCATTGTGCGGACTGCTAGACAGTGGAATGCGCTGCGTTCCCCGTTTGTTATAATCTGGTTGTCTTCAAGTCGAGAGTGAATCGGTATCTTCTAGGCAAGCGTGCTCCATCTTAGACCGCATCATCACTTAACATCAGGTGAGATGGGGGTCAAACACAAGCCTATTTCTCAAAAAAAAATACGTATATTAGTCTCATTTAGCTCTATAATTTCACTATACCTTAAAATCATAGTAACGTGTACACGCTGCTTGGCGGCAGAATAACTGATATTGCCTTACCTAGACGACCTCGTGCTCAGGTGCCATCTTGTACATTTATCAAACATTATTAATATTAAATTTTCAAGGATCTAAATTAACAACCCAAATAGTTGAAAACATTATGACTCGACTAGAGACAAAATGCCTCTCTGCTGGGCCTGTGTCTCTCCTCATTGTGAGAAGGATAAAGCTATAGTCCACCACGCTGGCCAAGTGCGAGTTGGCAGACTTCACACATCTTCGACTTCTTTAACTTTTTTTTAAGAACTCTTAGACATGTTCTTTTCCTCACGATGTTTTCCTTCACCTTTTAAAGTTATCGGCAATACGCACATAAGCTAGTAAAGACAGAGATGCGTGCCGTGGGATTCTAATCCTGGACCTCCAGATTGGAAGTCAGATGGTTTAAAAACCAGGCTGGCGAAACTAAAAAAAAAACTTTGAAATTGAAAAGTATTTATAAAAAAAAAAATTTTAACCACTGGAGCAGAATAGCAAATCGATTGACATTTAGCGAATTTGAATGAAAAGCTTGGCCGAAATATGTACCTAATTACAAACATACCTATAAAAACATAACCCTTCCTTTTGACTTCATTGCAGTCGGGTACAAAAGTTGCACTCTTTTTAACCCCCGACGCAAAAAGTGGTGTGTTATAAGTTTGACGTCGATGTCTGTTTGTCTGTCTCTCAGTGTGTGTCTGTCTGTGGCATCGTAGCTCTCAAACGGATGGACCGATTTCGATGCGGTTTTTTCATTTGAAAGCCAGTTTTCTTGCGGTGGTTTTTAGCTATGTTTGGTTGATTACTTGTTAGTTATTATGCAACAGTATGAAAAAGATAACAATTTTTTAGTATATATAAATCTGTCAAATAAGTTCTGTAAAATTGGTTTTAATGACTACTTTTTGTTAACAGATGTGCCATAGCTGATCTATTGGGTACGCTGATAGCGACTACTCAAGCTGGCGAGGTAAACAATCTGAACACCAAGAAAATAGGAGCACAAGGTATGTTTCTGTAACGTAGAACACAGGCATGATGTGACGATATAGTTCTTATGCTAGATATTTAACTGCCCTGTTAGTCCATTCGGTACTTAGCTCTGCGAGTTGTAGGGCATGTGTTTGAGTTCCACCAGGAACAAATGTTTATGTGATCAACATTTATTTACTATGTATGTGTTTGGGTATTCTAATCATGTATAAGTATGTATTTAATAATAAATATCTGTCGCTTATTTGTATATATATTCATATATCCTGTTTATACAAATATTGAAATTGCCTGAAAGAGATCGCTGTTAGCGATAAGGTCGCCAGTTGTTACACCTATTGACTAGTTTATTTCTTCTGTATTATGTAATTTTAAGTGTGTAAAGAGTTATTCATTCATTCATTCATTCAGTATTTATATAAAACAGTATATATGTATTATATCAGTTATCTGGTTCCCTTAGTACAAGCCACGGGCGTTGCCACGGGGAGGGTTTGGGGGGTTCAAACACCCGTAGTTGCCGTAAGAGTCGGCTAAGGGATCCGGTACGTGGGCAGCAGCATCTTCCGCGTATTACTACACCCAACTGCGCTCGCCAACCCGTTTGCCAAGCGTGGCGATTATTGGCAAACACCCCCCCCCAAATGGGGCAGCCAATGTCCAGCAGTGGACGTCCTACGGCTGAGATGTTTTTTTTTTTTTTCGGTTCATTCCATGCACTTTTAGTCGTTTTATATTCTTGAACCCCCCCGACATTAAAAACCTGGCTACGCCCGTGGTACAAGCTATACTTAGATTGGCACTAGATGGCGTTGTAAAAAGGTTTCTAATTTAATTTTCAGTGCAACAAAATAAGAAAGACCCTCCCAAGAATGTGGTGTCTCTGGACGAGGCTCTGAACCTCCTAATGGGAGCATTCCTAAGGGGTGGCACGTCTTTTCTCAAAGGAGAGATCATCAAATCTGGCTCCGGAGTCAATAGAGAAGTTCGCGTCTGTGTTACTAATGTAAGTTTGTTTTTGTGTTCAGTTATAAAACCGTAAAAATATATTTCAAAAATATATTTGCCTTTGTTTTTAGCATCGTATTTAGTAAATTATGTCAGTGTCAAGTATTTCAGGATAAATTAAATGAAATAAAAGCACAGTCATAGTCAAACAAGTCAGGGTCTAGTTTGATTATGAAAAAACTTGTTTTTTTTTTCGAGTTTATAAAGCCCTGATTTATGTGTAACGGCGTGGAAAAGTGTGGTGAAACATGTCTTTTGGTATTGCTTTTAAACTTAGTCGAAGCTTTTAGTAAAGTTGCTGCTGATTTACTAGGGCATGACTGGACTCCACTTTGACTTACTTTGTGTGATTTAGACTTATTTAAACTGATTTATTACAATACTAGAAAATATTGAAATACTTGATTGACTTAGTCATGGACAGGTGTCATATATTACCACCAGGAGATTGTTTTATTAGCTAGAAAATTAATAGCGTTCATTGGTATTGTCGTTCCCATCTAATTGAATTGTAGCTTATTTGTTTTGTTTAGAACTTTAAACACAGATGTAGGTTTTTGGAGGTTCTTTTAGATTAACATATTAATCTTCAGGTCAATTTTTTTTTTTTGCCTGACAGGCTTGGTTTTGACCACAGCTCACCTGATGTTAAGTGACGGTGTGGTCGAAGAAGGTAAAGCACACCTAGCCTGGAATGGAACTGGCTCTCAAGTGAGGCTGCCGGAACACACCGTTAGATGCTTGGCGGCAGATTTTCAACTTGAGGGTGGTAGCTAGCCAGCCGAGTACTAGAAAGTACCCTACCACCACGCTATGGTTTCCTCACGATGTTTTCCTTCACTGGCAGCTCAAGCTTATTGGTGGGGTTTGAACCCACGCCCTTCGGCATGCGAACCGACCGCGCTAACCACTGAACCATCATCGCTACAAAATTTCATTTGATCCCTTCAAATAAAATATTCTGCTCGCTACTCTCAATTCTTTTTCCAGCAATTTATGGGTTTATTTAATGATAATATTTTTTTCCAGGCCTATGTTGTATTTGTACAAAATATGGGTGGGGTGTGGTTGGAAAGAAACATGACTACGTTCTTGAATCACGTTTTGGATCTAGTTGCCAACCCTAAAGCGGCTAGCTCGCATGTTGACGCTGTTTACTCCAGGTTAGTGAAATTTGTTTCATACTTGCGCCCGTGTTGTCTTTAGAATTGGGTTATGAGAGAAATTAAACATGTGTTGGTAACAGAATAGCAATAGTTTTATCCATCATACAACTTTCGCTACTTAATTCCAACACATCTATACCAAATTTCATATGGATATGTCCTTTATGTTAGTTTTTTGATAATCCCACAGGAATTTAATATTTACCCGAGATAAAAAGTATCCTATAAATGTTAATCCAAGTAATAAACTATATGTGTGCCAAATTTCATCAAAATCCGTTAAGCCGTTTCTGTGTGATTGAGTAACAAACATCCAAACATCCCAACATTCAAATATTCACATTTGTAATATTAGTACGATAATTCTGACTAAGTATAATACGAGTAAATCTCAGAGTAATCGGTGTCTGTACATACATATTTAAAAATAAATAAAAATACCAATCAAATTGAGAACCTCCTCCTTTTTGTAGTCGGTTAAAAAATCGCCGCTGTCCTAGAAAGTTTTTTTTCTCTAGCTAATTACCAAGTTGAAAATGTACCACCAAGCACCTAACGGTGTATTCTGTCAGCCTCGCTTGAGAGCCAGTTTCACTCCAGACTAGGTGTGCTTTACTATCTTCGACTGGGCCTTCACTTAACATCAGATGAGATGTAGTCAAACACCTAACAATTTTTTTTTTTAAATGAGCCATTTTACATCTAGACCGTTTTTTTTTCTTCAGGAAATGTATAAACTATATCCTACGCAATACGCTCGGCAAGATGCTTGGCGAGAAAGCGCAATCATCTGCGTGCCGAGAAATCATACAAATAGTGATAAAGCAAATGAACAGCATTGATTTCAACCCGGAGAATGCTAAGGATTGCAATCAGGTAATTTTTTACATCATTGGGATCATTAGATCCCAGCCCTGTTTTAATACAGCAAGTTTAATAAAAAACTTCAACTATATTCAATTTTGACATTTAGTTTTTTAGGGTTCCGTACCCAAAGGGTAAAAACGGGACCCTATTACTAAGACTTCACTGTCAGTCTGGCCGTCCGTCTGTCTGTCACCAGGCTGTATCTTAAAAAACACCGATAGCTAGACAGTTGAATTTTCACAAATTTTGTATTTCTGTTGTCGCTATAACAACAAATACTAAAAATAAAATAAATAGCGTTTTTTTTTGCCTTTTTCATGGATAATGGTACGGAACCCTTCGTGCGCGAGTCCGACTCGCACTTGGCCGGTTTTGTTTTTTAAATGTTTGCACGACATCACTTGGCGTTTATACGTCTAACTGGCACAACATGATTCAACTACATGAAAATAACTTTAAAATATTTTTTATGCACATGTTGCGTAAAATATCCACGTGTTGTGTACAAATAAATTATCTTTATCGTTATTCTGTAAGGTACAATATAGGTGTCTTTAAATCTAGAGTAAATAGGATTCTTCTAGGTAAGCGTGCTCCATCTTAGACCGCGCTACTGCAAGTAGGGTGTCATTAAACACGAACCTATTTAGAATCGTCCACGTAAACAAAAAATTTCATAAAATGAAAACTACTGGGCCAAACTATGTTAAATTTTTATGGGACCAAATGGCAACTATTCCGCATCAAACTAAAGAAGAATCACGTAAATCGGTCAACAACAAAAAAAAAAAAAACAATCAAGTTGAGAACCTCCTCCTTTTCGAATTCGGTTTAAAAAGGCCTTTTTGGGACTAATCTATTAGCTCGTTTAGTGTGTCTACTTCAAGAGCTGTAGGGCATGGATTTGATTGAACTAAAATTTCTGTGACGAGTATAAATCTGTGTCCGAGTGTTCTGTACATATTGTAAGTATTTGCAAAAAAGTATGAGTATTCTATCAGTTCCCTGCTAAGCTCTGCTTAGTTTGGGCCTAGATGGCGCTCTGTCAAATGTCCTAAGATATGTTTTTTTTTTTTATGGACACATTACACACAGCGCCATCTAACCCCAAACTAAGCAGAGCTTGTGTTATGGTAGTCAGATAACTGATAGATTACATAAATACTTTTTTTTTGGAAATACATACTTATAATACATACAGAACACCCAGACGCAGAACAAACATTTATGTTTATACCAAACAAACATTTGTCCTTGGCGGGAATCGAACCCACGCCCTACAGCTCAGGCAGACATACTCCCAATGAGCCAACAGGGCTGTCAAGTTTTATTTAATTTACGTTCGCCGATATTACGCTTTACAAGATAAATGTAGCATATATGTTAATTCACCGTATAAGCTAACTGCATTCTAAATTTTATCTAAATTTGTTAAGCCATCACAACATGAAGAGGTAACAAACATGCATATACATACGAACTGATAAACTCGCTTTTATAATATTAGTGTAATATGGCTTTGGTGTTCTAAAATGATAATGTATTTGTAATTGCTCGTACTTTTCATAATTATGTATTTGTTACAGGAAACACTTTTTAGTCAGCACTTGTTAGTATGTGCTTTGATGGAGGCAGGCGAGCTGGCGTTGCAACTGGGCACGTCGGTACAGAATCTCGTGTCAGACACCTCACTCAATATGATCGACGCTATATGTACTGTAAGTTATTTGTTGAATAATCGAGTAGCATCGAATGCCTGACACACACAGTCTTAAAATAAAAACATTTTTAAATCCCGACGCAAAAAGAGATTTGTTGTAAGTATGCAGGTATCTATGTGTAGCATCGTAGCTCCCGAACGGTTTAGTTTTTTTAGGGTTCCATACCCAAAGGGTATAACGGGACCCTATTACTAAGACTCCGCTGTCCGTCCGTCTGTCTGAGTGTCACCAGGCTGTATCTCATGAACCGTGATAGTTAGACTGTTGAAATTTTCACAGATGATGTATTTCTGCTGCTTCGCTATAACAAGAATACTAAAAAACAGAATAAAATAAATATTTAAGAGGGCTCCGATACAACAAACGTGTTTTTTTTTGCTCGATATTGATAAGAGTAACAGGTAGACGCTTGAAATATTCACAGAATATTGAGTTATATTATTCACTTTAAAAATAAATAATTAAATTAAAATAAAACAAATATTTAAGGGGGGCTCCCATACAACAGACATGATTTTGTTGCCGTTTTTATAGATAATGGCACGGAACCCTTCGTGCGCGAGCCCGACTCGCACTTGGCCGGTTTTTTTTATGATTGACAGGCTGTGTTTGTCCAGCAACTCACCTGATGTTAAGTGACAGTGTGGTTGAACATGATAAACACTTCGCCTGGGATGTAACTGGCTTTTAAGTGAAGCTGGCGGAACACACTGTTAGCTGCATGGCGACAAGTTGACTTGGGCGAGACTGTTCTTAGCTATGATTCAAAAAAAAATGTTCAGACTTTTGAAATTATCTCTTTTCTAGTTGATGAATGGATGTGAGCTTTTTCGTCAGGTCTGTTCGAGTAGAAATTTGTTTTTTTTTTGTTACGTGTATCGGTTTTTAGGGTTCCGTACCCAAAGGGTAAAAACGGGACCCTATTTCTAAGACTTCGCTGTCTGTCTGGTGGTAGGTTTGCCAATACTCGCCACGCTGGGCAGGCGGGTTGGCGAGCGCAGTTAGGTGTGATTGTTCAAGGAAGACGCTGCTGCCCATCTTCCGGATTACATCCCTTAACCGACTCTTACGGCAACCACGGGTAGAGAGGGTGGGGTACTATTCTTACGCCGGCACCACCACGGCAATGTGTTATTATGCAATGTTTATACGAACTTTAATTTTTACAGGTCCTTGAACACCCATGCGTGGCGGCACGTCTTGCGGCCGCGTGGTGTATTCGATGCGTCTGCGTCGCGCTCCCTTCACAAATAACACCTTTACTGGACAAGTGCGTCGACGCTCTGGACGCTGCCAGGCCTACTCCGCACCATATTTCTGGCAAGTCTATGTTTTAAGTATTCTTTCTTGGTTTAAACAAATTTTTTTTTTGACAAGGTTTAATCACAGCTCACCTGCTGTTAAGTGACGGTGTGGTCGAAGTTGGTAACGCACACCTAGTTTGGAATTGAACCAGCTCTCAAGTGAGACTGAATTTTCAAGGGTAGCTAGCCAACTGCGTACTACAGTAAAGTACCACCATGCTATGGTTTCCTCACGATGTTTTTCTTCACCGGTAGCCCAAACTCATTGTTGGGGTTTGAACCCACGCCCTTCGGCGCGTGTTGAACCAATCACGCTAAGCGCTAGCTATCATCGCTACAATACATTGCTATGCATTAGGTGTTTATTCAGCTTTTACTATTGCCCTGTTAGCTTATTTGGTAAAGTTCTGTTTCGCGAGCTGGAGGGTGTGGGTTCGATTCCCACTCAGGACTAACATTTGTGTGACTGACATATATGTTTGTTCTGTGTCTGGGTGTTCTGAATGAGTATATATTTACAACAAAAAAAATACTAAGTATTCTGTCAGCTGTCTGGTTCCTATAGTACAAGCTTTCCTTAGTTTGGGGCTAGATGGCGCTGTGTGAAAATGTCCTCCAATATTATATTATTTAAAGAATTTCTAAATGTTTGTACGTGCGAAGCCAAGATGGGCTGCTAATCCTATCGTAAAAGAAGAGGAATAGATAAAGGAAAGAGATTTTTTTTTTCTTTTTTATGTTTGTTACCTCAGAACTTTCGACTGGTTGAACCAAGTAAGATAATTCTCTTTTTATTTGAAAGCTGGTGCTTCCCGTTTGGTCCCATTTCGATTCGTTCCAGTTCTGACAATGGCATGCAAGAGAAAAACATATGAAGTCGGTTTTTTTTTTGTTAAAATTTTACTTGTTATTATAAGTACTAGTATGTATTTTCGTACGTAAGTCTACATTGGAAATATATTTTAATTTTCAGGTTACTCAGCGGCCCTAGCAGCTATATTAGGTGCAGTTCGCCTTTCTCCTCTAGGGGTGCCACACGGTCGGGGTAAAATTGCTTTCAACGCGGCGGAACAATTGCTACGGTCGGCGGGACAAAGCAGCCGACTTACAGCCGCAAGAACTAACGCAGGCTGGCTTATTGTCGGCGCCATCTGTACATTAGGTGAGCTATCTACATATTAACGCGGGACGGAAACGTAATATAATACAGTAACGTATAGATTGCAAAAAAAAGTCATAAATCGTTCATTGGTAACTGTAAAATTCTACAGTAGACTTCCAAAATAAATAAATTTATTTATTTATTGACATAAAAACTTTACTCAATAACATTTATGTCACAGACTTATGCATTAATTAATAAGAAAAACATGTCAAGTTCAAAATAAAATAAATGTCAATTTCAAATATTATGTCATACTTGAATACAATGTCAAATAGAAATGAAATATCAGGTAAATACCAGGTAAATACAATGTCAATTTTAAATTTATTTTAAATTTTTAATACAAATTATACAAAGGATCTGTTAAATCTAAGTGAACACCAATTTAAAAATTACGTTAATTAACTAATTCAAAATGCTTACTATATGATCACTATCACATCATCAGCCATAGGACGTACACTGCTGGACATAGACTTGGGAGGGTTTTGCCAATACTCGCCACGCTTGGCAGGCGGGTTGGCGAGCGCAGTTAGTTGTGATTGTTCAAGGAAGACGCTGCTGCCCATCTTCCGGATAACATCCCTTAGCCGACTCTTACGGCAACCACGGGTAGAGAGGGTGGGGTACAATTCTTACGCCGGCACCATCATGGTAAAATGATAACTATGCCAATGATAAAATAGTCTGTCTAGAATTTGACCCTACGCAGTATATTTTTTTTATTTGGCTTAATAATTATTGTCTATTTTTACTATAGTTTGACAAGGTTTGACAGCTGCAACCCATTCAATTTAACAAAATTTTGTACCTATTTTAAAAAAGGTTTTTATCAACAAAAAAAAAAACCATCGTCGTAATGTTGTTAGTTTATCGTTTTTTTTTATCGGATTCATTCCGGGGTGTGTGCTTCAGAACTTAATTAAAATAAAAACTCATAATTCCTCCATGCCCATTTTTCTATCGGACAGCCAGAAGCTCAAAAAAGCGACATTGCTTCATGGTCGACATTCCACGAGAATGAATCGGTATCTTCTAGGCAAGCGTGCTCTATCTTAGACCGCATCATCGTTTATTATCAGGTGAGATGGCGGTAAATGTAAGACATTCATTATTTAAAAAAAAAAACAGAAAAGTTAGTAAAAAATATCAAAATAAGTAGGATCGATATCAGAAATAGTTGTTTCATGAATTATGTCGAGGGTTTTACACAGTTTTTATGGAACAGCTGGATGGATGGTGCAAAAGCTTTTTCAGGGCGTACATATATGTTCCCTCTGAAGTACATCCTCTCTGTGGTCATAACTTTGATCCGACTGTGACTTGATTAGCTTGACTGTGACTAGTACTTTTTCCTTTTCAGGAGTGCCAGTTGTCCGCGGATTGCTACCCCGAATGCTGTTGTTATGGCGAAATAGTTTTCCGCGATCTGTGAAAGAATTAGAATCGGAGAAAAACAGAGGAGATGCTTTTACTTGGCAGGTCAGTGTTTGGTACTAATGTCATGTCATGTTGATTGGGTCCAACAGTGTCGTGTTGTATATTCTTTTGACAGCGCTACTTTTCTCTCTCCATAATCAATGATAGTATTGGCAAAGTTTTGAGTAGGATTCGTGTCAAGTTTTTCGTTCCATTGCACAAAAAAGTATTGAAATTGATTTCCTACGTAAGTCATTTATGAAAGTTACACGAATTTCATGATTTTCGGAAATTTCCCCCGCCATGAGACGTGATACACATGCTTTTGATAGTGTCAAGTATTTCACAATAAATCAAGTAAAGTAAGTTGTAAGTCACAGTCTAAGTCACAGTCAAAGTCACACAAAGTAAGTCTGAGTTTCGGCGTTTTTACCAAAAATAGTTTTCCAGTGTTTATGTATAAAAAAATAGTGGTGTTTTATTCATAAATTGCCGAATTTCAAGCGCGAGTGTGGGAAAGTGATATAATGTGGTGAAACATGACTTATCGTGTTGCTTCCAAAACTCCATTGAAGCTTATAGTAAAGTCGCCATTACTTTACTAAAGCATGACTAGATTTGACTGGCACGGACTGCATTTTGACTATAAAGATAAAGAAGCTGAAAACTGAAGACTGCACACAAAATACAGAAACATTGAAAATGGCAGAATGCACAGAGTGCGACGCCAAGAAGAAACAAAAAAAAAGTAAGCCTTAAATTAAAGTCCAGTCATGCCTTAGTAAAGTAGTAGTGACTTTACTACAAGCTTCGATAAAGTTTAGGAGCTATACGAAAAGACCTGTTTCAAACCATTAAATCACTTTTCCATTCTCACGTGAACAATTGAGCACTTTATAAATAACAAATTCTGTGTCGAATTGATTTTTTGACGTTCAAAACTCGACCTATAGCTTTTTAACGATGAATCCGTTACTCAGGTAACACTGGAAGGACGTGCGGGCGCGTTGTCGGCGCTGCATAGTCTGTTGATCCACTGCCCTTCTCTCGCCAACAACGACGACACGGCGAAGCGACTATCGCAACCGATAGATGGCGCTATAGCCGTTCTTACCAAGTGAGTATTGATTTTTTTCTTTTTTTGTCTACACGCTTTGTTTATTTTGCCAGTGTCATGTGTTTATATATTTTCAAGGGTTTAATAAGAACTCAAGTGAAATAAATAAGTCACCAAGTACTAATCGAGAGTTAAGAAAGAATTGACCTTTGTCAAAAGTCATATTTTATGGTTAGCGATGTTGTCGTCAATGATGAAGCACGCAGACTTAAGCTATAATTTTTTTTTTTTGGTTTATGTTTAATAATAGTAGGTTTTTGTAGTTAATTAAAGGTAATTAAGTTAGTTTTGTAGTTAATTAAGTCAAGGTAGTAAATGTCGTCTCGTGTTGTTTCCAACACTGTCGAAGCTTCTACTAATGTTGCCACTACTATAACTGGACTTGACTCTGACTTACCTTGTGTAACTTTACCTGTAACTCAGGCTTTAAATAACCGACACTGGCAAAACGCGAAAAGTGCGATGCCAAAAAACAAAGAAAAAATGATTCTCTTATATTACAGTGTGACAAGCGTGGTCCGTAGTTATGGCGGCGCATTGAAGGCCCCAGCGGCGTTAGTGCGGCTGCGACTGTACCAGTCATGCTGTGCATTGGGCGGGAGCGCAGCGCCCGCGGCGCCGTTGCTGCGTTTGCTGGCTGCTGAACTGGCCGGCGCACACGACCCACACTCGGGAAGCCACGCTACCGGTACACATAACATTTTTTCTTTCTTTTTGGCATCACACTCTGTGCATTCTGCCAGTTTCGTTGTTTCTGTATTTTGTGTGCAGTCTTCAGTTTTCACCTTTTTTATGTCCCCACACTCGGGAAGCCACGCTAGTGGTAACTATACACATAATATATTTTTTCTTTCTTTTTGGCATCGCACTCTGTTCATTCTGCCAGTTTCGTTATTTCTGTATTTTGTGTGCAGTCTTCAGTTTACAGCTTCTTTATCTTTATAGTCAAAGTCCAGTCTTGGTTATAGTCAAGTCCAGTCCGTGCCAGTCAAATCTAGTCATGCTATAGTAAAGTAGGAGGAGATAATACGGCATTTTTTTTTTTTTTCATTTAGTTCTTAAATGACACACGAAACAGAATGCAATATAATATTAATTTCAATTCAATATACATTTTACAGAGCTGTATCACATTCCAAAACTATGTATGTCTAGGAGCATGATATTTTTTTTAATGGCTGACAAGCTAGGTGTTTGACCACAGCTCACCTGATGTTAAGTGACGGTGTGGTCGAAGATGGTAAAGCACACCCAGCCTGGAATGGTACTGGCTTTCAAGTGAGGCTGCCGGAACACACCGTTAGATGCTTGGCGGCAGATTTACAACTTGAGGGTGGTAGCTAGCCAGTCGAGTACTAGAAAGTACCCTACCACCATGCTATGGTTTCCTTCACCGGCAGCTCAAGCTCATTGTTGGGGTTTGAACCCACGTCCTTCGGTATACGAACCTACTGCGCTAACCACTGAAATATGTATATATGTATGTAAAGAAATTTACATACAAATATACATACAAGATACGCGTGAAAAACAACCCTTTCTTGGCAGTCGGGTCACATCTGAGTACGACTGCTTACATATTTCACCATTGTTTACATATTTGGATATTTTAGATTAAACAAAGTTCTGAAAATGTTTTCTTTGCAGGTGTTAGGTTGCAATGTTTAACTTATTCTAATATAAATAAGCAATAAAAAACACATATGTATATATGTGGCTAATCTGTTACAGGCATGTTGCGAAGCGCGATGCATCCACGCGACACCATTCTGTTAGGAGAAGAGGGCTGGATCTATGATACTGATCACGCCGGTATCGAAGAACAGGTCAGTCAATTAATATATCATTATTTGGAACATAAAGTTGTCATCTGCAATATAAAATAAAAAGACAGAAAACATTTTTTTTACAACATATAAAACTACAAGTCAAACAGTCTTTGCACAACATCTTTCGGACTTTAAGTAGTCTTATATTTTTAAAGATCCAAACAATGTGCCATAAGTAGTGGATTAGTCAGGGAATGTAAACACAGTTTTTTTTTTTTTATTTACACTTCCTTACCTTAAAGAAACCAAAAATGTACTAAAAATTGTTAGTTAGCTAGTGCTCATCAATCATACATGTACATACACACGCACGCACACACACGCGCGCTCAAGCATGCACTCACACGCTCGCGCACGCACACATTCACTCTTTCTTTATTGCGTTATATGCTTTTCCTATACACAAACTGATTAATAACGCTAATTGCTCAGTAGTTGGCGCTTGAATCACACGTTGGAGGGCGTCGCTTCAAATCCTAACAATGAGCTTGAGCTGAAGAAAAACTTCGTGAGGAAACCGTAGCGTGGTGGTAAAATAACTCCTAGTACAGATGTTTTATTTCACAAGAGCGGGTGAGCCACACTTGTAGTTGTAATGCGTACATACACGCGCTATTTTGTGCGTAACTACATGACTGAGCGCTCCCGAGACAATGTTCATGTACACACTAAACACACACAAGTACGGCTCACCCGCGCTCGTAAGATAAACTGTACTCGGCTGGCTATCCATCTTTAAGATGAAATCCACCGCCTTGCACTTGAGTGAGCATAAACATTTACTTTTAATAGCGTGCAATTTTTAAGACATGAATGCTTGTTTCCGTGTTCAATAAAATTATATCCTGTGTTCTGTTCCGGCAGTTAATATCGCCAGCGAGTGCCAGCGGGTCGGGCGCCTTAGAACACGAACCTTGTTGCCTGTACCGCGGGCAGGGCGGCGCGCAGCCGCTAGGTGTCGCCGTCATCGACGCGTCTGTCGCGCTATTCCCTCAGATATTCGCTCGAGCGGCCAACAAACACCGGTCAGTGATACTATTTAATATATTTAACTACCATTTTATCTAGTAGTACCATAAGTTATTTTATACGGTAGAACCTCTTTACGTCGAACTTGAAGGGAGACGCCAAAAAACTCGAGTTATAGAGTTTTCAATTTATGGAGTGCACGTGTTAACGTCAGTCATGAATTCCTTTATCATTTCTTAGAATCGGTTTATTGTTTCTATTTGGGCTACATACGCCGACGGTCGGGCCGATTCCTCTTATTCCTCGACACAATTTTATCAGCCGCCGGTGACGTCACGCCATATGACGTTTGCAAATGTTTTCGCACAATATTACTAGATGGCGCAATCAAACGAGCTTCTCTGTTGGATCGCGATGACAAGATTCTCCGGCAAAACACGAACGTTTTCTAGCTCGACGTTTTAATCATACTTACCTGGCGTAGGGGACACCGTGATCACAAAGGCGGTTCCCCCAGAGCGAGGCCCTTCCATTGCACTGCGGTTGGGTTGACCTCTGCGATTATCCCTAATGTGGATAACTCGGACGCGTAATTTTTGATAGTGGGGACTGCGTACGCGCCGTCCCCTTACAAGAAACAATGATGTAAGAAAGCCCAAAAACGCACATATAACTTGTATATGTACGTTTTTGGTTATCACAAACATAAATCGACCTTAGCAATTAACTTAGTCGTATGTGAAAAATCGCTACTTTAGGGTACGGCCGTTCAAAGTTTCAAATGCGTATAAACTGAACAATAGTCAATGTACCATAACCAAATTTGGTATGTCATATAAATATTAATTACCTGATATAATAGTATATAGAAGTTTATTAAAAATGTATAGAAAATATAAGAAACTACACATGCAACATTGTTAACCGCTAAATCATGCAATTATTTTGTCGGAAATGGCAGATCCATCATTATTGTTAGCCGAACCATTTCTGAATTTGGTCGGATGTGGTACAACCCACAGTGTTCCCTGAACTTTGAAATCTTGTTTATGTTGGATGTACCACTTAATACACTATTAATAACGCACAGTGAAGGGCGTGGGTTCAAATCCCAGGAATCGGCATAAGCTGCCGATGAAGGAAAACGTCGTGAGGAAACAATGGTGGTAGAGTATTTTCCAATACTCGGCTGGCTAGCGACCCTCAAGTTGAAAATCTGCCGCAAAGCATCTAACTAAGTATTCCAGCAGCCTCATTTAGGAGTGTTTACCGTCTTCGACTGTAGGTTTCCTCACAATGTTTTCCTTCACCTTGGCGGCGGATTTTCAACTTGAGGGTGGTAGCTAGCCAGTCGAGTACTAGAAAGTACCTTACCACCATGCTATGGTTTCCTTCACCGGCAGCTCAAGCTCATTGTTGGGGTTTGAACTCACGCCCTTCGGCATGCGAACCGACCGCGCTAATCACTAAGTTATCATCGCTACCAATCGTATATCGATACATTATCCTACTTCTTTATCTTTTCAGACAGCAAATGCTGGAACATTTCGCAGAATGTATCAAGATGTCCAAAGGAGCGAGACAAGAGGCTATACAACTGAATGTGTACACCGCCTTACTGTTGTCTTTGAGAGTGCTGGCTGAACAAAAGGCATCACTCGGACAGGAGGCGGTTAAGAATATCACCACGGACCTCATTATTGTGAGTTTGCATTTCATTGCTCCTCCTTTAAAGGAGGTCGGACTGTAATCTCTTTATGTTTGTTGCTTTTTATGAGAACTCAGAAACAAAAAAAAGTTATAGCCAGTTTATGTTGTTTTTTTGAGGGTTCCGTACCACAAAACGAAAAAACGGATCCCTTATAGGATCACTTTGTTGTCCGTCTGTCTGTCTGTCAAGACCCCTTTTCTCAGGAACGCGTGGAGGTATCAAGCTGAAATTAATATCAAATACTCAGGTCTACTGTCCCTTGGAGCTGTGAAAAAATCAAACTTCTAAGCCAACGCAATCAAAAGATACAGCCGTTTATGCTGCAAATTGTTTGACACTCGCAAGGAAATCAAAACCTACAGGGTAGTACCCGTGAACTCAGAATCTTGAAATTTGGTACGAAGCAACGTCTTATAGCACAGATAAAGGAAATATTGCGAAAAGCATAAATAACCATTAAAAAAAATACGTTAACTTTTACTTATATTCCCCACATTTTATTGAAGGTCAATAACGTTTTTATGTGGAACAGCTGAAATTTTCACGATTTCAGAGTTATATTTATAGTAAGATTATTCAAAATAATGAGTTTAATATGCTTATTTCAGTTTAATACTGCTATTGTAACCCAGTTTTTTTAATGCATTTGATAGTATATCTGCTTCAAGACCTGTAGACCTGACCTGTATTCCCACCCAGGACTAACATTTCGTGGTATAAATAAATGTGTGTTCTATGTCTGTGTTCTGGATGTGAATGCATTTAAAAAAAAAGTTTTTAAGTATTCAATCAGTTATCCAATTCCCATAGTACAAGCTTTGCTTAGTTTGGGGTAGATGGCGCTGTGTAATGTCCTACAATTTTTTTTTGTCTTCGTACAGAATGGCTTATCATCGAACAGTTCGACCGTTCGCGCCGCCGCCGCGTCTTGTGCCGGACGTCTCTGTGGATGTATCACTGAAGCTGAGAGTCAAGCGCTTAGCGAGAAGGTCATCGCCCTCGCGCGATCAGCTGTAAACAGGTAAAATGATACTTGTGCACTAGTCATAACGTATACAATGGCTTATCATCGGCGTATACATGTTACAGTGTAAAATTAATCCTAGTCAAAACCAAGTCATGTTCAATTCGAAGTCGCAACAATTTTGTGGAATTGTGAGAAACAATACTTTGTCATCGGCAGGCCGGTGAGGGCGGCAGCGGCGGCGGCAGTGGGCGCGGTGCAAAGAGCACGCGGGGCGGCATCCAGCGCTGCGGCTTTGCCGGTTTTGAGAGCATTGGCGCAGGACAACTCTGCCGTCGAATTACAGGTCAGCTTTATAGCACCAGCACTATATGGTCTTTAACTTTTAATTAAGGGCGGGGGAGTGACTTGAGTCATGATCATCATCATCGTCATCATCATTATCTCAGCTGTAGGACGTCCACTGCTGGACATAGGCCTGCCCCCCATTGACTTCCATAAAGACCAGTTGGAAGCGGCTCGCATCCAGTTTTTTTGTGAGTGAGTGGGAGTTTCATTATCATCATCACTATTAATCACCGGCATGTTCGTTACCATGTCGGTGAAACTCCGATACGCAGCCAGTACTTGGCGTTTTTAATAGGTGGTAGATCTTGAATGGGGGTCGTTTTAGTAGGTACCACCACAGTATTCTCCAAGCAGTAATGTGTGCTTTACTGTGCTCCTATTACAAGTATAATGGTACTGCATTTAGCAAAATTACAGGGCTATTGAGATCCAATATCTAATATCCAATATCTCAAAGTAATCTAAAGTTTCAAGGGAACGAGTGCCTGGACTTTGTACCGCTGCAATGGTAAATTGATTTATTTTTAAAATATGGGTTCACCAGTGAATACGTATTAATGTTAAATTAAGTAAGTACATAAAATGAATTAAACCATAAAATTAACCTTATTTTTTTTTAATTCAGGTGTGGTCTCTTCACGCGTTATCAGTTCTCGCGGACGCGTCGGGTCCGATGTTCCGAGGTCACGTGGAATCAACGCTCAATCTGGCGTTGAAACTGCTGTTCACATCTCCACCGTTCTTGGAGGAACTACACAGGAGCATCGGGAGGTTGCTGTCCGCACTCATTACCGTTGTCGGACCTGAGTTACAAGGTATTCACATGATACGGGTTAAATATGACTTGAAAGGGATTCAATAACTGCTTCTACATAATTTTTTAATATAATATGACATGAAAGGCAAATCATAAAATAATACATACATTAAAATACGGTCTAAAGGGGATCTAACAGATTAGACTCTTTATTGTTCACACCATAGACATAAAACCTAATATATTAAAAAAAAAAAACTAGTGTAACAATTGGCTGCCTTATCGCTAAAAGGATCTCTTGGCATTTTGGAATTTGTTTTTTAATATAATGAAAGAAAGAAATAAAGAATCCCTTGGAAGACCGATGTTTGTATTCTATAGTTCTTTTTTATCGATACAGTTCCAATATTTTTAATTATTGCCTTATATGAGATTCCTTGCCTAAAACGCGTGTGATGCTTATATAAAGTTATACGTTTATAAAGCATATTGTCATATTTTGCACCTGCTAAGTTTGCAAAAACATACTTTACAGTGACGGCGGTGGGTCGATTTTTGTGCGCCTGCGCTGCCCTGCTAGAGGTGGGGGGCGGAGGTGCGCGCGGGGAAGCCCTGGGTTGCCTCCAACAGTTACAGATGTTTGCACCACATCATATTAACTTACACACATTGGTGCCTCAGTTATGTGTAAGTACTTTACGCCCATACAAATAATCTAATACCTTTAAACGAGCAATTCTTGTATATATGTATATATATATATATATATATATATATATATATATATATATATAATGTGAATCTCGGAAACGGTTCCAACGATTTTCATGAAATTTAGTATGCAGGGGGGTTTTGGGGGCGATAAATCGATCTAGCTAGGTTTCATTTTTAGAAAACGTCGTTTTTTCTGTGTTTTCAGCCGAGCAAAGCTCGGTCATCCAGGTCCTGTATATAACTTACATAGGTCAGACGTCAGGTCATTTTCAAGAGGGTGTCAGCAACATAAAATTTTCTATCTTTTATGTGACGGTCTTTCTTATAATAATTATATCTAAGTATATGCTTAGTGTTTTCTATCTTTTGCAAATGGGTAACTATACACCGTGTAAGTTTGAACATCAGCAATATTGATACAGGGGACTCAGTATTCGATTGTAATTCCAAATAATAATAAAAAAATAGATGGTTAATATTTGACCTAATTATCCTGAGCAAATACAAAAATACGAACACTCAAATCACGCGCACCGAAAATGACATGGTAGTCGCGCGCGGTCCCAGATTAGATAACAGTTCCACGTAGTCTACGTATGGCAGTTATGTCTTGCGCTAGCTCGGTGAGTAAGGCTGCGCGCTGTCCATAAATTCTGGAGTCTCGGGAAAAACTTTAACCAAGGTTTTCTTAGTTTTTTTCTTGTATTTGTTTCGATTTTATTTCTTTGTACGTTTCATATGACCACTAACTAACATGTCTTTGAATATTGTTAATGTTCAAACTGTCAGCCCGTATATGACGGACTATTGACTAAAAAACGACAGTCGCTGGCAATAGAAATAAAAAGAAAGATACAAATTATGTTTTATTTCGTAACATAAAACACAAAAACAAACAGAGACAAAAAAGATTAAAAATAATGAATGGTGATTGGTTGAAATACGTCATGTTTGTTTACAAGAAGTGGAAGGATAATACATATCTATAGGATTATAAGATTAGGGTGTGAGCTGAGAGGGGGTCATTTTACTTATCGTTATGAATAACTTTTATTTAACTCTGAAACTGAGAACAAAAATCAATTTCTCCATAGTGGTCCAGAGTCAACACGCTTTATCTATAAAAGAGCTAATTTTCACGATTTCAGGGTCGATCCCATAGTTAAAGTTGTATATAATGTACCGCCTTGCGGCTCATTATACTCCAAGCTTACAGCCTTGTATACTTTACAGAAAGATCTGTCCAGTTCTGAGCTTACAGTCCGTCGAGCGGCGCTATGTTGCCTGCGCCAGCTGTCGCAGAAGGAAGCTATAGACGTATGCCGCCACGCCATGTTAGCCAAGGACCATGTACCCGCAAAACCTTACTGTGGTGAGATATTATAATATTTGCTTACCTTATTTGTATGGAACGAACTTCACTGTGTATTGCCGCGCCCACTACTACAAACCGTGCCGACTTAGCCGTGGTTTTAACTGGGCCTTAATTTTCTAATTCATACGAAATTTCTTGCCTAACTTGTATAAAGTTTATAATCAGGGCGAGCGAAGCGAGCCCTAACACTATTCCACAACCTGAGCATTTTTGTGGTACACTTTACTGAAAAACCATTACGCCTATAGATTTGTGCTATAACATCGTAATTTAACTTCATATCTAGATGTGTTATCTGTCAAAAAAAAAAAAATTATAACCATAAAAAAAATGAACAATAACAATTTTGAATTCATTGGACAGAATGTTGTACTACTAACGCCATCTGTTAGGAAACCAAAGAGTTAACATCGCTGCAACAAAACTAAACTCAATACTTAAATACATCGTAGTTAATGTACTTAATACTAGATGACACCACTAGAATCAGGCGTAATCAGTGTTCCCAACTTGGAGGTTTTTATAATAATTTATTACCCGTTAGAAAAACTACGCGAGCCCTCAAAAAGCTCAGCTTTTTGCTAGTTTTAGACGTTTATATGTATTTTGACAGTAAACAAGCGCGTAACCGTTGTTCCGTTTTTACACGACTGCCAAAAAAGGAGTGTAATGTTTTCAGGGTTTATGTATGTATGTATGTATGTGAGTTTCTTTATTCCACCAAAACTTTTAAATGCCTGAACAGATTTAACGTTCAAAGATTTGATTTTAAAGTGTAGAGAACCGAGACATAGTGACATTCGATTAGCGATAACGCTAATAGAAAAGCCAAAAATGTACGGGATTGACGTGAGCTCTCCTCGTGACATATCGACAACTTCTATTAGCGTTATCGATAATCGAATGTTACTTTGTCTAAGCCCACTTGGCATCGCTGCTTTGGCGTTCATTACTTTGAGACATTCGATGGTTAGTCTCAACAACTCTGTGATTTCGTTAGCTGCCGTATCCTACATACCGGAACGCAGTAATGTTTACACACTACTACTTGGCGGCTGAATATATGGTCCTGTCGTGGTAGCGACCTTGACGATCTGCTAAGGGGATTTACCACCAAATAAAGATTGTTTTTTTCTTGACAGGTGTGGTGATAACAGAGATCGGTCTACCAGGCGCATTGTTCGCGTACCTCGATATAGAAAGAGACGAAAGTGCTCTGTCTCATGCTAAAGATACATTGACTTGCTGCCTTCTTGCTGCGGCCTCATCTGGTGGACTCAAACACTGGCTGGCTTTGGCGAAACGGGTTCTGACTGTTAGATTGGGTAAGGTTTTTTTTTCATTATGCATTATGGGAAATAAAATGTCGAATGACACCTTCTTTAACATCGGATGAGTTTAGGCGTTATAGCAGAACATACATAAAAAACATTTAATCTTTAGGGTTCCGTACCTCAAAAAGAAAAAATGGAACCCTTATAGGATCACTTTGTTGTCCGTCTTGTCTGTCTGTCAAGACCCTTTTTCTCAGGAAAAGGTTTACTGTCCCTTAGAGCTGTGTAAAAATCAAACTTCTAAGACAACGCAATCAAAAGATACAGCCGTTTATGGTGCAAATTTTCGACACTCGCAAGGGAATCGAAACCTACAGGGTACTTCCCGTGAACTCAGAATCTTGAAATTTGGTACGAAGCAACGTCTTATAGCACAGATAAAGAAATGTTGGGATAAGCATAAATTACCGTTAAAAAAAATACTGTAACTTTTACTTAGGTATATACATAGTACCTACAGGTTTGTACCGAACCCTCAGTGCGTGAGTCCAACTTGCACTTGGCCGGTTTTTTTTATATCGTAGGTATCACTTGTCATTGCAATATAAAGCTGATATACTAATGAGAAATGAGATGATTTGAATAAATCAAACATCACTCTACTTCAACATGACTGATCTAATCTCCAGAGGACAGTAACGGCCCCGAGACAGACTTTGAGATGGAAGGCGATGACGATCAAGCAGAGTTCCACGCTGATAGCGACACTTCCACGCATCCCGCTGTGCAATCCAGGTGGCCTACACGGGTATGTTACTAGTTGATTACTAACACATAATCAGCCATAGGACGTCCACTGCTGGACACAGGCCTCCTCCTGGGGGGGTTTTGCCAATACTCGCCACACTTGGCAGGCGGGCTGGCGAGCGCAGTTAGGTGTGATTGTTCAAGGAAGACGCTGCTGCCCATCTTCCGGATTACATCCCTTAGCCGACTCTTACAGCAACAACGGGTAGAGAGGATGGGGTACTATTCTTACGCCGGCACCACCACGGCAAAGATACAATCACTAACATCATGTCTTATTTACGATTTCAAAGTTTTTCACATTCTAAAAGTTTTATTATGGAAAAAAAATCTAAAAGTTGTTTGTAATTCTAAGCTGAATCTTCATTCCAGCTTAATGTTACCGCGTAATCCTATATCTATCTAATCTAATATCTTTAAACGAGCAATTCTTGTATATATGTTTTCTGAATCTCGGAAACGGCTCCAACGATTTTCATGAAATGTAGTATTCGGGGGCGATAAATAGATCTAGCTAGGTTTCATTTGTAAAAAACGTCGTTTTATCTGTGTTATCAGCCGAGCAAAGCTCGGTCGTCCATGTACTATTTTGTTGTGTTTATAGTTTTAACGACATAATTTGGTTACAGGTCTTCGCTATGGAATGCATACAGAAAATAATGGGAGCATGCGAGGCTACAAACGATCCGGCTCATTTCGACCTCGTCAAAGCCAAGGAGAAGCAAGACGTCGATCCCAGCTGTAAGAATTTTCATACAACACTGAATCATGTACTCTTTTCTAGTTGAGGAATGAATGTGAATGGATGTGATGTCCCATAGGTCTGATTAAGTCGAAATTGGGTGTATTTTTACTGATGTAAGAGTTTTTTTAAAGTGTACTCGTGTGTACATGTTATTGGCAGTAACTGACTTGGTTTTGTGGCTGCATTGATATTGTATTGTATTCGTTGTTTTAAGACAATAAAAAAAAAAAATACTACATCTCTTCTACTAGCAGCCTTGTCGGGCCAAAGCCCTTAGCGTTGATCCAAATTTTTTTTATGTCGATCGGCTAGTTATTTGACTACAACTCACCTGATGTTAAGTGACGGTGTGGTCGAAGATGGTAAAACACACCTAGCCTGGAATGGAACTGGCTCTCAAGTGAGGCTGCAGGAACACTCCGTTAGAATGGTTGGCGGCATATTTTCAACTTGAGGGTGGTAGCTAGCCAGCAGAGTACTAGAAAATACCCTACCGCCACGCTATGGTTTCCTCATGATGTTTTCCTTCACCGGCAGCTCAAGCTCATTGTTGGGGTTTTAACCCACGCCCTTAGGCATGCAAACCGCTCTCACCACAGAGCGCGCTAACCACTCGATCTAGCTAGGTTTAATTTTTAGAAAACGTCGTTTTATCCGTGTTTTCAGCCGAGCAAAGCTCAGTCATCCAGGTACTATTCATTATGAATGATGAATTATATTAGTATGATGTTTTCCAGGTGACTACCTCTCCTGCCACCTGTCGGACCTAGTCCGCATGTCGTTCGTGTGCGCGACCGGCGAGTCGGACGCGCTGCGTCTGCGCGGGCTTCGCTCACTGCAGCTCGTTATACAGCAGTTCGCGCGTGCACCCGAACCAGACTTCCCCGGACATCTCCTGCTCGAACAGTACCAAGCGCAGGCGAGTTTCTTGAAACCATAAACTGATCATCGTAAGCTCGGGGTGTGCTAAATCAAAACAAGTGCATTTTGTCAATACATGACACGTCTAGAACGAAACAAGACGTGGCTGCGCGCGCATTGTACGCAGCTTTGTCTCCATGATGAAGGCCACCTAATATCGCCGAAAATTTAGTTGAGTTATTTTGAGTTTCCGATAAATAAGTAAACGCGAAGTAAAATTTTAACAAATAAAACCGACTTCATTTGGTTTTCTCATGGATGCTATTGTCAGAACTGGGGACCGCACGGGAAGCACCGGCTTTCAAATAAAAAAATAATCATCCAAACCAGTTCAATCAATCGAAAGTTATGAGGTAAAAAACATTTTAAAAAAAATATAGAAAAAAACAGTCGAATTGAGTACCTCCTCCTTTTTTTAAGTCGGTTAAAAATGTGTCGAAACCACGTCAGTTTTCATAGTACAATATAATACTATTTGATTTGACAATCAAATTACTTGTTGGTAGATCTTAGCAGGAGATCGTGTAGAAGGAGAGCGACAAGTACGTACTATTACGTTCAAATAAAAAATAATAATTACGTACATGTTTTCGTATGGGAACCTCTCTGAAGTAGTGAAAAAGTCAGATGTTCCATTGAAAAAGTTTGTTGACTCTGGTCCATATTATGAAGCAGCTATTATAACTATTATGTATTTCACAGTAGATTTTTTTTCTTCGACCGCCATGTCACCTGATGTTAAGGATGATTAATTTTCTTCCCTCATTTAGGTCTTATAAAAGCGTAAGGTTGTCACCTGCAATATTAGAGAAGTCGATGCGTAGCCATGCTGGAGAGATGTTTGTAGACGCCGTGTTAATAACGTTTCATGTTGTAACTCGGCGAAAACACCCGTGCACGGAGGACGTTTTAGAGCTTGCAAGTGTGTGGAAGGAACGAGCGCTAAACCAGCAAGGCACGCGATTCCTAGATGTGCAAAATGTGGGGATGGGCCTTTTGACAACAAACATGACGTGCGGTAGTTCAATTCCTACGCAGGAATTAAGTGTTATTACTTTGTGCGACTTTGCCTATTACTTAGAATTTATTTTACTTTAAAATGTCACTACTATATATACACCGTGAAAGTTTGAACGTCAGTAATATTGACACAGGGGGTTTAGTAATAGATTGTCGGTCCAAATAATTAAAAAAAAAATGGTAGTTAACATTTGACCTAATTATCCTGAGCAAATACAAAAATACGGACACTCAAATCACGCGCAATTACATGGTAATCGCGCGCGGTCCCAGATTAGATAACAATTACTACGTAGTCTACGTATGGTAGTTGTGTATTGCGCTAGCTCGGTGCGTAAGGCTGCGCGCTGTCCATAAATTTTGGAGTCTTGGGAATAACTTTAACCATGGTTTTCTTAGTTTTTATTTTTTATTTGTTTCGATTTTATTTCTTTATACGTTTCATACGACCACTATCTAACATGTCTTTGAATATTGCTAATGTTCAAACTGTCACCCCGTATATTGACACTGTCAAAATGCACAAAGTGTTTCACTAATGTTAAGTTTTATATTGTTATAGTAATTGTTTGTAATTATTAAAGCAAAGAAATAAACGGTTTTTTTTGTGTAGGTTGGTGCGGCGGTTCGTCCGGCATTCTCAGGTGACACTGCTTCCCACGTCACCGCGGCCGCTTGTGACGTTTGTTCCGCTTGGATCGGTTGCGGGGTTGCTCGAGATATCAACGATTTGAGAAGGTAAAAACATAATTATACCCGAAATTGCTTCGTATATTGTAATAAGGAAATCTACCGTCAATTAATCACTTTTTACTTTTGACATTGCAGAGTACATCAATTGCTGGTTTCCAGTCTAGATAAACTGAACACTAAAGGCAACACCACATTGATTTACAACGAAAGTATGGCGACTTTAGAGAAACTTTCTATTCTGAAAGCCTGGGCTGAGGTAAGTTATTTTGTTTAAAAAAACAATCAAGTTGAGAACCTCCTCCTTTTTGAAGTCGGTTAATATGTTAAAGCGACCTTAAAGTTAAAAAAAATACTGTATTTAGATATGCTAAACGGAGTCCAATATTAGAAAGTTACTTTTATTACGTAAAAAAAGTGTTGGTCTTAAATGATTTGTGCTTAAATAAGATGTGCGAAACGTGCGGAGCACGACGAAGCCGCGCGCGCGTTGTACTCAGCTTTGTCTCCATGATAAAGGCCATCGTATGTGGCCAAAACTATAGTCGGAGTTTCCGATAAAATTAAACGTGAGTAGTCCCGCATAAGTAAAACAAAAATGTGTCAAAACCACGTCAGTTTCCATAGTAAATAAAATGTTACTATGGTTCCAAATAATTCCAAATAAAATCTGAACCTATGCTCTAGCATATAGCTAGGGTCTAGGGGTACTGTCCATATACAGAATAAGTGAAAAAAGTTAGCACACACAAACAATATAAAAGTAATGAATATTATGATGATTTGCGATAAAACTTTCACCGAAATAAAATGACAGGACAAGTCCAAAGGAAGTCTATCTGAAGGCTAAAATAAATACCGGCGCTCAATACGCCCTTCTCAGTCGTTCTCTAGACGTAGGAACCGCGACACGTGTTTATTTATTATCATTAGTGTGCTATATCCGAATCCCCCCTGTTTTTTCATAAACTATTCCACTGCTGGATAAATAATAATAGTCTATTAGCCAAGAGCTCAGCTTGACGCGTATAATTCCGTGTTGAATAATTCGTCCGATGTTAAACAAAGATTTAAGAGAAGAATCAATTGGAGAGGAACAAACAGAGTTCAGTCAGAATGATAAAACACGTATGTCATTTTCAGGTATACATAGTAGCAATGGTAAGTAACGGCAGCGCCCCAGGAAGCTACGTGAAACAGCTCGACACGAAACCTTTCAACAACCGCACGGAACTGGCCAAGTGGCGCAACCAGTTGTTACAGAACAACAACCAGTTAGACAACTCTGAAACAACCGACGAGGAGTACGGAGAGTTCGAAAGTAAAGGGGAAAGTCTGTTGAAGTTGGTTGAACCTGAATTGGAGAGTTTGGGAGAAAATTGGATCGCTGCCTTGAAAGATCACGCTTTACTTAGTTTGCCACCAGGTTAGTTATTATTTTACATAAGCCTCCCTTCTGTTTCTGTCATTGTCGTTCTTACAGTGCTCATATTTTCTACTACATTAATATACTTGCCAGTATCTATACACCTATGGCACGGCTCTGCCAAGTACCAACTTGAGCCATAGTCGATCGAGAGACGCGCCAGGAGACTAATTATTTATTGGCAACGTCACTTTACTGGAGTCTCGGCTTTAAAGCCTTGAAAGCGTTTTCAAAGAGTGTGCACTTGAATTGCACAATTTGGTTCCCCCTGCACCTTTCTACTATCGGACCATCAGACAAACGCGACCAAAACGTCATCCGTACATGGTGGATGTTCCCCATTACTGCTTAACATCAGGCAGAGAGTGGTCAAACGCGAACCTATTTTGAATTTAAAAAAAAAACCACGTAAATAATGAATAAATATACAAGGATATTTAACACAACCCCATCTAACCCCAAACTAAGCAAAGCTTGTATTATGGGAACCAGATAACGATAGAATACTTTTTTATCGTCACCTAAACGTTTGTCGTGGTGGGAAATCTAAAGCAGCCACCAACTGAATTGACAGGGCAGTTAACAGGCAGGCAGCTCATGTAACTGTCTTACAAGTGGATAAAGATTTGATCTTTGTTCTTTTAGAGTTCGCATCTCAGTTACCCCACGGAGGAGGCGCGTTTTATTCAGCGGAAACAGCTGAAGCGTCCCGAGCCCACTATGCGCATGCGTGGCCTTCTCTACTCTATGCCGCCTCGCTGCGATTCAACGCCAACATCGATACACCGCCATCTAGCGGAGATAATGGTAAGCTTCTTCAACGGTAGATCTCTTTTGCAGCATGTTTTGTACGCGCTATGGGGAAATTGTCTTTCTCTTGCGCGTAAATGTGATAAAGCTACCCTGTAAATATGGGAGTTTAGACGGCACCGCGGGAAAATCATGTCCTGGTATTATATTATTTTGCAAAACTTGGGTTTTTTTCCACTACGCTGTGGAAAGTTAATGGTTCGCGCTATTGCACAGGGAGGAAGGAAGATACAGTATTCCCTGGGGTTTTTTAATTTGTATAATAATTGGGTTTGTGTTTTACCGCCATCTCACCTGGTGTCATCAATCAGAATCAGACAACCGTCAGGCACGGAGGCAGGACACCGAGTGAATTTTATTAGGTATAGTTCTACAAAACCCGGCTGTACTTCAATGTCGGGTATCAATAGATTTCCAAAAAAGTCAGGTACCGCGCATAACATTTATCCTGTCGCTAAGCAGAAGCGCTTTTTTTAGAAAACGATAAATAGTTTAACTTTGCTGTGTTTTATGATGGAACGTTTAATTTTCCAGATAAATCTGAAGCAAATCTGGACAACAGATCGTCCAAGACTGAAAATGGAAATTTTGAATTCTTCGAACCAGTCGATGAGCGATTCCATCTACTATTTGGTATGTATTACAAAGTTATACAGACATGCATCAAAATAACTTAAGCTTTATTCATAAGAAACTAGCGACACGTCACATCTTTTTTATTACACGACTGCGCAAAAAAGGAGTGTAATAAAATCAAAATCAAAAGTTATTTATTCAGTTTAGGCCCTGGTAAGGCACTTATGAACGTTAAGTTACATGTTTGAATCTACCACCGGCTCGTAATTACACTTCAACTGAGAAGACTCCGGCAAGAAACTCAGCAAGGCATTTTTTTGTGGATCTTTCTTTTCATATTAGGTTACAGTTTACAGTTATAAATATTAATACATACATCATGCTTACTACAATTGTCACTTAGCCAGGGGGATGCAAGTGCAGAGAGAAGCTACTACAACCATATATTCCTGTCTTCCACGTAATGAGCCACCTTATAGTAGGCTTTGTCAATCAACCTCTGCTTTATAAAAATAATGTTTTCTGGGTTCATGTATGTGTATATGAGTTTATTTATTTCGTCATTACCGTTAAATGTCTGAACAGTTTAGAATGTATGGGATATCGTTAAACTCCTTATATCATGCAAAGTGATAAAGGCTATAATTTTATTGAAAAAAACCATTAGCCTTCTCTCGCGTTTTTTAAATTTTCTTAATTTATTTTGCTATTATATTCAATAGGTTCGTTTGACCACATCCTGCCTGATGTTAAGCAACGGTATGGTCAAGGATGAAACTGGTTGATATGATAGGTGTTTGACCACAGCTCGACTGATGTTAAGTGACGGTGTGGCCGAAGATGGTAAACACACCTAGCCTGGAATGGAACTGGCTCTCAAGTGAGGCTGCCGGAACACACCGTTTGATGCTTGGCGGCAGATTTTCAACTGGTAGCTAGCCAGTCGTGTACTAGAAAGTACCCTACCTTCACGTTGTGGTTTCCTGACGATGTTTTCCTTCTCCGGCTGCTCAAGCTCATTATAGAAGTTTGAACCCACACCTTTCGGCATATAAACCGTACGCGCTAACGACTGGGCTATCATCACTACAAATAATTTGAAGGGCCTAGTGCGCACATGGGAAATGTTCACCATGTAAGGGTGACGTTTTGGTCGGTCTTCGCACGGACTTTCTCTACTTATATAAAAGTTTAAATAGGATGTATTATATTCATAAAAATTCCTAAATGACAGTGAAAACTGTATTAAAATTCGTTGCATAGGAGTAGGCGTAGGAGTAAGTGGAGAAACAGACAGACTGGACACCGTCTTTGTTTCATACTATTTAGAGATACATTTAAATATCCCTTGTATTATGTTACAGGTATTTGCATGGAGGCGCTTTGTGCTCAACGCGACATGAGCGTGGAAAACACGATATCAGTTCTACAATCTTTGGTGACGCTTCTGGATGCGTCTGAAAATAGAGCTAGACTGCTAAAAGATAGGTAAGTAAATATAATAGACAATTAGAGATTTTGCCATCTAACAACAAGCTGCCGGTTGCCGTGGTGGTGCCGGCGTAAGAATAGTACCCCACCTTCTCTACCCGTGGTTGCCGTAAGAGTCGGCTAAGGGATGTAATACGGAAGATGGGCAGCAGCGTCTTCTTTGAACAATCACACCTAACTGCGCTCGCCAATTCGCCTGCCAAGCGTGGCGAGTATTGGCAAAACCCCCCCAGGAGGAGGCCTATGTCCAGCAGTGGATGTCTAGCCTTGGGTCTACGCTATGTCTCCATACTATCTATCTTTCTGTAAGCCATAAAGTTTTACTTATAAACGTTGCTTATAGATGCTAATTGCTCTGTAAACTTCTCGCAGTCATGAAATCTCTCGTGAAAATAACACATGCTAATAACGTAATTTACTTTCAGGAATGTTTATAAAGAAAAAGACCCAAATATATATATTTCGAAAATTCTTGTATTCATGATTGCGAGAAATTCTTTAAAAGTTTCTTTTTTATAGGTTAATCTTTGACATATCATGACATATAATATTTGATTTTGATATATGTAAGATATATTTATTTTCCTCTCAATCAAAAAAAAATTATAACTTTTTTAAGAATACTTCCTTTGAGAAGTCTTGTTTGTGGTTTTTAAAGAAACGTTATTTTATTTATTTAATCTGTGACCTGGAAATAAATATTCATTAACAGATCTCTGGCCATAGAGCTGTGTCAAATGATTCACCGCACCGGCCTCACTCAAGAAAGTACTGAAGCTCTTTTACTGGCTGTTGATGTGTTGAAGCTTGTCATCGATGCTGCCAGAGAACAACTACATGCCAATATGCACACTAAGATCAAAGGTTTGCGACTCAATTTTGTTAAAATTGTTCGAAATTTTCTAACGAATATACAATTTACAAAGATTTTAGACAACGTTACAGAAATATCGAGTTTATTAATCGCCTTATGCTGATTTCTTACCGCTTTTTGTAGCCAATTACGCATGTGTAAAGTCATTATTATTTTTAAAAAAAATACAACCTATGAATACTAAGTACAAGCGTTATTTCTTACCATTAGGAGAAAATTAAATTTGCCTCATTATTATCAAAATTCACAACAATGGAATTTTGGAATAGCCTGGAATGGAACTGGCTCTCAAGTGAGGCTGCCGGAACACACCGTTAGATGCTTGGCGGCAGTCTTAATCGGCTTCTAATGTTCTGCCTAAATCAGTGTTATAGTTCTGTTAGCATATTAATAAAAAATAAAAAAATTGGTTAATGGTGTAAGTTATTGAATCTTAATTTGATGATTTATTGTCCACATCCTTATATATCCCACTATTGGTTATATATTTTTAGTATATGACGAAAATTCAAGTGTATTAAGTCCAAGTCACAGTCAAAGTCGCAAAAAGTAAATTAGTATCAAGCCCGGTCAAGCTCTAGTGTGTCTGTCGAGGTGACAATAAAAACCAAGTTTTGGAAACAACATGAAAAGAAAGACTTGTTTCATCACATTATATCACTTTCTTACACTTCTTTCTGCATGTAATTCAGTACTCTATGAATCATAATTTTTGTACTGTTTTTCACACCACTATTTTTATGTTCTCGACATAAAGCCTGTCTCATTGACATGTTTGCTAAAAATTGGGTGTTGTCAAAATGGCAAACGGTAAATATGTATGTCAGGTTGTATTTAAAATGTTCGGACCTTTTGCTTCATTTAAAACTTTTGTTCCAGAACTGGCTCCCAACGAAGCATCAGATGGCACAATTCCCCAATCAGTATTAGAAGTTGTGCACACACTAGGCGAAGGTGGCCCCACTGGCGACTTACCCCCTGGAAAATCACTCGTATTCTCGTGCCTCGAAGTCTGCTTGTGTCTCTTAGTAAGGAGATTGCCAGCACTCAGCCCTTTGAAGCAAGAGGGGACTGTTGGGGTCATCGGGGTTCCGAGAGGGTTGGGGATTCATGGCGATACGTTGTTGGTCAAGAGTTTGGCTGCGATGTCCGAATTGCCGACCTTAACTAGTCCACAAGGTCAGTACACATATTTTTAATCTGTGTTACTGTGAACTCTCATATCCTTCAAACCAAAAGGAACATCTAATGACTTATTTTAAAGTCTCCTTTCTATGTTTTTAAAATTTATGTCTTTAGGTTTAGGGATTGTTTTGTCGTATGTGTTACGGAAATCTTTATGATAAAAAGTCATATTTATCTTTGACTATATTAACCCATCTTTGACCTGTTAGCTGTTCATGTGGTAGAATATCTGCTACAAGAGTTGTGGTAGGGTTCGATTTCCACCAGTACAAACATTTATGCGACGATAAATGTTGTTTTTCTGTTTCTGATTGTTCTATATGTAATATAAGTATGTATTTACTACAATAAAAAAGTATATAAGTTATCTGATTCCCTGCTTTTCTTAGTCTGGGGCTAGATGGCGCTGTGTGAAATGCCCTGCGATAATTATTTATTTATGTCAAACATTACACGCACATTGGTATCACACATTTGTTGCTAACATTGGTTTTAAGCTAAAATAAGATTACGTGCTAACGTGTTAATCTACGTGTTTAGCATGAAGTTAACACTTAAACCTTAAGAAAGAAAGAAAATAATCGACACACTACAATCAGACAAATACAAAAAATAATTTATGCCCATCTCAGCATGGCTACCAGTTGGCCCAAAACAGCGCTGGTTTTCTGATGAACCCTTCAGATATAGAGATATATAGACAAGCATATTATATGTATATAATTATATATAACATATAAGCACGCTGGCTTCTATTTTGAGTACGTTATTCGCCCAACGTTTCAGTATAGCCATACAACGCGGCAATGAGACCAACGTTTTGTGGACTATTCCTATTGATAGTGGCCTTATTTTTCTGTAGTTTGGATGTTATCTAGAATTTTTACATTGTTTTATTTTCTTTCTTAGTAATAATTGATATTAATAACGAACACGAAACATTTTATAATATGTCAAATAAAAAACCTATGTGTACATTTTTTTTTGGCTTGGTAACATCATGTGTTACGTAACTTGTCAAAATCAGTCTTGCTATAAAGCTTCCGCGTTAGAAGAACCGCTTACATGACAAAAAAACAGTACATGATAAAAACGCCATTGAGGTTTCTAAAAATTTATCAGAATTACATCAAATTTTTTCCAGGTGCCCTTTCAATCCTCCCCACCATCTTATTCCTGGCAACCGAGATCCTCCGTCTCAGTAAAGGCTCAGCCACACTAGCTGACGCGGGTATTTTACTACTGGAGCGCGCAGCGGAATGCAAAACTGTGCGAGTGCAGGAGGAAACTAAAACTGCGCACGCACAGCTATTGCAAAGCGCTCTGGCCAGCATGGTGGAAAGAGTTAAAAGTGGTTAGTAGCATTTTTAACTGACTTTGTCTTCTTCTGTTCTTTTGTCACTGTAATACCTAACTACTAGACAAAAGCTGAGCTTTGTGAGGGCTCGCGTAGTTTTTCAAACGGGTAATAATGTTTAAGAGTTTAAAAAAAAATTAGTTTATTTCTGTTGCAGCGATGTTAATTCTGGTTTTCTAACAGATGGCGTTAGTAGTACAATAACATTCTATCCAATGAATACAAAATTGTTAATGTTATTTTTTTTAATGGTTATAAAATTATTATTTTTGACATATAACACATCTAGTTATGAAGTTAAATTACCATGATAAAACACAAATCTATAGGCGGGATAGTTTTTCAGTAAAGTATACCACAAAAATGCTCAGGTTGTGGGATAGTGATAGGGTTCGCTTCGCTCGCCCTGATTAAAATCTCAAACGTGTAATGGCTCAATTCATCAGCTATCACAATATGTCACGTGTAATTTTTTTTGTCTTTCTTCTTGGCATCGCACTCTGTGCATTCTGCCAGTTTCAATGTTTCTGTATTTTGTGTGCATCAGTTTCTTTATCTCGTCTTCGGTTTTTGCAATGTCTTATATCTATAGTGAAAACAACAAAGTTCAAAATGTGTTTGTATGTACGTAATATATCGTTCCTTTTAGGAAATCGTGTCGTTTATGAACTTAATTTTTGTTTTATTTCAGACGATCCCGATCATAGAATCGAACCTGTGACCGGAGCGCGCGGCATGGCCGTAGTACTGAGCCGAGCGGAACCCGCACCACCGCTTCATTATCCTTGCATCAACCACTTCAGGCACTGTCTCGAGACTGATGACAATGAGGTAAGTGTGAATGTGCCTTTATATGGGACGAACATCGTACCATTTTCACACTTTTAAGATTTTTAGCTCATTTGTTAGTAGCTCTGATTCTTAAGCACAACCTGAGCATTTTTGTGGTACACTTTACTGAAAAACTATCACGACTATAGATTTGTGCTTTAACATAGTAACTTAACTTCATATCTAGATGTGTTATCTGACAAAAAATATAATTGTATAAACATAAAAAAATAACATTAACAATTTTGTGTTCATTGGATAGAATGTTATTGTACTACTAACGCCATCTGTTAGAAAACCAAAAAGTTAACATCTCCGCAACAGAACTAAACTCAATACTCCAATACATCGTAGTTAATCTACTTAATACTAGACGACACCACTAGAATCAGGTTGTAAAATAACAAATGTCTTAAAAATTATTACACATTAGAAAAACTACGCGAGCCCTCACAAAGACCAGCTTTTGCTAGTTTATTAAATAAATTAATGTTTTATTGGCCTAGTGCTGAACAATAAATCTAGTATGGTGTATATTTATATAATAAAATAAAATAAATTTAATTAATTAATTAAATTATTATTTTATTTCGAATGATGTTGTGACTCGTTAAGCTCTCCCGAAATGCATGGAATGTAGACAAAGAACCGAAAATACTTTCCTCGGTTACCAACTCCTTAGCGTTCCTGAGGTCTGGGGTCACCACTTTAGGGGTATGTATTAGCATCCCCCACGTCGATAAATTAAACGAACGCGCTTCTTTGTGTAGTGTTTATTTCACGCCCAATCGAACTCTCCTCTCTTCACAACCACCTCTTGTTTTTCTAATCTATTCTCTCTCTGGTTGAATTTTATGGCGTTGACATTTTCTTGCCTTGTTTTGACAGCTAGGGAGGTGACCGAGTTAATCGCTACATACTAACTGTGGCTGTATGGTTTCGTTAGGTGTTCGCATCATGCTGCTCAGTTCTCCGTAACGTTTGGTCACGCAATTCTTCCCCCGAGTGCGTGTCGTGGTGGGCGCGCGGGCTAGCAGGCCGCGTGATCGCACGCGCGGCCGCCGCCCGCCAGCCGCGCGATATGGCGCACACCAAGGCCGCCTGCGCAGCACTCAACGCGCTCACCGAGCTCGTCAGCGCGGCGCCGGCAGACGCACGTAAGTATTCGTTTATAAACTGCTTTAAAACTTAAGGAGAGCTTTTTTTTATAAGAAATATTCTTACGTTTGACCGCCATCTCACCTGTTAAGTGATGATACGGTCCAAGATGGAGCACGCTTGCCTAGAAGATACCGATTTACTCTCGACTTGAAGACACCCAGATTATATCCAACGGGGAACACCCACTATTCGAATTCCACTGTCTAGCAGTCGGCACAATGAACGTGGAATCAAATCGTTTCGTCATTTTTTCGTTTAGTCATCGGGGGTGGCCAATACTCGCCACGCTTGGCAGGCGGGTTGGCGAGCGCAGTCAGGTGTGATTGTTCAAGGAACACGCTGCTGCCCATCTTCCGGATTACATCCCTTAGCCGACTCTTACGGCAACCACGGGTAGAGAGGGTGGGGTACTATTCTTACGCCGGTACCACCACGGCTTACGTATGACATGCTTAGGAATAAATGTATTGATTTTGTGATACTGTATGCTATTAGTAAAGATGAAAATGAGCGAAACTTTTAATTGTTACTATCAGTTTTCATATTGTTTACTATGTTGCATGCTATACAGAGGATGGTCCAAAAGGTAAATTCTTAGAAATGCTTGCTAATAATGGAAATTATTTTGGTTTGGAATATTGACACTACTTATAACCCGTGCGACAACTGCGAACTTAGCTGGAATGCGACCTCTCTCCCGCCATACCCCACAGCACCCCGCGCTCAGTACCGATAGCACATTTGTTACCGTTTTATAGAAAAAATAAATCATTAATTATAAAAACTTACAAACAAAATTCAAGTAAAAATAAACATAACTTTTCTTAATTATTATAATTTTAAAAAAACTCCCGAGGAACATACAATTCGGGATAAACTACTAGTAAATATTTTTACGAAATGAAACTCTTTTGCAAACAGTACCATCACAATGACGTCATAACGTGTAGTGCGCAGTTAAGTCACACGGGTAATAGATACTTATATTGTTGTATGAATTTTCTTTTTTTTTAAAGGTTGTTGCGCATTAATGGTAATATGTTCTGCTAGCTATGTGTTTGACTACAGCTCACTTGATGTTATGTGACGGTGTGGTCGAAGGTGGTAAAGCACACCTAACCTGGAATGGAAATGTGGTGAAACATGACTTTTCGTGTTACTTCCAAAACTCCATTGAAGATTATATAAGTCACCACTACTTTACTAAAGCATGAATAGACTGGCATGGACTGGACCAAAAATTGGACTTTGAGTATAAAGTTAAAGAAGCTGAAAACTGAAGACTGCATACAAAATACATCACATCATCAGTCATAGGTCGTCCACTGCTGGAAATAGGCCTCCTCCTGGGGGGGTTTTGCCAATTCTCGTCACGCTTGGCAGGCGGGTTGGCGAGCGCAGTTAGGTGTGATTGTTCGAGGAAGACGCTGCTGCCCATCTTCCGGATTACATCCCTTAGCCGACTCTTACGGCAACCACGGGTGGTGTACTATTCTTACGCTCCACCACGGCTCACCACACAAAATAAAAAACCATTTAAATTGGCAGAATGCACAGATGCATTCTGCCAGTTTAAATGGAAGAAAAAAAAAATTTTCATTAAGTTTTTTTTTTAAATGTCTTAGGTATCCAAATGCTGTGGCTACTGGTTCCGATAGTGATATCGTACCTTCCCTCGCCGGCGGATATGAACCGCGCGGCCCCGCACGCTCGCGCTTTGCACGACTTCGCGCTGCAGTGGCTCACACGTATTGGCCCCAAATACCCCCAGGTATAATTTGTGCCACTTGTTGCAGTGGCATTATCATATTAACTAGCTAGAATTACGTAGTACGTAAACGATAGTCAAATGTATAGCGAAAAGCAGTTTCCATTTACTTCCACCACAGGCGCTGTTCTAATGACAGCCCTGTTGGCTCATTGGGAGTATGTCTGCCTGAGCTGTAGGGCGTGGGTTCGATTCCCGCCAAGGACAAATGTTTGTTTGGTATAAACAAACGTTTGTTCTGTGTCTGGGTGTTCTGTATGTATTATAAGTATGTATTTACAAAAAAAATATGTATTTATGTATCCTATCAGTTATCTGACTTCCATCACACAAGCTCTGCTTAGTTTGGGGTCAGATGGCGCTGTGTGTAATGTGTCCTACAATATTTATTTAATTTCCATTTTTCAGGGTTCTATACCCGAAGGGTAAAACGGGACCCTATTACTAAGACTCCGCTGTCCGTCCGTCTGTCTGTCCGTCTGTCACCAGGCTGTATCTCATGAACCGTGTTAGTTAGACAGTTGAAAATTTCCCATATGATGTATTTCTGTTGACGCTATAACAAAAGATATAAAAAAAAACGGCATAAAAATCATTTCTGTTGTATGGGAGCCCCTTCAAATATATTTTTTATTTTATTTTTTAGTATTTGTTGTTATAGCGGCAACAAAAATATATCATTTGTGTCAATTTCAACTGTCTAACTATCACGGTTCATGAAATACAGCCTGGTGACAGACGGACAGACAGACAGACGGACGGACAGCGAAGTCTTAGTAATATGGTCCCGTTTTACCCTTTAGGTACGGAACCCTAATAACTGTTTAACATGAGTTTCCTTCGACAATCTAGTGTTTTTAATTAAAATAAACTTCACAATGATCTTTTCTAATAAACACTACTTATATTCGCTGTTATGATTTCACGATTTAAGAATACATTAATGAAACACAGTAATATTTGTAAAATAACGTATTTTTCAGGAATTCAAAACAATGATGTCCCAATCGTCTGAATTACGCAACAAACTGGAGAGCGCTGTGAAGGCGAGCCAAGCGAGCGCACGCGGCGGCCGCCAAGCGCCGCGGCCAGTCTTCCAGCAGCAAACTTCACGCCCTACTATACAACTGAAGACGGACTTTAGCGACTTTAGATAAAGTTCATAATTGTTTGCAGATAGTAGAGTAGGCTGATAAGATCTAATACAGCGGAAAACAGACTAAATCGACTTCAGATAAGGTTTATTATCAATTGCTGTAAGTGGAGTAGGTTGGCAAGACCTAATATAGCTGAGAATAGACTTTAGCGATTTTAATAAGATTCATTGTCGATTGCGGTATGTAGAGTAGGTTGATACGGTCTAATACAGCGAAAGACGGACTTAAGCACTTCTATTAAGGCTCATTATTGATTGCAGATGGATTTTTATCACGGTAAGTATTTAATGCCAATACTCGCGATGCTTGGCAGGCGGGTTGGCGAGCGCAGTTAGGTGTGACTGTTCAAGGAAGACGCTGCTGCCCATCTTCCGGATTACATCCCTTAGCCGACTCTTACGGCAACCACGGGTAGAGAGGGTGGGGTACTATTCTTACGCCGGCACCACCACGGCAATAGTGTGATTATAACGTTTGTATTGAAGCGATTAAGAACATTTTGATCTATAAAAATTATAGTTAATACTATAAATTATGTTTCTATTAATTATAGTAAGTTTAACTAAGGAATTGACTAATAATATTAATGTAGTTATTAGAATAACTATTATAGCTTTAGTGTTATATAAGTGTTTCAGAAGTATGTATTAGAAATTTAAAGAAATGTTAAATGATGGTATAAAACGGAAAATAGATACTGATTTGAATTGTTTGAAGCTTAGAAATTTATTGAATAATAAATACATAATTATATTTCTAACAATATGAACCTTAATGCCTCCTTTGCAATACACAACTTGTTCACATTTTTTTAACTGTTAATCATTCCACTGGTAGTCCAGGTGTCAAGTTAATTATTTTACAGATTGACTAATTTGACATCTGATTCTGCCGTTGATAAAATGAGTAAAATGTTGTATTCCAAATGTAATTTTTACTTCTTTGAATGCGAAACTGCATTTTGTTCTTTATAAATGTCAAATTTGTTTAGTGAAAAAATGCCACATTTGAAGCTTCCATATGGTAGGTAAATTTACTTAAATATTTTTTAGCTAATAACTGTATTCTAAACAACGATATTATAATACAAAGTGATTCATCGAGGTATAGCAATACATAATAAGCGAATCTAATTTAGAAATAGCTCACGTAACTGGCTATTTTGTATGACGGCAGATCAAATGTATTATTTGGTTTTGCCACCTAAGAAATTTACCAAGAAAAAAAGGGAAATCAAAACATTGGACAGTCTTTAATCTGCATTTATATCATAATATATAGTATTACGAAACTAAAAAGTAATTTAAATATGTGTAGTACATAATATTTTTTAACATTACATTTAAATAAAATTACCACTTCAGTAATATATAAATAAATATAAAATATTACTTCATAATACTGGGTGACTTTATTTTCTCGAATCTGGCAGTACCGACCTGTCGCAGCAGCAACGCGTTAATTCAGCTTTTCGAATAGTATTATTGGAGCTTGGAGGCGTCTCTACTTTAATATAAGATAAAACTTTTAATATAACTTGCCGCGCATCAGTTTTGAGAGGTTTTGACATTTTATTCGCAGGCACGGAAGCACTCACATTAGACAGAAACTGACGGAGAATGACGGCTATCGTGGCTGTAGTTCCAATTTTGTCGACCTGAACAGCTAAGTTGGTGGCACTATACAGGGGAAGCAAAAAGAAACTGTCATATTAAGAATGTTGCCACGACCGGAAATATGTTTCTACATTTCTTATGTTTTAACAAAGAACATAAATTTTCTCGAATTTAGTTTATAAATATTGTGCACTGCTAAACTTCGATGATATTCGTATTTGTTTTAACTAATAGTATTAATAATTGTTACAAATAATTCATTAGGTACACAGCAATTAACTATTGTACTAATAAAATATAGGGTTCCTATTTTGGCGTTATAGTGTTACGTAGAAAAAAAATGCAAAGCATTGTCTTTAAATAGCACGTTCTAGAATATGAATATGTTGTTAATCTTGTAATTAATCAATTGATTAGAAATTTATATAATTTTAGCAAGCACGACGAAAACTACTTTATTCAATGGTATCTGTACGGGAGCCGGGATACCACATTTCATCAGAATTTGTCCAGCCGTTTGAGCGCCCTGAAGTAACAAACATACAAACACACACACACAAACTTTCGCCTTTATGATATTAGTGTGATTTGAACTGATCGCGAGCTATGTCGATGTATGGACACATCAGTTTTCTAACGGCAAAATTAAAATTGTTCCTCAATCTAGATTATCTTTTCTTGCTTTCATAGTTACCGTGATAGACGAACTATTTACATATCTCCAAGTTTATACGGAACCCTAAGTGCGCTGTTCTGACTCGTATTTGTCCGGTTTTTTATGTAAATACATATTTATAATGCATACGGAAAACGCAGACATAAGAAAACATTTATTTTGATAAAGAAATGTATGTCGTGGGTGAGGACAGAAAGTTTGCCCCAAACTTCAGAAAGTACCTAGAGCTATTTATTACCAAATGTGATAACAGGGTGAAACACAAAATTCATTCATCACTTGCATCTAGATTACTAAACGTTTGTAAAATTTAATATAAAGTAAAATTGTTGAAAATATTTTTGCCTTATGAGCATTAACATATTTTTTAGTAACACATTCGTTTAAAGCAGGGGTCGGCAACCTTTTGACAGGCAGGGGCCACAAAGTGGCAAAATAAAGTAAATGCGGGCCTCAATTGCAATAATAATCCTAGTAGCTTAACATACGTATAATTGGTCATATCGCACAGAATAGAAAGGAAATTAAATGCTATTCAAAACTGTTAAAATAAAGGCAATATAATTCTTATACTTGTAATGTTTTCTATTTAGAATCTATAATACTTTGGATATTTATGACCAATTTACAAAACAATCACGGGCCGCAAGTAGGACTTTCGCGGGCCGCATGTGGCCCGCGGGCCGCGTGTTGCCGACCGCTGGTTTAAAGCATGAAAATGTAACAATTGTTGAGTTGTATATTAAATGTTAACCCTGTGATAAAATCATAGCGGGGAACTATGCCAAATTGTATTTCTTGAAATTATTAACTGCCTTTTTACTTTTAAATTTATTAGAGGCTTTTAATATTCTTATGCATTATTTTAATTAATTAACATGTTTTGAATTAAGTTATTATACTTTATCTGAAGCTAAGGTCACAATGTTTTGGAAAAGTGTTGATTGTAATAAGGCATTTATGGACTCACGTTACATGTGCCTCGGCTTCCAGTTCCCATTGTAACGAGTGTCCATTAAAAGCTCTCTTGTCTGTCGCGAGACTAATGTATTCTTTCTTAAAGTGTATTTTTAAATATTTGTGAAACTGAAGTAGTTATTTTTAGTAAAAAGTGTTTTACTTGGATCAGTAAATATATAGATGAGTATTTATGGTATTTCATTATCCTTTCAATAATAAAGGTCCATAGTATCAACATGTTAATATCCGTACTATATGTGAAAGTATGTGAGAGAGTTCTTATGATTATTTCTATACAATCGAGTTAGATAATTGTTTAGTAAGATTTCCTCACTGACTGAAAGTCGAGACAAAACGGAGTTATAACCTAAATATATAGATAGCATATTGTTTTTTTTTTCACAAAACAATGCACATGTATTTATGAAAATAATAAGCGTAAATAAAGGAACGCATGGAACTAGTATGCCAGCGGCCCAGAGCTTGGTTCTGATACTTCAAAGAGCTGGGTTGGCTCGTACAGATGCTGGGGAAATGCATGAAACACCCTAAGCGGGACTTCGGTGCAGGACCTGTGGCACCCAATTTGAATAAGAGTAAGATATGAACGCGTGTAAATTGCCGAATGATTAGCGAGAAATCACACGCATGCGCGCTTATTCGAGGAAAGACTGCCCGTTTTTTATATATTTTGATATCGATAACTTTTGTAAATTGTACTAATGCTACATAAACTTATTCATATTCAGAGTTTCTCTTCATTTCTACTATAAAAAGTCTGCATTTTACACTTAGTATATGAGGATGTAAATATTTAAAACTAGCGACCCGCCCCGGCTTAGCACGAGTAGAATGAATGCTATCCTTAAAAGGTAGATGTATGCTAACGTGGGCTTTTATATAGATTTATAAAATAGAAATATCCCACCATACATTGTTTCCGACACTTCCAACAATAATCATCATATTTCAACAAATTTAAACAAAACCTCGACAAATTATATACCTTCCTCATGAATCACTCTATATATTGGTTAAACTCTCATGATAATCCGTTTAGTAAGTTTTTAAGTTTATCGTGAACAAATAGACAGACACGCGGTGAACGACTTTGTTTTATAATATGTAGTGATAAAAATAAAATCGCAAAAAAATAAAAAATAAAATTGATGCAGATAAGTAACGAACTATCTACATTGTCTGAGACTTGGGGTGGCATATGGTAGCCGCCACGAATTTAGCCGCTACCACAGGCAGTGTTGATGTGGAACATGGTTTACTATATTGCCGCGCCCGCCACCACATACCGCAAGTTTCAGCTGGCTTGATTGCGGTTTTGGCTGGATGCTACTTCGCTTGTCTGGGTAGTATCGACCAGCGCTGTAATCGCTATCCATCGAAAGTAACAAAAATAGTTAATACATAATGTTAATTATTCTTTATGGTTTAAATGGGTAGAAAGGAAATAATCAACTTTAGTTTTAAAAATGTATTCAATGTATTACATTGAATCATTTTTAAACTTAGTTACTGTCACTTTCTTCTTCAGGATACCTAATCTTCAGTACCTTCAAAGACTTTCTTTGATTTTCCTGAAAAAGAAAACAAAATTATTGAGCATGAGATGATATTTTAAAGATTCTCTAAATACAACGCTTTTACCAGAGTAAACTTCATAACTTTATTACGCACGTTCATTTGCCTATACAATTGTATAAAGAGTGGATAATTCGCAAAATTAGTCCTGAATCAAGTCTCGAATAGATAAACCTATGTAAATCGCTCAATTATTTGAGAAGGTGCAGCGGAATTATTGTTGGGTTGGTTAAAAACTGTAGGATAAGTGCAGAAAGCTGTTAATACAAAAAAGTTAGATCAACTCACTCCTCGCATGCGCCGGTGGTAACGTGGCCACTGTCAGGTATCCCGTATGTCCAGGTGTGCTGGACGGCCAGGCGCCAACCACGTACGTAGTCTCACTGTTCGGCTTCTCTTCTACAGGACTTTCAGAGCTCTGGAATTGAAAGCAAGATCAAATTATAAGATCAGCAAGATTGAAATTTACATTTTGGTCTAACTTGACGGATGTTTATCAGTCTATAGGTATTTTTTATACACCAGACTAGGCATGTGACCTCGATCTGTTTGCCAACATTTGAGTTAGTGAAAATAATCATTAAAGCTTAAATTAATTTACATATGCTTATAGCTGTCTGCAATCAGAATCAAAGTCAGACTCAAGACCTCTTTAGTAATACACAAATACACACATCTACACAAGCAAATGGAATCCCTTACGATTTTAATTCCAACGGTTGATCCTTCAGAATTTCTGGAAATCCGGGGAAAAGACATGACATCCCAGACAGATATGGCGACACGACATCTAGGACTATTCAGAGCTACAAGCATTTTAAAAACGCAGCATGGGATTGCAAATTTCGCCTCGCCGAGAACTGACCTTAACTTCATTATGAATTCCGCATCTAGTCATGATACATTGAAAATAGGCATCTAAATGTGATACGAAGATTTATACATTCCAAGAGATAATAAAACAAGACGCGAATTATGTAAAAAAAAATACAAAAAAAGCTAGAGATTAGACGTAGCGGCACCCTAGCCAGGGAGCAAAACAAATGGTGGAGACATCAAGCGACTGTTATGTCAATGATGGTATACTATATTGCAACACTAACTGGCCTCGCAGCCTCACTTGAGAGCCATTCTGGGCTAGGTGTGCTTTACCATCTTCGACCACAGCGTCACCTAACATCAGGTGAGCTGTGGTCAAAAACCTAGCCTGTCAATCATTAAAAAAAAAAGGTCGGACACTCTTGACAGAGTGGTCGTGGCTGTAGATGAATAGGGTTGCGTCTCGTCGTCACTGCTGGTCCTCAGGGCTGCTACCACTACCACTACCCAGATAATAACCCAGTGTGGGGCTATCTAATAATTCGTTTAAATTAAAAGTCGATTGCAAATCTAAATTAAAAAATTACCAGTGAGCGATTGATAGCAGAAGTTTTTACTACAGTACAGATTCAATGCGGTTTGAATGACGAGGCGCTAAAGCTAATGATCGATCAAACAGGCGCACAAGCAGACATTGAGGCTTCACTCGTGGAGCGGTAATTAGCCGCTGATTACGAGAGACTAATGGCTGGGATGGCTAAACGGCGTGACGTCAGGGGTCGACGGTTATACGCGGTCGAATAGACGTGCTTGATGGGACGGGACAATCGCACGCGGAATGTATAAAGCAATAAATACTTGGTGATATATCACTTCAGCAGGAGGTCATTTACGTACAACCGCAGTACCAGACATTCTGCTACCACGCAGTACTGCAGCTAGCGAAATGACAGGGCTATCGAGATTAATCATCGAACGGCAAAAGCAGCGATGACCTGGACTTCATTTTGTTACTCAAAGTTTTGTGTATAGCTGCAATGGTTATGGACAGACGTTATCTCTTACCATCAGGAGAGCGTTTCGTTCGTCTTTCAGACAAAAAAAAAAGTATTGGCAAATTCATAAAATTTAGTTTTTCATAGATTTATGAAATCGCGGAAAACAGTTAGTTACTGAAAACAACTTTTTCTATGGAACAAAATTTGTTTCTCCGTTTCACAGTTGTGCCCATAATAAAAGTTGTTCCTAATTATAAGAATGAGCTCTTTTAGGCACAGTGCACACCAAGCTTTATAACCAAGTAATGATATACAAGCGAAAGTAAGATACTCTGTACCTACCTATTAATATATTTTGATAGCCACTCCACAGATACCGGGGTCCTTTGAAACTTAATTTTTTTAATATAACTTAAGGTAAACGCAATACAAGGAGAAGACAGCGCCATCTGACCCCGAACTAAGCAAAGCTTGTATTATGGAAATCAGATAATTAATAACACCCAGGCAGAACAAATATCTGTTTATACCACAAAATGTTTGTCCTGGGTGGAAATCGAACTCACGCCCTACAGTTCTTAAAGCGGATATACCAATGAGCCAACAGGGCTGTTAAATTACTAGACAAACTGTTTACGTTCACGGTGGTACGTCAAACGGGTCAGGGCGCGGATCGCAATTATCGATGTCACGGCTTTCGCGTCCTTCAGCAAATATAATCTTAAATAATTCAATATAAGCGCACGCTTTATGGGAACGCGGCGTGCGCGAGCGCAACTCTAGATTGCAGGTTATTATCAGCATTAACACCTGTAGCGGCTTAATGGACTCTGGATTAGATTAAGCCATTGTGACTGACGAAATTGTGACACATTTCGAATATTAAAGTGGAACTTTACTGTTTTCTAAGCTACGTTTAACGCGCGGTGTTCTGACAGCATCACAGCCAGTTATATTACAGGTTTTTTTTTTAATTTAAAATTACTCTCCACAGACACTGGGGTCCGTGACCTTTGTCAACTTTGAATTACATGTTTTTTTTACAATTTCTATTCCAGGTTAGGTGTGCTGTACCATCTTCGACCATAGCGCCACTTAACATCACATGAGCTGTGGTCAAAAACCTAGCTTATCAAACATTAAAAAAAACGCAAATTTTTGCTGCCTACCGCAATTTATCTGTTCGATTATTTTTTTAATCCAACAACTTAGCTCAAATTCCACACCAAATAAAATAGTAAGTATTCTATCAGTTATTTGGTTCCATAGCAGCTTTGCTGTTTGGGGCTAAAAAAAAGTTTTAGGGTTATATTCACTAAAGTTAGTACAATGTTCAATAAAAAATGTTGGCACATGAAATTGAAATCAATAAAATTACTTGATTATTATTTTTAATCTTTGGAACCATTCAAAACGAAGAATATTTAAAACAAAACATTTTTATTCTTCGCAATATTTTTTATTTAGTTACCTACACCCAACTAATACTAAATACTCTAATAGACATACAAACCATTAATTTTCCAGCTCCCAACGAATAGTCTAAATTAAATTAACAAAAATAATTAGGAGTTTTGAACTATGGGGTTTGTGTTGAAAAATTCCTTAAATATTTTTTTTAAACCCAAGCACTACACTTTAATATTGTATATACAGAACCTTACCTATGCTAACTCATTTCTCTTGTAAGAGTATTTATGTATTTTTAAGGAATAAATTATTTTACACCCGAAGTTTCGACCAAATATTTCTCAAGAACAAAGTTTACAAACCAACACTTCAAACCGCTTCGGACAAAACAAAAAGTCCTAAATAACTACATCGCAGCTGTGTTTTTATCGCGGACTCATGTAGCCTGTCGCCATAACTGTCCGAATGTGATAAACTACCTTACGGTCGATTTAGACGTGCGAGAGGGACAAATAAAGGGGATAAATAAAAAAGTGAGATAATCTGAAATGCGTCGGTAGCGGTTGAAGACTTTGTAAGAGATATGGCACACGCGAGCATAGTTTGGTATTGGTTCCAATATAATACAAGCCTTAGTAGCTATTTGTAATTTGAGATTAAGGACAATATATATATTTTGGTATTTGTGTTAGTTGCTTTAAGAGATATTTTGGAAAGTTTGAATAACTTTTGCGATAAGACCGGTCCTGAATTTGTTACACATTAATTCAGTGGCAAGCGCGGTCAACTAGTGGTCAGATTTTGTGGCAATTGTGGCAATTTTGTATGTTTTTTTTTTAATGTTTGGGCAGGCTAGGTTTTTGACACACTACTCACCTGATGTTAAGTGACGCTGTGGTCGAAGATGTTAAACACACCAGCCTGGAATGAAATTGATTCTTAAGTGAGGCCGCCGGAATACACTGTTAGATGCTCGGCTTTAAATTTTCAATTTGAGGGTGGTAGCTAGCCAGCCGAGTACTAGAAAGTACTCTACCACCATGCTATTGTTTAGTAGCAAACAAGAAATAATAGCTCAGTTGTTAATCATCATCATTGCGAGGAAACCATCGCATTGTCAACTTAACTCAAACTTCTTTTATTTCACATAAACGATACAACAACAACAAACACTATATACGTATAATGTGGTGGAGTACTGTCTAGTAATCGGTTGGATTGAAGTTTAGCGACAGTTTTTCAACTTGAGGGTAGTTAGCTATTCACTGGAGCGCTAGAAAGTACTTTAACAAAATGTTCTAGAATCCTCATGATGTTTCACCAGTATTACATAATATAATCGACGGTCTACGGTGTGTGCATTCACGTAAGTATCATCGCTACAGAATCTCAAAATATCAAAATGTAAATATGTGTTGAAATTTCGTCACATCTCCGCGTTATGTCGTCTAATATTCAAGCCGGAGAGGAATGCAATGAGAGGGCGTCGGTGGCGCCGCCTGATGACAGGGCGCGCGGTGTCCTCTCTCATTTACTGGCGATTGCTAAATGCAGCAATGCAGCTGTGAGAGCTATATTTAAGTACATTGCGAAACTCGAGCTGTCTAGGTTTCAAGCTGTTAATCGTCATGTCAAAATTATGATTTTCTGTTCCATCAATTTTCTTTTAAGTCGCGAGTGAATCGGTTTCTTCTAGGCCAACATGCTCCATTTTAGGTACCATTTTCCCTTAACACCATGCGAGCTCTATGTTAGTCGTATAAAGTCCTATAAGGGAACCAAACTTAGAGCTTAAGAAGCAGAGCTCCATATAAGCTAATAGAGCAGTCAACAATAATACGCACTTATATTGTATAGGTACAATTACAAACAGGTGATTCAGCCACACTTCACCTAGAATCAGCGATTCCGTAGCCAATCTGTGTAGTAATTAGGAACCTTGACAGAATTGTGGTGAAGATTACACTAATTTAACCCCGACATTAGCCGTCGGTGGTGGATGGTAACCGCAATGTGAACTTGGTCTGTGACCTTGGCTCGCTCTTAATTCTACATGGGAATAGCTGCACCATGGAATTTAACCGTCAATCACCGAGACCAAGTCATGCTAAGTACTTTTGTTATTTGTAGTTATGATACGTCCCTTCAAAAAGGGCCACTGTTGTAAACTCAACTCTATTAGGTTATTTAGGCGCATGGGTTGTTGGATCCGAAGCACGCGAAGGTGTATAATAAATACATACTCTGAGAAACACTATTAACACACATTTATTTAGTACTGGCGACCCGCCCCGGCTTCGCACGGGTAGTAAGAATGGGTATTGGGGATTAGTAAGCTATCCTTAAAAGGTAGACTTTTTTGTAGATCTATAAAAGAGGAATATCCCACCATGCATTGTTTTGTTATACCTCAAAGGGATTAGGCAGCGTTTTCGATGAAAGCTCCCAGATGGCTTGACTTTTTCCGACACTTCCAACAATTGTCATCATATTTCAACTAATTTACACAAAACCTTGACAAATTATATATCTAAACCTTCTTCATGTATCACTTTATCTATTGGTAAAACTCGCAACTCACCGTTCAGTAGTTTTTAAGCTTATCGCGAACAGACAGACAGGCGCGACGGACGATTTTGTTTTATAATATGTGGATGCATTTTACTGACGCACAAAGTGCTATCGATGCGACTTCCAAAAACTGCCAATGTCTAAATGTACCATTTCTTATAACAGTACATATTTTTATTGACAGTATTTGGATAAAATTGCGCAGATGTTGTAATGACGATAAACTAGACTAGTTATATAGGGAAACTAGCTACATTAATTTCACACATTGCATGGAAATCAGTCAACACAAAAATTTCATCTGCAGAACAATGTAAACATTTTGTTTAGTGCACCATAAAAAATATTAATTGTCGTTTACATTTATTTAGTTAATAGATTAAGAATGTCGTAACAATATGAAATTGTTGCAGTCAACATTATTTATCACGATCATTAAAAATATAGATCACACAAACAGTACTGTGTTCCGGTTTGAAGGGTACTGCAGCTAGCGAAAGTCTCAAAGTAATGAGCGCCAAAGCAGCGATGCCCTGGACTTTATTTTGCTACTCAAAGTTCTGTGTATCACTGCAATGGTCATGGATAGGCGTTATCTGTAACTATCAAGTCTCGTTCGTCTCTTTACTTTAACAGCACCTAGTTGACCGAGCTTTGCTCGGTTTTTCATTGTCTGAAAACACGGATAAAATGACGTTTTCTAAAAAAGAAACCTAGCTAGATCGATTTATCGCCCCCGAAACCCCATGCATACTACAATTTCATGAAAATCGATGGAGCCCTTTCCGATATCCAGATTATATATATATATATATATATATATATGTATATATATATATATATATATGTATACACATATATACAAGAATTGCTCGTTTAAAGGTATAAGATTTAAAAAAACAACATGTAGATTGGTTGGTCGTTTTGCACACACTTCTTTGTTTAGAAGTGCTCTTTCTTCTACGTATTTTTATCTATTAAAAAGATAGAATGACGGTAAAAGGCGTGAGCTTAGCAATAGAGTACCGGTGATGTCCATTTAGGCACGAATCTGGTCTTCTATTCACATAGCATTGGCATAGATAAAGTGTAAAAAGATTAGAACAAAACTTTGGTTTCTCTGAGTATTTTTAAGACGTGTATCGGATAATCTAATGAAGCGCGCGCCCGGTCACTCGTACAATTGGATCCAATATTTTTTTGTCGGCCACCTAATGTCAGTCGTCCGTCGTTACCTGTAGTTCCGCGAAGACATTCTATTTAAAGCATCACAAATTGACGTAGAAAGGTCTTCGACACCAGCCGCCATCGTCGACCACATTTCGGCACGGGCCAACCAACAGGTAATTATTTTAAGTGTCAATAAATAATAAAGTTGGCCGCTCGCTGAGTGCTCGTCCATCTCCTTTATCTCAATTCTTAATGCGCCTCTTTGGTCGACGTTCTTTTATTTCCAATTCTTATTTTTCCTTTTTCGTCTGTGGAGTTTAAATTCTGTGTTGACAGCGCGGAGGTTTAATGTTTTAATCCGGATTTTATGGCCGTTTAATCGGCATTAGAAAAAGGTTTTTGTTGGTGTTATAAAACGTTTTTATCTGTTTTATGATTGTTTCAGGGAGGTACAAAGGTAATGTTTAGATTGATAAAACTGTCCCTGGTCTCCGTGCATTAGCGTAATGAATTCGAAGCTATTAAAGTTGGGATTAATAGAGCGATCTAAATAAAGTAAACGTAATAAATCATAAGAGTAACAAGTGGGGTCTATTTTGTTTGGGATGGCGGGCTTCATCGATCACAAGCGCGCTGGCTACGGATTTATGTTACGTAATTGCGGAGTGCGCGTGCGCACGCGGCGCGCGAGTGTGCGTCCGACATTACGTTTTTCATGTTAATGCCTTGATATCTCTGTTAATGCACCGAGAAATTGTATGTTTATTATTGTACGCGATTGCGGCAAATTGAACAATTATTTGGACATGATTTACGCAACGTCTCTCTTTGTAGATAAATGGGTAGTAAGCGAGCTTTTACGTCTTTACCCTCTATCAAATTCGAGATTTACCGCGCAATTGTTTCTAGTGCCAATGAGCAATAAACTTTAAAATATGTGGCATCATAAAGGGAGTCGGATTTTATTATATTAGGTCCTTCGAGCCGGATTCTAAGTTCTATTATTTACTCTACAGTGCGGTTTTGTCGAGACAGGCGTGGCGGTGGAGATTTATCGTAAATCAATCGCTATTATGCCGCCATCTGTCAGCATCGAGAGCGCATGAATCACCGCAGATATATTGTGGCTCGGTTAAATACTTCCTTTACGAGGTGCCCTCGGTTTTGCGTGGAGTAATTCAGGTAGAGAATGGAGAATATATGTATATTAGCACAATTGTCGACCAAATAGTCGAATTTCTATCATCCTATGTTTATAAACGTGATAGTTTGTTTGTATGTATGTTTATTACTTTTTCATGCTAAAATAACTGGATGGATCTGAATGAAATTTTGAATGTAAATATCTTATACCTGGATTAAGACATAGGCTACTTTTTATCTCGAATAGCGAGGATGAAACCACGAGGCGCACCTAGTTTAGAGTTACACCTTTTTGAGTCACACATCATCATCCATATCAGCATAATATATCTTAGGCCTGTCTTACGCCTACTCAGCCCAATCACCGACTTTTTATTTCTTGCTGTAGCCAATTTTCTTAAGTACACCGTCATTCCATCGCGTTTGAGGGCGTCTTACGCTACGTTTGCTCGATTCGCCGATTTTGAATGTACTATGGGCTTACGGCCCATAAAAATGTCACTTGACAGTCGGTTCGCTACATTCCTAGTTAATTGACTGACAACAGCTGAACATGGTGGCAATTTTTTTTTTCTTTTAGAATTTTGTCACACATGTTGTTGTTGACTAGTTGGCAAATAATACATTTCTATTTTGTAAATAAATTTATTTATTTACATATGTGTTTAACTCTAGCTCAAATTGAAAATCTGTCGCCAAGCACCTAACAGTTTCGAAAGCCTCGATTGAGAGCCAGTTCCAACCGTCACTTAACATCAGGTGAGCTGTGGTCAAACAACTAGCCAGTCAAATTTAAAAAAAAAACATAACTTTTCAATCGAATTTAATTATTATTTGATTGACATTTCTAATATTAATTTAAAATTATTGACATTCGCTATCTGTATATCTTAATTTTTAATTTTATTTGATTTAAAATGGCGACATGTCTTCGCGATAATGTTTCATCATCATCATCAGCCTAGCGAAGTTCCACAGTTGGACATATACCTCTCTCAAGACAAGCTCCTCAGCACGATTTTCATCTTAGAAAAAGAAGACAAAAATGTCACAAACATATGGAGTCAATGGAGTGACTATAAGTAGGACAGCTAGCGGTGGATGGAAGCGATAATGTTTATCGCCCATAAAATACTTGAATTAAAGTTTGTTATAACATCGTGGTCACGAGGTAAATAAACTAAAACTAATTTTAAAGTAAATTGTGCGCGATAGGCCTTAGCGTAGCGTGGGGACTTATGATAAATATAATTGTGCATAAATGTGTAGAACATAACGGTGTACCGGCAGCTTCGCTTGAGAACTTTCCATTTCAGGATAGGTTTATCATCTTCGACTATAATGTCACTTACCATCAGCTGAATGTACTGTGGTCAAACACCTAAAAAAATTATGATTAATTATTTTGACTAAGTAGTGCAAATATTTGAAATTGGTGTGAAGATAGTTGAAGTTTTGGGCAGCTTTTTTTTATGGCTGACAGGCTAGGCGTTTGACCACAGCTCACCTGATGTTAAGTGATGGTCGAAGATGGTAAAAACACCTAGCCTAGAATGGTATTGGCTCTCAAGTGAGGCTGCCGGAACACACCGTTAGATGCTTGGCGGCTTTTCAACTTGAGGGTGGCAGCTAGTCAGTCGAGTACTATAAAGAACTACCACCACGCAAAGCTTAATAAAGAGACCGTCTGGCTTCAAATCTGAAGTGTTTACGTTCGAATCCCACGGCATACACGTCTGTCTTTTTAAAGTTCAAACGATAAAGGAAAACATTGTGAGGAACACCGAGATCTATGCCAGTGTGGTGGAATATGGCTTTACTCTGCTCACAATGCGAAAAAGCCCAAGCCCAGCAGTCATCATCATCATCATCATCAGCCGTATGACGTCCACTGCTGGACATAGGCCTCTCCCATTGATTTCCATAAAGACCGGTTGGAAGCGGCTCGCATCCAGCGATTTCCTGCGGTCTTTATGAGGTCGTCTGTCCACCTTGTAGGTGGGCGTCCTACGCTGCGCTTGCCGGTCCGTGGTCTCCACTCCAGAACTTTGCAGCCCCATCGGCCATCGGTTCTGCGTGCTATGTGCCCTGCCCACTGCCACTTCAACTTGCTAATCCGCTGGGTTCTGTCGGCTGCTTTAGTTCGCCTACGGATCTCCTCATTTCTGATTCGATTTCGTAGGGAAACTCCGAGCATAGCCCAGCAGTGGGACACTTTAATATTACTGTTTCGGAATTAGTGTAAACAATAAATATTTGTTATGACAGAAACCACTGATTCAGTTTAAAAAATAATATACACGCGAATTTAACAACTACCTACTTAATTTAATTTTAATCGTTTAAGCAAAATTATGCTTGAAATATTTCACGCCTGCCACGGTATCTGATGGTATTTCGGCTTCCGAACTAACATTCCTGTGATCGCGGCGAAACCGGACTCCAAGCATCGGTGACATGAGTTATCTCTGTATTGACCCCATCATTTCACATTTACGTGGGATACAATAATAAAATTACCTTTAAAACAATAAGTAATAAACTTTTTTTTAATGTGTAATGAGATGAACGAAACAGTCTTTTGATAGTAAAAGATACCAAGCGGTACCTAGAACTTTGAGTAATAAAATGATGTTTTTTTAATGGTTGACAGGCTAGGTGTTTGACCACAGCTCACCTGATGTTAAGTGACGGTGTGGTCGAAGATGGTAAAGCACACCCAGCTTGGAATGGTACTGGCACTCAAGTGAGGCTACCGGAACACAACGTTGGATGTTTGGCGGCAGATTTTCAACTTGAGGGTGGTAGCTAGCCAGTCGAGTACTAGAAAGTAACCTACCACCACGCTATAGTTTCCTCACGATGTTTTCCATCACCGGCAGCTGAAGCTCATTGTTGGGGTTTGAACTCACGCCCTTCGGCATGCGAACCTACCGCGCTAACCACTGAGCTATTATCGCTACAAATAAATGTTCTGGGTATTGTTGCTATCTGTAATTTAATAAAAAATCTAAATCTAAATAAATTTAAATATTATTTAAATTATATTATTTAAATTTAAATAAATATATTAATTTCGATTTTTTTCAGTTTGCCCTTCGAACCCACAGTAGAATATATAAACACAACCGCTTAATGGCAAAATATCTACTGCGGTGTTATACATACTATATATATATATATATATAGTATGTATATATATACCGTTGTGGTGCCGACCGTGGTCTCTACCCGTGGTTGTCGTAAGAGTCGGCTAAGGGATGTAATACGGAAAATGGGCAGCAGCGTCTTCCTTGAACAATCACACCTAACTGCACTCGCCAACCCGCCTGCCCAGCGTGGCGAGTATTGTCAAAACCCCCCAGGAGGAGGCCTATGTCCAGAAGTGGACGTCTTAAATAATGGCTGATGATGTGATGTGTGTGTGCGATACATACTACCTCTTGCTAAGGAAATTTACCACCAAGTATACATTTACAAACAAACGTAATACTAGAATTATATCTTTGAAGATCTCTTAGAAACAAACTATGATGTAATATTGCAGATAATTACTAAATTTCTACATGTGTGTGTGTGGCATTTATATTCACTGCCCGCTTATCATAGAACTGCAACATTGCTCTGGATTTAGTTACTCAAAGTTCTGGATACCGATGCAATGCCTTTTTTATGTTTGACAGCCTGATGTTAAGTGACGGTGTTGTTGGTAAACACATCTAGCAAATCTATCTGAACAGACTGTTAGGTGCTTGAGGACAGATTTTCAAGTCTTGGACAGGCGTTATCTCTTACTACCAGGAGAGCATTTCGTTTGTCTAATTACTAAGACATAAAAAACACAGACCTCAATGATTCTGGTTTTCTATTTTTTGTATAGCAGTCTCTTTTTATCTGTCGATATGGCCACAGTAGCCAGTGACACGCGCTATCTTGGTACTCGAGACGGATCACTCTTGCCCGTAATGAGCTTGCATTAAAAATTACACCGTGTCGATGCCTGCTTGAAAGGGCTCTTGTCGAGCTCACTTGATTGCAGTGTATTACTGCAATCTGTATCATGTCTATTACTCATGTTATGAGAGTAATTTGGTGATTAAGAATTTTGTAAAAATACATGTGAATTTGTCTTGTCCGGATTACCTCAGTTCCTCAAGTCGAAAGTTTTCAATATGTGTTACTATCAAATCGATTTTATCAGTATGTGTTTGCTGCGGTGGTGCCGGCGTAAGAATAGTACCCCACCCTCTCTACCCGTGGTTGCCGTAAGAGTCGGCTGAGGGATGTAATCCGGAAGATGGGCAGCAGCGTCTTCCTTGAACAATCACACCTAACTGCGCTCGCCAACCCGCCCGCCAAGCGTGGCGAGTATTGGCAAAACCCTCCCAGGAGGAGGCCTTATGTCCAGCAGTGGACGTTCTATGGCTGATGATGTGATGTGTGATGTGACTTTGAGATATTTGATGGTTAGTCTCATTAGCCCTGTAACTTGTCCGTGTTATACTCCCAAAGCTTAAAAGTAAGTCTTTATACATACATGTATGAAGTAGGTACTTATATCAAAATTTCTTGGTACTGATTTGATATCACATTTATAAATGGTTTTATGAATACTTTCATGGCATAGTACTCTTAATAGCAAAACTGTGACTACTTATCAAATGTAAAAGGGACCTTCTGTATCTCTGTCTGTCTGCTACCTTCCATAGATAAATGGCGGAACATTGTTGGAAAATTGTCTTAATTTTAACTCGATCTAACTCTCGATTTCCTGAGGAAACCGCCCTAGAATCGTTTTAATGAAATGAATATTCAATTTTAAATAACGTAAACTACCTCAAGCTGATTTTGTCCTTATTAGCCTATATATACATATAAATACTAACTCCAAATTTTCTGCTAATTTTATAAGATAATATTATGTGTATAATTTGATTATTTAATCGTCTCTTTTTGACGTGAATACGTCTTAATAATATTTATTTAGTAAAATACTAAGATCAAAATTATTAAAAAGCAAAAATGATCTCAACCATTTATCAAGGGATTATTTGGAAAGGCGTCAACATTTTTTTTTTTTTATTCAAATATAATATTCTGAAATGTAACGTGAAAAATTTCCGAACTCAGGGCTATACATACATCTTGCACATAAAGCTTGCTAGCCACAAGTTTACTAAGTATGAGACGTGTTTCATGTAGGTAAGTCTGTAGTGACTCTGTAAGTGGATAATCGTTCAAGTTGACGCACATTTTGCAACCCAAATTAATCAAACCTTTACTTAAATGAAGTATAAGGACGTTGTAAACACGATTTTGTGGACGCATTTAGCTTAATTTTGAATTATTACAGTATTATATTTACAAGATATGTTAGGTAATCTAAATATATATAACTCAAAGGTGACTGACTGACATAGTGATCTATCAACGCACAGCCCAAACCACTGGACGGATCGGGCTGAAATTTGGCATGCAGGTAGATGTTATGACGTAGGCATCCGCTAAGAAAGGATTTTGATTAATTCTACCCCCAAGGGGATAAAATAGGGGACGAAAGTTTGTATGAAACTTTGTCAATTTTAAACCGATCGGGCTGAGACTTTGCATGCATAAAGCTACTATTACAGCGCGGGTGAAACCGCGGGCACAGCTAGTATTGTATATTATTATTATATATTATTTTTTACCTTTTTATGTTTGTTCTTAATCTGTACCGTATTTTCCATTATTGGTTGCCTGGAAAAGATCTCTCTTAGCGATAAGGCCGCCAAAAGTGGCACTAGCTCATACGACTATTTTGTTTCCTGTAGTCTTTTTCTATTTTATTAATGCACACAGTCGAGAGTTTATCTATCTTGTAATTTATTCAATGTAAATAAATAGTAGTTATAGCACAGCAAAAATTATAATAGCATGCAAGGTAGGGCGATCTAAATCAAATAATTGCATGTATAATTGTGCCAGCTCTATTTAGAGAATGTATTTTCTTACATCCGTTTAATATAACAAAACTATTATTACGAGTAATCATAAAAAAATATTATCACTCTAGGTTAAGTTAAGCCTAGTTGGAAGACCGTGTCGCTTCTAATTTAGTTATAAGTCTTTCAAAGTTATATGCATGTAAAATATAAATCTACATGTCCAAGAGTTTTGTTTAAGTTCTCGAAGATATGTGAAGTCTGCCAACTCGCACTTGGCCAGCTCATAATGAGCAGAGGCCTGCGCCCAGCAGTGGGACGGTTTTTAAAAAGACTAATTTAGATTATCACTCTAATGTCATAAATACCGAAGTATGTGAAGGAGTAAGTGTGTATGTATTTTTACTTCTTCATGCTATAATCATTTAGTGGACTTGTTTACAATGAAATGGAGTTAGCGTATACTATATATAGCGTATAGCGTATACATACTCCGGGTCAAATTTATAGCTATTTTAATGTACGTATTATTTTAATATTCGGTCAGTTGACTGCCCAGCTAGCTAAAAAGTTACATAAGGAATTTGCTAGTAGCTCTTTTTCCTAAGCCCTGGGGTAGCGTGTGTGTGGGGTTTGATTCCTACCTACGACACACATCTGTGTATCGAACATAGATATTTGCTCTGTATCTATGTGTTACGTATGTATTATAGTATATATGACTGCACTGTTGGCAGTTAGTAGTATGTCTGCTTCAAGAGCCGTAGGGCGTGGGTTCGATTCCCACTCAGAACAAGCATTTTGTGGTATAATTAAACATGTTTGTTCGGGTGTTCTGTATGTCTTAGCAGGAGGTCGTCTAGGTAGGTACTACCGCAGTACCAGATATTCTGCCGCTAAGCAGTAATGTGTAAACATTACTATGTTCCGGTTTGAAGGGTACTACAGCTAGCGAAATTACTGGGCTGTTGAGACTAACCATCTAGTCTCAAAGTAATGAGCGCCAAGGCGCGATGCTCTGAACTTTGTTTTACTACTCAAAATTCTGTGTATCGCTGCAATGGTCATGGACAGGCGTTATCTCTTAACATCAGGAGAGCATCTCGATCGTCTCATTACAGTTACAAAAATAAATAAAAAATGTATTATAAGTACAGGTATGTAAATAACAAAAAAAAAATATTTAAGTATTCTATCAGCTGACTGCCAAGCTTGGCTTAGTTTGGGGTCAGATGGCGCTGTGTGTACCCTAATACCCTACGATATTTATTTATTTACAAAAAAAGACGTACATATTCTATAAGTTATCTGGTTCCCATCCTACTTATTATGAAATATCCTATCACTACTTATTATGAAACAAATTCGTCCGCTTGTCTGTCTGTTCGCGATAAACTTAAAAACTACTGGACGGATCATCATGCGAGTTTCACCAATAGACAGTGATTCATGAGGAAGGTTAGGTTTATAATTTGTCAAGGTTTTATGTAATATATACATTGCATTCCTGCGAAGCCGGGTCGGGTTGCTAGTTACACAATAACTTGGCTAAGTTTGGTACCTTGACTCCCTTTCAACTTAGTAGATACACACCAAATCTATAACTCTGTATCCAACAATTTATTCGCCGAATAAAATTTAACAGAAGAACGTACAGCTATACTTTACATTAATCACTCGAGCCCATATAAGCTGTCGCAAAAACGATTAAACTTTTTATACGTCTAATCAACGGTAAATCTATAACATAATTAATTAATCAGTGTAGATTGTTACAGTTTTAATTAGACTACAATTATGTGTCGTAAAATCGAATCATTTGATCTAAACTACAGTTACATGGAAGAGATTGCCCAATGGAATTGGCTTTGAATTCTTGCACTGAGAAATCATAGATTGTAATAAGTATCTATTTGCTTAGTCTCAATATTACATGAGCAACATTTCGCATTTGATTTTTTAATGACGCGATGCTGCTACGCACTTCAGAATTTGTTTTTAACCGCGGCGGAACGGAAAATAGTCTGTTTTTTTTTTATAGCTGATTGGTTAGTTGTTTTGACTATAGCTCATCTGATGTTAAGTGACGTTGTGGTCGAAGATAGTAAACACAGCTAGCCTGGAATGGAACTGGTTCTCAAGTGAGGCTACCGGAACACGCCGTTAAATGCTTGGCGGCAGATTTTCAACTTGAGGGTGGTAGCTAGCCAGCCGACTACTAGAAAGTACCCTACCAGAATCAGAATCAGAATCAGAATATTCTTTATTGTGTCACTGTGTACAAAGATGTTATAGAAATATAAGTATCAACAGTGCTATCCATCACGGACATACAATAATATGCTATTAATTATATTTTAACACCATGCTAGCAGCTCAAGCTCATTGTTGTGGTTTGAACCCACGCCATTCGGCATGCGAATCAACCGCGCTAACCACTGAGTTTACGGACGTAACCACGGACTTTTAGTACGTAGGTACGTACCTATTAATTTTATTTATATCGATAAAAAATCAGAATATTAATAATTATAGTGTTTCTTTTTTATAGTAATAAGTCGAACAAGACGGTCTCCCGAGGTAAGAGAACGCCTGCCCATGACCATTGCAGCAATGCACAGAACTTTGGGTAGTAAAACAAAGTACAAAGGCATCGCTGCTTTGGCGCTCATTACTTTGAGACTTTTCAGGGTAAGTCTCAAAACAGCCCAGTAATTTCGCTAGCTATAATACCCCGCAAATCGGAACACAGTAATGTTTTCACACTACTGCTTGGCGGCAGAATATCTGGTACTGCGGTGGTACCTACCTAGACGACCTCCTGCCAAGGAGATCTACCACCAAGTACAAGAATACTGTTTATCCTATTATAGATATGCTAAAATATAGAAATAATATCTATATCTTTAAACGAGCAATTCTTGTATATATATATATATATATATTCTGAATCTCGGAAACGGCTCGAACGATTTTCATGAAACTTTGTATCCAGGGGGTTTCGGGGGCGAAAAATTGATCTAGTAGGTTTCATTTTCAGAAAACGTCGTTTTATCCATGTTTTCAGCCGAGCAAGTAAAAATATTATATACATTCGAACTCTTAAATTTAGACCCCCCATCGAATCGATAATCGTATTACGTAGCGATTGATCGACTATCATTCAATTGGTAATAAGTACTGTACTTTCACTCGAGTGTGAATGTCAAATCCCAGTGACATTATTAAGCCCAAATGCATTTTAAAATCGATTGTTAATCCGGCGATGTTTTGTATCAATTTTAATCCTTTTATTTACGGTTATTCGATTCCGAACTTATATGTTTTGACATTATTAGCGTTTGTTAAGTCAGATTAGGCTTAATTTCATATGCGCGAAAGATTAAAGGTCTTCTTAATATTTAATAATACTTGCGAGTTTTTTCACAGACATCTTATATTCGAACAACATTCAAATCAAATGACTTACTTGGGAGTTGCATTGAAAACTGAATACTTTGTTGCACCGCCGGGCACCACGCAACATTGTTTACTAAAACTATAATATACCTACACTTTTACTTAGTTCTCTTAGAGCTTTTTTTTATGCTAAACTTGACACTTATCTGTTTTTCAGATACGTATTTATATGTGCTATCATCAGTCAATATCAAACATTTTATTTTTTATTTGATTTGAACGCTCGAATATGTATCGTATTAGCTTAGGCCTAAGCGGCCGTTCAAAAATTGCCGTAGCGGACGGTATTTCACGTCCACATGGCGGGGTATTGGTAAAGTTTTCAACTAGCAATAATCGCACCTCGGATTAACCTCATTGGTTACGATATTGCCTCTGCGCAAAGTTAACTATGAAACGACTAACCAAGATGTACTTCTTTTTTTTGCGACAAATGATACCGCGAGCTAACTTGATTCCAACGCCATCTAGTATTTTTTGACATAACTAAAATATAATCTCGATGGGACAGAAAATACGCAAAGCAAGGAGGTTATTGTACTCACAAGTAGGAACTACATTTATTACGGTACTCGGTGTTCTCTAAATAAGTATAATAAATAAATAACAAGTATCTACAATAATATTTTTTCAGTTTAATGCTACTGTTACGCGTAATACTGAATTTTTTCTTTCCACAACACGTAACCAAATAACGAAATAGAAAGATTTTTTCTCGAAATTACTGACTGGTCAGTCATAACATCTGGGCATGACGAATCCCTGCGAAAATGCCTCCACGTTTTCTCGGAGGATCTGTGAATGAGTTGAGAAGACACGAACTTTTATTGTTACCTTTTTTATTGAACTTCGATGCTCCTTCCGAGTCGGAGGTTGGCTCGGCTGATTGAGCGCGTGTCCACGGTAACATATATTTTTTGTCTGTCAATTCACTTAAAAGCCGGTAGTTTTATGAAAATCCGAATAACGTCATATGCGCGTTATCCGAGGATTCCTTCATAAGTCATTGTTTCTTGTAAGGGGACGGCGCGTACGCAGTCCCCACTATCAAAAATTACGCGTCCGAGTTATCCACATTAGGGATAATCGCAGAGGTCAACCCAACCGCAGTGCAATGGAAGGGCCTCGCTCTGGGGGAACCGCCTTTGTGATCACGGTGTCCCCTACGCCAGGTAAGTATGATTAATACGCGAAGCTAGGAAACTCTCGCGTTTTGTCGGAGAATCTTGTCATCGCGTTCCAACAGAGAGGCTCGTTTCGTTGCGCCATCTCGTAATTTTGCGCGAAACCATTTGCAAATGTCATGACGTCATCGGCGGCTGATATAATTGTTTCGAGAAATACGAGGGCTCGGCTTAGTCGGCTACTATGTAGTCCAAATAAAAAGGATAGTCATTGTTGTAGTCGTCTTTGTTGTAGCGTATGATATTGTAACATACAATAAGAGTGGCAACGAAAGTTATGAAATTAAAGGAGGCGAATTATAAATAATTTGTTAAAAATAGGCGTATGGAAAGTTATACAGGTAAAAGATAAAACAAAGGAGTATCAATTGGATTGATGATTAACATGTAGAAAAGAGAGGAAGAAACGCTGCTTTGCGTCTTTGCGATGTGACGAATTTTAAAGACCATATTGACGGGACTTGAAGAAGAAAAGACAGACAATAGGCTTTATTATAAGATTAAATATATTGAGAAGGTAGGACTATTAATTATATTATGTAGATGTGAAAATAAAGCTAGAAAGGGCACGTTTCTAGTCGCAGTGATGACCGCTGGATTAAGGTTGTGACAGAGTGGTGGCTCAGGCAAGGTATGGGAAGCGATTGGTCGCCGAGTTGCAAGATGGGTTGACGATATCGTCAGCGTCGTGGGATGTACCTGGACCAGATTAGCACAGGAGACAGATGGAGAGAAAGAGACATCTAGCAGTATGTTAAGGAAGGTTGTGGGTGACGTTCATAATGAGAATATTAGTGGCGACAATGTGAACTAACCAGGTCGACGGTCGTCGGTTCATCGTGACCCGGTGCCGTCCATCGGTCACGAATCACGATGTCAGAACCATTATTCACTTCTGAATGAACCGCGACAATCCACGGCATGACGAATAAAGACGTAACTACCATTTAAAAGCTAAAGTTTACGTCTTTACTCCACTGCTGAATCTACTCTGCTAGCAGAAAAAAGACTTAACTGAAACTTGTTACGGGTTTTAGGCTATTTTCAATGTCTCTTTTTGTAGAGGAAACAAATAAAAATACATTTAAAAAAAAGAAGAAAATGACAGAAAATAGCCGTGGAAATAATAGTTTTAGGTAGTCCTGTTAACCGTGCGGTCACGATTTTGATTGATTTGACTGTATTGTTTATTTTGTGAAGAGTTTTGTTCTCATTGCCGAGACTTTTTATGACATAAAATTTGTATCTAACCTCATTTGCCGTAAAATGATGTTAAAAAATTAAGTGGTCTTCAATCAGCATTTGGTAATTGAAAAATACTTAAAGTCTTAATGGAGTATTTATGTTTTCGTCATCATCATCATCATCAGGACGTAATTGCCCACTGCTGAGTCTCTCTTCTTGTACGCACTCATCCCGGTCCTGTGCCAATCTTGTTCAGGTTCGACCCGCGATTTTTATTTATGTTTTACTAAATAGGAACTAAGTGGAACTTAAAGCGAAAAGCCGAAGAGTCAGTACTAGATATTTTGCCGCCAAGCATTATGTTAACACACATTATTGTGTTCCAGTTTAAAGGGTAGTGCAGCTAGCGAAATTACAGGGCTGTTAAGACTAACCATCGAAAGTGTCAAAGTAACGAGCGCCAAAGCAGCGATGTCATGGACTTTGTTTTGTTACTCAAAGTATCGCTGCAATGGTCATAGACAGGCATTATTTCTTACCATCAGGAGAGCGTCTCTTTCATCTCATTATCACTAAATACAAAACATATTGTATCACAGACGTGAGTGTAATAAGACTTACTATAAACCTCCCTAAAATATGAAAGCTGCCATAAACTGTAGCGAGTAGCAATTACCAGTCTTATATCATTTAAATACGTCACAATGTCGTAGGCACGAATTACAAAAACGCTATAAATCATATCTTAGGTAACAACTAATGGTAGCATTCGTACAGATTATATTTTCGCCGTCACAGATTAAGAAACATGCCAAATAACATTAATCCATCGCTCGGGGGGCCGATCAGAGACAATGGTGGCCAAATGAGTTCATTTATACCTTGTGCAATGTATTGATGCTTTGTTTTAACACGGATCTACAATGCGTGTTGAAATATTGTTGCTATTCCGCTTATTGACAGTGGACTGCAGTATTATATAACAAACATTTGCGTTAGTATCGGGGGTTGTCTTTTTTTTTTTGATTTTTTTTGATGCTGTTAAGTCAACGAAGATCGTCACCAGAATTTCACAGCCGACATATTTGAGTAATATCCCGAAAATGATCCCAAAAAAATATGATAATTTTAACAAATTTTAAAACTATTCTAGAACTTTGTCCCGATATAGTGCAGAAGCGAAATCTCTACATAATATAAAACAAAGTCTCTTCCCACCGTCTGTACGTTTAAATCTTTTAAGCTACACAACAGATTTTAATGTGGTTTCTGTTAATGGATAGAGTCATTTAAGAGGAAGGTTTATTATGTATAATACATGCATATGCACCCGTGTGAAGCCGGGGCGGGACACTAGGTAAAATAGACTTTTGCCTTGAAGTAAAGAAAAAAAATGTTTCCACTTGTAAAGACACAAACTTATAAGGCATTGTTACAAGCCGAAATAGTTAATAGTATATATAATAGTTCCGAAAAAAAAGGTCTCTGACTATGTGCCTTTTTGATAAGCTAAAAGTCGCACAACGAGCTATGGAGAGGGCTATGCTCGGAGTTTCTCTACGAGATCGAATCAGAAATGAGGAGATCCGTAGACGAACCAAAGTTACCGACATAGCACAACGGATTAGCAAGTTGAAGTGGCAGTGGGCAGGGCACGTAACACGTAGAACTGATGTCCGATGGGGCTGCAAAGTTCTGGAATGGAGACCACGGACCGGCAAGCGCAGCGTAGGACGTCCACCCACAAGGTGGACAGACGACCTCATAAAGACCGCAGGAACACGCTGGACGCGAGCCGCTTCCAACCGGTCTTTATGGAAGTCAAGGGGGAGGCCTATGTCCAGTGGACGTTCTACGGCTGAAATGATGATGATGATGATGAGTTCCGAAAAATTCTGATCACTTTTAGCTGAAGTGATATTTCTATATATTTTTTTAAAATGACAAACGGGAAGGGCAGCCTTTTAAAGCATAGAACTTTCCTAGGGCGGAACGAATGTATATGCAGTGAAACTAATGTATTTTGTATGCCTAGTAGAGACCAAATACATTTACTTGTTCTTATATACATTTTTATATTTAATACCGTCATTTGTGCAAGAGTTTTACCAATTTAGAGGTACCATCCGATAGAGCTTAAATCGACTTAGAGCGGGTTGGCAGGGAAGTTAGGTTAAGTTTAGTTTTATAAGTTTGGTAAAGGATTATGTTGTCCGAAAGGTATATTTTATTTTTAACCCCCGACGCAAAAAGATGGGTGTTATAAGTTTGACGTCGATGTCTGTTTGTGTGTGCGTGTGTGTCTGTCTGTGGCATCGTAGCTCTCAAACGGATGGACCGATTTCGATGCAGTTTTTTTAAATTTTAAAGCCAGTTTCCTTGCGGTGGTTCTTAGCTATGTTTGGTTAATTGTGTAGGGGTTTTTTTTTAAATTTTTAATTTAATTACTTGTATTCTATTAACAAACTCTAACAGCACTGCCCTGTCCGACTGCTTCAACTGGCCTGTTAGCTCATTTGGTAGTAAGCTGTTGAACGTGGGTTCGATTCCCACCGAGGAAAAACATTTGTGTGATAGATATAAATGTACGTTCTGTCTAGGTTTGGCTGTATGTATGTATTTACAAAAAAAAAAGTAAATAAGTATTCTATCAGTTTAGTTTCCATATTACAAGCTTTGTTTGGTTTAAGGTTAGATGAAACTGTTTGAAATGTCGTAAGGATATTTGTTTTATTATTTTATTTAACACTATTGATGGTGATTGATTCTAGGGATTTTAATGCAATTGCAAATGTAGCGAGTTTCTGTTCTGTTTCTCAGTATATATAAATCTAAGAATCAAATAGCAATCAATAAACGAGGTTTTTGAGGAGGTCTAGTACATACTTTATGTACTGAAGTGCCTTTTATACTTATTGTAATAGATTGAATGAAGATATTAATTGCCAAATCCTTATCCATTTTGTTAATTTCTATTGAAAATAATATTTACCCAAATTATTTAAATTATTAATTATTATTTATTCTACCATATCATAAACCATTCGCCAATCTTATTTTAAATATACGCCAGATTTTTTTGTATAATTAAGATCAAACCATATACTATCGTTACCATCTCTCTGCAGATAGCTTTCCATAAAAATTACCCACGTAGGTAACTCATTAATTTTTTTTAATTCTAAATAGGTTCGCGTTTGACCACACCCTGCCTGAGGTTAAGCAGTAGTGCGATCTAAGATGGAGCACGTTTACCTTGAAGAAACTTATTTGCTCTAGATTTGAAGACACCCACATTGTAGAACATAGACACACAGGGAACACAGACTCCGGCAGAGAGTTCCACAACCAGGATGTGCGAATAAAAATTGCGGAATCAAATGTTTTATGCGCCCATGGGAAATATCCACCATGTACAGATCGCGTTTGTATGGCCGTCCGGTAGTATAATGGGGGAATCAACTCACACACTCGATATGTATCCGGTAGAAGACCGACAAGCTAGCAATTTTACGATTTAAATTTTAATATTCATTTTAGTTTGCATATCGCCTTATAGTATGGACAAACATGGCGCTTTATGCAACTGCGCATACGCATGACTGGAGTGTCACAGCGGCGCATTCAATAACAGATAGTGCGATAGCGTTATCACGATTTAAGTCAGTAGATTGAAGAGGTGTTAAATAAGATACGACAATACGTTGTGTATAAAATTAAATTTGTGCTGTCTTTGCCATGGTTGGTTGGCTTTGCCGTGGCTGTTTGGTGGATGACGAAACTGTAGAGCATGTGCTGTGGCATTGCAAAGCCACAGAAGTAAGTAGGATCTTCACTAGATTGCGTGAAGCAGCTTCCTCACTATCCATATCTAAATCTCCTCAACAGATAGACTGCTTTTCGCCATCATGCATAACTCCATCTCACCAAGTCATCAAGTATGTCGGAAATTGATATTTTGAGGTGAAATACGACTTTCCGTATTGCTTTCAAAACTCTTTTGAAGCTTGTAGTAAAGTCGACACTACTTACTAGGGCAGGGGTGGTGAACCTTTAAGGAGTAATGTAGCATCTTTTCTAAAGAAATGTTTAATGAGACTAAAGACGTGCCGTTAAAGCATTTTGCACTATGTGTTTTGGCGTGCCTTTGGTTCGCCATCCTTGTACTAGGGTATGACCAGACTTGTCCTTCACTTATTTTAATAGATTTATCTTATTTGAAGATATCAAAATACTTGACACTTGACACAAAGAACAATGACAAAAATTAAGAAAAAAGCAATTAAGAAATGTACAGTTTATCGCCCAATGAGGCTCACTCATATGCTGATTAATTTTTTATACATTTTAATATCGAAAAATTCACGATAGTTTTTTCTTATGTATTGGACCAGACGTTAGAGACAATAGGTACGAGCGTTACTAGATCGGGGTCGGGACGGGTCACGAACCGCAGTTTGGGGTCACGAGGCGCTTGGAAAGCTTGCGCGAAACCTGACATCTAAGCTGAGGGCTCTCAGGAATGTTCGCTGCGGTACCCGAAAACAGTATCTTTTGAGGGACATTTATATTTTTGCACGTTTAGGGTACCAAGTGATTATTAAAAATGCAGTTTTGTATAGTATTTTATTATGGAAACTGACGTGGTCTTGATACATTTTTGTTTTATTTATGCGGGATTACTCACGTTTAATTTTATCGGTAACTCTGACTATAGTTTCGGCCACATCCGGTGGCCTTCATCATGGGGACAAAGCTGAGACAACGCGCGCGCGGCCGCGTCTTGCTTAGTAAAACCAACTTGGTGCGAAGCAAGACGAGGCCGTGAGTAGCCGCATAAATAAAACAAAAAATATATTATTGTAGTAATGAGATTAACGAGACACTCTCTTACTGGTAAGAGATAATGCTTGCCTATGACCATTGCACTGCATTGCTTTGACTGCTTCAAGAGCGTGGGTTCGATTCCCACCATGACAAACATTTATGTAACAATAAATGTTTGTTTTGTGTCTGGGTATTCAGAATGTATTCACAAAAAAAGTATATAAGTATTATATCAGTTATCTGGTTCCCATAGTGTACGCTTAGCCTAGTTTGGGGCTGTGTTAAATGTCCTACGATATTTATTTATATAGAACTTTGAGTAATAAAACAAAATCCAGATCATCGCTGCTTTGGCGCTTATTGCTTTGAGATGGTTAATCTTAATAGTTTTGTAATTATGATAGCTGCAGTACCCTTCAAATCTGAACACATTAACATTAACACACTAGATAGACGGTAGAATATAGTGCGTTGGTAACTATCTACACGATTATTTCCCACCAAGTGCTCAATGCATCAGTCTTTGAAATCTCACTGTTGGACTTAGGCCTATTCTCGAATGTCATGGGGCCATATTCCACCTCGCTGTTCTGATGCTGGTTTGTAGATTAACATTAGCTCTTGAGTTTATTTTCTAAACATAATATGCAAATGCCTTTCAATGTTATGTTTCACAAAGGATTAAAGAGTTTGTGTGTGGGATTTTCTTCTACTTTTTTATGGTTGACTGGCTAAGTGTTTGACCACAGTTCACCTAATGTTAAGTGACGGTGTGGTCGAAGATGCTAAACACACCTAGCCTTTTTATATCTATCGTCTAGGTAGGTACCACTGCAGTACAAGATATTCTGACATTTGTACATATTACTGTGTTCCGGTTTGAATGATGCAGTAGCTACCGATATTTCAAGCCTGTGGAGACTTACCATCGAATATCTCAAAGTAATGAGCGCCAAAGCAGCGACGCCCTGGACTTTGTTTTACTACTCAAAGTTCTGTGTATCGCTGGTCATGAATAGGCGTTATCTCTTACCATCAGGGAAGCGTCTCGTTCGTCTTATTACTATAACATTAAAAAAAACTGAAATAAAATGAAAAAGCTAATGGCGGACGCTAAAATCACATAGACTTCGCTGGCATAGATGTCTGAAAAGCAGGGGGCAAGGTTGGTTAAAAGGGCTTATCTCGGACTGACGGAGAACAGAAAGCCCGCCGGCCGTCTCAAGTATAAATGTAAATACGAGGTGGCTAAAAATTTCCAATTCGTAAAAGCTCGAGAAGGATGACGCCAATATTAGAGGTCAAGACACAATTTGGGTCTCTGCGCCAGCATATATAGTTTATATCTGTAGTTTTTATTATTTATTGAATTCAATTGATGAACTTTTTGGGATTATCCCTCCATTTCGGATTTACTATAGAATCGCCCGCCATTGCCAAAAATATCTTGTACCGCTCGATTTTATGGACTGTTTCTTCCGTGTAACTAACTGTCTTCTATAGAATGGTTTATCATCTTCAATTTTCCAATAAATTTTAATTTACTTTGTTTCAAACATAGTGTGTAGGGATCCCTAAAGGTAGGACACTGACAATGACGTTGTATTGTAGGTGTCCATAGGCAGCTGTGACCAGTTACCATCAGGTAGCCTGTCGCTTGCTTGCCACTCTTTCACATACAAAAAAACCAGAAACGGCAAATCAGATCACGATCAAAATAGATGAAATTTTTATCCTGATAAGCATACGTAAGTAGTTACTTTCGCAATTATAATATTAGCGTGAAATAGTATACTTGCAATTTACAATTAGTATGCTGTAGTAATAATGTTGTTATTGCTGTATATCACAATGGCAACTCAATAGATTCAGCTCCACTCCATCAGCCGTCTGATGTCCCGCACGTGTCATTTCATCAAATCGCTGACCACTTTCATGTCGTGATACAGGGATATTGCAGCTATGTAACTTCTGTCCGGTCGGGCCCACTCTAACGCCGTCGACGCGGACGTACTCAGGACGGGGTGGAAGTCACCCTACTAACACATAGCAACAATGTTTAAATTCATTTAAACCCAATTACAATTGATTATTCCAAATATAATTTTGATAATAGAAAATTCCAAGCCAATTTTTTTTTCAATTTGACTTATTAACTATCATTTAGCAATGAGCTTGAGTGGTAGGGTATTTTCTAGTCCTCGACTGACTATGACTAGCTACCACCTTCAAGTTGAACATTTTCCGCCAAGCATCTGTGTGTTACCGTTAGATAGGTACCACCGTAGTATCAGTTATTCCGCCGCCAAGCAGTAGTGTGTAAACATTACTGTGTTCCAGTTTCAAGGATACTGTAGTAGCTAGCGATATAACTGGGCTATTGAAACTAACTATCCAAAGTCTCTAAGTAATGTCAAGATAACGATGCCCTGGACTTTGTTTTGATACTGGAGGTTCTGGGTGTCGTTGCTATGGACATACGGTGTATTTAAACATCAGAGGAGCATATAGAACGGCTTGTTAATTTTACATTAAAAAAAGTCTTTTTTTAATAGTTTGACTTATGAGCCAATAATCATAACTCGTAATCAAAGTTGCCTTTGGTACTTTTAATATTTTACACTTTATTTTCCCCCTCAAATGAAAGCCTGAGTACGTCCACATCTATTGTTCTCCGCGCAGACAGACAATCAATCACAATTACGGATGTAGTGCTTAATCATTATTTATTCGTTTAATTAATTCGACGCGACCAAGGCTTGCTGCTGTATAGTTTCATTAAATCTTTGTTATCATTGCTGTAATTAAAGCTTACAACATTGCATTCAATGTCGTCAGATTAAAAACGTCAGCTTTGATAGAGAGGTAAGGAGATGTAGTAAAATATGTATCTGAACATTTTTTTAATTGTTAAAAATTTACTTCAATTGTTTTTTTATGTAATAGTAATGAGACGAATAGACGCTCTCCTGATCTTAAGAGATAACGCCTGTCCATGACCATTGCAGCGATACACAGAACGTTGTGTAGTAAAACAAAGTTCAGGGCATCACTGCTTTGGCGCTTATTACTTTAAAACTTTCTATGGTTAGTCTCAACAGCCCTTTAATTTCGCTAGCTGTAGTACCCTCAAACCGGAACACAGTAAAGTTTACACACTACTGCTTGGCGGCAGAATACTATAGAATACCTAGACGACCTCCTGCTAAGGAGATCTTTTGAATCCGAGTTTTTTTTTTTTTAAATAAAGTAGCCCACTGCTGGGCGAGTCTGAGCGATAATTGATCGAAGCATCGTACAGACTCATCGATGCTCAAACCTGATTTGCACTTGGCCGGTTTTTTACAAGCATATAAAAAAAGCAATTTGAACACGGAACTTCCCTGTATCTCTGACAAATTGTACAAAAACCATTATTAATACGGGCTAGTAAATATTGAACTAGATCAATTTACTAATTTTTTTTGGCTTGTCACTATCTTATGCAGTTTCAGAAATCAATCAATTTTTTTTATTATTTATTATGTTTGACGGACTAGTTTGAACTTATCTGATGCTAAGTGCATAAATGCATTGTAAATTTTTGTATCTGGTCGAAGTTTTAAACCCACGGGATTCGGTTTTGCGATGCCTGTCAATCGATGTTAGAATTTTATGGATTAGATTTTTCGATTCCCACTTTCATTCATAAATCATTCTTTATGTGTACTTTATGCCGTTTTTCACGATCAACTAGTGTGTAATGAAGATTCCACATTGCACCACATTGTGGCTGTAACAAGTGACATCTAACCAAAGCGAACGATGTAAACAATACGTGTGACAGGTAACAAAACGTAACAGAGTGTCACAATAAATCGAGCGCGAAAATAAAGCATTTCTCGCCGTTTTCTAGGCCGGCCGAGACGGGCGTTCGGATCGGCCTCACTGTGAAAGAAACTTCGTGGTTCTTTGAAAAGGGAGGCTTTGTTTATTCACACTTAGATATTCGGTTAATTGTTAGAACTATGTTGGCTATGCTTTTGAAATGTGATTAGTTAGCATATTATCAGGGCGAGCGAAGCGAGCCCTATCACTATCCCACAACCTGAGCATTTTTGTGGTACACTTTACTGAAAAACTATCACGCCTTTAGATTTGTGCTTTAACATAGTAATTTAACTTCATATCTAGATGTGTATCTTTAAAAAAAAACCGTTAAAAAAAATACATTAACAATTTTGTATTCATTGGATATAATGTTATTGTACTACTAACACCATCTGTTAGAAAATCAAAGAGTTAAAACATCGCTGCAACAGAACTAAACACAATTTAAAAAAAAACTGTCTTAAAAATTATTACCCGTTAGAAAAACTACGCGAGCCCTCACAAAGCTCTGCTTTTGGCTAGTTATTTATTATCTTTGTTTTGTATTGTCTTGTAAAATAAATAAGTAGATAGCTATATCATCATCAGCCATAGTACGTCCACTGCTGGACATAGGCCTCCTCCTGGGGGGGTTTTGCCAATACTCACCACGCTTGGCAGGCGGGTTGGCTAGCGTAGTTAGGTGTGATTGTTCAAGGAAGACGCTGCTGCCCATCTTCCGGATTACATCCCTTAGCAGACTCTTACGGCAACCACGGGTAGAGAGGGTGGGGTACAATTCTTACGCCGCGCCGGCACCACCACGGCACCACAAGGCTATAAGAACTTAGATAATAATTAATTATCTGTAATTTTATTTTTTTATGGTTGACAGGCTAGATGTATGACATCTTACCTGGTGTTAAGTTACGGTGTGATCGAAGATGGTAAACACACCTAGCCTGGGATGGAACTGGCTGGAACTTAAGTGAGGCTGTGGGAACACACTGTTTGATGCTTGGCGGCAGGTTTTCAACTTGAGTTAGCTAGCTTAGCTACCTCCGTACCAAATTTCATCAGAATTGGTCCAGCCGTTTGAGCGTAAAGAAGTTACAAACACCTTACACACTCACTTACTTTTGCCTTAATAATTATTTTTTTAAATATTTTTTTATAATAAATAGATCAACGTTTGGCCACCAACTCGCCTGATGGAAAGCGAAAGTGCGGTCGAGGATGAAGCACGCTGATCTAGAAGAAATCTATTCACTCTAGCGTTAAAAACGTCCAAATTGTAGTTTATAGGAAACAAGGAAGCCGAAGGATGCAGTTTATGCGACCACGTTGACAAAGGTAGCATCGCATCGCATTTCAGATTGTCGCTTACCGTCGCTCATGTAGGACAGAGGGTGAATTTAGCAAGCCTCACTACTGTATCTTAGTTTACTGTTGCAATGCTGTTCCACTCAAGCCACCATCTTGATACTGTTCGTGGGAACACTCCACTGGCTAGAACTAATTTATAGCCTAGAGCTGAACTACATGCGAGTGACGACTCTATTCTAGTGTATCGTAAATCCAGGCAAATGAGGGGACGAAATCAGGAGGTGCCAGCGACAGTTCGGGATAGAGTTGTTGAAATACATTTCGTAAAACATTATACACAGCGCCATCTGGCCTCAAACTAAGCAAAGTTTCTACTATTTTTTTTTAAATGGTTGACAAGCTAAGTTTTTGCGCAGTGGTTAGCGCAATACACATTCGTTCGGCTTCACACGCCAAAGGGCGTGGGTTCGGACCCCAACAATAAGCTTGAGCTTCCGGTGAAGGAAAACATCATGAAGAAACCATAGCATGGTAGTAAGGTAGGTACTTTTTAGTAATCGACTGGCTTGCTATCCAATTAAAAAATCACCTTTAATGTTTGACAAGCTAGTTGTTTGACCACAGCTCACCTGATGTTAAGTGACGGTGTGGTCGAAGATGCTAAAGCACACCTAGCTTGGAATGGCACTGGCTCTCAAGTGAGGCTGCCGGAACACACCGTTAGATGCTTGGCAGTAGATTTTCGACTTGAAGGTAGCTAGCCGGCCGAGTACTAGACACGATGTTTTCCTTCACCGGCAGCTCAAGCTCATTGTTGGGTTTGAACCCACGCCCTTCGGCATGCGAACCGACCGCGCTAACCACTGAGCTATCATCGCTACCTAACGGTGTGTTCCAGCGGCCTCACTTCAGAGTCAGTTCCATTCCAGGCTAGGTGAGTTTACCATCTTCGACCACACCGTCACTTAACATCAGGTGAGCTGTGTTCAAAACAACTAAACATCTATTGCCATACATACAAAAAAAAGACAATTTATGGTTTCGCCGAAAAGTGTTTATTTGTTTTGAAAAGTCGTGATAGTTAAGTAGGAAGAATGCTTAGCATTAATAAACTTGTAGGTAAGCTCTCAAGTCCATTACGAAGTCAAGTTAAAAATTATACTAGTAACTTCCGGTGAAACAAAAGCCAACAAACCTGCATATTATTCAAGAATAATATAAATTTACACTAAAAAAATACCGACTTCATGACCCTTAAGGTCAACTAACGGCACTGCTTCAATGAAACAGCGAGGTTTCGGAGTAAACAAAAAGTCCTCATCAAAATTTTTGCTGAACGGAACTACAAACCAAAACATTATCTGGGTATATATTTTGTTTTTTGTTGATTTCCTCAAAAAGCGCTGAATCAATTTCGATAAAATTTATATGGGACCACCTCTGAAGTATAGTGTCCCAAACAAAAACGAATCATCAAAAATCAATTGGTGGAATTATCGCGCAACATACATACAAAAAAAACATATAGTCGAATTGAGAACATCCTTCTTTTTTGAAGTCGGTTAAAAAAGATCTACGACCCGCACCAAACCTGAATGCTAGAATATAAACCAATCGTGCTTCGAGAGTATCTTTAGCATTAAGAATGTGAACATATATTTTCTGTTCCAATAACAGTAAATACATCACCGTCAGTGCTTTCCTCTTGTACCCTGAAGGAACTAGAAGGCACGATATCACGATGGTGTCTATCTAAGTCATATCATTTTCCTTTCACTTTCAGCGCATCTTAGCTAGTTAGGGATGTTCCAGCATGTCGAAACCCGCACAATGTTTGCATTGTGTAAATAGAAATGAGTATTTGATAGTATTTACAACAAAAATAATAAACGAGCCTCAAAATTGTTCTTTTAATTGTTGAATTGAAATTAGTCATTGTAATTCTTTATTAAAATTTTACTTTCATGTAGTATCGTATAAGTAGTTTATACGCAATTGCTAATGTCACGCAAACAAATATACTTACTAACATTAAAAAAAAAAAATTGAAGTAACATCAATAATTTTGGAAATTTAGACAATGTTATTGCATAAAATAGTTGAATTGTTGTTTATCAATAGTCTTCAAAAAGGAGGAAAGTTCTCAATTCGACCCGTTTTTTTATTATATTAAGAAAGTGTTCTATTTGGTTCTTATAAAAACAAAATCTTATGCAAATTTTTAGTTTAAAAATATTGTTATAATTTATAAATATATTCTTGCTAAGCATAAAATAGGTTCAAAGATATTTTATTCTCGTTTAAAAATCATCACTTCCATGAGAACACTGCTAATAAATAATTTCATACAGTTCAGTTCGTTGTCGTAAAAACATATAAGTACACATAATTTAAAATAAAAATAAAAGTTAGCCACAGCGAAACCTACACTTTGTTACTGTAATGTATCTTTGACTAGCGACTCGCCCTGGCTAAGAACGGGTTTACACGGGGCTTTTGAATTATCTCAAAGGGACTAGGCAGCGTTTTCGAAGAAAGCTTCCAGGTGGCTTGACTTTTTCAGACTCTTTCAACAATTATCATCATATTTCAATCGATTTACACAAAACCTTGACAAATTATATACTTAAACCTTTCTTATGAATCACTCTATCTATTGGTGAAACTATCCGATAATCCGTTCAGTAGTTTTAAGGTTTATCGTGAACAGACAGGACGACTTTGTTTTATTATAGTGATCACAGATTCAGCAAGTTCTTTTAGATGTTGCATTTTTAATATCTGAAGGTATTTTGTTGTACATAGACACCCTAGAAAGTTATAATTTTTTCTAATGACACAGTTGGAACCAAGCTGACGGGTTACCTAATGGTAAGCAATCACTGTCGCCTATAGATATCTGCAATACCAGGGGCACTATAAATACGTTGCCGACCTTTTAAGATTCGAACACGCGTTTTGAACAACTCAATGCCGTTTTATATCGTTTTGCCGTAGTTAGCTCAAAACTGAACGACTTTAGTGAACTGTTAATTTAACTACAGTTAGTAACAAAAGTGCGATTTTTGTTGTTCGATTAAATAGCTTTATTTGAATGATTAACGTCACCAGAATTCGTGAGCCATTTGCCACGTTTGTTATTTATTTGCGCCAGTAGTTGGTACGGTTAGACTCAATTTAACGGTTAATCTGATTTACTGCTGAGGATGATACACGGAATGATGTATAGCAGGGAATTGCACAAATGTTGGGAATGGGCTATAATTAATTGTCGAGAATTCGAAAACTTACCGTCCAAGGTATAAATGTAATATTGCATTTTAAAGGTAAGGCCGTCAAACTGTGGTTTCTTAATTCTTTTAATATTTAATTTTGAATAATTATTATTATTATTTGCCGTGGTGGTGCCGGCGTAAGAATTGTACCCCACCTTCTTTACCCGTGGTTGCCGTAAGAGTCGGCTAAGGGATGTAATCCGGAAGATGGGCAGCAGCGTCTTCCTTGAACAATCACACCTAATTGCGAGGCCTATGTCCAACAGTGGACGTCCTATGGCTGATGATGTGATGTGATTATTATTGGTTTGAAAGGGGACTCAATCAAGATTGTTTATAAGTATAAATCGTCTTTTTTTTTTTACAGGTTAGTTGTTTTACCACGGCTCACCTGATGTAAGTGACAGTATACTTGAATATGGTAAAGCACACCTAGCCTGGAATGGAACGGGCTCTCAAGTGAGGCTGCCGGAAGACACCTTTAGGTGCTTGGCGGCAGGTTTTCAACTTGAGGGAGGTAAATAGCCAACAAGTGCTAGAAAATACCCTACCACCATGTAATGATTTCCTTACGATCAAGCTCATTGTTGAGGTTGGAACCTGAACCCGTTTGAATCTTCGGCGTGTCATCCGACCGCTGTGAAGACCTGATCAGCTCTAATTATATTTATCACCGGGACTTAATCGCGCACAAAATAGTATGAAGTTAGTGCGACCATGTTGCAGTAGCCAGCTCGTGACCATGTCTATTGTAACGTGGGCGTAATAAGCAAAACTAATTTAGTAGTATTTTGTGCGCGACTAAGTCCCGTTGATAAACATAATAATTGATAAAAACATGTGTTCAAACATTGCATTATCAATTGAATCGAAATTTAAAATTCTGTTAAATGAGTCGGGGGGTATTTTAAATTTGTACTTCCTAGAATTTTGATATATTTCATTTTAGACATTGCACATAATGTAGCGTCTTATTCATACTCAGTGCTAAACGCTGCCTAAATATTACTTATCTGTGCCTAGACCAAATCAATTACGAAAAGATCGAAATTGATTCATAGATAAAACAGTCTTTTCAATCACCATAACATACATGACTGACAAGCCTGTATGTAAATTGACTCTGTTCAAAGTGTACTCTTAATTGTATAGTCAGGAACTGTAAATGCGAGCTTTTGGCAGGAACGCCTAAAGTTCAGGCCGCTGCGTTGTATTATGTTTCAAAACTTGTATTTCTCTTTGAACGGTCATGTATAGAAAAAGTGGTGGTTTATTCATAAAGTGCCGAATTACATGAGAGCGGGAAAGTATTATAATTGTGGTGTAACATACTTCAAGGAAGTTTTGGAAGCGCGTTGTTTCCAAAATTCCGTAAAACCTTCTAGTTGAATATGAAGAATGAAAAAAAAACACTTATTTGACACAATAAAACAGACGAATGAAAACAATTACAAGCCAAATGAGCCCACCTCAATAAGGCTGCCGGACAACTAGTAATTGAACTTAAAGTTATTAGTTAGTTTCTCTAGTAACTCTCGATTTCCTTTATTATGACTTTGACTGTGACTGAGGCTTATTTCACTCAGTTTTTAAGAAATACTAGAAAATATAGAATACTTGAAACTGACAACATGCCCAAAATGCGATGCCAAGAACGAGGAAAAAATGCATACAAAAATATTATAAGACGCACTTTTTGGAAACAATTAAAATGAAATGACTAAGTATTTTCTATTAAACCATGTCAGATACAAAATACAGTATCCACTACGGTAAGCAAATGAAATGTTAAATGCAAAAACACGGCCGTTGATACAAATACAAACGGCACCGAGACAAACTACAGAATTCGAATTCGCGACGTGAAGCAGATCAAATAGCAATTCTACATTCGCGTTTCCTTGTACTCAATGGGTAAGGGGTATATCCACATTGAAGACACAGTTAGTAAGATGCAAGTACTAAGAGGAACGAGACGCTCCCTTGATTAATGTTAAAACAAATAAATAAAAATGAAATGTTGTTCGTTGTTAACACATCACTTGATTCACTTGAGAACGCCTCTACAGATTTGTCTATTTATTGTAAAACGTTCGTCATAGTCCTAATTAGGTTTTTATCGAAAGAAAAATTGGAAAGTTTTCTGGTAATTTTTAAATTCTGGAAATACTGAACATCTTTTTCTTTTTTTTTATATGAACCTCAGAACTAACGTACTTTATACATAAATAATAAACGAACGATGTTCGCCAGTAAGCGCATCTCGAGCTTGAGAACGGCTGAATCGATTTAGCTGTTTTTTTTAATGTTTATGATACTTCGAATAAGGTACTAGATATGAGACGAATAGCTAAAATAGCTAGTCTATCTATAATAAAAACCAAATATTGTCCGTTGCTAAGCGTATAACCCGAGAACGGCTGAACCAAATTAGTTGATTCTTTTTTAAATATTCATGACATTTCAAATGAGGTTCATATGTACGTGAGGCATCGGATATTCAGCTGGTAGAATTATAAGTAACTTTATTTACGATCATATTCATATGTACCACCACTACTGTGGTATATAGCACTTGGAACATTACTGAATTGACGGTCATTTCTTTGAAGCCAAGACAGTCTAGTTGGGCGACTGTCTCTTTTTTTTATGTAAAAACTAGCTGCACTCCGCGGTTTTACCCGCGTGGTGATGGATGATGAAAAGTATCCTATGTTTTATCCAGGGCCTAAAGTAGCTACACGCGAAATTTCATCCAGATCCGTTCAGCCGTTCTGGCGTGATTGAGTAACAAACATCCATCCATCCAAACTGTCACATTTATAATATTCGTGGGATAATGAGACGAACGAGACACTTTGACTGTTGCAGCTATATACAGAACTTTGAGTGGCAAAAAAAAGTCCAGAGCATCGCTGCTTTGGGGCTGACAGACTGGCGATCTGGAGACCCTGTGTTCTAAAGTGTGAGTAAGAAGTTATGTGAGTATTACGCTAGCTTCAAACGGCGAAGGAAAACTTGGCAGGATTCCTGGTGTCTGCGATCACAGACAGACATTGACGTCAAACTTATAGCACCCCTCTTTTTGTGCCGGGGGTTAAAAAACATACACTGTGTACATGTACATTCGGAATCTAATGCAAAACTTGTGTCACATCCCAAAGCAGATGATATAATTAAGGACCCTGCACAGTAATTTAGTATAATTCTCACTCTAATACATCAGCAATTTTTTGTAAAGCAGTTAAAGCTGTCCTACAACCTCATCAAAATAAATATCGTTTGCTTGAATTTATCGTGACTAATGTAGATTCACCATTAGTTGTTAGGACTAAGAACACTGTCAGTGTGATTCTGGTGCGTGTAGTGTGTTATTGATCGAACAGTGTGTGCATTTAGTTACTGTACAAATTCTTATTTCAATGCATAAGTAAATTTACAAGATATTTTACGATTTTGGGATTATAAATTATTTATATGTAATATAGTTTATGATAAAAATAATTTACATTCCAAAGAACGCACGCAAACTTTCGTATTTATAAGAAAGAAAGTGCAAACATGTTTGGCAGACAGCGAAGAAGTATTATTTCACTTTCAGTGTTGAATATGAGCACAGTAAAATCAGGGGTACCTTTTTTGTTTTTTAAATAGCAGGAAATGATAAGAACATGAAGTTTAATAGCCATTGAGAAAATAAATAGGTTTGTGTTCAGTAGGAATAAAACGGACATATTAATTTTATTATGATATGTATAACACATAGGTAATAAACCACAAAATGATTTATTATAAAAGATGGAGATTATAATTATATTTGGAATACACTTTCGGTAAAAATATGCACTCTGTCACGAGACTGGGAACATCAAACAGAAAATGTTACGTCACACCGTGCGAAACGTCATTGCATTTATTGGCATTTTCGTAAAACAATTGCCATATTGATACGATTGTATCCCATTTTGGCGGTAAATAGTTGGCTTTTAAAATTGCAAAATGCTTATCTAATGTAATTTTTTTAATACCTTTTTGAGATAAACTGGATATTATAGATCGATAACGTACCTACCTATAGTATTAACCAATTCTTTAAATTTAGTCAACTAGCCTATTACAAAATTATAGATACACACCTAAACTTTCCAATCCAATTATGTAACTATAACAAATCTGACACTATTTATTTGCTCTAGATGATATCGAGATCTAAAAAGAGCCTATGCACAACAAGAGGTTCAATCAAAAGAACACAATATCACAGAATAGTTAAGAGTGGATTGACAAGCATTACACATATAAATATACGATCGCGTGGTCATGGCCAAACATAAAATATTAACTGTCAGTAATGTTTTACGAATAAAAGCAATCATATGAACTCTCTATATTGAAAGGAAGCAGATTTGTCTGAAAATTGATTTTCTAATACGTATTTGTTTTTAAAAACATTTTACTTACAAACGTTTTTATTCTAAATATGTTTGCTTTTGACCACATCTTAATATTAAGTAGTGATTCGATGGGTCACACTGACCTAGAAGAAGCCTGTTTACTTTGGATTTGAAGGTTTTTTTTAACGTGATTAATTTCGCGTTTCACCACCAACTTGCCTGATGATAAGCGATGATGTGATCGAAGATGAAGCACACAGCCTTAGAAGATACCTATTCACTATGGCCTTGAAAAGATCCAGATTATATCTCTTATAAAACTAGGAAGCTGGCAGTTTATTCCATTCCTTGACCGTACAACTAATTTGCTCTTCGGGAAATACAGCGTTAGGGAGAGAGTTCCACATCCTAGCTGTCCGTATAAAAAAAATTTAATAAAAGCTCTTAGTGACCAATGTATGGATGGTGCTTTCGCCACATCTGTCTAGCCTGTAAATCTGTGAGTCTCAAATAGCGAATGCAATTTGTGTGTTCCGAGTAGGTAATCCATCTATAGATATAATATGAGTAAATTTAAGTCACAAGTGAATCGGTTTCTTGTAAGTAAGCGTGCTCCACCGTAGATCACATTTTCTCTTAACGTCAGGCGAGTTGGCAGTTAATCGAAAAGCCTATTTATCTTTACATATTATAAAACAAGGTCACTTCCCGCCGTCTGGACGTTTAGATCTTTTAAACTACGCAACGGATTTTAATGCGGTTTCCATCAATAGACAGAATAAATCAAGATGAAGGTTTATATGTATAATACATGCATATGCACCACATTAGTATTTACATTGCACCCATGCGAATCCGTTAGTTAATAATAAATAGAAAAACAAATTTTGATATTGTTACACATTTTTTTAAATAATTTATTCATAGAACAAAGCTCAGGCAGGATCGCATGCAAATTCTAGCTTCAAAAATAATAACACCAATAATTTACTATCTATAAATAAGAACGTCAGGTATAAATGTCGATGTTATGGCTATTCACCTAAGAAATATGACATCTTATATTCAATCATACAATATTATTATATATAATATATTTTTGTTGAAATTAGAGGTGCGCCGATATCAGCGACTTTGATTTACTTCTTTACAGATAAATAATATGCGTAACAAATTCAATGTTTGTGGAATAATTTATGAATAGGCCTGTATTCCCTAGGAATAAAACGGATTAAATAGTTTGTAGGGATAGCGATAGCACAGTGTGTAGCGCGATTGTTTCGCACGCCGAAGGGCGTGGGTTTAAGCCCCAACAATGAGCTTGAGCTGCCGGTGAAGGAAAACATCGCGAGGAAAACATAGCACGGTGGTAGGGTACTTTTTAGTGCTCGGCTAACTAGCAACCACCCTCGAGTTGAAAATCTGTCGCTAAGCATAGAATATAACGGTGATACGCAAATTTTACACATGTATTTTGCAATTTTAAATAACAATTAGAACACCGTCCAGAACTGTCATAGCGTCTGATTGCCGTGTGAAACAATCGTACAAGTATATGCACGACAGTTGCCTGACGAAAATGTCAACATCAGAAATAGCGTTTCGCACGGCGTGACGTAATACTCTGTTCGGTGTTCACGGTCCCATGACTCATGTTGATGATGTATGTCTTTTTTATCAAAATTTATTTTCCAAAAATAATTACAATGATTATCTTTTACATTAAATATTTTGTTTTCGTACACATACCATGATTAATCACTAGAAACTTTTTTTATGGTAGGCAAGCTAGATGTCTGACCACAGGTCACCTGATGTTAAGTGAAGTGATGAATGATGATGACAAAGATGATGAAAAGTATCCTATATCTTATTCCAGGGTCTAAAGTCCGTTGAGTAGTTTTCGCGTGAAGGCGTAACAATCAAACAAACACTCGCATTTATTTAGTTAGGATTAGGATAAGAACTCGCTCGAGACAAAACGATATATTTTCTCTAGAGACTATAATGACCTTATTGACTAGACTTAATTGAACTGTTCTCTGTTTGTTTATAAGATTCCTAAAGATCAGTGGTACGGAACACGTAGCTAGAGTCGTACACGAATTATTGCTACTCGGGTAATTAATAGCTACTATAAAAACGGTACTTTCAGGACGGTAGATAGATAGCTAGTGTTGTGAAAAGAAACTAGACGCCTTAAAAAGTTTCGAAGTTTTAAAAGAGATTTTAAACTTATAACTTTTGCATTTCGTAGCTTTCTAACAGCATCTACCAAGCCAGGCTCTAGAAGCTTGTGACCTGGCTTGGTAGTGAAATATGAATTATGAAGCTATAGCTGACCATAAAGTGAATATATACAACACTACTTACAGTTGCTAATTATATTGCTGTTAACAGTTTTAAGCGATTTGAGTTCTAGTTCTTTTACTAGCGACCCGCTCCGGCTTCGCACGGGTAGTAAAAATGGGTAAACTATCCTTAAAAGGTAGATATATGCCACCGCGGAATTTTTTGTAGGTCTATAAAAGAGGCCTATATAGTGCATTGTTTTGTTATATCTCAAAGGGATTACAGCGTTTTCGATGAAAGCTTTCGGTGGCTTGACTTTTTCCGAGACTTCCAACGATTATTATCATTTGTCAACCAATTTACACAAAACCTTGACAAATTATATACCTAAGCCTTCCTCATGAATCACTCTATCTATTGGTGAAACTCGCATGGTAATCCGTTCAGTAGTTTTTAAGTTTATCGCGAACAGATAGACACGGCAGACTTTGTTTTATAATATGTAGTAATAAGGGACGAAGAAGCAAAGTGACGAAGTATTTAGGGACATTAAACATATAATTGTTTTGTAACGAGTTTTATAATATATGTTAGGTAATCTTAATTACGCTAATTAAAGTAAAAGATGTATGCCATTATGGCAATTGATATATTATTTCAACTGTTAGCTCATTTAGAACATCTGATTCAATAGCTGTAGAGCGTGGGTTCGATTCCCACCAGGGTAAACATTTATAGTCACATAAATGTTTGTCCTGTGTATGTATGTATTTACAAATAAAGTATATATGTATTCTATCAGTTATCTGGTTACCATAGTACAAGCTTTGCTAGATATTTATTTATAATTGCTTACACGTATAGGAAAAGGCGTGATTATATGACTGTATATTAGCTAGTCGTTCTATTTGAAATAACGGAGTTTATTTGTATTTGTGTAAACAATAAATAAATGTGTTACACTGATTCCAAATTTTATTCTTATAGGAATAAAGCTCCTTGTCAAAGTAGCAAACTCAGGCTAAGTGTGTTAAATGTATTCTAGTATTAGACATAGGTAATTTATGGTTTTAGATTCAGTGTTGAATAAAAGATGCCGCCCTGCATTTGATATTTACATGTCCCGTTTTAGAATGAGATTGTAATATGACTATAGGATAAATAGGTGATTTTCTCACGTAGTCATGACGGTTCGAAAGTTTTATGTGTGCGTGTGATATGAATATTGAGTAACGTTCATAAGCGATTGCGATTTTCTTTATAACCTTACCCACACACACACAGACACAAACATACACACACACACACACACACACACACACACACATACACACACACACACACTCACACACACTATTATATTACTAAACGATACATTTCTATTATAGATAATATTATTTTTATGGAAGTGTACTATGATACAAAAGACAAGACACCACGACTTCGCGATACAGGTTTTCCTAGTGCGAAATCTAGGGTACTTATTCAACAACCCAATGAAAAATTGTCGTGCTTTAAAAACTAAGATAATAGTTCTTTGAGGCTCAAGTGAAATAAATAAAGTACCGAATAACGCGTTATAGATTTATTTTAATATTATAGACTACAAAATCTATTTATATTGGTGGTAGATTTCCTTAGCAGGAGGTCGTCTAGGTAGGTATCACCGACCACCGCATTACCAGATATTGTGACGCCAAGCAGTAGTGTGTGAACATTACTGTGTTCCTGCTTGAAGGGTACTGCAGCGAGCGAAATTACAGGGCTATTGCGACTAACCATCTAGTCTCAAAATAATGAGCGCCAAGGCAGCGATGCCCTGTACTATGTTTTGCTACTAAAAGTTCTATGTATCGCTGCAATGGTCATGGACAGGCGTTATCTCTTAACATCAGGAGAGCGTCTCGTTGGTCTCATTACAGTTACATTAAAAAAAAATAGTTTTAGTAATAGTTTTAATTGCGAGGGAATGGGTATCTTCTAGGCATGCGTGCTCCATTTTAGATTGCATCATCACTTAACATCAGGTGAGATGACGGTCAAACGTAAGTTTCTTATAATAAAAGAAAAAAAACTTAAAAACTTTTTTAAAAAGTAAGTCACGTGACGAAACTATCTCTATCCAGACAGTAAAAAAAAAAACATTGCCATTGCAGCGATGCTTTTATTTCGAACAAATGCCGCAGGTAAATGACATTTTAATAAAATACATAATATGCTTCATAACAATAAACTTACTTACTACTTATATACTAACTAAACATAAGGTAGGACATACTAAGTTAATTATAGTTATCAAACAAAACAATAAAATCGTTGGGCGTGTCGTAACTTGAGTAAATAGCATTTATAATGATATGAGCGGTTGACCGTTGATAAAAATTTCACACGCCCCACGATTTTATTTTTTTGTCTGATCAATGCCCTAGATTGATAAGGAGAGTGGTGTAATAACTGGTATCTAAGACCTACCGAATTGTTTTTTACATTTAGTACATTATCTACATCATTATTATCTTTATTTTAAATACAACCGTTTAAATAAAATAAGAAACCGGACTCGTGCGAGTCGGACTCGCGCATCGAGGGTTCCCTACAAACCTGTTGGGTTATAAGTATAAGTTATGGTGTTTTTAATGGTAATTTATGCTTTTCACAATTTTTCATTTATCTGTGCTATAAGACGTTGCTTCGTACCAAATTTAAAGATTCTGAGTTCACGGGAAGTACCATGTAGGTTTTGATTCCCTTGCTAGTGTCGAAAATTTGCATTCTTCTTTTGATTGCGTTGGCTTAGAAGTTTGATTTTTTCACAGCTCTAAGGGACAATAGACCTGAGTATTTGATATGAATTTCAGCTTGATATTTCCACGCGTTCCTGAGAAAAAGGGTCTTGACGACAAACAGACGGACAGCAAAGTGATCCTATAAGGGTACCGTTTTTTCCTTTTGAGGTACGGAACCTTAAAAATACTTATTTCATTTTATATAAAGAACACATAATTTTTTTTTTTTTTTTATTTTGGTTACGTTATTTTAGACGGACTGCTACTCACTAGAGACAAGACATACGACAATCAACGTCGACGAGTGTCAACAGTATGTTGACGTTTAGATGTCCCGATATAGGGTGTCAGGACTCGAGTTTTCCCACAACACTATCCTAAAGGGCAGCAACTACGGGCTATATTAAGGTATCTGATTGAGAAGAGCAGATCCAATATATCTCTGCAGGCGTTAATAGCAGCCAAGTATCGAGTGGCCTATTATTTTGTCAATGGCGAATTTATAGACCGCTTTGTCTAACGGTGAAACTGTGGGCCCTCGAGAGGCGTTCGGTGATATACTTCTCGATTTATTGTGGGAAATCATTTAATTAAGGTTGTTATGATACCTGATTGTTACGTAATTGAATATCGTCTTTTTTATATTGTACTATATTTAGTGTATTATTGTAATCTAAAAGGGTTAGGTGAAAAGGTTAAACTATACATATAATGTAAACTTATATGAAAGAATGTCATTGTACTTATTTTTATGAAGAAATATTACTATATTATTAATTAAGAAACTGCGAAAAAAATCAGCTGTTTCACAGAATAAGATGTCGTTTAGCCTTGACAAAGAGTGAGTATACTTTGTTCCGGTTTGAAGGGTATTGCAGCTAGCGAAATTACAGGGCTATTGAGACTAACCATCGAAAGATTCAAAGTAATGAGCGCCAAAACAGTGATGCCTTTGTTTTGTACTCAAAGTTTTGTGTATCGCTGCAATGGCCCTTGTACAAATTGTACAGGCGTTATTTCTTACCATCCGGAGAAATTTCGTTTCATTACTTTTACATTAAAAAAAAGAAATATAATTAAAGAAATAAAATTATACGGTAGTTATACGTTCATCGATTGCAAAATACGATTGATCGGTCGCATAAAAATTAATTACGACGGTGCACGTTTCTTTAAAATCCTCCTGTTTACTCTGGATTTATACATAACTAGCTTACGCCCGCGACTTCGTACGCGCTGACTTTAGAATTGAGTTCAAAGATAAATTATATATTATATAGAATTAATCAAAATCCTTTCTTAGCGGATGCCTACGTCATAACATCTACATGCATGCCAAATTTCAGCCCGATCCGTCCAGTGGTTTGGGCTGTGCGTTGATAGATCACTATGTCAGTCAGTCAGTCAGTCAGTCAGTCACCTTTGAGTTATATATATATATATATATATACACATAATTGAACAGAAATGCGCTTAATTTTTAATGTAAAAATAATGAGATTTATTAAACCCTCTCCGTATTAGACGCCTGTTCATGACTATTGCAACAATACACAGAACTTCGAGACATTAAACAAAGTCCAGGACACAGCTCCTCTGGCGCTTATTATTAAGAGATATTCGACAGTAGTTAGTAGTGCAATTTCGTTAGTTGTAGACAAAACATAGACCAGACCATTCAGACCAGAACATAGGAGTGTTTACACTCTACTACTTGGCGGCAGAATATCTGATACGCAGGGGAATTCACCAAGACGATTTCCTGTTGAGAAGATCCATCTAGTAAAACGCCCCTAACGTTTTAACAGTGATAACTCTGATTCCTACCTACACATTTTCGTATATAACCTTAAAGTCATCAAATAACAGTTAAAATAATATGCTCCGGTTTAGTCCGTGTCCAATATAACTTGTATGGTACGCGTGTAAATTCAGTTTTCGCCTGGGAACTATTCAAAAGACCATTTTATTTAGGCCACGGATTGTTCTAACAAATGTCCTACTGATCGGACATTAACGATAGCAAACTAAAGGTTATCCGTAGCTTAGAACTGTTTCGATGGTGTGGCTGGCTGTGAAGGGATTCTATCAAGCGTGGTAGGCTCTTTATTACTAAAGACATAACTCTCTTGGCCTAAAACAATTCACGGTAAATTCTATTAACTCAGTTTTCGAAATACTTTTACAGGTATTTTAATATTTGATACTACACGTGCAACGCTAATGCGAAAATTTCTCTGTTTAAATGTATGTATGTTTGTTACTTCTTCATGCTGTAATGGCTTTAAGAATTTGAAATGCAGTTTGATTAAACTCTGGAGTAAGGAAGAAATATCTACTGAAATTATTTAAGATTCTTGAGAAATTTTCAGGCTTTCAAATTATTGCTTTATGTTTTTAGAGATCATGTAATCTAATCAAATCTATCATCTATCTAATCTAATCTAATACCTTTAAACGAGCAATTCTTGTATATATGTATATATATGTAATCTGAATATCGGAAACGGCTCCAACGATTTTCATGAAATTTAGTATCCAGGCGGTTAGGGGGCGATACATCGATCTGGCTAGGTTTCATTTTTAGAAAACGACTGAAAAACCGAGCCAAGCTCGGTCATCCAGGTACTAAAAATGAACTTGCTAAATTGTCTGAAGTATTTAATTGACAGCCCTCACTAAGCGATACACGACTACGTTGTTTTAATTTGATGCAATCGGTCCAATAGGTCAAACTTTGATCCCATCTAGTTGTTTTGCAATACTGTCAATTTATCCTTTTTAAATGACTAAACAACACACTATAACTCATATTAATCCCTTAATTACGATCTAAACGAGCGTCCATCCTAATTTAGATAAGCCATTATTTAAGGTAATGATTCATACGTCGCTATACGCGCCGGCGCAGCTGCGGTCGGAACAAAGCGTGTGTTCTCTTTCCCACATTACTTACAGAAATGACTGATAGATGCATAAACGCTGTTATTATGTGCTCAATGTGTCGTCACTGAGAGATTGTTCAAGATTACCTCGCCGGGATGAGCTTTTAAAAGAGTCAGTGGATTGTTCGAGAGTTTACTATATCCGTGTTGGTTTTAAGCTGGATTCCTTTCACATATTTATTACTCCAGGGTTTATATTCACAACGTTTATGATAATGGTTGTATTTCATCATCATCGTCAACAACTTATCACAGTCCACTGCTGGACATAGGTCTCTCTCAGGACACGCCACTAAGCCCGATCTTCGGTTTTTCGCTTCCAGCCACAGCCAGCTGTCTTACGTATATCGTCACTCCATCTAGTCTCAGGGCGTCCTACACCACGTTTGCCGATTCGCGGTCTCCACTCTAGAACACGTCTACCCCAACGGTTGTCGGTTCTGCGGTAAATATGGCCGGCCCACTGCCATTTCAACTTGCTAATACGCTGAGCTATGTCGATGACTTTTGTTCTCTGGCGAATTACTGCGATCCGGATACGATCCCTTAGAGAAACACCGAGCATAGCTTTCCATAGCTCGTTGAGCGACTTTCAATTTATGAACCGTTCCAGCTGTGAGTGTCCACGTTTCGGCGCCGTATGTCATGACGGGTAGAACGCACTGGTTGAAAACTTTTGTTTTGAGACTTTGTGGGATGGGTGCTGAGAAGACTGGTTGTATTTAACTGTTATAAAATATAATATTACACCGCATCAGACTTGTTGTGGTTCCCGTAAGAGTCGGCTAAGGGATGTAATGCGGAAGATGGGCAGCAGCGTTTTCCTTGAACAATAAACACCTAACTGCGCTCACCAACCCGCCTGCCAAGGGTGGCGAGTATTGGCAAAACCCCCCCAACAGTGGACGTCCTATGGCTGATGACGTGATGTGATGTGTACAGACACAATAAATCATATTCTGATTCTGATCTTCGAGAGCTTCGAAAACTCTCAGAAATGCAGATACTTCCTACAGCGTTTGAAGCTACAACATGTAACATAGAAAAGACAGAGGTGCATGCCGAGAGATTTAAATCCAGGACCTCCAGACTTGTAGTCAGTGTTTTAACTAGACTGCCGTAGCTTCTAAAACATTTTACACCAAAGGAACAATTTGCTGCGTCTTAATTTTAAGATGAAAATAGAAAAGGTGTGTTCTAATAGAATTGTCGCAGGTCGGAAAGGCTCCATAGCAGCGCTGGAGATATTAATAGGTGACGGTAATTTCTTATCAAATAGACCATCTGTTTTCCAGCCATCTACAATACAATGTGCAACGTTAGACAGACGATATAAAGAAACGATATAAAAATATATGGACAGTAGGATAACACCACAAACCTGGAGAAATTAAAAAAAATATATATATACGCTCCACAGACACCAGGGTCCGTGACTTTTGTCAACTTTTTAATTACATTTTTTTCTACAATACAGGAAGATGGAAGTGAGTTTCAATAAAAATGTTTATCTAAGGTTAAAGTTCTACTTCGTATGTAGGTACATCGGGAGCAGACCAGCGGGTCTGGTGAGCAAGCAGAATCCTATTTATGACGAGGAATCTGCGTTATGTCTTTATTACTATCGTTCAAGGTATCAAGGTATATCGTATAATAATAATATGTATCGTAAATTAAACACTAAAGCAACAGTATCTGTTACACATTAAATAATAACATTCGTTGCAAATTTAATTACTTTTATGATAATAAAATTTCCACATCGATCTAGCCGTTCTTAAGTGATGCGATTACCAACAAACAGTATTTAATTTCTACATAGATAACATTGATACGCATTATATCAATAATTCATCAATACTACACAGATAAATACTCCAGATATTTCATAGTTCACAGCACCAAAAACTCTAACCGGACAGTGATACATCATCGATAAAAACTGACTCTATCTAACGACTGTCAATTGTACAATGGTACCAAGTACCACAGTGCAATGGATCAAAAAATATAGCTTGACTAACTTATGCACGCAATATCACAAGTTGGGTAATACTTGAATAGTCTCTTCTACGTGAAGCCGTATTGTTCAGAAAAAAAAAAAAAAATAGGTGCGATCGGCCTCTCTCCCTTTTATTCTATGATTCGTTATCTAGAAATTTACCTGCCTGACTATCCATATCGACTAGACAAATTTTAAAGTCTTTAGTTGACAGTTTTAAAATTACTATACACGTTAGCAACGTTTTTAGTAGATTTACATTAGATCTGTCAATTAAAACCTTTAAAATTGATCTTATGTTAAAATCATATAAAAAGAAAAGTAGATTACTCTTAAGTATCGCGAAGAAAATATAATAGTTAACTTTTACGACTTTAAACAAGTTGGTCTTACTATATCAGAGCGGAGTGTCGTTCTGCCATAACAAAACCTTATGTTGAATTGTAGACGTCTAACTTTGGACGTCGGACGCGGGACGTCAGATAGACTGTCTGCTTTGAGATTAATCTGGTGGCGGCGTTAATAAAAGAATTAAATTATGATATTCGGTAGGTATTGATGGGTTAGAGACTTCATTATCTTTACATATAGAAACGTCAGTCTGATTAATAAAACCAATATTATAAACATGGGGGAAGGAAATAGAATCAGATAATTGTATTGGAATCTATGCTAGTTTGGAGATAAACTTACTTTCTGTATTAATTTTAACCCATTCGTTACTTATTACAAGTCAAAAGATTAATGCACGAAGACACATGTAGAAGTTGTTTAATTTCTAGTTGCCAGCTGTAGTCGTACCATTAAAGACAGAGTGTAAGCTTTCGCAAAACGTGTTGGATTGGCACACACACACGTACACACACGACACTGGCTACGTATACTGTTTTTACAAATTATATAATAATATACTCAAATCTTTGTTTTACTTTTGCGGGATTTATTTTTTATAATCGTCAGGCTAAATGTTATACTACAGCTTTTTTTATAATCTTTAGGCTAAATGTTATACCTACTACAGCTTTTTTTTTATAATCGTCAGGCTAACTGGTATACTACAGCTCATCTGATGTTAAGTGACGGTGTGGTCGGAGATGGTAAACACACCTAGCCTGAAATGGAACTGGCTCTCAAGTGAGGCTGCCGGAATACACTGTATGGAGCTTGGCGGCAAACTTTTAACTTGCTGCTAGCTAGCAAGCCGAGTACTAGAAAATACCCTACCACCATGCTATGGTTTCCTCAACATGTTTTCCTTCAACTGCAGCTCCAGGACGTTTCTGGGGTGTGAACCGACCACGCTAACCACTGAGATATCATCGCTAAATTTATTTATTTATTTATAATTCCATTGAAATACGGCACCCAACAGCCGCGCGTTCTTTTGTACCGAGTCCATAATTACCGCGTCGGCGGCGCGTGCTCAAGCCGATAGGATCTAATCGGCCGATCGGGACGCGACTCATTGTCGCTGTCGCGGACCGCGTGTCCAAACACCGTCGCGGTTGTAGCCAGCTACCAATGGCTCTAGACCCTTAGATTCATTGGACAATACAGACAGGTTTTAACATTGTGATATCTCAATACATGTATATATGTACGTATTCAAGAGATGTATTTTTTGTGTATTTCAGCTTAAGTCGTTTTAGTTCCAACAGTGACGAGTAGTATTGAAAAGCCCCAACCTTATTAAAAATAATAATACACTAATTACAATAATATAAACTTAACACTAGTGGAACAATTGGCGGCCTTATCGCTAAGCGATCTCTTCCGGGCAACCTTAGAATGGAGAGGATTTTACTAATTCAAGGGTTCGTGTTGACCAGAGAATTAAAATAAAAAAACCTTTTAAACATAATATATGAAAGGCGCATACATACCTTAACAAACATGCTATGGTTTACTCGAGATGTTTTTCTTGAGCAACAGCTAAAATTAATTATTGGAATATGAACAAATTTCATTTGGCGTGCGGTCTAACCAGGCTAGCCGCGACCAGCTAGCGCTAGCGTCAGTAGCTGCGCTAGCTGACGATTAAAAAAAAATCCGCAATAGTAAAACAAAGATTTGAGTATATTATTATATAATTATCTGAGCTATCATGCTACCCGCGATAGATTTTTGACTTGACATCTATAGGTGGTATGGGGAGGCCTATGTCCAGCAGTGGACGTCCTACGGCTGAGATGATGATGATGATGATGATGATGTATAGGTGTAATATCTACAGGGTTTTTTCAATTAAACATAGAAAGTGCCTTACGAATATCATAATAATGATTTGTTCAAGACGTTTCCCTACACAAGTACAACTAGGAATTACATAATATAAAATAGAAGCAGTAACTTGGAAGACAAGTCGCAAATAGTGGAATAAGAAGATTCAGGGCAGTGTAACATGATCCGTGCAGTGTCGGGCGTGTGATGCAACAAATCTGTCGTATGCGGAAATAGGTATGGGGTAATACATAACATATCGATTAAAAAAAACTGACTACAACACGGATCCTAATTTCAATCGCTTTAAATTGAGGTATTATCAACAATAAACAATATAATTATTAACATATAAACATACCTTAATATTTTTAGTTATCTAGTGTTTTGTCTTTTTTTTTATTAAAGTACCTGGATGAGCGAGCTTTGCTCCGCTGAAAACACAGATAAAATGACGTTTTCTAAAAATGAAGCCTAGCTAGATCGATATATCGCCCCCGAAACCTCCTGTATACTAAATTTCATGAAAATCGTAAAATGAAATAAATACGTAAGACTTGATTAAAATTCTTAGAACATATATAGGTATGTCTATATGTATACGTCCTATATGTACAGTCGAGTAATTAATCGTAAAGGCAAATTCACCAAAGTCATACCTACATCATTAATATGTAAAAATGTGATAAACTATTATTGCATTGCATTGTAACAATTGTATAAATAAAATGGAATTGGTCAACTCGTCACTATCAAACAAGGACTTAAATTTTAAGTATAATAAAATTCGGACGAATTCGATCCTTTCTATCCTGTCAATAACGAAAAGATTACCAATAAGTATTTTTAAACTTCTTACTTGGTGGTTGATTCCCTGAGCAGGAGGTGGCCTAGATAGGTACCACTGTAGTACCAAATATTCTGTCACCAAGTAGTGTGTAAATATTACTGTGTTGCGGTTTGAAGGGTACTGCAGCTAGCGAAATCACAGGACTATTCAATCTTACCATCAAATGTCTCAAAGTTGTAAACACCAAAGCAGCGTTACCCTGGACTATGTCTTCTTACTCAGATTTCTGGGTACCTAATTGATTCAAGCGTTACTTTGCGGAAGTTCATTTTGAGTGTTCAAGGTACATATATTTAGTTTATTTCCGCTTACCAGTTGTTTCGCGTTTATATTCTCATCACTATTGCGACCGAAACGTCTTTTAAGCGGAAATAAACTAAATATATACCTTGAACACTTTCTGGGTACCGCTGCAAAGGTCATAGACAGATATTTACAATTAAAAATTCTAATAAAACCATCGAAAAAGGTCACGGTTTTAACAAATATCGTTCTATACATTATGATTTTACTTATTTTCCGTATAGATTACTATATCCACGAATAAGTTGTATTAAACATTCAGAAACTATCGACTGTTCACATCCCTAGCAGATTGATCGAGAGCTGCGACAGGCATGGCGAAAGGATGCGCTTGCGCCGTGAAATCGCTCGTTACGTGCTCTTGTGAGGAGTTATGGAACTCTCTGCAGCTATTTTACTTTTGGAAGGCAAGGAAACTGGAGTAACTATTTATTTAAAAGAAATATTTGTAATATGTAACTACTAGTAAAATGTTAACAGTACCCGCCTTGGCGATTCTAAACGTCAGTATGTACGTATAATAAGAAGTAAAAGGAAAAGGTAATAGGATAGCAGAGCGGTGTTAAAAAATAAATTTACTCTCAAAATCTGTACAATCTCACTACAAACATTTTCACTATACTTTCATTCTTAGTAACGTGTCTTATTAATGTGTTACAGTAAAGCTCAAACCGTTATTTTCCACAACGTCAAATCCCTTTACGAAAACCAACTTCTTAAGTACCGCTCGCACTCTTAGATATGGCTTGACCATAAGTGATAACGCTATTAAGCTAGCGTGATTTGCTATTATGTCCATTCGATACAATCTTGAGTCTCTTTTAGCACTTAACGGCTAAATGAACCCTTACTTGGAAGATTCTTGCCTAAAATTATTCGCGGGATTAACAGTGTTTGATTTTGATGTAAGAGGAGGATCAAAAATCTTATCTATGGAAACTGACGTGGTTTTGACACATTTTTGTTTTACTTATGCGGGATTACTGACGTTTAATTTTATCGGGCCACATCCGGTGGCCTTCTTCATGGAGACAAAGCTGAGTGCAATGCGCGCGCGGCCTCGTTTTGCTTCGCACTGCGGGCCGCTGCACGCCTTACACGTGAACATAGCGGTTGATTCGCGGGCGCGGAGATGGGAGCGTTGAAACTGGCGGCATCAGGAATCTATTGGATTGTCGATGATTTTCAGATATATCACGGAAAAATCGTTTTACACCTTTTTTATGTAAAAAGTAATGAGACGAACGAGACGCTCTCCTGATGGAAAGAGATAACGCCTGTCCAAGACCATTGCAGCGATACACAGAACTTTGAGTAGCACAACAAAGTCCAGGGCATCGCTGCTTTGATGCTCATTACTTTGAGACTATCGATGGTTAGTCTCGACAGTCCTGTAATTTCGCTAGCTGCGCTACCCTTCAAACCGGAACACAGTAATGTTTACACACTACTGCTTGGCGTAAGAATATCTGGTACTGCGGTGACACCTACTTAGACGACCTCCTGCTAGGGAAATCTACTACCAAGTAAACTTACCACCTATTACTGTTAAGCGAGATTCTTTGTATGAATAACGATACCTTCTTTTGAAATAACTTTGACAGATTTCTGTAGGGCGTGTACATTTTGTAGCTGTGTTTTTTAAAATAACAATATAGTACAAACAAAATAAATAATGGCAAAATCACACTTTAAAGTGACATACACATATATAAAAGTACACAGCAATGTCAAACTTTGACATTGTTCATATAGTATGTTAATTAGCCACAACTTACAGCTCCTTGACATTTCGCGTATTTGACATTCTGCGTATTTGAGTCAGACATACGCCCAACTAAATTCACCTTGTGTATTCTAAACTTTACAGGCTTTAATCTGAATTTGTCTAATCTTTAGTCTAAAGAAACCAAACTAGATTCTACTATCTACGGTCAGCCACCGGACCGCGTTATCTTGGGCGATATTTTGTAAATAAACCTTATCGATTCAGAAGTACTCGATTATCGACATCTGTCGATAGCTGGCTCGATCGATTTACGTATTCCATATATGTAGGTGACTTTGACGTAGGAAAATTATGTTGTGTGTCGACTAGTTTGTACTTACGACTACGTATTCTATCAGCTATCTGGTTCCCATAGTACAAGCTTTGCTTAGCTTGGAGTTAGATGGCGCTGTGTGAAATGTCCTCCGATACATTTATTTATTAACTTCTTTAGCTTTCCTTCTCCCAGAATATTTCCCATCACTAAATAATCACAATACAAAGCGGTTGGTCACGCCATGATTGATTTCATTTCCTATCCATACACATTCATAATACGATCGACGTCAGAGTTCGGCACAAATCCAACATATTTTATGGCCGGTCCAAATAGGGGGTCCGCGCCTTAAAAATAGCCTTTCGCGTTGGTAATCTAGTAACGCAGCCCTAATATACGGGCTGAACGTACTTGGCTTTTAGCTCCCTTTTAAAAAGCTCGTAGGATTTTCCCACGGATACTAAAAAGCCTTTGTTGCTAGGCCCGTCCCCTATGCAAAATTATTTTATCGATAAATTCTTGGAATTTTGAAGGGATTCACTGTTAACTTGAAGAAAGGTTTCGTTTTGCATACAAGATTGTTGCTGGTAAAGTCTTGCATTTCATAGCTAGCAGAAATGCCTAAGAATTTTGTGAATATGTTGTGAATATGTTAGCATCGAAGTACACGACTTTTCTGATTCTAAACATAACATAAAATGTATAAATTTAGACCTAATTGACATGTTTGTGTGTGACTATAATGTTTTAGATTCATCACAGAAATTTGTTTCCATGTGCTGATTAAATGAAATAAAATAAAAAAAGATACGTGATTTAAAAAAAAAACTACAATACGTTCTATATACACACAAGTAATAATGAATAGAATTCCGTTTTTTAAATAAAATTATAGTTTTGTATTTTTATCTCACGCTCAGAGCGCCTATTAAAGAAAAATATGCAGAATTTTTGAAACAAATATTAACAAATACCTTTAAACGAGCAATTCTTGTATATATGTATACATATATATAAACAGCTCGAACGATTTTCATGAAATTAAGTATGCAGGGGGTGCATAAATCGATCTAGCTAGGTTTCGTTTTTAGAGAAGGCAAAAAAACCGAGCATAGCTCGGACAACCAGGTACTTATTAGATTAAACAAGAAGTCGAAGGCTTTTTATTAAAGCTCGCCATAAAATTCTTTTAACGTCCGACTGTTTGTATTGATCTGATAAAATTAATGTTTCAAAAGTATAAATATTTTTTGTAATATTGTCATGATATATCGATAATTTTATCACTTCACTCAGCTACCGTTCGCAAAACGTGACCGCCCGCGACAAACGGCGCGCGTGACGTTTCCGAACGCGAGTCGATATGTCGCCGATATAGTTCTACGCTTATTTTCCAAATACAAACTCTATGCTCAGTAAATAGAAGCTCATTTTGTTCAATTACCTTTCATATTTCAGGTAGATTCAATTTGGACAAATACGAATGTCATATCTAGAATTTATAGGTTATGAAATCGAATATCAATCAAAACAAATTTCAAAATACCCGCTTTATGAGAAAGATTTTGAAGTAATTCCTCAAGACCTAATAATGGAAGGAAAAGAACCAAAACCCAAGGATGGAAAAGAATTTACAAGACTTTATTATAGTGTTATAATAAATAATTAGATTGATGCATTTATTTGTTGTCTATATTGTCTATATTTTCTTGACGTAAGTATTGTTCTACACGCACTATTTCTTTTTTTAATTGTGACAAAATCATTTAGTCGTGTTTGTTTTTTTTTTAGTTTTACGGCATACCTAATTAGATTTCAGATACATTTTTGCAGTGCCATTAATATTATGCATTTTTCGCATTTAGGTATTGATTTAAAATTAATATTGGTGAATTAGACACAATACAATTTTAGTAACGTTCTAGGATCTCCTAGCTTAGATGGTAAAGCACACGTAGCCTGGAATGGAACTGGCTCTCAAGCGAGGCTGCCGGAACATATCGTTACCCTACCACGATATGGTTTCCTCACGATGTTTTCCTTCACCGGCAGCTCAAGCTCATTGTTGGGGTTTGAACCCACGCCCTTCGGCATGCGAACCGACCGCGCTAACCACTGAGCTATCATCGCTACAAAAACTACTACTACTAATAATTAAAGAGAGATTTTAGGCAATATTTTAAGGGAGACGCTTCACTACCAGAGTGGGTGTAGTCTGATAGATACAATCTGGGTGTCTTCAAACTTCCCATTAGTCGAGAGTGAATCGGTATCTTCTAAGCAAGATTACTCCATTGTAGATCGCATTTTCACATGAAGTGAGCCAATTTATTATTAAAGTAAGATGCAAGATTTGGAGTAATTTACGTCTAACTATATGGAAAAGTATAGCGCTCACCAACGGGCGGGTGACTTGCTCTCCCAGTTCATTACGTCATTATAAGAAATTATATTGGTTGTAATCATGCCCTTTTAAAATACATTTCTTAGCGCACTGTGTGTTCTATAGTTTCGAACCGGTGGCAATTTAGATGATGGTTCAGGTAACTCGGTTTTCGCATATAATTGGCTATCCTTGGATTGTGAGGCGCTCACGTATTGATTGAATAAGGTCATGCGTCTGCTCTTCTCACATTGATTCGCGTAGATTAAATACCATGTTAGGTGGAAGTAGTAACCATAGCAAAAAAAATTATAGGAATTTTCCGTTTAGCTCACGCTATTGCCGAAAAAGAAATGTTATTTTTTACATGTTTGTATGTGAGTTTTTTTTATGTAAAGTTAATAGGAAAAACTAGACGCTCTCCTGATGATGGTAAGACTTAATGCCTGTCTATGACAGCGCTACACAGATCTTTGATATACCATAACTTTTAAATGTCTGAACAAATTTGGATGAATATTAATGGATATAATTTTTTTGAAAAAATAAAAATCCTTCGAGTTTTTTTCCCGAGATTCATATTATATATATATATATATATATATATATATAAACACACACAAGAATTGCTCGTTTAAAGATATTAGATTATACCTGGATGACCGATCTTTGCTCGGCTGAAAACACGGATAAAACGACGATTTCCAAAAATGAAACCTAGCTAGATCGATTCATCGCCCCCAAACCCCTGCATACTAAATTTCATGAAAATCATTGGAGCCGTTTCCGAGATTAAGATTATAATTATATATACATGAATTGCTCGTTTAAAGGTATTAGATAAATACATAAACAAAATATATTGTCCAAAAAAAAATAATGACTCATGGGAACATTATTACAATGCAAACAGTACATTTTGCGACTTGAAAATGGATGGAGTTCTAAAGATCTAAATCGTCTGTCTTTGTAAGAAGTCACCGTGCTTCGAATTAAACGAGATAAACGATGGATCGGTTACGGTTCATAGATTGATTGATGTAAATTGATCACCTATCGAAAGGTACATTTGATGGTGGGTGCATTTCCCTGAGAATGGAAGTTAGTTTTAACTTTTCGCTTCGTAATAACGAAGCGAAAGTAGTAGTATTTTTACGCGACTGCCAAGGAAAGTTTTTTATTTTTCTGTAACAGTAATGAGACCATTGCAACGATACACAGAACTTTGAGTAGTAAAACAAAGTTCAGCGCATCGCTGCCATGGCGCTCATTACTTTGAGACTAGATGGTTAGTCTCAATAGCTCCGTAATTTCGCTAGCTGCAGTACCCTTCAAACCGGAACACAGTTATGTTTACACACTACTGCTTGGCGGCAGAATATCTGGTACTGCGGCGGTACCTACCTAAACGACCTCCTGCTAAGCAAATCTACCACCAAGTGATTTTTTAGTTATGATTTATGCGCGCATTTTGTACATATGTATGTAAATTTATTTATTACCTCGTATCTTCCAAACGGCCGAATGGATAATGACAACTAAGGCATCGCTAGATTCGTCTCAATAACCTAAATGTCTTTGGAGGGTGCTTTAAAAAAAAACAAACCTATCAGGTATCTAAATTAAGGCAATTAAAGGAGGATTATAAAATATATATAAGTTAAATGTTTAAATTTGATTGTTAATAATAAATTTGTTTAAAAAGTTTTTTCCTTAAATCATATAATATCTATTTTAATCGCAGTCGTTTAAGTGCAGTCATTTTGCATCATGCAGTGTATTGTAAAAGTAATTTTGTTTTGTAGCGATGATAGCTCAGTGGTAAGCGCGGTCGGTTCGCACGCCGAGTGGTGTGGTTTCAAACCCAAACAACGAGCTTGAGCTGCCGGTAAAGGAAAACATCTTGCGGAAATCATAAAAAATAAATAAACCATATACTTTTACGAAATTGCTTTCCTTAGACTTTTCAGTGTTCCCAATGGACTAGCTACCTTAAAGGAATGAAGTCCGTTTTTGGTAAAAATTAGATTTTTTCACAAGAGAAACTAACGTGACGTTATTAAATGAGTAAACAAGTAAATAATAAATAAATAAGTAAATAAAAAGAGGAATAATAAATTAATAATAAAGTAAATAAGTAAAATAAAAATTGTATTTTTTATGTATCTCTTACGTGCTAACACCAACCTTATGCTTCAGAAATGACAGGTCCCTCACGGGTACTGTTCTTCTGTTGACTTTTATCTCTGTCTGCAGAACCTCCATGGTTGACACGTCGCTGAAGCCATGTTCTTGAAGAGCTGAGCAAGTTCGCTGGACTTGTTCGATGCAAGGAGAGAATGAGCAGAATCTTCCACCTGAGAACAAGTTAAGAAAAAATAAATTGTTGACATATTTAATTTTTTATGTTTTTATTTTGTTTATTCGCACAGTATAAACATAAACATTTTATGGACAAGACCAATGTTACCAGTCAATTCCGTAATATCATTATAAGAGATTTAGAACAACACTAAATTTCAATGAATAAAAAACAAAATATCAAAATATACAAACATATCAATGTAAAATTATGACAATATAAAAAAAAAATTACAAAAAAATCATACACGACCTTATTATGATTTTTTGTAATTTTTTTTATTTTGTCATATTTTTACATTGACATGTTTGTATATTTTGATATTTTGTTTTCTATTATCTCAAAGCAATGAGCGCCAAAGCAGCCATACATCATCATCATCAGCCATAGAACGCCGGCACCACCTCGGCAAGCAGCCATAACTTTGTTTTATTACTCAAAATTCTCTGTATCGCTGCAATGGTCATAAGACTGGCGTCATCTTTTACCATCAGGAGAGTGTCTCGCTCGTCTTATTATTATTAATTTAAAAAAGTTCCATTCATTATTTTACCTATTAATTTTGATCTAATAAATTGTTGTGATGAAACGTACTGGAATAAAATAATAAAATAAACTTAACGTTGAATGTAAAATTACCTAAATAAACATCTTCTACTTGGCAGTATTTTCCATAAAATCTTCTCAAGAATTTATGCCTACGTCTAATTCTGGCCTCCCGATTTATCATTTGGCACATCAGGTAGTAATCAGTGATTAATTAACTTTAATTAAACATTAGGCCGAGAGATAACTTGCAGGCTCGGAGTCAATCTTTGATCGACACGGACCTTCCGTTGTATTGAAGTTATGTATAGGTTGCTTTCTGCAACAATGTTGGCGATTTTCAAGTATTTGAGCTTTGCTTAGTGATATAAATTAATCTAGGTACTGCACACTAGATCATCCATATAATCTTGTTCAGTATGTACTCAACAAAAAAATGTTTTTTTTTTTTAAGTCAATTGTACCGATTGGTATACACTTTAGTATACACTTTGTTTTGAAATTTTGTTTTGTCGGGAAGAAAACGCTTTTAGCGATAAGACCGTCGTAATACCGCTAAGATTTTTTTTTTATTTTTATGTTATAGAAACGAGACGAACAAGACGCTCTTCTGATGGTAAGATAAAACACCTGTCCATAACCACTGCTGAAATACACAGAACTTTGAGTAGTAAAACAAAGTCTAAGGCATTGCTGCTTTGGCACTCAGTACTTTAGACACTTTCGATGGTTTTTCTCAACAGCCCAGTATTTCGCTAGCTGCCCTTTAAACCGGAACACAGTAATGTTTTCACACTACTGCTTGGCGGCAGAATATTTGGTACTGCGGTGGTACCTACCTAGATGACCTCCTGCTTAGGTGATCTACCACCAAGTATAATATGATAATGATAATAATGAAAATGAAATTCCCTTGTTTATTAAACTTGCAATAAAAGGTACATTTTATACATGTCATATTTTAATTTAGCGACTGTCTTGTTCGTCATTTGGTAGTAGTTATGCTTCGAGAGATAAAAGGCATAGGTTGGATTTCCAGTCAGAACTAACATTAGTGTGATGAACATAGATGTTTGTATTCTGTATGAATTATAAGTACCAAGGTACAAAGTATAATGTAAGTATTCTATCACCTATTTGGTTCCCTTGTACAAGCTTAGCTTAGTTTGGGAATATGTACGTTATAATCGTTATAAAGTTATATTATATTCTGCTATTGTGTTTTTTTTTCACTACTGTATAATATTGTTATACAAAGTACATATAAACAGATTACAGGCCACCAAATGGTTGTTACATCTGTTCGGTTATATCACACTGGCACGCGATACACTTTTAAAAATGGAACGATTTAAAATTCGACCCCCGCTGCGATGCGCCCGCGTCGCTCAGATTGGCAGAGTGAGTGACGTCCGCTGTCCTTATTGGTCGATAAGATGTGACAGATAACAACCGCCGGCTCACATAAAAGAAGCGTCTTTCCCGTAACGTTTCGACTTGTAAAATTTTCGGTACGCTATCTGTAACTATTACATGGGAAAGAAAACATCTGTCGACATATTAAAAAGACTAAAGCATTATGAAGTGGTAGTAGGTTGTTTTATTTGAATTGTGTAAGAGTTAGATCGCCCCCGGCGAGTTTCAAACATCGTTAGTCGGTCGGACAAGTCCTGACGTGGGGTGTCCGATGCTTTCGGACACTATCGTCCTACCATTGTGATACACAGTACAATACGATGTACGATAGTGTAGCGGGTTTTTGAAGACCGTATCTTTCATTTACGGTGCACAAATTGAAAGTTTACCGTTATATAGTAAGTTAAAGGGATCGAATAGCTATTGGAATGAATAGCTATGATATTTTTAAAGAGGGCTTACCGGATAACGTTCATTTTAAAAATATTATTTTTTATAGTTACTAAGTAGGTCTTCTTAGTGACTACGTAGTACTAAGTACGTTTAAGTAGGTGGGACTAGGTGTGGTCGAGGATGTTTTAGCTTAGAACACACCTAGCTTAGAATGCAATTAAATTGAAAATACCCAGAAATTTTAGTAGAATAAAGTCTTGAATTTAATTGAAAGTTTGAGACACCGCTGTATCGGGAGTTAAAAGTTGGTCCGCTTAGTATTCTAAGTGGACAAACTAATTTTCTACATAATTTATTTCGGAGAATGTGCTACTGAGCTGTACGATCTTGTACTTCCATCCCCCTTTTACTACAGGACAAGTAGAAAGACGGCCCACTACCTACATAGTGGAATTTCCTTGGGTACGTACCAAACGTTTTGACTCTACGTTTCTCATCCGTACGGCCAAGGAATGGAACAAGCTGCCGACTTCCTTGTTTCCTGAGAGATATAATCTAGATCTTTTCTAAGCCAGAGTGAATAGGTATCTTCTAAGTCTGCGTGCTTCATCTTCACCACATCATCGCTTACCATCCGGCGAGTGGGAACTCAAACACGGAATGATCCGTGTTTAAAAAAAAAAATACGTTTTTATATTTAAAAATAGTTTAGAAGATAAGAATAAAAAGGAAGTGCTTTTTTTTAAACTTAAAATTGTTTACAGATCGATAGAGCGTTAAATTCTAAACAAAAACGGCATCATAAGTATATTTTGCCAATAGTGACCTTTACGAACTTTCTTCCCCGAAGTATCGATATGTACTAGTTATATTATCCGTGACGTTGCCAACTTGTTACCAACGCTTTGTTAATTACCGACATGGTGACTCAAAAAACTACAAGGGCTCACCGGAAGACCAGCATTATGATAAGGTAAGCCCCTAGTTTGTAACTGCCTTTTGTCTGTTTGTTTGTTTTTTGTATTACGAGTTTTTAGACCGCATAAGAAACTCAGTACTGCGGTCCAAAACCCAGATCATTGCCATACTAAAGTAGGACTGGGCTGGACACGTCTGCCAAATGCCAGCCGAGCTATGGGCGAAAACTACCACCGACCAGCGACTGGGTCTCAGAGGTTATACGGCCACCAGACCGGCCTAGAAGACGGTGGAAAGATGAGCTTGATGCTCATAATAAGGATTGGACCTCAATAGCACCAAACAGAAAGGCATGCAAAGGAGGAAGAGAGGCCTTTGCCCAGCAGTTGGACAAAACAGGCTGAAATAATAAAGTGTTATAAAATTAAAACTTTATTTATTCTTCTTAAAAATGGAAAATTAATTACAAATGAATGTACCTGGCGTTATGCTCTGCCACCTAGCGGCGCAAACCCGAATCATGAATGTCTGTAAAGTTATTTTTTTATCCGCATTGTCGCTTGTGTATGCTCAATTGAAAATTAATAATGCATTTGACCGCAACAAGCTTCCAATTTAAATGTTATGGAACCGTACAATACTCGTTCAGCTGTTGAACTTTGTTGACAATATCAGAGTCCAAAATACATCACGGCTGAGCCTTATTCGTAAGTAACAATAAGGTTAGTCATCATCGGTTGCGACAGCTTTTGGGTCAGAGGACAGGAATGCCACCTAATTGACAGATTGCTGAGGACGTGTAGCTCTGATATATGTCTTGTCGAGTTAGCTTTTGGTTGCTTCAGTAAAATTTTGCTATAACAAGCCTAATCCAAAGTGCCTAGTTGTATTTATTAGATAGACATTTATGGTAGGAACAGTTTTATATAAGATACGGAACGGTAGGAATAAGGAACTCATTATATCGCTCGAGTGAGTGATACTGCATTTGGATGTCTTGCAAGTTGCGAGTGGAGAGAATCGGTTTCTTCTGGGCATGCGTGCTCTATCGCAGACCGCATCATCGTCTAACATCAGGCGAGATGGCGTACGCACGTAAACAAAAAGTAATAAAAAAAAAAATGTGTACTATTAAAATATCCATAAGTTAAAAATGAATTTATCGATATTTTTACACAGTTAAAACTGTTGTATCACGCATTCTGTAGAAAGCGAATTTATTACAGAAATAGATTAGCTTTTACCTTTATAATATTGGTGTAATAAATATTTAGATCAACGCTGAACTGGCGTCAACAATTGACACGTTATGACATCGCTGGTGATTATTGTGCACAGATTTGAAAGACCTAATCCAATTCAGTGTTACATTTTGTAACACTATAAGTGTCCGTTGCGTAACATAGCTTTGTGCTGTAAACAGTTCCATTCAATCACTTTGTTGGTACCCCTGCAGAGTAGAGATGAGTGTGATTTTAAAGCGGTGTCGATACGAAATTATTCCGTACATTTTCAGTTGTTTTTAATTATATTTAGAACTTTATAAACTTAAAACCCTATTTTACTGCAGAACAGCCCGTCATCGTGAGAAAGTTATTTACATATTAAGGATATGTGGAGGTTTTTTTTATGTTTGACAGGTTGGTTCTTTGATCACAGCTCATCTGATGTTAAGTAACGGTGTGATCGAAAATGGTAAACACATCTAGCCTGGGATGGAACTGGCTCTCAAGTGAAGCTGTCCGAAAACACTGTTACACTTGGCAACAAATTTTCAACTTGAGGGTGCTAGCCAGCCGAGTACTAGAAAGTACCATCACGCTATGGTTTCCTTCACTGGCAGCTCAAGCTCATTGTTAGGGTTTAAACCCACGCCCTTCAGCGTGTGAACCGGCAGCGCTAACCACTGAGCTACCATCGCTACAAAATCTCGTAACAAATCTTCGCTTTTATGCAGGTCTATTCCAGCCTAATTATGTGTACAATTTTCGTCTGCACCGTCACTTAACATCAGATGAGCTATGTCCAATTGCTCAAACGTCTAGCCTGTAAAAGAAAATGCGCACCCTTGAGATGTGGAATGCTCAGCTAGAGCGTCAGCTTAGTAGAAGAATCTCGGACACTTTAAGTTAAATATGAACTAGTTGTTAACCCGAGTAGGCAACATATCGGTAATGTCTATTAGGGATGTTCATATTCATAGGTCATCAGTATTGTAGGTCATTCATTATGTAGCACGCTTCAGGCAAGCGCTTTGTAAAAGTAATGAGTTAGGATTAGGATAGATATATCGATAATAAAAAAATCAGTTGGAGGTTTTACAGCCATGTCGTATGCAGCTGAGGGTATGACAATGGAATCGAGTCGCGTCACTAACAATACTGGACAAGCCATTGATGTATTAGCGGAGATAACTAGCGGAGAAATCACACGTGTGCTGCTATGGTGCGTGACCAGTATGGAACATACTATAATACATGTATAGTTTATTTAGAAATTCAATTCCAACATTTTCACAACGAATACTATACCTATACTTCTGTTTTAGCCAACAATGAAACGTCATTATATGTCAATGTCAGAATGACAGTGCCGGCGTAATACACATTTTGTGCTGTAATAGACCGCATTTCCGCTTACTAAAAGAGTTAATATTATAGTTTTATGGATATACTAAAATTATTTAAAAAAATCACATTAATTTAATTAAGTGTTAAATTGCCATGGTGGTGCCGGCGTAAGAATAGTACCCCACCCTGTCTACCCGTGGTTGCCGTAAGAGTCGGCTAAGGGATGTAATCCGGAAGATGGTCAGCAGCGTCTTCCTTGAACAATCACACCTGACTGCGCTCGCCAACCTGCCTGCCAAGCGTGGCGAGTATTGGTAGATGAGGAGATCAAAGTTGATTCGACATTGCGCTATTTGATTATTAATATTATAGAAATCGATCAATACGTAATTTTGGGTCACATACATCGAAATCGGCTGAGTAATTTAGGTGCTACGGTGAAACATACACAAATACAAACATATTTAGACTACTAAAATCACAATCCTTGGTTTTTGGATGAGGAAAAAGTGATACTAAAAAAAAAAAGATAATTTTTTCTTTTATATTCTCCAGTCAATCAAAGGGTTATAACTCGAGCAATAGATACCCTACTGACTTATATTATAGGGTCGCCATGCCCTCCACAGCGTAATGAGGTCGAACGTTGCGCTCAGACGGTATTGTTCTTTAGATTAACCGATTAATTATTTTTGGTGGGCAATATTACTCGGTAATCTAATCTGGGTTATCTGTACTCATTCATTTTTGGATAGGAACCGGTCGCGGTGGATAATTATATCCTTGGTTGGAAGTGAAAGTACCTAAAATTTTATCAGCCAATATGGCGAGTTTGAACTGTAAAGATCTGATATCTGTTAGATAGCTTGGGTAGAGGTGCTCTAGGCTGGATACTATGAATCGTTAAACGTAGCGTATCACATCACATTATCAGCCATAGGACGTCTACTGCTGGACATAGGCCTCCTCCTCCTGGGGGTTTGCCAATACTCGCCACGCTTGGTAGGCGGGTTGGCGAGCGCAGTTAGGTGTGATTGTTCAAGGAAGACGCTGCTGCCCATCTTCCGGATTACATCTCTGAGCCGACTCTTACGGCAACCACGGGTAGAGAGGGTGGGGTACAATTCTTATGTCGGCACCACCACGGCAACGTAGCGTATGAAACTTTGTAATTCAATGGAGTGACGATATACATACAGACTGTTGTGGCTGAAGTAAAAAAAATACATGCTATGGTTTCTTCACGATGTTTTCCTTCACCGGCAGCTTAAACTCATTTCTGGGTTTTGAACCTACGTTTTCGGCAGGTCCGAGAAGTCACTCCGTGTAATGTGATCGCGCTAATTACTGAGCTATCATTGTTCCAAACGTCTGTTTTCCATTAGAAGATATTCTCATTCATCTCATTACTTCTACAGAATTGAAATACAACACAATATTAATATGTATTGTTAATTTAGTCTATGATATTAGTTTTATGATATTTTTAGGATATACTCTTGTATCTTTACATTTTTTATTATTATTAAAAAAATATTGTTATCACCAAAGTTACAAGGCATACCTATTCCAATTCATGTCAACAATAACGTTGCAAATATCAAAATATTAATTGCTTTGTAACTTAGCTTGTAGCAGCTTTGTAATTTTATTGTGTGGATTACATTCCCACCGAGGACAAACATTTATGTGTCAAAAATCTCACGTCACATACTGGCTTTACTTAGTTTGAGGTTAGATGGCGCTATATGTCCAATATACAATATTTATTTCCTGTTATGGAAAAGCGACAGTTTCCAGATTAGTTCTAATATCCCACAGAGTGAGGTCATATATTTCCCGTCGGTTGTGCCCCGCGTGTGGCGTAGGGCGTCGTCGCCGGGGTGGCCGCGCTGCGTCGGACCCGCCCTCGCCCGCGGCGCGCTCGCAACTCGACCGAACCCAACACTAGGGTTACCCATCCGGACACTCACACCGTCCCTAGTACTTTACAACGTCACGTTGAACCGTAGATACAGCAAAAGCGGAGTTTTGGAAATGGTGTTGTCGCTACAGATTAGAAAAAGAAGACTGAATATTGCATAGAAATTGATGATTAATGATTTTAACTTGTCTTAGGTACACGAAATACACACACAAAAGTACGCCAAGGAGACATTTATACAAATACATCAACTTATAGGTTTGTGTTAGAGGTAAAAAAATAAAATGAAGTGCCTAACTAGAGGCGAATGATTAATTGATTTAACAGTGAAAGTAATGAGAAGAAAGAAACGCTCTCAGTTGATGGTAAGAGATGTCGTGTCTATGTCCATTGCAGCGGTTCCCAGAACTTTGAGTACCTAACAGAGCAAAGTTCAGGTCATCGTTGCGTTGGCGTTTGACTTTTAGCTGTTTGATTTTGAAACATTTGACGTGCACCTCAGTAGACCTGTAATTTCGCTAGCTACAGTACTCTTCAAACTGGAACACAGTAATATCTACACACTACTGCTTAGCGGTGTAAGAAGATCTACCAACTAGCTGATTACTGTCACGTAAGTTTTTGTGATCGCCTAACGTGAACGACAATAAGAGCTCACGGTACGGCACCTGGACTCTTATGTTTCTCAAAAATTTGGTTACCACAGCAAGGACAGTTATTTGGTCATTATTACAAGAAAAAATAACCCTATTCATCTTTTCTTTAGGAATAATAAATTGGTTTAAAGAGTTTTTTTTCATTTAAGTATAGCTATTTTATTCGCAGTCGTGTTATAGATTTTTTAAACTCTTCAGCTTGTTCTCAAATCAATTATTTACTTAATGGTAACCCTATCCGACTAAGTAACATAAACACCAACTTCAAGACAAATGTTGTAATTTAACGTAAACAATCTTGGGAAATGGCTGAATTGTGCTGTCAGGTGTACAAACATATTCCGTTTGTTATTTATTCTCTTACGATGTTTCATATGAGGAAATGTTGTAAATTGAAAGCGATTGTAGCGATGGTTAGCGCAGTCGGTTCGCACGGAGAAGGGCGTGGGTTCAAACCCCAACAATGAGCTTGAGCTGTCGGTGAAGGAAAACATCGTGAGGAAACCATAGCGTGGTGGTAGAGTACTTTCATTCGGCTGGCTAGCTAACGCCTTGAGAATCTGCCACCAATCATTTAACAGCGTGTTCCGGTAGCCTCACTTGAGAGCCAGTTCCATTCCAGGCTAAGTGTGTTTACCATCTTCGATCACGCCGTCGCTACTACTAAACATACAATAAACCTCTTTATATAACTAGCTAAAAGATACCGGTGTTTGTATGATAAGTTTTGTTGATATTTCAATCATTTTCCTAGGTGACTAGTTGATTATGGCAACTTCTTAAAATGTATGGCCACCTTGCGATGGGCACCGCAGCGCCGCGCCGTCCGATTTGCAACACACTTTAATATTCTAAAGTTATCTTCTAGGTAGATAGAACTCGTTGGCTATAGTCGTATCCGCATGACTATCAATTTCAAAAGTGTCTAAGCTTTAAAGATTTTGAAAGAAGTCAAACATGAAAACGTTCTAAGACGCCCATGTAACGATATAGTATTTATAACAGAACCTCCCTCTGTTATCAATGCACTATATCATTGCGGTGCCGTATGGAGCTATCTTGCTTATGCGGTCCCATCTGCTGATTCTTAAGAGTCGGTACACACGGGTAGTCTTGTAGTTCGTTCTTTGAGAAACTAACATTTTTCCGGGATATAAAGTAACATATACGTCTAGGTATTACACTATCTGTGTGCCAAATATCCAAATCCGTTCAGCCGCTTCTGAATGATTAACTTACAAACATTCAAACGCCCAAACATACAAACTTACACATTTCAAGTATTACAGTACATTTTTTTTGCTTGGCTTGGTGTTTGACCTCAGCTCACCTGATATCAAGTGACGGTCTGGTAGAAGATGGTAAACACACTTAGCCTTGATATCAACTGGTTCTCAGCTGGCTGCCGGAACACACCGTTAGGTGTTTGTTCGGCAGATTTTCAATTTGAGGATGGTAGTCATACCCATGCCGTTCTGTGTGAACCGACCGCGCTAATCACTGAGCTATCATCGCTACAAACGCTATAGAAGGAAGTAGGATTCCCTATACAGTGCTTCATCTTGGGCCACATTGTCGCTTACAAAGTAGTTGGAGGTCAAACGCCCTGACAACCCTGTTGGCCCATTGGTAGCATATTTGCTGTAAGAGCTGTAGGGCGTGGGTTCGATTCCCACCCAGCACAAAACATTTGTGGTGTAAACAAATTTTTGTTATATGTATGGGTGTTCTATATGCATTTAAAAAAATAGTATTTAAGTATTCTATCAGTTATATGACATCCATAATACAAGATTTGCTTAATTTGGAGTCAGATGGCGCCGTGTGTATGCCCAATTTTTTTCTTTTTTTTTTTAATACGGAATGCCCGCATTTTATCACCAACTTGCCTGATGGTAAGTGATGATTTGGTCGAAGATGAAGCACTTAAAGGTACCTATTCAATCTGGCCTTGAAGAAATCTAGATTATATCTCTCAGGAAACAAGGAAGCCGGCAGTTTGCGTGGTGGTAGGGTACTTTCTAGTACTCGGCTGGCTAGCTACCACCCTCAAGTTGAAAATCTGCCGCCAAGCATCTATCGGTGTGTTCCGGCAGCCTCACTTGAGAGCCAGTTCTATTCCAGGCTTGGTGTGCTTTACCATCTTCGACCACACCGTCGCTTAACATCAGGTGAGTTGTGGTCAAAAACCTAGCCTCTCAGCAATAAAAAAAAAAAAAGTTTGTTCCATTCCTTGGCCGTACGAATGAGAAACGTAGAGTCAAAACGCTTGATACGTATTCAAGGAAATTCCACTATGTATGGGTGGTATTAGGCCGTCTTTCTACTTGTTCTGTTATTATTATTATTAGTACCTGGATGACCGAACTTTGCTCGGCTGAAAACACGGATAAAACGACGTTTTCTAAAAATGAAACCTAGCTAGATCGATTTATCGCCCCCGAAACCCTCTGCATACTAAATTTCATTAAAATTGTTGGAGCCGTTTCCGAGATTCAGATTATATACCTATATACAAAAATTGCTCGTTTAAAGGTATTAGATTATCAAACGTGGAGGTGTACGTGTAAAAAAAATGACACGAACAGTGTGCCCCCACCCCCACAGGTAATGATACACCGATTAACTATATTCGGGGAAGATAGCAGTGAGTTACTCACGGGGCGGGGCCAGATGTTAGATTATACCAGTATTTATGCTCACCTCTACACATTAAACCTTATCGGACACTAAATATGCCATTATACGAAACAAATAACGCGAAGGCATTCCGATCTTTTGTGCATTATATTTATGAGTTTATGTCTGTCTATCTGTTCGCGATAAACATAAAAACTGCTAAACGGATTATCATACGAACATCACCAATAGAGCGATTCATGAGGAAGGTTTAGGTATTAAATTTGTCAAGGTTTTGTGTAAATTGATTGAAATATGATGACAATTGTTGGAAGTGTCGGAAAAAGTCAAGCCACCAGGGAGTTTTCTTCGAAAACGCTGCCCTTAATCCCTTTGAGATATAACAAGTCAATTATTAAAAATTTAAATGCCCCTGACACAAAATCAAACATACTCGTAGCTAAGAACACTCCCGAATAATTCGCTTTAAAAAAAAAAAAAAAACGAAATCGGTTTCGAAAAAGCAGCGATTACTTTGGCGCCGGCGAATGAAGTTGGCGCTCATTACTATAAGTTTCGATGGTTAGTCTCAATAGCCCTGTAATTTCGCTAGCTGCAATACCCTTCAAATCGGAACACAGTAATGTTTACACACTGCTGCTTCGCGGCAGAATATCTGGTATCTTCCTAGATAACCTCATGCTGCCTCCTCCTGGTGGTTAGTGCGTAACAAGACGACGCCGCGCGCGCGTTGTACTTATTTTTGTCTCCATGAAAAAGGCCACCCAATGTGGCCGAAGCTTTAGTCGGAGTATCCGATATAAATCCGATAGAATGCCCTATTTTTGAATCGTGTAAATGAGTTTTGTAAGCGAATAACCGACATTCGAACGATTTTGTATGGACAGGCAGACATATAGTAATGCAAAAACAGAGGCGTACGATTAAAATAGAACCACTGGTATCACGGTAAAATCACGCGTGTCTCAAGTTTGTTAAAACGGAATAAAGGCCAATTTATAAATTCGTCTGCGACACGAGCGTCATTAATTATGTTGCTGACTGGGTGGCTGAGAGAACCTTACTCCACTCATTTTGCTATCATCGACATCATCCACTGTCCTTTTCACTCTTTTGCCAACATACTCCAACTAAGAAATTATTTTAAAACAACAGCTTTGGCTGCACCATTCTCAAATGTATCGTATGCTTAAGGAGTAAAGTTTGTTTCGGGATGGAGGTTTCGCAGTTTTGTGGTGTATTGTTTTCAGAGGAGAATCAGCGTCTTTCTCTTGTTCTCTTTCTATTGTTTTGCTCGACATCTTCCCCGGCGTTAATGTTGTTATCTGGAGTCTCGAACGCAGGCACCTCTTCGTATATTTCTTTATCTTGTCCCCTTTTACATACCTTTTTTCTTTTTTATACATTTGCTAATTTTGAAAATGAGAAGGCTAAGGCGATGGCATCTCGCAGATCGTAGATTTAGGCTCGGTCGCATTAATAAAATTAACGAATGCGGTTTAAATTAATTGAGCTCTGGTTCCCAGTAGGGGTAGCGTTATCCTGGATCAGATACCTTCCTTGTCTTAGCCTTATTCTACTTTTCTTGAATATTTCCTTACCTCATGAATTACTTTTAAGAGATGGTTTTGGATCAAAATATTGTATAACTAAACTGAAGTAAGATCTAAAATATCAATATAACGTATAGTGTCAAATTTTGAAGAATGAATATACCAGTCAAGTACTTTATATTTCAGCAGTCGCACTTGCGTGTTAAATCTTATTCCAGGCTAGGTAGGTGTCATTTAACATCGAGTAAGCCGTGGTTATACATCTAGCTTGACCACCAGACATTATTAAAAAGAATCAGCAACAAAGTCTGAATAAAATGTTTGTTTACAAGTAGAACTGATGCTCTTGTAATGGACAGACAGACATACATACCGAAACATAAGGATCTCTATATTTTTTGCAAGGTTTTAAAGCATGATGAGCTGGTCTTTTGTTTCAATTTAGTAGTAATGAATGATGAACACAACGCTCTCCTGATGGTAAGAGATCACGCCAGTCCATGACACTTGCAGCTGTACACAGATTTTTCAATAACAAAACCAAAAACCAGAACATCGCTGTTTTGGCGCTCATTACTTTGAGACGTTCGATGGATATTGGATAGTCTCAAAGTTGTATAAGTACATATAAAGGTACCCGATATAGTATAAGAAATGTTATACGAATATTTAGATGGTGGCAATGGCAATGGCTGTATTGCTTCCCAACCCATGATATCAATAGTTTTGTAGAAGTGTCAGTATATCGTGTACCGAATCATTATCAAGATGTGTATTTTTTATGGTTGACAAGGTGTTTGATCATAATACACCTGATGTTAAATTATGGTGTGGTCGAAGATGGTAAAGCACACCTAGTATGGAATGGAACTGGTTCTCAAGTGAGGTTGCTGGAACACTCTATTAGGTGCTTGGCGGCAGATTTTCAACTTGAGAATGGTAGCTAGCCAGCCGAGTACCAGAAAGTACCCTTCCACCTTGCTATGGTTTCCTCACGATGTTTTCCTTTAACGGCAGCTCAAGCTCATTGTTGGAATTTAAACCCACGCTCTTCGGTGTGTGAACCGACCGCGCTAACCACTGAGCTATCATCTCTACAACAGATGTATAAATATTAAAAATAGCTGGATTTAAAATTCCTTTTTTTAAGAATTAAGATCATAAGATATTGGTAAAATGTTTAGAATATTAGAAAAAATCTGTACAATTTGAAGTAAGGCCTACAAACCAATAAAGTATTTTACAAGTGATACAAGAATATACCGCAATCTACGCGCGAGATCGCCCGGTGGTTTAACTTTATAAATACTTCGCTATTTATTTCTGGGAATCGGCCAGTTCGGATCAATAGCGCAGTAGACTTATCTGGGCAGTACCTAAACTCACGTGATTAGGATATGTGATTACACAGAACGAGTCACAAAAAAGACGAGCACTAAACTACAACGCATAGGAATTCCTTAACGAGCAATGTTTTCCAAAGAAAAAATCAATTAAATGTTCTAGGTATATATTTAGTTTATTACCGCTTAACAGTCGTTAAACAAACGTAAAGTCGTCGTAACGTTAAGTCGGTAAATTTAAATCCTTATTTCTGTTGTAACTGAAAGAACTGTTAGGGGGAAATAAACTAAATATATACCTAGAACACTTAAAATAGACTTCCGCAAATTAACGCCTGAATCAATCAAGTAAATGTTTTTTTGAGTTTAGTAGCGAAAGGAAATTAATTTGAAGTCATTGTGTACTGATCATATGTATGGGTCAATTCTCATACAAAATGTAACTATCTGACAAAAATACAAACAATTATTATGTATATACAAAGTTATATGTTTGCAGTGTACTAGATCGAATAGATCGACTACATAGAATATGTAAATGTAATGAGATATGAGGCGCTCTCCTGATGATAAGAAATAACGACTGTTTTCTTACCTATTTTGTTCGTTTATAGTTGCAAAAGTTTTCGTCCCTAGAAAGCGTTCCACCCAGCATACATGCGGCTATACTATTGAATGCTAAGAAGATTCGTCTCAATAGTACAGTTTTTATCGCATCCTGTTTAGTTTATCCAAAACTAAAATACAAACGTTGGGTGTTGGTCACTGTTTTACAGTGCGTTGTGGGCTGGATCCCGCCTTTCGAGATAGCTATCCTTAGAGCTTAAATACGAGAAAAAGTCCTAATCGAGGGTCAATGATCAGAGCAATTAAAATGAGTAAGCGGGCATGTGCATTATGAGATTTTTGATCGGATCCGTACCTTGAGTCCAGTTCCATTCAATTTGAAAACCGCACAAGAATTTAGTGTTATTTTTAAGTTACTTAGTTATCGCCAATATTTTAGTAACTCTATACAATAATATAATTGGTCAAAGGTTAATAATTTTTATCTATAAAGCCTGATTTTTATTTCACGTTTACAGAGTTGTGCCCTTTATAAAAGTTGTTCATAGTTATGAGAATAAATACTTTTCATACATATTTCTATTTATTATTTAATCACGCAAATCGATATGCTAGTACACTCTATAAGTTTTCATACAACATTTTCGTACACAAAGACATCAACGCGTTCATAGATCATTATAGTATTGTCATTAGTTCCAAACGCTTAATATAGGCTTTTCTAAACAGGCCGAATGGACTTTCGCGAGAAAACCCCATTAAATCATTAAGGACGTACCAATGGCTAAGAACCGTAACAAATATGGTAGTAAAACTCATTCACATGTTCGTCAACGGGTGCCTTATTAAAAACGCGCCGAACTCGATATTTGAATCGATACTTTCGAGTCGATTTATCCGCCGACGTCAATATCCGAAAATAGTATGGAGACAGCAGATGCGTCCGACGCGTGATATCCGATTAACGATCTATGAGGCGATGATGGTATTCGGAAACAGCATAAAACAATCTATCGGCTTGCGTTTTACCACCATCGCACCTGGTGTTATTATTATATTAAAATTGCTTGATGACGCCCTGTTGGCTCATTGTTAGTATATCTGCTTTAACAGCTGTATGGCGTCTGTTCGATTCCCATCCACAATAAGCATTCTGTGGTATAAACAAATCTTTGTTCTGTGTCTGAGTTCTCTATGTATTAAAAGAAGGTATATAAAAATAAAAATAAAAGTTCTATCAGTTATCTGACTTTTATAGTTATGTTTGCTTAGTTTGAGTAAATTTTTTTATCATTATTATTATATTATAATTTATTTCCGAGTGTGTTTTCACCGGTAGATACAATATGGGTGCCTTCAAGTTGCGCGTGAATCGGTTTCTTTTAGGCAAGTGTGTTCCATCGTTGACCGCATCTTCGTTTAACATCAGGCATCCAATACAAGGATTTAATACATTATTCGTAGAAGGTAATTGTAGTTCTTAAACTTTTTATTGCTTGTTTAAGGTGGTTAATTTCACATATTAAATCTACTTATGAATTGTAATTGTGGATTGTAGCGATGATAGCTCAGTGGTTAGCGCGGTCGGTTCGCATGCCGAAGGGCGTGGGTTCAAACCCCAACAATGAGCTTGAGCTGCCGATGAAGGAACACATCATGAGGAAACCATAGCGTGGTGGTAGGGTACTTTCTAGTACTCGGCTGGCTAGCTACTCAAGTTGAAACTCTGCCGCCAAGCATCTAACGGTGTGTTCCGGCAGCCTCACTTGAGAGCCAGGTCTATTCCAGGCTAGGTGTGCTTTACCATCTTCGACCACACCGTCACTTAACATCAGGTGAGTTGTGGTCAAAGACCTAGACGGACAGCCACAAAAAAAAAAACTGTGTACTTTTAAAGATACTAGTCTTATTGATCTTCTTGATTCAAATTAATATCGACAGTTGCGTACCAGTTAATGCTTTATTTGGACCGTTTCGAATTAAACCTAGGCTTGTTCCATTCTGTGAATTACTTCTTATGTAAAGCTTCAGCTGCTTATGATTTATTCAGTCTGTAGGCTATTAATTGATTATTAATAGGTCCCCTTTGACGTTTACATGTTTATAGGAAATTCTACGGAATCAGAGTTTAATGGCAAAATCTGTTATAATTTAGCAGACATGGCAGTTTGTTAGTATCGAGTTATTTTGACTTTGTAATATTGGCTAATTGTATAGGGAGACCGTAGAAGATCACGTAAGTTTGGAATTTATTTGAAATTTAATAGTTTTTTTTTTAATTTAACAGTGTTTTTATTTGGCCACAGCTCTCCTGATGTTCCGTGACGGTGTGTTAGAAGATGAAAAACAACTAGCCTGGAATGGAACTAGCTCTCAAGTGAGGCTGTCGAAACACACCGTTAGATGTTTGGCGACAGATTTTCAAATTGAGGGTGGTAGCTAGCCAATCCAGTACTAGAAAGTACCCTACCACCATGCCACGGTTTCCTCACGATATTGACCAGCAGCTCAAGCTCATTGTTGGAGTTTGAACTCACGTCGTTCTGCATGTGAACTAACCGCGCTAACCACTGAGCTATCATCGCTACAAAAAAACCGTAAGGTTTAATGACGTTTTCTGTAAAATTATGGTTTTTGAGATGTCACACTATCGTCCCAAGTCCCGAGTAAAGCTTGATGGGTTAGCCCACAAACGGAAGCGGAGGTTCACAAAATGACAGCAAGGTTCTCTGACAAAAAGTTTTGAAGTTAAGCCTATGAAATGTGTAGGTACTTGGTTTTTCATCCCTTAGTGGCCCACTGCTGGGCAAAGGCCTCCCTTTCCTTTCGGAGGCACACATTTATTATTTAAGTTTTATGAAGTCGGTTACTCAGATCCGTGGGAATTAGGTGCGCATTGCTCCCAATTCACCCAATTGGGAGCAATGTGCACCTAATACTCCACCAAGAGTTTGCCTTTTTACACGACTGCCCTAAAAAGGGAGTGTAATATTTTCACGGTTCATGTATTTTTTTATTCCACCGTCAGATTCGGTTGGGGTATGAGGTTATTATTTTAATTTTAATTTATACGTTCTGTTAGAGATGTCACACTGTCGTCGCAAGTGGACGATGTGTATATATCTACTGTCGCATGTCTCCACCGATTGACTGTAAAAGTATGCGAGAATTGTGATCTTAAAAGTATGCGTATCCAACAAGTTGCCTTAGAAAGAATCTAAAGCACCTGTTTGACCGTGGGAACGGTCCCTAATTACCGCGGGTAACGAGTCCAATTCGCGAGTGCGTGCAGGCGCCTGCGCCGCTCTCACGCACGCATTGTCTCGGGTAATTGCTGATCCTGTTCAATTTGCTGGATTTGTTGCCCGCACTGTGATTCCTTTAAGTGGCCACTTTCAGTCCACTATTTATTAAGTCTAACTGTTGGTGTCGTGTGGGGAAAGATTTAGAAGAATTAGATTGCCCCGAAGATGAAAAAAGACTTATCATTACTCATACTTGGAAAGTAGGTCTGAAGTTGCCTTAAAACTAATACTTTTCAGCCCTAGGGAGAATCGTTTCCAGCTGACAGCTGTCAAATTATTTAAAAAAAAAACTAGTTCTATTTTCACATTTCTATTGAACCATGTTACAACTTTCTATACAGCCACTCAATTACAGCGCGTTGTAAAATTTAAAAAACATAAAGTTAAGTATTAATTAAAGAATATATTTTTTTAAATTACTGTATTATAATTTACTTTCAACTATTTCTTTTAAATAACATAGATTTGAGCAATATATTTACCATTTTTTCAATGACGAAAATGGATAAATATTTGACCGGCAACAGAAATAAAAAAATAGTCGGGAAAGAGGCAATCCGATCTTCATTTTTTTACTGTTTTGCGCTTTTTTTATAAAATTACAAATAGGCTTGAGTGCGGCGAGTGTGCGGTCAAGCACACTCTCCTGATGTTAAGCGAAGATACAGTCTACGTTGAAGCACGCTCGCCTAGAAGAAATCGATTCACTCGCGACTTGAACGCACCCTAATTGTATCTATCAGGGAACATCCATTCGGGCACCAAATTCCATTGTTTAGCAGTTCGTACAATGAAGGTAGATCTGAATCGTTTAGTTCGAGTTTTTGGCATATCGACCATGAAGCGGTTTTGCTTCTTAGAGCTCTTGGCTGTTCGAGCGGCTGGCGTCTGGCTATTACAAAAAAAGTTCAGCCTATCATAGCCCAGTGCTGGGCATAGAAAATTAAACTCTTGAAATGTAAAATACCGAGATGTACATGTTTTAAAATTTCAACTCTTTTTCTATTATTAAAACTGACTACAATATTAGAGGTTCAGCGCATAGGTGCGCAATCGCAGGGCGGAACCGCCCCAGGCGGCTGATGAAGACATCACGAGAGCGCGCCAATTGATTAGTCGCGCGACGGCCTTCGGCGCGTGCGGACGTGTTATTATGCGACTTTAGACACGCGTCCCGGTTACGGTTACGTTGGTATAACATGATATTTATATCGCATATACTTATGGTGTTTTTACTTTAAGATACATATTGCATCGTAGATTAATAGCTTAGCTATCGTTAATTAGATATATTACATGATAATTTTGTTTATAAGAACACATAAACTCGCTGTATTATATCGCAGTACTTGGCGGATAAGTTAGCTGTCCAAGGGAAAGTAAGTTAGGTAGTTATTAAGAAGTCTACTAAAAGAAACATCATTTGCAAGTTTTAATCGCAATCCCATTTCATGTCTTTTCCAAACTTTTTAATAAGTAAGTAAGTAATTTTAGACTACTATATTAAATTACCCATTTTTCCGCTTAGTACATCCTAAGAGTAAAACGTTATATTTAGTTCAAACGGTTGCCGATAATGAGTCTTGTGATGTTAATGAACAGCGTCTATAATTAGCTCTAAAATTCTTATCGAAGCCTTTAGATCCGCAAGGTAATAAAAAAACATTAAACATTCGACTGCTCTTAAAAGCAAAGTTCAATGGTACCGCAATAAGCATAAGCTTAGCCGACCAGCCGAGCCAATTCAAATAGTAAGTTATAGCTCGAATTAAGTGCTCTAATCGATAGAAACACGCATTATGGGATAGGAGCAGAATTCACGTCAAGCTCGCGGGACTAAAATGGTATAATCAATGGTGTAATTAAACCTTAAGGATGCTATACATCGTATGGAGAGACAACGAGGGGATGCCTGGTAAAGTGTAGTAGGTTAAATTAATTTGAAAATAATGTGTAAGTGTAGTATATGTTTTGTTAAAGATTCGAGAAAACGAGAAAAGAAAGATTGGAAGGCGTACAGCTAGAATGTAGTGGATGTCAGTCAATTTTCTACAGTATTTATTTCGGAGCACGTTGTAGTAAAATGGCAGTGGGCAGGCAAATAGCACGCAGAACTGACGGCCGATGAGGCTGCAAAGTTCTGGAGTGGAGACCGCAGACCGGCAAGAGCAGCGCAGGATGTCCACTCACAAGTTAGTCAGACGACCTCATAAAGACCGTTGGAACGCGCTGGATGCGAGCCGCTTCTAACCTGTCTTTATGGAAGTCCATGGGGGAGACCTACTATGTCCTACAGTTCTATGGCTGAAATGACGTTCTAGTGAGCTGTAGAATACCTTTTTTACCCAATTACGGCAATGAATGTTTATTTTTATATATGTTCCACCGTAGCTCATGAAATAGCTATAAGGAAAACTTGGTAGGGGGCCGTCTCTCTATACTTAGTAGATCATACATTGTGAATTTTTCTTCTACCGTTTTGACTGTACATTTTTTTCTTGTTTCTCGGGATATATACATTTATAGTAGGGTAGGATGGGGATAGTTTTTCCAAAGTTTTTCTCTCGTTCTTTTAAAGGTCATTGTGTCTGTCAAATCTGTGTACTTTATGTTTCAGCACGCGTCTAACAGGCAAATTGACGGTCAAACAAAACGTGATAAAATTCGCGATGAAAAAACTTAAAAACAAATTATAATTCTACAAGTATAGAGATCGTAAAACAAATAATAAATACAACAGATAATTGTACTTTAGATCAATCTAGGCTCTAGACTGTGTTGGCATCGATCCTAAATTCTTCGACAAATGATTAGCAAACGCTTCTTGATTTAGCAACTTAGACAACCTTTACGGTGATGCGATGTTTCTTCCCACACAAACATCCGATTCATAACAAACTACAGCGGGCAATAACTTGTAGGGTTACGTATATTTCTATTAATTGTGGAGATATCTTACGAGGGCGGATTAACGAGAGTAAAATACGTTGTCTCCCTCTTTTCCTTTCGTTGGTTAGACGTTGGTTCATCAACAAATCAAATTTCCACGTTTGATTTGTATATGATTATTATACGAAATGTGCCAAAGAATAAAAAAGACTAAGTATTTCCTTCTTCTTGACTTCTTTGAAAAAAAAAGACGATAAGAAAAAATAATCATACTATATAATACCTTTTCCCGTGCCTAATATTTCGTATAGTACAGCTAAGCTATATCACTAGAAGCTTCGACAGACTTCTGGACGCAACACTAAAAGTTTATTTTTGACAACTTTCCCACATTCACATACGTAAGTCGACTTCAACATTTGTGAATAAAATATTACTATTTATAAACGTAAACATTTAAAAAAAACACATGTTTTTTATGTTACCGCCAAAGATCCTTAGGATGACACTGGCTGAAAACTGCTACAAAAAAAAACTTAATAAAACCATAGACATAAAGAATATGTTTATGAACGAAGTACAGTGTATAACCCTGCAATTCATAGCGTGCCTAGGCGCATTTCTGAGCGTATCGAAACTCTAGCGCTCGAGGCGGATTGTTTAAAAACATCTAGCGTCTGGTATTAATTGCTTACATAAATAAATTTAATGCGATGTATTTATTAGTGTGGACATCGGAAATTCCAAAATCTACGTTCTAATTAGTTCAATATAATAAATTAAGAATAAAGATGGTAATGTCCTTTCCCAATTTCATCTATCTTTTTTAAATGTAAATGTATTGAGACGACCGAGACTCTCTCCTGATGGTAGGAGATAACGTCTGTCCATGACCATTGACCATTGCAGCGATACACAGTACTTTGAGTTGTAAAACAAAGTCCAGAGAATCGCTGCTTTGGCGCTCATTAATTTAGAGACTTTCGATGGTTAGTCAGCACAACAGCCTTGTAATTTCGCTAGCTGCAGTACCCTTTAAACCGGACCACAGCAATGTTTGCACACTACTGCTTTGCGGCAGAATATCTGGTGTGCTATTGTTATGACAGTTGCTGTAGTAGTTCATTCTGTATTTAAATTTAGAAATATCCCTTTTTTGTGTATTATAGAGGCGAGATGTCTCATTCAATCTTTTTCTTTCATGTCAACGATAAAACTGACATAGTATTAGACAAGTATCACAAACCTGGTGAACTTTATGTTTGATACCTGGTGGATACTGCCCATGTAGGTACGCACATTTTCCATTCCACATTTTTTATTCGTACAGCGGGGTTGTGGGTCTGTGTACAATATGGGTGTCTTCAAATCAAGAGTAAATAGGTTTCTTCCAGGTAAGCGTACGTTAGACCGCACTACAGTTTAACATCAAGCAGAGTGTGGCCAAACGAATTTTCGAATAAAAATAAAGTTTGCTTTCTTAAACAAGCTCATTAGTATAAGAGATAGACAGAAGAAATTAAATACACTGACACTAACTACAAAGTTATTGATAATCATGTATCTAATTGGTAGGCTTTAAAACTTTATTAGAAGTTAATTAAAACATTTACAACTATAATCGCTTTTGATTGAGAAGTTAATCGACGACAAGGGGGTCAATCATTCGAAACTGATAATTTATGGCACAATAATTGTTTTACAATCAACTTAGTTTCAAAATACCCTTGTGCCTCAGTCTTTATAAGATTCACTTATGTGTTTTTACTTTTAACATGGTGAAGGTAAATCACACTTATATGTTTGTTACGTCTTCACGCTCAAACGGCTGGAACAATTTTGATCAAATTTGGTATAGAGGTAGCTGACACCCTGGATTAACACATATGCATACATTTTATCCTGAAAAAATGTAGCAGGTAACACCGCGGAGCGCAGCTAGTTGCTCATAATTTTATCTTTGATTCTAAATAGTATCTATAAAATGAAGTTGCTATTCTAGCCTATCTATATCTCATTTATTTATTCTAAACTATGCAACAGATTTTGATACGTTTATCATTTAGGGAGTTTTTTTTTCTGGTAGGTTTGTTTATAAGAAATATAATGTAACGAAGATAGCTTAGTGGTTAGCTTGGTCTGTTTACATGCCGAACGGCGTGAGTTCCAACTACAACGATGAGCATGTTTATGAAATTTTTGTCAAAGCAACTAGATGGCGCTGTATAAGGTTAAAAGTCGATGATGTATCGCGGCCGTTTAGTATGTACCATTTAAATAGCATAATAAAAGGAGTTTTGGTGAGGCACCTAGTCTTCCTATACAGAGTATTAGCTGCCAGTGAAGGAAAACGAAAGTCCAGGGCATCGCTGTTTTAGCGCTCATTACTTTGAGACTTTTGTTGGTTATCTTCAAAAGCCCTGTAGTTTTGCTGGAAACAGGAACACAGTAATATTGACATACTATTGCTTTGCGGCAGAAAAACTGGTAATGCGGTGGTACCATCTAGACGACTTCCTGCTATGAAGCTACAACCGAGTCAACAAAAACAAAGCATTTATCGATAGCGTAATAATTAAAATGGAAAAAGCGTCAAAGTCAAATAGAGGTTAGAGGTTATGACGGAAAAATAGTCGTATTTTAAGACATATGTACAGCATTGCAGTAAAATAAATCCACTTGTAAAAGGGCTGTGTTTATAAGCCATAATAAACAAGCAATAGGTATAAATTACTTCATTCGACAGCTTGTAGATACAGTTTGTAAAGAACAGTATCTGATCTTATGCAAAGGATGCTATGCTAGGATATTGTAGAAACAAGAGACGTTTCATAGCCATAATAGTTCAGTGGCGGAGTCAGATCGCATACTGAGGGCGTGAGTTTAAATCCCAACAAACAGCTGAAGCTGGTGTTGACGGTAAACAACGTGAGGAAATCATATCATATATCACATTCAGGTAGAGCTACCACCATCAAATTGAAAATACGTCTGTTTCTACTCTCCTTCCTCCAGTTTCAGGGAAGTAGGAAGCCGGACACGAGGATCTTCCTCCTTTCTGAGGCCTGATGGTCACTGCTCCCAAGGGTGGTAGACGGTGCCATCTCGAAGCCCAGGCCACCGGGCGGAGGTCGAGCATCCTCTTGAATATCAGTCGCCAAGTACCTAATTGTGTGTTTCGCCAGCTTTATTTGAAAGCGAGTTCCTATTCTAGGCTAGATGTGCTTGCCGTCTTTGACCTTACTGTCACTTTACATTAAATGAAATGTGGTCAAATACTTAGCTAACTAAAAAAAGTAGAGTAGTTTTCAACTTTTCTCTACTAGTTTGTAACAAAAGCACTGTAAACATTTGTTTGATCTTCCGCTTACTTCTTCTACACAACACAATGGATTTGCTTGATTGGATTTGATACGGTTTTGTAAAAGAAAGAATAAAGAAAGTTTTAATTTTTAAACACTCAAAATAAACAAAATCAAATCAGGGACTGTTACAAAATAGGTTTTTACTGTCATTTAGTTGTTTTTTCGGAAGGCTTGTATTTACAAAAATAAAATATTTTTTTGTATTTGTAGCAAAATTTTGGTTTGTAATAGAATCGCCATGACGACGATAATATGAATTGATCCCGTGCGAAGACGGGAGTTAAAATTATTATTTTTATTTTTATTTGATTTGCCCCATCGGGCAGGCTAAAGCTCTAAAGCCATGTCTTCGGTTTTTGTAATACATGTCTAACATCTTTGCCGTGGTGGTGCCGGCGTAAGAATTATACCCCACCCTCTCTACCCGTGGTTGCCGTAAGAGTCGGCTTAGGGATGTAATACGGAAGATGGGCAGCAGCGTCTTCCTTGAACAATCACACCTAACTGCGCTAGCCAACCCGTGGCCACCAAACCCAAAGCGTGGCGAGTATTGGCAAAACCCCCCCAGCAGGAGGCCTATGTCCAGCAGTGGACGACCTATGGCTGATGATGTGATGTGTGTCTAACATCTATAGTAACAGTCAAAGTCTTGATCAAGTCCAGTCCGTCCCAGTCAAATCCAGTTATGCCTTAGTATAGTAGTGGCGACTTTAGTAGCTGCGATGGAGTTATGGATGCAACACGAAAAGTCATCTTTCACCACATTATATCACTTTCCCACACTCGCGCTCGTTTTCACCATATGAAAAAACACCAATATTTTTACACATAAACCCCCAAAAAAACAGTAAACAGTAGTTTTAGTAAAAAAAATACAATGGGGTGACATGACTGATTCCCCGTTCCCGCCAAAACTCCACATAAAATTAAACGACAAAAGCGGCCATCTGTTTCGGACACTTTTTTAAATGACTCTTTTTAACATAAGTTTTGGCACTGTTTTCTTCTCTAGATTACGCCAATAGTTTTAGTGCCAGCCGTCCACGCATATTGAATCTAAATCATTTCAACGTCACGCGAGAATATCAGAAAATACAAATAACCGACCTAATGAAGGCTGATTAAAAACTGATTTATCATTTTTAAATGTATCCGGCTTGGCTTTGTTAATTGTTGTTTGATTTAGCTATCACGCTTTCATGCCCCGAGATAGATTGGATCTGAGATTGCTATCGAGTTAGGTTCGGTATGCGATGACGACGTGATTAAAGGCTTGGTAACTATGTGACAGGTTAGTTCCCGTTTGGATTATTTCAATTGTGACTTGGAATTTTATGAAGTCTTCGTTCTGTTAATGGGAAGAGGTTTTCCTCATCTATTTCTATATATTTCAACTGTTTTGCTTCCTTCTTCCTATATGTGTGCCAAATTTTATTCAAATTCGTTCGGTTTTTCTTTTTGCGTGACTGAGCAACAAACTTCTATCCATCCTCACAAACTTTTACATTTATAATATTAGTAGGATTAGTGCAGAATGAAGTCTTCTCAATATCCTTTCTGCAGCTAGAACTGTCTACACGCGTTGTTTTTAAATTTTCGCTATGGAATCTAAAGACTCAATCTCAAGAAAGCATCTGCGGTCGTAAACAGAAAAAGCAACTAACACAAGGGCCTGTAAGTTTTCATGTTTATGTACCAAAAACCCGACAAATTTGCAAATTGTCACACGTATTTTGTTACGTTGGTAGCACATCCAACTTAAATAACACACATTAGGGTCAAGCCTCAATACAGCAGAGTTGAAGCGCAGCGCATCGTCTAATTTTTCACACGACGCGTTGCGTCAATGCGCACTTGAGTGTCTTTAATGTTGGAACCTTATTTAAAATGAACACATAATACGCAACGCGCTCTCGTTTAGATAACCGAATACGAATTGAGTTCTTGTCTTCTTCTTTATGTCAATGTCATACTTAAATCACACGATGTATTACGCGCTCATCGGGATCTGTCAAATTATTATTTGTATAACGCAAAATGCAAAAGCTAAATACATAAGTTCCTTTTCTTTAATCCTGTTTTAAGTTAGTACCTGTTAGCAAAACGTAAAAAAAATAACAAAGTTCTCCGAAAGTTTTGTCTATAATACTTAAGAATGGTTGAACCGATAGAGCTGATTCTTGTTTTTAAATGATCGTGGTACTTCGAGTGAAGTAGGTACATCATATATACTTGTGAGGGCGAAGATCTGTAAACTACTTTTATATTTGTATACTAAATCAAATTCTCATAAATATTTATATATGAATCTTGAATACGATGTTCACAGAATTGTGTTGTAAATGCGCTTCGCTGCGCTGCTCTACGTTTCTGCGTCGATGGGAATTGACCCTATCACCTTCAAAATTACACGCGCTCAAGGCGCACGTTGCGTAATGTATTGACTAGGTATTATGTTAACAATACCCCTAATCATATAATGTGTATGTCGAAACCGTCTCACTATTGTCGGTCGAAAGTATTGAGATCAGTTGCCTTGAAGGTACTTTGTAGGGATGAGTTGTTCTTCAAAATAAAAGTTATATATTTTTATTTTGCGGGATTACTCACTTTTAATTATGCGAAACAAAATAAAGTACCGGACATTGCTGCTTTGTCATTACTTTGAGAAGCTCAATGGTTATTTTCAAATCCTTGTAATTTCACTAAAATTAAAAAATGTTATTAAAAAAAAAAGAAAAGTAGCTTTTAGTAATTTAAATTAGTCGGATATTTCGACTATAGTTTCGGTTACACCCGGTGACCTTCTTCAAGGAGACAAAGTTGAGTACAACATGCGAGCGGCCTCGTCTTATTTCAGTGTCCTCAGCAAGACGTGAAAGTGTTGGTAACTCTGTCAAGTTTGACAAAATAGAAATGTGTCAAAACTACGTCATACGTTTCCATAGTGAAAAAGATATATATACAAAACCATACGTTAAAATCTGACATACAATTAAATAAAAACGAAATAGATTAAAATACCATTTCTAAAAAAAAAAACATGAAAGATACATGAAGACTATGGGAAAAATAGTGAATATCAAAAGATCGTTAGTAAGAGCAAAAAAAAAACAAGTTTTTTTATAGCTCATATATTATACAAAGTACCTGGATGACCGAGCCTTGCTCGGCTGAAAACATGGATAAAACGACGTTTTCTGAAAATGAAACCTAGCTAGATCGATTTTTCGCCCCCGAAACCCCCTGGATACAAAATTTCATGAAAATCGTTGGAGCCGTTTCCGAGATTCAGAATATATATATATATATATATATATATATATATATATATATATATACAAGAATTGCTCGTTTAAAGATATAGAATAGATATGTTCTTAACTAAGTTTTAGGTACAATACCAGTCCTTCCAAACTGGTCTTGAATGTGGATCAACGCACAATGTCAGCTATATAAGCAAACTTCCATCGAATTCCAAGGGCTTAGGCCCTTTGCATGGACAGATACCAGCTATAATAGATTCCTCAAGCAACAGACTGGGAATAGGGCGCTCCCAGTTAATGTCCTCGTATTTTAATAGATCACTTGATTATCAAACGTATTCAACAATTCAGAATATCGTGATTAGCAAAGCAAAAATATGGTAGCTAAGCGTCAACATTGTGATTCGTACATTTAACGTAACATATTTTTTTATGTGAAAGTAATGAGACGACACTCTCTCCTGATGGTAAGAGATAACGCATGTCCATCACCAGCGCAACGACACACAGAGCTTTGTAAAACAAAAGAAAGTTCCGGGCATTGCTACTTTGTCATTACTTTGAGACGTTCGATGGTTAGTCTCAAAAGCCCTATAATTTCACTAACTGATGCGTTATTAAAAAAATTAACAATATGCGTAGCTTTTAGTAATTTAGATTAGTTAACATGTCTTTATGAGTAGCTTTAATTTAAAAAAAATATCGTTATCTTTATGCAAGCGGCATTCCGCCAATCACGTGACTTGTAAAATTAAAGTAATAGTTAAATTTACAAGTCAGAATTAAATTTTTTAAACTAATCATAACTTCCGGCACCTTGTTAACATTACATACTAGTGTATGTTACTTTTTTACGTTGCAGCAATTCAACAGATGAATTCAATGAATGAATTCGATGTCTTAGGAGATTATTTACCTAATGTAAAGTGATACATTAATTTTACTTATTAATTAAATTGCTTATAAGGCCAATATCACTAAAACATTTTTGGAGATAAAATCTCGATTGGTCGATTAAATTCAGTGATTGCTTATTCATCTTTTATTATTTATTGTAGGTACTTAATAAGATGTAGAAGCGGAAATACGTGTGAGATCAATTTAAGTTTCTGTTTGATAAGTAGGTATAAATTTAAAATCTAAAAAACCCCCAACGCCAATAACAGGTTTCCAAAATTTAGACTCGATCAAACTTGTGGAAGACGCTCATATGCGTTCATCTACTAAACAAGGAAGGCTTAACAGATATTCTTCCATAGCAAAGAATACCTACTTCAAATTAAGTTAGCTTTAAAACAAAAAATAGAAATAGGTTCAGTTCAAAAGCACATACAGTCACACAGATACACAAAGCGGAAATAATTAAAGAAACACATCGCAGTGCGAAAAATCGCACAAACACAGAAGTCTGCAACGAGTTATAGCAGTGACAAAGTGCCGTATCGCGTTTTTTTTAAATGGCCGACAGTCTAGGTTTTTGACCACAGCTCACCTGATGTTAAGTGACGGTGTGGTCGAAGATGGTAAAGCACACCTAGCTTGGAATGGAACTGGCTCTCAAGTGAGGCTGCCGGAACACATCGTTAGATGCTTGGCGGCAGATTTTCAATTTGAGGGTCGTAGTTAGCCAGCCGAGTACTAGAAAGTACCCTACCACCACGCTATGGTTTCCTCACGATGTTTTCCTTCACCGGCAGCTCAAGCTCATTGTTGGGGTTTGAACCCACGCCCTTTGGCATGCGAACCTACCAAGCGCTAACCACTGAGCCATCATCGCTACAATACTGAACGTGCGTGACTAGAAAAACAGACTACAGCAGGAGAAACATGACTTTTTGTATCGATTCTAAAACTCTGTCGAAGCTTGTAGTAAAGTTACCGTTACTTTACTAGTGCATGACCGGACTCGTCTTGGACTTGCTTTATTTGACTTTGACCTATTTCACATTATAAAATACTTGACAGTGTCAAGAACTGGAAATAGAAAAAAATACAGTAAACAAAATAATCTTAGAGCTGGTGCCACAAGTAGCAGCTTTATCTCTTACTGATTAAGAACAGACGGGAGATGTTGTAACGCTATGAAGTCCGAAAAATGTGAATTCTCAGTTCTTTAGAAAGGCACAAAGAGTTTCACGCATGGACTATAAATACCTAGCTTTGTATATGTATGTAGCCGTTCAACGGTTACACATATCGCATCTGCAATGTGTGATTGGAAGTGACAACTATATAAGTAAAATCCATTTAAATTTCAAAACGTGAACAGTACAGAGAGAACTGGTAACCTTTGGCCGACATCACATAACATTTTTAACACGCAACATTAGGCATCCGGTCACCTTGACAACCAGATTAGTTAATTGTTACAGTTCTAAGTGGTCACAGTGTAAATGCAGGCGTGCCTTTCTCTATCTGACCCTTCGCCTTGACTCGGCGCGCCCGTGGCATGCCAGCAGCCCAGTTCACGTCACTGCATCCACGTCATATAAACAAGATTCTGGGCAACCCATATAATCTAGAAGAAGAGACGCCTGTCGATGACCATTGCAGTGATACACAGAACTTTAAGTAGTAACACAAAGTCCAGAGCATCGCTGCTTTGGCGTTCACCACTTTGAGATTTTCAATGGTTAGTCTCAACAGCCCTCTTATTTCGCTAGCTGCAGTACCCTTCATATCGGAACACAGTAATGTTTATATACTACTGGTTGGCGGTAGAATATCTAAACAATATAATACAATATCAGGTGCTTTCCAATAAGCCAGTGAATCGGTTTCTTTTACGCAAGCGTGCTCCGTGTGTTACAAACCGTCACAAGCCGTGTGTAACCTAACATGAAGCGATATGCTGGACTACCGCGAGTCTATTACAAAACAAGCTTTATTAAAAAAAACGAATGCACACTAATACCTCCTCACACTCTTTTTTTATGGTAATCGTGTAATAAAAAGTAGCTTAGTGGTTTGCACCGCAGGGTGTGGGTTCAAATACAAACGATGCACATATCTGGGACGAAATGCGAACATCAGCCAAAAATAAAATGCTGGTGAGGAAATCATATCACACGTTGCGTCACTATTTTGTATTCGGCTGGATAGCTACCACCCCCAAGTTATAAATCTGCTAATAACTGCTAAGTTATAAATCACTTAAATGTTCTGGCAGCCTCACTTGAAAATCAGTTCCCATTCTAGGCTAGATAAATATAATAAATATAATATACATATTGGGCGACATTTTACACAGTGCCATCTAGCCCCAAACTAAGCAAAGCTTGTACTACGGGAAACAGCTGATAGAATACTTTTAATTGTAAATAAATAGTAGTTATAATTGAGTTACATAGTGATTCTTACCCAGCAAAAAAAATCCTATGTTTTTGTATAATTAACAACGTTCAAAACCGTTTGTAACTAAAAATACCCATTGATAGAAATGCCCAATGTCGCATTTGACTAAATGAACTTTACACAGAAAAATCTAGGATAGAGATTGGTTGAAACGTTTTTATAAAAATAACACACAAGCAGAACTATCGTAATTATACTCGTCGTATGAACTAAGGGACAATTCAAGTATAACGTAAGCATAAATTTTGTAATTACTAACCCCTCCTGCCCCCTCTCTCTCAAGCTTATGTAAACATGGCTTTAACTAGCGACCTTATCGCTAAAAGCGATTTCTTCCAGCCAACCTAAGTATAGAGAGGATTCAAGAACAAGTAGAAAACAAAGCGTGCTAATAACAATGAAAATAAATTGTTAAATGTTAAATAAAATGTTTTCGATATGCAATGAACATAGTTTTTTTTTTGTAATCTTTCGCATTGAATCAATATAAATTGTCAATGAAATCGATTCTAAACCCAAAAGCTCCAAACCATTTTAGAAGATACGATCTGGATCATTCGATTAAATTCAGCCCAGATTGCATACATATTCAAAGTTGGACTTTATATTGATTTATGCAACTAATAGACTGATATATTGATTGGAATTCAATTCACTCGGCCGGCCCCGTGCCCCGTTGTAATTCGGTTAGCCAAACAAAACGTTGTATTAGTCATACGCAGTATTGTCCATAGCTGTCGTTCCAGGCGCTTTATCTTAATTGAGTGCAATTTGATTTAGTGGCGCAACTACTTACAAACTTACATCTGCTATAAAACAAACGCTATATATATTACCTATATCAACAGCAACAGTTTAACAACGGCATTGTTAAGTTTGTTTTTGGGTAGCACGTGCCGGACTAAACAACGACTCGTGGAAGTGATTTCTCTTTTAAATTAATCTTTAACACCTTTGGTATAAGTATCAGTATATTTTTTTTATAAGTAAATGGCTAAAGTGGTTGAGGTGCATTGTGTGAGCGCCGCCTGAGGGGACAAGTTATGTCATACAAGTATTTCATGTACGCGTCTAGCGGTAGAAAAGTAACAAGGATACGAGATCTTTATCAAGCCATATGGAATTTGATTGAAGTACAGAAGTTATTAGAATAGGTGAACTATTTTAATAATCTATAGTATTAATTGTAACGTTAGCCATCATTGTCGTCTTTATATCGTACTAATTAAACGTCAACATCTTAATAATATAATTATAAATTTAAATTTTGAATGAAAACCCAAATTTCGGTGAAATAAATAAATATTTTTGTTATTACACTTGTACTATGAAAGTCAGATGACTGATAGAATACTTGAATCCTTTTTTTGTGTATACATACTGAACACTCAGACATAGAACACACACTTTTGATTATACCAAAAAATGTATGTCCTGAGTGGAAGTCAAACCCACGACCTACAGCCCTTAAAGCAGATATACAACCAATGATCCAACAGGGTTGTCGAAATATGAATACCATTGTTTGTGATTATTAGATTTGTTTAGCAAAGAACAATCTCGAAGCAAACAACTTCCTAGTAAGATTAAATAAATAAATAATTGTTTTTAGTACATTTCACACAGGGTCATCTAGCCCCAAACTAAGCAAAGCTTTTACGATAGTTACCTAATAACTGATATACTTATTAAAGTATATAAGCCCACCACCACCTTCACCCCGTCCTTGACTTAGTAGAATCTTCGCCATACCAAGGTTGCCTGGAAGAGATCGGCCAAGAGGCCGCTAATTGTCCAACTACTGTTAAGTTTATGTTGTTATAATTGGTGTGAACAATAAAGAGTTATATTATAACTTTTTTTTAAATAGATACAGAACACCCAGATGCCCGTCTCACAAATGTTTGTCCTGATAGGGAATCGATCCCACGCCCTACAGGTCTTGAAGCAGATACACTACCAAATAAGTTAACGGGGCAGTCTTGCAAAAAGAACTCGTTTGATTAATCAAAAGCTTTGCGCCTGTAAACATTACTCCACATACGATTCGATTTTCGTGTATTTCTCCAACAATCTGGTTTCCCGATGTTTATAGTTACAGCTAGCAAATGAAACGTGTCCGCGTATAAATTTATCAGAGTTTGATAAGATTTGTGTTCTTGTAGCTCCTAGCCGCATATTAACTAATGGTAATAAGCTACCCGGTGTCGGGTTTGATGAATCACTGATATGTCGACATTTCGTCTGAGGTGACCAGCGGTTGTATTCTGAAGCCAGTCAGAAATCATTCAAATCGAGAATTAGACAAACAAGGGTTCTTTAAAGGCGCGAGTGAATCGGTTACATCGTACACCGCGTCTTCGCTTAACATCAGGCGAGATGGCAATCAAATGCAAGGCTATTTGTAATAAAAAAAGATCGTGAGTGGGTTTCTTCTGGGCTGGCTTAAGCAGTTCGAGAAACTTGAGCAGCCTTACTTGAGAGCCAGTTCTATTCCAGATTATGTGTGCTTTACCATCTTCGACCACACCGTTACTCAGGTGAGCTATGGTCAAACAAACCATTAAAAAACGGCATATTAAAATGTCCTGGCAACTAACTTTGGTAGCCCTATTTTTAAGTATTGAGTGAACCAGAGTGCAAATCGCAAGTGACTTAATGTGGCTAATATGACACAATGTAGCTTAGTTAAACTTTTTTCTTTTTCTAAGTATAATAAATTTATTTATAAGCTATAAGAGTAAAACAAGACAAGGACAAGGATCTGAATGTAAAAGTGACGGCCGAAGTAATTAATGTGGAAAAAATCGCACTCACATTCGCTACATGCTGAGATAAAGGAAGGAGGAAGATGACCGATGAATCTATGACTCTTCATTTCCGATATCTATATCCAGGATGAAGAAAACTGAATCTATACAGATTTTAAATCGAAGTAATTTCGATTGTGTTCAGAATATGGGTATAGCTGTAACAATTGAAGGGACTGTTAAATTTGTCAATAAGATTCTGAGATAGATTTGTTGTAAATGTGGTAATGAACACTTGGTATCTGGTATACTAGATATGGTACATATAATTATATATTTACAGTACCGACGAATACGATGGAATTATCATATGAAATCGCAAAGGTAAGATAATAATGGATATACCTTACGATAAAGCAATGCTGTAACTTACGAGCTTTAAGGAACACATTAGATTTTTGATATTCTTAACAGAACAACCTTTTTTGTTCATGAGGGAAAGAAAGACGACGGTGTTGCTGACATGCCTTCGTGCTTGACACAAGACTGAGATCATCAGTGGAACACACAAGAGAATCGAGTTTTTCAGGACAGCTGCCAGCTGTCCCGAAAAATATGATTTACAGACTATGTCGTGGACCACACAACTTTGACGTCTTCTCTGGGTTTTATAGACGTACGGTCGGAGACCCAACCCCATACACGTCAAACTATAGTAAAACAACGACGAAATAAAAGGAGACAAAAAGACAGGTAGCCTACATAAAGGAAGCAACGGTCTATATCATAAGACATTAATTACACATAAACTATATTTACGTTTCAAAACCAATCAAATTATAAACACACGATCTATTCAAAGCATGTTAAAATATACGTAACAGCCTGATGTTATTTATGGGCTTTAACATATAATATCGGTGAAGTAAACGTCTAACTTTATTATATACATGCTAAAACAGATAAATAACTATGCGTATGTAAGTGCGGGATGTTACGCAATACACTTTTATTGGATATCAAAGACTTCGTAGCTAAGATAACTTGGAGTGAGGATTTTCAGTCAATATATTGGCACTAAACACGCCTATCACACTGGCATGCTAATTTTTTATGGAAATACCAATAAACATTTTTGTTTTACTTTCGTTTAATTTTATCGGAAACTCCGACTATAGTTTCGGCCACATCAAGTGGCCTTCATCATGGAGACAAAACTGAGAAAAACGCGCGCACACCCTCATCTTGCTTTGCACTGAAGAAACCACGTGACTGAATGTGTCAAAACCACGTCAATTTCCGTAGTATAAACATGGAGTATATCGCTTCCGTACATTTCTGCCAGTTTTATAGAATTAGAAACTTAAAGATGGAAATCCGTAAGGGTATTAACAATTACTTTTAGGTGATGTCTACAGGAAATTATATCGTTGAAAATACATTTTAACAAGATACATAACAAGTGGGTATTTAAACTCACAATTACCGCTCCTACTTGTTCCTTTTTCATAATGATAAATCACTATAATTAGCCAAACTCTTCAGATATGTTATTTTTTTTTTGTTGTGACAGGGTACTTCGCGTTGAAGTGTAGTTGAACACCATAACGTATAATTCAGCGTAAGGTCAGGGATTCACCTAAACCTTTAAGATTAGGGCCTGAGCACAAGGCATTATATTATATGACACGTTTAATACAATAGTCTGGCTTGTACGAAAGCTGGTATTGCATGACATAGTCCAGTTAGGAATAAGCCCAGTCAAACTAAATAATCACATTATAAAAGAAAACATTGTATTTAAGTTTGTTACTTTTTCAGGCTGTAATAGCTGAACGGGATTTGATGAAATTTGGAACGGAGCTAGCTTATATCCTGGATTAACACATTGGGTACTTTTTATCCCGGAAAACGCGAGTGAAACCGCAGGGCGTAGCTGGTTCAACATAATGGAAATGGTTACACAATATTTTAATTTAATTACTACGTACGCATGTTTTATTATGATATTAAATAATAAATAATTAGCGTTTTTAGGATAACAAAATAGGCTTTATATATTTTCTTTTCGTGCATTAGTATTTGCTATGGAAACTTGACAAAATATATTTACGTATATCCTTACTAGCTGCACCCCGCGGTTTTACCCGCGTGTTGATGGATGATGATGAAAAGTATCCTATGTGTTATTCCAGGGCCTAAAGAAACTACATGCAAAAGTTCATCTAGGACCGTTCAGCCTTTCTGGCATGATTGAGTAACAAACATCCATCCATCCAAACTTTCACATTTATAATATTAGTGTATACGTCTGTTGTTTTTTGTTGACTTGATTCTTGATCTTTAGATACAGTGGGAAAGATTTATAGATTTTAAAACTAAGTTTACTAAAAGTTATACAGTATTTTTATTACTTTCAGAGTGAGCGAGCCCTTATCACAGATTAGGAAAAAAAAAAACGATAAAATGCGTAGAACATAAGTAAAAACTATGTGGCCATACAATTTTACTTGTCTTACGCAAACTGCACAGAAATATATTGATTCATTTGTGCGAAGGCCTTAACTTATTTGTATGTATGAAGTTCGTGTAAGCTCATTTTCTGTGCAACGTTCCATCTGTAACTTTTTCTAATCTACGGCCCTTACTCGGAATTCATTAATCAATCTATCGCTTGCTTTAATGCTAATCAAATTAAATGCTTCGTTAAGATCGCAGATAATACTTGATAGAGGTGTCGATAATTGGCGGATGGTATATATGGAGGTAACCAGGTGTGAGGTATAATTTACTGTGATAGATAAGGCTGGCGGATTATAGGGATCTAATGAGTAATTGCATGTTGATAGGATGACCTTTTCTTATAACATAGTTTGGTACATGCCGCAACTGCGAGTTCTTAAGAATTTATTATTTCGTCATCGAATTATTTGTACCTAGAAATGGACATCAAAATAAACAAATGTGTGCAGTCCCGGATCAACAATTTTTTCAAACCGGGGCAGAAATTTGATAGTGAACCAAATAGTTTTAAAATAAAAAGTCGCAATATATTTTATTTTATTTTTATGTAACAGTAATGAGACGAACGAGACGCTCTCCCGATTTTAAGAGATAACGCCTGTCCATAACCATTGCAGCGATACACAAAACTTTGAGTAGTAAAACAAAGTCCAGGGCATCGCTGCCTTGGCGCTCATTACTTTGAGACTAGATGGTTAGTCTCAATAGCCCTGTAATTTTGCTAGCTGCAGTACCTTTCAATCCGGAACAAAGAAATGTTTACACACTTCTGCTTGGTGGCAAAATATCTGGTACTGCGGTGGTACCTACCTAGACGACCTCCTGCTAAGGAAATCTACCACCAAGTAAAATGTATCTTCATCGTCAGGCTATCGAAGTCCACTGCTAGACAATTTTGTGGTTATCGGTTCTGCGACAGATATGTCCATTGTCCAGCCCATTGCCACTTCAGCTTGCTAATCCGGCTAAATCAGCTATGTCTGTGACTTTAGTTCACTGGCGAATTACTTCGTTCCGGATACGAACCCTCAGAGAAATGCCAAGCATAGCTCTACAACAACACAAATGTATAATACAATATGTATAATAGGTGGCATTTTTGTAACCGGGAGTAAATTTGCACTCTGTAGTTAAATATATATTACTTAGTCTGGGCGACGGAGCTTTGCACGGTGTATATACAATTTAAAACTCTGAAGTCGAGATCTACTGCGGTCTAAAAACACTAAGCATTAGACCAGCCTTAATAAATACAAATCAAACACAAACACACACATGCACACTTTAGATAGATGTAGACTATTTCAGTGTGTAATGTGCTAAAAATACATGATATTAGATGATTACAATAAAAATTTACAAGCCGCAAATTTCAGAGATGCTCAGCATCAAAAACAAAAAAGAATCAATTAAGAAGTATAAAAAGCTGAAATACGAATATAGTTAAAATCAAAACAATCTCACAGTGCCCTAAGTACTCACAATCTAAACAGTAACAAATGTGTCACGGTAAAACACGACATGTCTAGGAAAATGGAGTCTGTTTCGCGAGCTGCATTTAAATTTTATCTGCTGGATAACTTTTTATATAAAGTCATAACAGATTCTATAGTAAGCTAGGTATTCATTTTTATATTTTATGCACTCACATAATTGTTACGCTACGTTTATAAGTGGAGGTTTACATAAAATGTAGAAAAAGTGATGCTTCATATTTACTCATGTCGTCGTTTACTAGTAGGAGAGTTGCTAGTCAAACGCAGGATAACAAACAGTTGTCCATTAAAAAGGGTGTTGCTAACACATTAATTAATTTAAAATTTTATCCGTTAGATAAAAATAATTCGTAGTTTGTTAAACGAGCGCTAAGTAACATTACCCTTCCTTGGTGGTCCTATGGGTTAAGAGCAAAACTCTAATAAGACAGCCCTTTTGCTTAGCTGTCTAGGTCTGGACGTTATCTTCTGGTGAAAAATGGGCAACCTTTGTGACGCCTTGAATGCAATGACCACGACTTAATGGCTAAGTGCCTACTAGGTTATTAAAAACGAATCCTTTCTGAAACGAAATGACGATACGATTCGGGAACTCATATGGTTAAGAGCACGAACTTTTAGTGCGAGCACGAGCAGTGGTTAGCGCGGTTGGTTCACTCTCCAATGGACGTGGGTTTGAACCCCAACGAGCTTGAGCTGCCGGTGAGGAAACCATAGCATGATAGTAGGGTATTTTCTAGTACTCTGCTGGCTAGCTACCTAAGTATTAACTCAAGTTGAAAATCTGCAGCCAAGCACGTAACGGTGTGTTCTGGCAGCCTCACTTGAGAGTCAGTTTTATTCCATGCTAGGTGTGCTTTACCATCTTCGACCACACCGTTACTTAACATTAGGTGAGCTGTGGTCAAACACCTAGCTTGACAAACAAAAAAATATATATTATTTAGGATAGGTTATATGAAGGCAATAAAAGCCAAAAATATAGTCTTTCAAATCTTTATCGTCGTAATGGGGAGGCCTGTGTCCGGCAGTGGATGTCCTACGGCTGAGATGAAGATGATGATGGTGATGATGGTGAACCCTAATCTATTATATGATCTAACTATGTAACGGATTAAACAGGCGCTTTAAAATATTCAAAATATAGAAAGTTTTCAATAAAATACTTCATCATGATTGGCATGCGTTAAGGTCGTTTCTTCCTAGGTTAGATACATTTAACCCGATTGTTACAGACGAAAAGTAAAAATGATTCATTATCCCAATCGATCATACTAAGTTTCTGAATGCAAGACTGTAGACACTGAATCAGCTATAACAAGCCATACAATTGTCCCACATTTCTCATACGCTACAATATTGATCCTATTGTGGTCCTGGCCCATTCTTTGGAAGGAATATTTGTTAATGGGACATATTTGGACAAGAGAAGACGCGAGATTAATAAGTCCTGGGGGCCTACTACAATACCAAACTTACGTACTTGCATCTGATCATAAGCTTATGTTGGTTTCTATTATTGAGAGTTGATTGTATGATTAGGGGTTTTTTCTTTTGCAATCAGTCATTCGATACTATAAGTAGATGAGGTGTGTGCTTTGATCAGGTCGCTGCTCTTTGCGGATTCAGACCTTTCTTTGACATTATTAGAAGCGCAGACAGGAATGCTCGAAAAAGAAAATAATCACATCATTTTATTATGACATAATTATGTAATTAATTTTTGGTAATTTTTAATGATATGTTTGAAATGATAAACATACGAAATTTAACGCATAATATTAAAAAAAACATTTTAGGATGTAGTTTAGTAAATTTTGAATATTTATGTTATTTTTTAATCGCCATTCCACATACATCGGGGTCCGTGGCCGTTGTCAATACAATACTTTTTTAAAAAATATAACTTAACCGGAACGCAATACAGGAAGAGGCAAGTTAGTTAAACTTATTAGTAATTTATGTGTATACCGATAGTAGACTAAGGCAAGCAGCACCCGATCACGTGTATGACGCATGTGCCAGCCATCGCCCTTCTCAACCATATCTGAGGGAAGAGTGCGACCCGAAACACGACGCCGCCGCAAGAAGGAGCCCTCGATGGTGAGCGTGAATGCTCGAAGCATAGACACAGTCAATTTCTAAATGCTTACATTTATGCTTTGTTAATCTGTTTCTCAGTGAAAGCGATAATTAGTAGTCAGTTTTTTATACGGGGCTTTCCAGATGATTATGTCATAATTTTGGAAGCGTTATTCGAGTCCTACAAATGTATGCCATAAGTCCAAACGGGTTTCAGAATCTTTTTGTATATGAGTAGCTTATTGTAAATCGTGTTGTATGCCGGCGTAAGAATAGTACCCCACCTTCTCTACCCGTGGTTGCCGTAAGAGTCGACTAAGGGATGTCATCCGGAAGATGGGCAGCAGCGTCTTCCTTGAAAAATCACACCTAACTGCGCTCGACAACCCGCCTGCCAAGCGTGGCGAGTATTGGCAAACCCCCCCCCCCAGGAGGAGGCCTATGTCCAGCAGTGGACATCCTGTGGCTGATGATGTTATGATGTGATGTGATTGTAAATCGATAGTTTTGAGTTAAGACCCAACAGCCAATAAAGACACATATTTTAAGTTGATTTAATTTTATTTTGTTTGAAAGTATTGCCGATAAGCAAGTGTGCGGAGAGAAACGATTATTAAATTGTAGTAGACCCCCAGGTTTAAAAGTCCGAACCGACTTTTGATGAAATGCGGCGACATAAATGACGTTGAAAAACTGAGAGAGATCTTGCTCAAGTGCATACATAATCACCACAATATCATACACAATACACAATAACCTATACATAAATGAATTGTCTCTTGTTTAAATACTTACTAATCGATACTATAAGAACTTGTAAATGACTATGTTGATTTACGTTATCGATAGTTCTTCACAACAGTACCAGAACTCAAGTTTCCCCTGCGACATGGTACGAGCTTACCACATATTAAGGTTAGTAGACACCTAACTGTAGCACCTAACCAAATTGTAGCAGGGTTTTCCTAGGTGGAGGTACTTCCTTGGAGGGTAGGGGTAATAGAAAATAACAAAAAGCAAGAGCTCGGATATATAGTTTATTTTCCCCTACTACTTCCTACCTAAGATTAATGGAATATAGATTTATAGAATTTATACAATGCAAAAGGTATAAAGATTAATGGAATATAGATTTATAGAATTTATACAATCCAAAAGGTATACAAATAACTGCCGATGTTAAATTAACATGATTTTGGTGGTGCAGATATTTAAGTATGTAGAAAGAATGGTTCGCTTGGTCGAGTTCGTAGACTGACTTAAAGGTATGTAAGTATAAGTTTAGTATTAGAGTACAGCAAGTTCAATTTGTACTCGTAGTTTAGTTTAACAATATAAGAAAAGGTACCTGGAGCTGTAGCCTACCAGCGCAGCCTCCAGTATGGTATGTAGTAGAACCAAGAAGTAGATCTGTCCTTGAAGCGCAGGTAGTTCTCCAAAACACAGGTAGGTTCAAAGAGTAAAGTTGCCAAACAATGGCTTGGTTTCAAAAGTTAAGTAGGTTGAAAACAGGTGGATCCTCCAAATACAGGTAGGTCCAAACAGGTAGGTAGAAACAAACAGGTTGGTCGAAGCAAAGAGGTTGGTCCTTTATAATGGTAGGTCGAAACAAAAAACAAGTTGGTCCTTTATAACGGTAGGTCGAAACAAAACAAGGTTGGTCCAAACAGGTAGGTAGAAACAAAACACGTAAGTTAGTAGAGATCTGTCCAGATCGAAGACGTAATACATAAGTACTACGTACTACTCCGTACTAGATATAACGATTCAAACACTCTCTTTGTTGAGCTCAACTTTTTTTTTTTATGTTGGACAGGCTAGCTGTTTGACCACACTTCATGTTAAGTGACGGTGTGAGCGAAGATATGAAACACACGTAGCTTGGAACGAAACTGGCTCTCAAGTGAGGCTGCCGGGACACACCGTTAGATGCTTGGCGGCAGATTTTCAATTTCAGGGTGGTAGCTTATCAACCGAGTACTAGACAGCACCCTACCACCATGCTAAGGTTTCTGACGATGTTTTCCTTTACCGGCAGCTCAAGCTCATTGTTGGGGTTTGAACCCACGCCATTCGTTGTGTGAACTGACCGCTCTAACCATTGAGCTATCATCGTTACGAAGAACAACAACAGCAGTGTATCCCTATAATAAATTTCATCGAAATCGTTAAAACTGTTGTCAAGATCTCAAAATATACCAAAATATACTCGTTTAATAGTAGGTGTTAGATATAGGTATACTAACACATAATAGATGACATTAGAGATGACCTATGCGAAATGCCTCGTTAAGATGTTAGTAGAAGTTTCTTCAAAAAAGTTTTTACATAAATTATTTATAATTATGGAAACTGTTTTATATATAAATATTTACATAGAATGCAGTACCTACATTAAACGGTATTCCGTATAATTTAGGCTGTGTAGCAAATACAAAGCTCCTAACTATTAGGGTACTTTATCTATCAGAAGGAATTTGTCATGGCCAATTGGATAATGACAATAACACTATAAAATCACTGGCTTTCAAGGATAAATAACTATAATTGTGGTTGTTGCATTGTGTTTATTGTAAATTACACTGATGCGTATCTGATTTCTAAGTATTTGGTACCAATTAGGCAAATGGATTTAGGGGTGACATGCAATGACATTTGTAATCAACATTAATCAAAAATTAACAAACTAAATTAAATAAATGTTCGATAAAAACTTTTAAATCTGCATCATCATCATCTCAGCCGTAGGCCCTCCACTGCTGGACATAGACCTCCTCCAATGATTTCCATCAATCCAGTTGGAATTTACATATTCTATTATAATTTAAAAGTTATCTCGATAACTAAACTACTAAAAAAAACCGACTTCAAGAAAAAAAACCAGCACTAAAAAGCGAAAAATAAACATACTTTACAAAGTATTATTATACCTGCTAGGTACCTACTGATTTGTTTGAAGTCGTTGCTTAGCCTAGCCTAGGTGCCGGTGCTTGGCACCGACTTCAAACAGATCAGTAGGTACCTAGCAGGGCGTGTGTTCAAACCCCAACAATAAGCTTTCCCGGCACTGGCTAGCTCTTGGGGTTCAACAATGAGCAAAACAAAACCCCAACAATGAGCTTGAGCTGCCGGTGAAGGAAAATATCGTGAGGAAGCCATAGGGTATTTTCTAGTACTCTACACCGTCACTTAACATCAGGTGAGCTGTGGTCAAACACCTAGCTTGTCAAACATATTTTTTTTATACATTGCACAGATCCATGACCCCAAACTCAGCAAAGCTTGTATTATGGATGTCACATAGCTGATAGAATACTTAAATACTTTTTTTTTATATGTACATACTTATAATAACACCCAGACTTAGAACATTTTTGATTATACCATAAAATGATTGTCCTGAGTGGGAATCTAACCCACCCCCTACGGCTCTTTAAGCAGACACACTACCAATGAGTCAACAGGGCAGTCAGACGTTTTGCCACGTTAATGTCACGTTAGTTCAATTACTTAGGTCGGTTCACCAATATGTCAAATTTAACACCTTAGGATAAGCGGGTCTTATTCAGCTTAGTAGATTTGACCTAACTAAAGTAACAAACCTTGCAAGTTAAATAAAAGCTTGTAACTTGTAAAAACATCACCACCTATCTCTTTTAGTTTCGTGCTAGTAACGCTGTCAATTTCAGCATAGATATCTAATAAATCTTACCTTCACTGGGTCAACAATGGAACGGAATAGAATTCGCAAATTCGCAAGCTGCAGGTACGCAGCGAAAGGAGCGTAATAATTCATTGTCAAGCTAAATGTAGTATGTGCTCCGAATAGCAGGTGTCCGCATCTGACAGATTAATAACAGCAATGGTTACGCCGATGGATATCGGTTAAATCCTGACAAGATCTTTAATCATTAGCATTGAGTCATGCTTTTTTGTGCAAATACATGTATTTAGATGCTAGATTAATAAACAGTGCTCAACAAAATGTTTTGTGCTCAAAAAAGCTGATTCTTATATGTATTTCAACCAGCTGAATTAAAAAGTTACCAATTAGCTTTTTTATTTTATTGTTATACTAACAAAACAGCCACTAAAACAGTGAAATAAAATTAATTACAACGTTGGCAAAATTTAAGAGCTGCCTCAATTACAGGTTTAAACCACATTCAATATCACAGCATTTTTTTTAATGATGATTAGGCTTGCGTTTGATCGCCATCTCACCTGATGTTAAGTGAAGATGTAATTGACGATGGAGCACGCTTGCCTAGAAGATATCCATTCACTCTCTACTTGAAGATACCCAGATTGTATCTATCAGGGAAAACCCACTCGGGTAACGTATTCCACGCTTTAGCCGTTCGAACAATGGAAGTAGATTCAAATCGTTTCGTACGGGTTTTTGAAATGTGAACCATGAAACGATGTTGCTTTTTCGAGCTTCTGGTAGTCCGATAGAAAAATGGGCATGGGGGAATTAGAGCATGCAGATCCGAAGCACACTCTCCGAAATGAATACGATAAAAAACCGACAAACTAGCAACTTTGCGACGATGTTCAGACTATGAAGGTTAGCTTGAACGAGAGAGTCGTTCGCAGACGAGTCTCTCAATAATAAGAGTATACTTACACATTTTGTAACATAATAAAAAAATAATTAAATTGAAATTAAACGTTGGCTAATGGAACAGAAATTAATTGTACACTTATAAATTAAGATAAAATTATTGAAAGTAAAATAATAATAATTATAAAAGCTTTTGTTTTGATTCGGACGGAGAAAGGTTCCATTAGGATATTTCTGTGATGGAACTGACATATCAAGGTCGCTAGAATGAAGCAAAGCTTCCAGTTTACTTATTGTTTATTTATGTTCCAGTATTCACAAGAGAAAAGCTGTGTCCTCTAATGAAATGAGTCTTCTTCCCTCGCTTGATTCGCGCGCCATGAGCAAAACCCATTGTCATAGAATAAGCAATAGAAATTTAGGAAAATCTGCGTTCACACAAACTACAAACATTGATTAATGATATACTAACACTGATAAAACAACTGGCGGATTTATCGCTATTGATTATGATTAGTTACGATTATCCAAAACTTGACGAACCCGCCATAAATAGACGAGGATACCAAACTTGATATTGCCCTTTTTGTCATTGGTACGTATGAAACAGCAATCCATCTAGTGTCGACGACGTCTTGGGTTACATTTGCTGCTTTATGGTTTCTAGTACAGAACAAATCTATACAGGCAGTTAGTCGATTTTGCAATAGATGTACCCGGATTCACTGGCATTTTGACTGCCCTCATTTGGTAGTATATCTACTTCAAGAACTGTAGAGTGTGGGTTCGATTCCCACTCAGGACAAATATTTGTGAAGAGTATAAATGCTTGTTCTGCCTCTAGAAGTTCTGTATGTCATTACAAAAAATTATATATAAGTATTTTATCAGTTATCTGGTCCCCAATAATACAAGCTTTGCTCAATTTGGGGCTAGATGTTCTAGGATATTTAATTTATTTATTTTGCCTTGCTGACTTGCTTAGTCCTAATCTCAACACCAATACAGATTGGCGAACTTCGTATAATTATAATAATAGAACTTCACTAAGGTAAGTTTGTTTACTTACTAATTATAGTGCTGTGCGGTAACGATTGCAAAAAGCGCACATTAAGTGATAAGTATACACACAGTAGCTATATATTATTTTTGGTGTAAATAATAAGGACTTATTTTTAGAATATTTGCACCGAAAAAAATACTAAAAATAAGCAACCCTAATGAAGGGTTCTGTTACTTTAAATCTGGCACAAATCGATTCACAATAAGCTATCGATTCCCGATCCAGATCAATGAATGGTATCGAATAACTTACAGAAGGATCTGAATAATCGACGCCAAGTAATCAGATTGCAATCGATTTATAAGGATCACCGGTGTTTCCCGCTAAACATACAAGATATCGTTATATTTACAGTAAATCAAGTTTAGAAATTATGCTCGAATATAAGCTCAAAGACATATAAGCGACATCTTTCGATAGTTTGATAGTCTTACCTCTTAAATCTTTGAATTAGAATATTTTGCTCTGAAGTACTTAGAATATTAGAAGGAAGACCTTAAATCTCTTAACCTGACATTCGATAAATAGATTGCATTCTGATTACTTAACTTACATATACGCAAACTTCATAAATACAAGCTGGTACCCACACAGCGCGTTGCTGCCGTAAAAACAACCTTCGTGCAAGTGCAATCAATAAGTTGACCAAGTTTCATCACAATCGGATGAACGGTACGGCGGTAGCGGCGTATTAAATACGAATACACAATCAACACGTAGCCTGTCAATCATTTAAAAAAAAAACTGTAACCATTAGGTACATGTATTGACACCAAGAGCTGGGATCTTCTGGCACAAGAGAGAACGTCCCACCTTTTTCTTTAATTTTGCCCAGGGAAAATCCTTAATGGATACCACCATTTCCGGGGTTTTTCAGGGTTCTTCCAGGGTGGTTATGTCTATAAAGATAGCCTACCCACTAAAAACCCTGTGATGTGTCTATTAATAGTGGCGCCTATATATCGGGGCTGCGGGAATGCTTTCGCAGTCGTCTGCGGCCCCAACGGCGCTGGTCTCCTAGGACACTTCCCTGCTAGCTCGAGAGCCTCCACCCCACTAGCCATGAGGGGAACACCTCAGGGGAAACGTCCCAACCTACCTCATGTTAAGTGAAACCTACGCTATAGAAATAAAGACATTGTACATTTTCATTTTAATTAGCGTCGATAATTCAGATTCTTCAATAAGTTCGGAAGGAAAGATCAGTAACCGTCTTTTAAAAGTCAAATAGATTTATAGATATATACAGATGTCGTTATCTGCCTGTAAAAAAAAACAGGGGATTTCCATGAAATACTCTTTTTGTGAAAACAGCCTTACTTATGGATGCAACAACGTATGCATAGAAGTGCGTATCATATAGCAAATCGAAACGAGTACAAGATCACATACTGTTCTTTCCCAGTAGTGTGCTGTGACGTAACGTTTTATCTAGATAATGTGGAGATCTACGATGTTGTTCCAAGCTTTGTCCAGTATTTTTTTGACTACCATTACCATTGGGTTGAAATAGTAAGCTAATTATAATTGGCTCCATTCATTACAAAACATTTTATGGAACATTAAAACTAGTGTAAAAGGTTTTTTTCATGGTTGATAGGTTAAGTATTTTACCAACTTTTTAAAAATAAAAATATATTGCACATTTGCATGTTCTAACATTAGAATCTCAATACTCCAATACAAATTATAGAAATTATTATTGCGAGATTCATTCTCGCCATTATAATTATATAGGCTATCTATAGTGATGGTAGATAGGTAGATGTCGCTACTCGAAACACGCTAATTACGCAATTTCTTATATTTTGCTGTTTTATTGCAGCTGTATGTTATCACAGACTAACAAAAATGCGTCTTATTTTCTTTATAAAAAATAAAAAAGAAAGAGAAACAAGCAGATGAAATAGACCAGAAAAATTTGCGTTAAAGCATTACCAACCTGCCTCTTCAGCACACAAGCATGTGAGTTTGTCTCCTTTCCACATGGGGAAAGATATTTTTGTCTATGGTGCATGTCATGAGGTTCGATATATTTATAATACTATTATATATTAAAGATCTTGGTTTAAGAACAATTTCTTTTTTACAAATTGAAACTTAGAATAATCACTTACCCTGTTCTTTTAAAGAGTCTACTGCGTGCGGCACTCCAATCCAAGGGCTGGGTAGATCAAGAAATACAGCATCCGCTTTTCCTTTTAACTCATTGCCGAATCCATCAGATAAGACATCCCGGTGTTGTGCCTAAAATAGTAGTATCAGATATACAAGTATGTTCTGGTGGTTTGGTAGTTAAACAGTGATTTTTCAATAGCTAGCTCGGGTACATGGCCCAAACACCAATGACGGGGACAACAAATTTATATTTATAAAATATAATAGGGTTTTTTCTGAGATTTCAAAGTTGATCTCATAGTACAAGTTACTGATAACAATGGGTACAATAAATACATTTTTGCATAATAGGTACTATAAAGCAAAGTTTGTAAAAGAAAAAATTAACCAGACGCATTCCACCAACTTTGTGCAAAATAATACTAAAAATTAGTTTGAAAGCTAAATTATGTAACAAATTACTATGGTTGCTCATACAAAATCAAGAAGTTTATAAGTAATGTAAGTAAGAAGTAATTTTAAAAGTGTATCATTAATTTATCAGTTATCTGGTTTCCATAGTACAAGCTTTGCTTAGTTTGGGGCTAGATGGTGGTGTATGAATGTGTAAATAGCAACCAAATTCAAATACTGAATAATGCTTATGTTAAGCTCTTGTTTTTATTTGGAATAATGTTTATGCTGGTGCTTACAAACTACAATTATTTAGTCTTTTTCTTACAGTAACAAAGTCAGCCAGTCCATGTGCAGCAAATTCTTCTAGAGCTACATTAGATCTGTGTTCATGGAAATCAAAAGTGTAGACATGACCATGTGGTCTGACTCGCCGAATGAGAGCATGTGTTAGAGAACCGCTGCCTGTACCTAAAATATATTATTAATGTATCATGTATTTTTTTATCTAGCAAAATCAGCTGAGCTCCATAAAATAATCCACTCTTCAAATTAACTATAAAAGCTTGGGTTACTTTCTTGGGTAATTTTTCTAAGATGACTTAAATCTTAATTAGTATGCTCCATCATACATCTCAATTTAACATCAGAAGAAAAGGCTGTTGAATGCAAGACTATTTTCATAAAAAACATTCCTCATTGAAAAGTGTATGTAAAATATTTAGTAGAAACAAAAAGTTTTTACTTAAGATGCTAAGATGCTTTTACTACCCTTCTAAGGACAGACTGACCTGCTTCGATCACAACACATCCCGGTACTAAATCAAGTTGTAACATAATCATGCTGATGTCTGGAGTGTAGATGATCTGAGTTCGGTGAGGGAGGGTCAGAGACCACAACTCTGGAGTCGGTTGAATGACATGCCCCCAGCCTTTTGATAGCTCTACCTACAGAAAAGAAATGAATGTATTTTAATGGCCAACATATTTTTAACATACTGGAGAAAACACTTCCAAAGGCCACAGTAACAGTGCGACACTGTTATTATTATATTATGTGACGGTGTTTCTTCGTCGATAGCGGGACACAACTAGAGAGCCCCACTGCTCAGTGACAAAATGTGTTTATAAATAATGCTATAGAGGTATAAATAAAGAAAAATTACAAACCCGGCTTCCATATTCAGCTCCAATAAGAGTCCTAACCTTCAAAGCACCGTAAGGTGTCTGAAACACATTTTCCACTTTTTCACCTTTTTTGTTCTTTATCTCAGTCTGTACATCCAGAGCATAGTAATTATTACTCATGTATAGAATTACTGTGTCTCCTTCATCAATTTTCTCTTTATAATTTCTAAAACTCATTTTTGAACTTTGTATAGTTTGTAAACAAACACACAGAAATATATAGGGGGTGAAGTTTGAGGGAGGTATTTAGACCGACGGGTGGAAACTCAGAGTGGAAAGAACTTTTTGACAATGACAGTAAAGAAAAACTGACAATGGTAAAATAATTTACAAATTTTTGTCGATATTATTTGTTATTTGGATTCACGGATACTAACTATTTTCAGTAATCAATTTTAATTTTACTATCTGGAAATTAATATACCTAATTTTAAACTTACTGATTTGATGTAAACATGCATGCAATTGGCGGGAACGCGTAAAAATTATGTCACTGCATAGTAATATATTTCAAAACATTTGTTGCCTATATTTAATGTATTAAAATAGCGGTGTTTTATTCATAAAGTGACAAATTATGTAAGCGTGGTAAACGATGAAATGTGGTTAAGCATGTCAAGGACTACTTTTTTAGAGCGTGGCTTATGCTTGACCATGGTACGATTTATCTGACTTTAATAGATTTGTTTGGTATATTATTATCAAAAATTGGATAATTTTTATAACTGGTATTGGTTTTGTTTACCTTTAACTTGACACTGGCAAAATGACTATTATGTGCGGTGCCAAAAAGAGAAAAAAAAAGTTTAATAAAAAAAAAGAGTTGCTGCTTTCGTTATGTGGTGTTTTATTATTTTGAGGACGGATTTCTGTTTTACATGTGTTTTATAATAAAGAGATTATGATCCTCATCTCAAAACTGAAGTTTTGTTGGACTTAACATTATTGAAAAGCCGACAATTGTTGTTAATATGGTGACAATGGACGCGTCGAAGATCACCAGTAAAACCAGCGCCTTGAAGGCACTCATCCTCAAAGCTTGGAGAGAACGATGGACGGACATACAATGGGGTATCAACATCAAGACAATTCTACCACGAGGTGTCAGCGGTGATTTGTATAATCTAGCGGACTGTATTCTGCAACAGGCTATGGTAGGATGTGGCGCCAATCAGCTAGTAATCTCATATTTGAAACACTCACTGGCATCTCATCTTGTGTCATACGCTGCTGTTCTACAGAGGATATCGAAATTCGATGCCTTCCACAAACCTCACTGTGTCACCAGCCTTCTAGAGTTCTTAGAAAGCTTTTTGGACAGCATTACATGTCGGGGAAAGCTAGAAGAAGAAGTACTAGCTTATGCCGTCTCGGCCATTATACTGTGGCTCCTGCAGGTGTACCATTACTCACTTAGTAAGTACCCATCTAATAACCCAATTCAAAGTCAAGAATTGCTAGAAAAATCTTCATTTCTGCTAAACTCCATCGTTAGCACAGATTTTCTCTTGGCCATGTTTTACTTAGCAAAACAGAATGATCCTGAAGAATACAGTGAAGTGACTAAAAAATGCAAAGAGATTCAAGCCTTTATGATGATGAATACTCAGTTCAAAGCACCTGTTACCATTCACGAAACATTGCAAAAAATTTGTAGTATGGATATTGATAAAATAGCTCCATTGAATACTAAACCTGATGCTGTTACACACTGTCTACAAGCATTGATTGCAATAAATGTTCTCGCTAACCCTAGTGCTGATATGCAGCAACTATCCAGTCAGCTTCTTATGGTGAAAAGAATCAAAGGGTACCCCTTATCTCGGCTCTACTCTGAACTTATCAGATCATGCTTCATATCTCTTAACGACTCTAGTAGAGATGCTTCAAAACAAGCACTATGGGCTGCATTTACCTTCCTAAAAATACCTCAAGCCATGCATTACCTTCATAACATGTGTGGAACAACAAATAAAGAAACAGAATATTCAGTTGAACTGGTTGAAGCATTTGAGAAACTATTACAAGCTGCACCATTACTGGACATTGTTGACACAAAAAATTCTTGTAATAGTGTTGTGGCTCTCATAGAGCCTCTTGTGAAGTTAAATGTTGTATCAGATAGCCATTTGACTTACTTTAAACAGAAGCGAGAAAATAAAGAAGTCAAGCTTCAAAAACTGGAACCAACTGGTCTTCAGGGATCTGTCCCATCTTTCATTACACGGGCAGAGCCTACTTTAGCTGGCATTTTAAAGACTATGGGTGGTGATTTCCATAAAACTCAAGATTCATTGCATACAATGCTTTGCCAAATAGTTGGAGGTACCACATTGGACACAATTCTAGCTGTTGCTACTGTGGAAGGAAAGTTGAAATTGTTTGTATCAAGACTGATAAAATTCAATGAATTTGCTCTAATAGCCGCAGCTGAAAAAGGAGCACCACAGTCTAAGGTTTACATATTTGACATATCATTCTTGATCCTCTGTTCAATAGTACAAAATTTTGGTCCTGAAGCAGTCCTTGAAGAAAACGGAGACTCATTCTTTGAGAAATGGGTGAGAGACTGTATGGCATACAAAGGTCTTTACAAGTCCCCAGATCAAATCTTACTAAAATGTGACTCTCAGCTTGTTGACTTTTTTATTCATCACTTATGTGCCCAAGACTTTGACTTTAAAAATACCAACATGAAACCACATGACCTGTGCATGAATGTGAGCGGAGCAATAAAAGAAATCTTATTTGCATGGGAACAAGGCTCTCTTTCTCCTGCTGATGTAAAAAGAATGTTGGATTCTTTGAGACAGAAGATGGCATCACTAGCAGTTTGTGCATCTGTGTGGCTATGCTCTTATATAAATGTGGTTCATCAAGATGCATTTTTGAAACCTCTCAATATGGTGCAACAGTTTTTAACGCCACTAACAGAGGTTGAAATGCAAATCGACAATTTTAAAGAGAGAGCTATCTTGATGTCCCAAATTATAAGAAAAATGCAGCATGACATCCACCCACCACCGATTCCAAAGAATAAGCCAGTATCATTGTCTCACAACATTATATCAAGACAACCAATTTTAGAGCAACTGCAGTCTGTATGGGAAGATATAAAGAATAGAGGATACCTTCACATTGACTCGACACACATTATCGAAAGTCTTCTGAACACCACTGGCCCTGTATGGTTTGTGACCAATTTGGTGAAAGAAACCCTCAAATTTCGATACCAGGAAGACCTTGATAGATCAGTGGACATAGTACTTGCTATGTTCCACTTGGACATCCAGAAATGCACTGAAGCCTTGATATTGAATGTTCTACCTCAGTATTTATACAATGCAAAACTGTGTGAAGAACTTGTGGAACCACAATGTGCTGTACTAGCGAAACTGTCTGTCTACTGCATTTATGCTGCTCTTGAATACAGTAACTCTAATAAAGCTCAAAGCTCTAGAAAGCGTCGGCATGATGATGGAGACGATTTAGATGCCCTATGCTCTGGTAGCAAGACAAGACGGCTAAACGACAATACTTCAGACCCAAACATATATTATTCTCAAGGATCAAATGTGTCTGGAGGTGCAATATTGAGAGAACCCCTAAATTCATGTCTTGAAACTTTGTTCAAATCGTTTTCGCAGCTGGCTGGTAAGAATGGAAATGTTACACCACAAACACACTTCATTCTTGAGTTTTTGGTCTATGTTGTGCAGTGTGGTTACGAAAGAGCACAGTTAGTGCTTCAAAAGATGCCTAGTGAACTGGTACCAACTTTGATCAAGGCACTTCCAGACAGTTTCAATATTAGTTTAATTCTGAGGTTGTATGATTTATCCACTTCTTATGGACGGAAAGACACAGCAAGAGACTTGTGTCTTTTGAGAAATATGAGACTCAGGCCTGACTAAAATGCTAACTAAATTGTATAATTAAATTATTTCTATGAATTACTCTTAAGAATAATCAAAATAAATAGCTGATATTTTTAAAAATAATTTTATTTATCGAATTACCTATCAATTGGCATGTGAAGGGCTCATTGTAGGATTCTAAAACTAAAATATTAAATAAAATGTTTAATTCCATTATTTATATGTTTTTATAAAAAGCATATCTAATAATCTGATATTGATGAAAGGAACTTTGATTATTTAAAAGACTTATCAAGGGCGTGTCGTGAAGCGCTTCTATGAGGGTTCTGTAACTATGTTGAACTCCTAGTAAACTACACCGATCAGTACCCACAATTCAGGGCGCGACCACTTGTTTCATGTTTCTTTCTATTATTATGTTACACTTGTTCGATTTATGGAGACTTCGTCTACTACCGGTTGGTGTAACGTACCTTTTAGTAGTAAATCGTCATCTTACTCGTTAGTCCTCCGTATTTATGTATATATATTCCGTGTATAGGTGTTTAATCACAGTTCATTTGATTTTGAGCTAAGGCTAGCGGTGAAGGAAATAAGCATCGTGAGGAGAGGAACCCATAGCATGGTGATGGTGTACTTTTTAGTACTCGGCTGGCTAACTAATACCCACCTTCAAGTTGGAAATTGCCGTCAAGCACGTAAGTATCGGTGTGTTCTAATAACCTGATTTGAGAGCTAGTCCCATTCTAGGTTAGGTGTGATTAGCAGAACAACGTCATTTTACATCAGGTGAACTGTGGTTAAACACCTAGCCTTTCGGCCATATAAAGTGTAGTCGAAGATTGAAAACACCCCCTAACCTGGAATGGAGCTGGCTCTCATTTGAATTGTGATTATTTCAATTAATATTTTTAAGACTTTGCAGCAACAGGGAATAATTTTAGTCTGGTGGATGGAATAAACCATCCATTATTGGATCCATTTATCTATTATGCTACGGAACTCTAAAAATATTTAGATTTGCGAAATGAAAAGCAGTTTTCAAGGTTGTAGTGTTTACTACTCATAATCAATCAACAAAGTTCATAAATTAATACTAGGTATGACATACTGGTTTTCAGTAAATTATATGCTATGTATGTATATTTATTTAACTTTGTACAATTTTAAATCGATATAACTAGGTACATAAAACAAAGTGGACGGCAATCAAGTGTAATAATCGCAATAATTTCATACGATGACATCCTTATGCTATAGGAAGACAGTTATGTATAAATCAATAAAATATCCTTACCGTGTAAATTCGAAGTTTCGGTAGCCTAGTTAGGAGACCATCTGGCTTCCGATGGGGGTTCGAATCCCGTGTCAAGCATCTCTGTCTTTTCTAAGTTATGTATGTATTGTCGCTAATTTTTAACAATGAAGGAAAACATCGTGAGTCCGAGAAGACAAATAAAAAGTTCTCGAAAATGTGTGGTCTGACAACCCAAATTTGGCCAACGTGGTGGAATACGGCCTTATCGTTCTCACAATGACAAGAAGCCCGCGCCCAGCAGTGGAATAGCTTATAAAAACAAAGACCTGTTCTCAGTGAAAATAACACAAAAAATGTTGGTCGATAAAAGAGAACAGGCGTGTGCAATCTTCAAATATAAACATTTTTATCATCATAGATTTACAAATGCATGGATTTCGGATCAGCGCCGCGTTTAAAAACGTTTAGTAACCATACATTTGTAAGTAGACGAAAGTGTTGCAAGAGAAATTAGCCATTGTAGTAAGGGCATGATTTAAATTACTTTGTAAGTTTAACCACGAGCACTTTTGTTCGTAAATTTCTTACTAGATCCAATATCAATGCATTTTTGTAAATTTATGGGGGAAACAATTAACGATTCTATTACATGTAAGGCAATACGCTTACATTTTCAGTTGGAAAAACAGATTAAACCTCCCATATTATCCCTAGATTCACTAAAACCTAATATTTACACAAATAATACATTATTCGTATACACAAATTAACTGAACACATTAGATGTGAAACAGTAAACCATTCTTATAACAATTTTGTACAAAACAATGGATATGTATCTAAGGTAATTTAATTTACGATTAATTTACTAGTTTTTATAAACACAAAGATCACAGGAGAGTTCCAGAGCTTTAACAAATTAAGGCCCAGAAATAGCGCATCGCTATTCTTTTCGCACATTTCAACAATCTTGAATCCCTATAAACAATAAAACATTGAATAAAAATAACATAACATTGAAATGAAAATACAATTTTCTCTAAAATAATTCAATCAATTTTTATTAGCTTCACTTGTAACTAAGTAACAATATAATCAAATTTTTTCAGTCAGTTCACCTACTTCTAATTGTCGTATCGAAACAACACTTTGTATGTATACTATATACTTAATTTGAGTGGCAATACTATAGGTATCTTGGACCTGATCTGACGATGAAGCTAGGGATGAAAATGTGGAAATCTTCAGTGGTTACTAGTAAACCTTGTTACGAGTTTAGGATCATATACATAAGTACGGTTCATTTTAATTTGGCCAATATATTACACTTAGTGTGGAGTGTCTGATGATTAAGCCAGAGGTTGATAGTGGAACTCTTCAGTAGCTATTTGTAAACCCCTGTTTGGGGTTATTCATTTTAATGAGTCCAAAATAATGCACTTGTCTAATTTAGTTAGATTTCCTGTTAAAGCGTGTTTTTATATTTATTATATTATTTTTATTTATTATTATTACATAATTTATTCAGAATTTAAATCAAAATGTCAAAACAATACTAAACATTTATTTTTAAATCTATTCTGTATTCGAAAGTTATTTCATATGCGTGAAAAATAGCAGCGTGCTAATTTCTGCTCCAAAACAAGTTTAAATAGTAGGTACTTTCTAGGCACTAAAATAATGCAGGGTAACAAAATATTCATAAGACTCAAAAGAAACGCGATACAAGCTATAGTTATAATGAAGGCTTTTTGGCGTCTGGTGAATCAGGATGTGGGCAATCTGTAACAAAAAGAAAGCAAACATCAGTTTGTAAGTGAAAAATAAACTACTAATCTATGAGACAAATGTCGAAAATTTTTATGAGGTATTATGTACTATGGCAACAGTGAAAGTAATTCAGTGAAAGTAGTATCTGTCGAACATGGACAAAGGTTACTTTATTTCCTTAAACGAGCTTTGTGTTTAAATTCTGATATTTTAGCTGAACGCTTCCTTATGTGTTTGGCTGTCCATCCAGCCTAAGGTTACATAACAGCCTAATACAAAAAAAATAATCAAGACTGCTATTTGTTGACAACCTTTTCGAACGTGTCTCGTGAGTGAAGCCACGGGTAAAATCTAGTACAAAGTAATGATAAAAAAAAAATACATTATTGTTACAAATAATATTGACATTATAAACTTCACATATCCAATAAAACTTTGGGTTAGTACTAAAATTGTGGTAATGATTTTAAAATAAAAATGATCTTAAAAAATATGGCTCCAGGAACCCGAATTCGCTATTCATTTCTATGTACGTAGTGAATTTTTCGTTTTGACAAAACTTACCTATCTGTCTTCTAAGCACCTCCCCTTCCCTAGTGGTGTACGCCGGTGGTGGATTACTGACTCTCATCGATAAACTTAATCTATTAGGATTGCAATTCTCATCAGAGTTTTCTGCGGCACTAGCGAACGATGTCCGCGGACCTCTGTTCCACGTTTGCTGGTAGGAACTTTCTGTGGTTACTGTGTTACATCTATTGTTAGTATGAGGAACATATTGCTCTGGTGACCAGTCGAACACAAATGTGTGGTTGTAGTTGTGCGCGTACGCCGTTGGTGTTCCTGAAGGCGTTGGCGGAGTTGTTGTAACATACGGACTTAGATCTTGATGGCAAACGTCAGGAACTTTTTGTAACGCAGACTCTGACCATGTGGGACTAGGATTCCATTGGTCCATTTCTGTTTCTGTTATGTTGAAGTTCTTGGATCCCGGTCGTCTGCTAGCTATGGATCCAGCAGACACGGCGACTAATGTATCTCCAGAAGTGACCGTCGAAGGCGTGCACCGAGGAGATATGGCTGCAGTACTCGGCTTTTCCTCTGAACTTTTTCCTTTCCGTTTAGCGTTAGGCTGTATTCTAGTATCCTCTATCCGAATATTCTGGTACCTGGAACAAGAATCTGAAGTGAAACATGCGGAATAGCTAAGTTTCCATCTGCTTGGATGGTCATGGATAAAAACTGGACAATGGGTTCAAGTATGTCCGCATTCTTACAATTAAATGATCGACACTACAAGGTTTTATTAGAAGATGGCATTGGATGTGTAAATCAGCAATTAAATTCTAATTATGTTAGACCCGGACGGAGTTCGATTGTTAGTTTATTAACAATATGGTACCTGTTTTCTTGTAATGACACTGAGTAGTCGACAGGTCCGTTGTCTGGTCTCTCGTAGGCATAGTGCATTGGAGCTAGGTGTGGTGGAACGTGCGGTATATGTGGCTGAAGTCCAGGGTTGGGCATCATGACTGGTTGGTTGCCGTTGATGCAGACTGCTGGTGCAGGCGTGTACTGCATTGTTGGAGGGTAGACTTGAACATCAGGCGGTGGAGGGCCATACATTCTCGTAGCTGCTTCATATGCGAGGCCGTAGTGGAGTTTAGATTGAACTGCGTAGTAATGGTACAGCCATGGATTAGCCTTCATCACCGTAGCTTCTTGTTCACTGTGGACAATACGAATCAAAATTATTTCTGGATAACTATCAATTTCATTTGGCAGAATTTCTTATCGAATTAAGTATCTCTTAAGTGGATCTTTTAGATGCCATCCTGTTAGCAATTTAAACGGCTTTTAATTGGTGATAGCAAACTATTACATTGCAAAGAATTCCCGACAATGTAACAAGGTTTACCCATTACTAGAAACAGAGAATGGGAGTAATAAAGTTTAATGTTTATATTCACTCACGAAGACTTACAATGTGGAAGTATCCCCTAGCCTGTGTCTAGGTAAGCTAGTTCTTACAAGACAAGTGTGTGTAAACGCTATAATAGGTAGGTTTGTAAATCGAGTTTATTTTCTGGGTTCTGTAGCATTAGACCTAATAAAGACGGTACAAGAGTTGTTTGTTAGTTTCTAGAGATTATTCCAAACACTACGAGTACCTAGGTACAAAGGGGACATTAACACAAACAGCGATAAGTGCAAGGTGCGCGTATTGAATTTGTACCCGATGTAACCTTTAGCGGGCTGAGTCGAGGCAACCTTTAGATAGTGGATGCGGGAAAATGTCACATAGTTGGACTCAGTCCTGGACCTACATAGGTACTGTGGAGAGGAAAACTCGCGAAGAAACTTTTTTTTAATAGTAAGTGCATACATTCATAGAGAGAAAGAGTTTGGGACTTCCCAAACTCTTTCTCTCAACCTTTGATCAACAGTGGGATTAGAAATAGTCTAAGCCCTCGCCATCTGCAGTGACGCTATGACGTTATCTAAATAGGTACTAGCAGGTTGTTAAAAATTATAGTAAATATATAAAGTTTTTTTAAAATTTGTTGTTTATCACTTGTGTTTGAAAGCTTAGTTATAGCGTAACTGGCAAGAACGGCAAACCTACGACGAAGTACCTATCAGTGTAATTGAGTAGGAACAAATTTAGTTGTCAAACTAAATAATTATTGTAATTTAAATACTTGAATGACTCAGAATTCTAATGACAAAATGTGCCTAAATGGGCGCAGCATGTTGAGACACATTTTATTATTACTACGATCCTGTGCTAAACAGCCTTACAGTAAGATATTTTGAATTTGAATTAGATGTATGTAATCAGTCCAAGCTAGATATTTTAGGATAGAGAAATCTAATCTTAATAAAATAGGATTTAATTACACTGTCTGGTGTAGTACACGTCTGCCTTGTGCCCCGACGTGGGACTTTAGGAAATTAAGAAAAGAGTGTAGGTACCTTACCTAGATATAAATACAATAAGCTCGTGACCAAAATTATGGATTTTCTAGTTATTATTTACACTAAACGCGTTGCTTTAAGTTGACTTGTTCTATCAATTTCTCGTCGTCGTCAAATGTCACGTGTGTAATTGAAGCTAAGTCACATCACACACACACATCATCAGCAATAGGACGTCCACTGCTTGACATAGGGGTTTTGCCAATACTCGCCACGCTTGGCAGGCGGGTTGGCGAGCGCAGTTAAGTGTGATTGTTCTAGGAAGACGCTGCTGCCCATCTTCTGGATTACATCCCACTCTTACGGCAACCACGGGTAGAGAGGGTGGGGTACTATTCTTACACCGGTACCACCACGGTATTTACAAAAAAACATAAACTCAGTACCACTCATAAATTAACTCTAAACCATTTACATTACATACTGTTTCCTAACCGGCATAAATTTGCGGTACAGGCTCAATGTCACATTTTAATTTTATTATGTTATTTATTTTATTGACGTTTTTTTTTTTTTTTTTTTTTATAATTTTGTGTATTATTAAAATTATTAATAATAATTTTGATCATGTATTAAATTAAATAATATGAGTCTAAGTAACTTAAATTAAATAAACCATTCGCGTTGTAAAAGAATTGTGTTAATGTCTGTACATCAAAGTTAAGATAGGTTGGAGGTGGACAAATAGCTGTAGGTAACATTCGCATTAAGAAAACGCGATAACTGTTGACCGCGAATCAAAGGGTACCGAATCAAAGGGTACCTTGCTTAAGTGGTGATCAGAGTGTTTACTTAAACTTAGATGTTTCCTTGTAATTTATTTAGCGAATAAATCAAGATTTTCGTAACATAACAAAACGACAATGATTTAGTCAATTTTTTTTTTTCAATCATAATAAAAGTTGCAGTCATTTACAGAACCCTGACTTGACTTGACTTGTGCCGTGGTGGTGCCGGCGTAAGATTTGTACCCCACCTTCTCTACCCGTGGTTGCCGTAAGAGTCGGCTAAGGGATGTAATCCGGAAGTAGGGCAGCAGCGTCTTCCTTGAACAATCATACCTAACTGCACTCGCCAACCCGCCTGCCAAGCGTGGCGAGTATTGGCAAAACCCCCCCCAGGAGGAGGCCTGTGTCCAGCAGTGGACGTCCTATTGCTGATGATGACTTGACTTATTAGCTTATTAGGTATCTAGTAGTTCTGGTAGAGCTAAAGGGCGTGTGGCCGGTTCACATTCAGGATTAACATTTGAGTGAAGATACATGTTTTTTTTTGTGTCTGGGTGTTCTGTGTTTGTTCTGGGTATTATTTACAGAAAAAGTATTACATTATATCAAACTACAGTTTGGACGTTTTTAAGGCTAGAGTGAATAGATTTCTAGATCGGCGTGTTCCATCCTCAGCTACACCGTCGCTTTAAATCAGGCGAGTTGGTGGCGAAAACGTAGAACTATTTAATATAAAACTAAAAAGTATCTAAGTATTATATCAGGTTTTTTCCTTTTTCTTCTTGGCATCGCACTCTGTGCATTCTGCCAGATTCAATGTTTCTGTATTTTGTGTGGTATTAATTTTTCAGCTTCTTTATCTTTATATTCAAACTCCAGTCTTGATCAAGTCCAATCCGTGCTAGTCAAATCCAGTCATGCCTTAGTAAAGTAGTGGCGACTTTACTATAAGCTTCGATGGAGTTTTGGAAGCAACACGAAAAGGCATGTTTCACCACATTATATCACTTGCGCTTGTAATTTGGCACTTTATGAATAAAACACCACAATTTTTATAAATAAACACTCGAAAAAACACTAATTTTGGAAAAAATACAATGGGGCGACACGACTCTTTCCGAGTTCCCGCCAAAACTCCATTAAGTATATCAGTTACCTGATTCCCATAGCTTTAGTGTGGGGTTAGATGCACTGTATGAAATGTTGTACGATATTTATGTTTTGTATAATAAGCATCGGGCGACATAGACTATAGTTTTCCTCTAATGTTAGTTATTATAGTCGAGCTATGGGTTTTTAGCTTCTTATAAATTGTCCCACTATCGCGCGTGGGCTTATTCTCAGCGTGAAAAGGGTAAGGCCATAGTTTGTTTAATTATTATTTGTCTGTAATACGTCGACATAGCTCAGCGTATTAATAAGCTGAAATGACAGTAGGTTGGTCATAGATATCATAGAGTCGTCATGTGTCGATAATCTTTGGGGTAGATGTGTTTTAGAGTGGAGACCGGGTATCGGCAAACGTAGCGTAGGACGTTATACTCGGCAACAGTGACGATATAATATAGTGGTTGTGTGTGAGTGGCAGTGACTAAGAACAAAAAGCAGCAGGGCTAGGTGGTATGCATTAGGAGAGACCTGTGTGAATTAAAGTGGGTTAATGATGATAATTGTAAGTTCAGATTGGTATTATACATACATATACCTATATATTTACTTAAGTTATATTCGAGAATTTTTGTTATAAGAACACTCAGTCATGTAGGTTTCCTCACGATGTTTTACGTCGCTGTTTGATGTGTCCAGCAATAGTAAATCTCTTGTAAAAGACGAAGAGATGCGTGCCGTGGGATTCTCTAGATTAAAAGCCAGACGATTGCCCAATTAGGCTACAGTAATTTCCTTAATTACGAATACTAATCATGATGGAACTAAATCTTCCTATACTCCTAACTTGTCCACTGTTTACCTAGCACTATTAATACAACACATGCAGTGAACGACAACAAATTGTCAACATGTCTCCCGCCCACGTCATGTCCAAGAGATTTATGCGTCCACTCTAGGGCTGCCACGCTACCATAAAAGGCGTGGCGTTACACCTAGAGCTTTAGATATTTCTGGTATTAATAAATTATAGAATTATACAGTGCGTTTAATTATAATGTTGATAAGGCGTTGGGTTGGTCGGGCGGTGATAATTTGTTGAACTTTGACAGCTGGCTGTCGACTCGTTGGCTGGCTAGTTTTTGTTCTCTGGATCTCAATTTGTGAGCTAGTTCTTAACCAAGGTACCACCAAATAGTCTAGTTGTTCTATCACTTCCGCCTAAACTGTCACTCAGCAACAGGATAACTGCGGTATATTAGGTAGTTGTGATTTTTGATCATATTTTTTTTTTAAATGGTTTACAAGCTAAGTGTTTAACCATAGCTCGCCTGATGTTAACTGACGGTACGGTCGAAGATGGTAAAGCACACATAGTTGGGAATGGAACTGGCTCTAAAATGAGGGCTACCTAACTGGGGGCTTAACCCTAACAGAAAGCTCGTTAGCTTTTCTTATAATTTTCTCCTAATATCTTTGGGATTAAACAATGAAATTAATGAACATTACTCTAATAACTGGCGGCATTGTTGGTAGCTAATTTTAGAATTTGTAACACAGATAATATAATACTTGTACGGATACATCATGGAATATAAAACAGTTTGTCTTAAATAAGAAGTTTGTTAAAATAAGCAGTAGCTTTAAGTTTTTGGTACAATTAACTCGGTAGTTAAGTTTAAGCTTAATGAAATAATAAGTTATTTAGATCACAACACAACCCTACCCAAAACCTGCACGGACGCACAAATTGGCGTCTTGGTGGGAAACGAGAACGTATACGATACGATATTTCCATTAACTCGGTTATGCATAACAAGAGCCGGATTACGGAGCAAAAAATCCAACTAGAGCGCTGGGGAACCTTGAAAATTATCTGCATCTTAGGATACGTTGAAACGTCTGGCTTGTATAGTTTGAAAAACTCCTAATAAGGTTGGTTCTACGTGGATTTTAGACTGGGATCGAATAGATAACAATTTTGGCAGGTTCTACGAAAAATGTTGGAAACAAAAGTAAATTACAACTATTCTCAATGGCATTTAAGTGTTAGGTTGTCTGGAAGAGATCGCTCTTAGCGATAAGGCCGCCAATTGTTCAACTAGTGTTAAGTTTATACTGTAAAATTGTTTGTAGTAATAATTGTTGTGAACAATAAAGAGTTATATTATTATTATTAAGTCTACACATATTATGTTTATATAAAATAATTTAGGTTTGATCTAATTGATGTCAAATACAAATATTTTATTGATAACACCAAGTTACAAGTAAAATTCCGTAATATTATTTTAAATATATTTATCATTAAAAAAGTTTTAAAGCCCTGATTACATGTCAATAATAAAAAAATGTCAAAAAATAATGACGTATTAGTAATTTAAAAATCTAGTTAGTTTAAAATGTGTCTGCAGCTATAGATGTAACATCTATATATTTTCTAAGTCACTGATGTTGTAACTTATACATATAAAGTATCCAACGATTGATAGTTCTAAAATTAGATGAACGAATGATAAAACTCGAACCAAACGGTTCGATTCCACCTTCATTGTGCGAACCGCTAAACAATTGAATTTGCTGCCAGAGTGGGTGTTCCCGGATAGATAAAATCTGCAGCCCCGCGCCCAGCAGTGGGACAGCTTATTAAAAACAGGGCTGATTCAAGAGGTAGCGATGGTAACTCAGTGGTTAGCGCGGTCGGTTCGCGTGCCGAAGGGCGTAGGTTCAAACCCCAATAATGAGCTTGAGCTGTCGGTGAAGGAAAACATCGTGAGGAATTATAGCGTGGTGGTAGGGTACTCTCTTGTACTCGGCTGGCTAGCTACCACTCAAGTTGAAAAAAAAAACCGCCAAGCGTCTAACGGTGTGTTCCGGCAGCCTCACTTGAAAACTAGTACCATTCCAGGCTAGGTGTGCTTTACCATCTTCGACCACACCGTCACTTAACATCAGTTGAGCTGTGGTCAAACACCTAGCCTATCAACAATAAAAATAGATAAACTCCTATGTTTGTGCTTTTTTTATGAATATTGTGTTAGACCCACGAATGGTTTTGGATATACTTGAATTATTAAATTTCCCTGTTAGTATAAGCTATATTAGATTTTATTATTTTAGACAAAAGACCCAGTCGTTGCTACCGCCCTTTGTGCTCTACATTGTTAGGTCAACTAGATTGTCACCCACACACATCATGGAGTTGAATAGGCGAGTGTTATTTGAATTAATTTAGATCCGCTATCTTGGGAACAGAACTTATAATGCCTATTTTGATTAGTAATGTTAAGAGCTAAGCCGATTTATCATACCTAATAAACATTTTCTATGTTAAAGTAATGAAATGAACCAAAATTGCCACAATATCCAGAACTTTGAGTAACAAAATAAAGTCAAGGGCACTGCTGCTTTGGCGTCCATTACTTTGAGACATACTTAATAGATCTAACCTACTAATCATTTCTGTTGTTAAATCTATTGATTAAAATATTGTTTTTGATCTTATGCAGGTACTTATATTAGTAGCTAAAACTGTATCGTAAATGCCACGGATAGAATAACTGTCAGTAAAAAAAAAAACAATCTTGGTAATTTATAGATATCACCCAAAAGTAGGTATAAATAAGCCATGACCACCGCCGGTAGCAAGTCTGTTTTTTTTTTATTCATTTCGGAAAGTACATCTTGATTTGTGCTACCTTGTGGGTACTTGAAAGACGATCCACTACCACCCAGACATCGTAGAATTTCTTCAAAATAGTCATTTTGATTACGTTTTTCATTACGACCAAGGAATAGAACAAGCTGCCGGCTATTAATTTTAGGTCGTGCATAAGTCTGCATGATCATCAATCCGTTTCCAATCCGTCAAACCCATTTAAAAAGTAGCTTTTAAAAGTAGTAGCTTTTTTAACATGTGTAGTACGTTTAAAAATATAGCTACACGTATCTTTGGCTTTTCACTTCCTTTATTTATCGAGAAATAAAGTTAGTTATATCAGTTTATATAACAAAATAATAATCGCTGGTCGAACCTGGACTGGACTGGCAGCAGTGGGATAAAGAAGGCAGTGGATGATGACGATGATGAACAATAAATAATATAGAAAAATTGAAAAATATTTATTTTCTGTAACAATTTTTTGTAAGGTAGGTTGGGGCCTTTGGGTAAGTATTAAAATACCTGTGGCAGAAGATCCCGATCTTCTATATCTATGTACAATGTACAATTGTACATATCTGTATAACTAGTATAAGAAAATAATAATTATACTTAAGCTTATTTTTTTTCTGTTTTTCATTATATCTATATCTTTAAACGAGCAATTCTTGAATCTCGGAAACGGCTCCAACGATTTTCATGAAATTTAGCATGCAGGGGGTTTCGGGGGCGAAAAATCGATCTAGCTAGGTTTCATTTTCAGAAAACGTCGTTTTATCCGCGTTTCAGGCAATGAAAAACCGAGCATAGCTCGGTCTTCCAGGTACTCTATTATATATGTGAGAGTGTGTTCGTGTGTGTGTGTTTGTTAGCAGTATTTCTGTTTCCTCATATGTTTTGAAATATGGCAGGCTTTATTATATTTTACAAGGTTATTATTTTTTTCTCAATTCATTATTTTTTTAACTCGGTAAATAAATTACTATTCAAAAGCTCCCAAACTAAATACAGTTTGAATAAATTCACAACGTAAGTAAGCCTCAACCTCGCTTGGCTATCTCACCCAAAGTAAATTCCTACCAACAAATGGGTCTTTCATACCAGACAGCAAGCATAATGATTTCGTTAACACCGATTAGTATCTGTTGCCCCTAATCTTGGACCAAATGCGGTATTCAATTCAAAGTTTCAGACAATAGAAAGTAAGGGAATGGTTCGTATAACTTAGGTGTGTAACTGCCCATTTGTTAGCCAACTAGCTATGTAAATGTAAAATGCAAAAGATAGGGTCAAATGGCGAAATAAATTGGAATAAGTTTAAAGTTTATGGTATCAGGTTTGCGGAAAGAAATTCTAGAACTAATATAATATGCGAGGGCTATGCTCTGAGTTTCACCACGAGATCGAATCAGAATTGAGGAGATCCGTAGACGAACTAAAGTAACCAACATAGCCCAGCGGATTAACAAGTTAAAGTGGCAGTGGGCAAGGCACATACGAGTAGCACGTAGTACTGATGGCCGATGGGGCTGCACTGGAGTGGAGACCACGGACTGGCAAGCGCAGCGTAGGACGTCCACCCACAAGATGCACAGAGGGTCTAATAAAGAGCGCAGGAACGCGCCCTGGTTAAGTACCTAGTGGTGGCTTTACTAGAAGATTCTACGGAGTTTTGGAAACCGCACTAAAACACAAGTTTCATACAATATTACTTGCATGCATTCTGTGTACTTCGGCAATTGTAGCGTCATCATATATTTTCCGCGTTACCGCTAAAACTCCGTATTGTAGGACATTACACAAAGCGTCAACTGACCCCAAACCAAGCAAAGCAAAGTCAGATAACTGATAAAGTATTTAATTTTTTTTTTGTAAGCACATACTTATAATACATACATAACACCCAGACACAGAACAAACATTTGTTTATACTACCCAAATGTTTGTCCTGGGTGGGAATCGAAACCACGCCCTACAGCTCTTAAAGTAGATATAAACACACTACAATACAATAGTATTGTAAACACTTGAGGTTTTTTGATAGAGATGATAGATTGCCACACCCACTTTAAGAAATTAGGAAATTTTTCGCGCATTCCCGCAGTAAAATATAGCTGGGTGTTAGCTGTTCCATCGCTCAAGCGCGGCGCTTGTTAGACACCGTTTCTCACATAACAACAATAGCTCTCTGCAGGCATATTTCAAGGCATCCCGATAGCTACATCGGCCGGCAGATCGGTTCCTAGCACCGCACAGAGTCTATAAATCACCCTTTACAATATTTATTCTCTGCTGGAATAACTGTACGATGCGGCGTAAACGTAATCGAGTACTGAAGTTTTTTGAAGTTTGCAATTCCGAATTCGGAATGACCAAATCGTTTTAAAAAGAATTAAAAAGAAAGAATTCTTAACGTCGATTTTTTACAGGAACGCAGTTAATCATTTCACTGCATTGTTTTCTAAAATGTATGTGTTCATAAAGTACCGAATTAGATATTTTTAAACTACTGACAGGTCAGGTGTGGAGCACGGCTTACCTGATAATAAGTGACAGTGTGGTCGAAGATGGTTCTCAAGTGACTGGCTCTCAAGCGAAGCTGCCGGAATACACGGTTAGGTGCTTGGCGGCAGAATTTCAACTTGAGGGTGGTAGTTAGCCAGCCAAGTACTAGAAAGTACCCTAAGCTACGATGTTTTCCTTCACCGGCAGCTCAAACTCATTTGGGCTCATGGACATGGAACTTGAACCCACGCCCTTCGACATGTCATCCGACCACGTTAACCGCTGAGCTATCATCGCTACAAAAACGTGCACAAGTAAGGGAATACTCTTGTATGTGTTGAAACGTTATTATATTAGGGTAGACTGGGTACGGTTGTGCCAGGGTACGGTAGTGACAGTCGTTATAATCGCGAAGATATACGGAATACGGGGAAGAGTGTAAGGGGAAAAAGAAGCGCGATGCAAGTCTACACATGTTGCCCAATATTGCGTTAGCCGGTGCGCGACGTAAACAAAAGCAGGAGGCCACATTGCTTTTCAACAGCCAAAAGTAAGTTTTTTTGTTCAGATTCTTTTAATATTTACTTTTATTGGTATACAGATATACTATAGCAAATATTTTTTTGTTGTGAATTGAATATTAGTAGTTAATAACAAATGATAATTTTTTAAATAGATAATTTAGGTTAGTCATGGTGTTTTATTGTTTTCAGAAGCATGCGTTGGGTACGGTTGTGACATATGTAGTGGGTACGGTTGTGACATATATTAATGAAAGTAAGGCTGGCGAAAAATGGATCAAATGCCAAGGGACATGTGGATTCTGGTCCCACGTAGAGTGCGTAGGTGATAATCACTATTATCTTTGTCATATATGTGATAAATCTAACTAGATCTCAGTATGCTCATATATTCATTAACGTTTGTTTTTGGAAGTTTTTGTTACAATTATAGCAAAGCTTTTTTTCTACTTACCTTAAATTTAAGTCTAATTGATATTTTGAGTCATTCTAAAAAGGCTGTGTTACAATAACGTTAGATGTTACAGTTTATGAATATTTTTTAAGCATGTTGTCATAGTTACGGTAATTTAAATTTATTTAAAGTTTTGACTGATTCTAAGATGGCTGTTATTATAATAACATTTAATAGTTTAGTAATATTATAGTTACGGTAATTTATATTTAGTTATCACTTTGACTAATTTTATGATTCTAAAGAAGATGGTTATAATAACATCAGATGTTGCATTGCCTTATTAATTATAAGAGTAGAAGTGATCGTAGATTTAATTTAATTTGATATATAAATGTAAACTTTATATAGAAGAAAAGTATTTTGTGTTATGTTAAACATTTCTAACAATAAAAGTCATTATAAACCATTTCTGTGAATGTTTGCGTCTGTCACTACTGACCCCAACCATTGTCACAACCGTCCTTGGGGTGTGGTCGGTTGTGACATTTTCCCTTTTTTTTTCAAATTTGATACTATAACTAATACAGCGTATTTTGAGACAAAATTTCAGTATTTTTGTGTAGACAAATGTACAAACTACGATTTAAGTAATTTTTGTCTCAACTAACTAGTAAATTAACAAAATTATTGGCAGTCAAACTTAAATTGTCACAATCGTACCCAGTCTACCCTACTTTGTTTCTTCCAAAACTCCGTCGAAGCTGCTTATAAAGTTGTACTACTTTACTAGGGCATGACTGGACTTGGTGTATTTTTGACTGTGACTTTATACTTAAATTTTTATCAAACACTTGAATATGTAGCTGATTATATCCTAGTAAAATAATAGCAACTTTACCAGAAGCTTCTATGGAGTTTCGAAAGCAACGTATTTTCTTACACTTATCATCTTTCCTACACTTGTGCATAAATACGGCATATTATGAATAAAACATCACTATTTTTATACTGAAAAAAAAAGCCGCCATTTCTGGCTTAGGATGCTTTTGTTTTCTGTACATTTTTCTATTTCTGTGCGAATTAAGATTTTATATCTATGCAAAAAACACAAGCTTTGAATTATAATACAATGCAGCGACATAATTTTTCGACGTTCCCGCCAAAATGCTTCTGGTTAAAAGTAAGTAGCATAGAAACGTCAGAAAATATGAGAATTGGCACAATGCACGAAAGTAACGTGCTATGGCCAAAGAGAAAAAAACGTCAAATCAATAGGTGGCACTTGTTTTTGCGTAGGAGTTTTGGCGGGAACGCGGTAAGAGTCGTGTCGCTCCATTGTATTTTTTCAAAACTAGTGTTTTTTCGAGTGGTTATGTATAAAAATAGTGATGTTTTATTTATAAATTGCCGAATTAAAAGCACGAGTGTGGGAAAGTGATATAATGTGGTAAAACACGACTTTTCATGTTGATTCCAAACTCTATAGAAGCTTATAGTAAAGTCGCCACTACTTTACTAAGGCACGACTTGATTTGACTGACACGGACTGCACTTGATTAAGACTGGACTTTGACTGTAACTATAGATCTAAGACATGAATTGCAAAAACCGAAAACAAGGCAGTATGGCTTTACTGCTTTAGGCTCCACGATAAGGCAAATTGAATTTAAAAAATATATCTTTTTGAGTATATTTTCATTTCTTCGTAATGAGATCCCGTGACAATAGTAAGGGCCATGCTTACGCGAGGTGAAGTGTAAGTACGTCGTACGCCGTCATCCACTATTGATATCTCAATGGGGAAGTCTGTAAGTGACCGCGTTAAGTTATAGCTGGTAATTTTTCAAAGTCCGCCGCGCTCTGGGTCTGCTGGGCTATCGTTCGGTTTAATAGTGCGGGTTTAGAGCCAATTAGTCTGCGAAGGCGGTTTGGATTTTAACGGATGTTGAACAAAGAATAATAGTACTCACAGGGAGATGTCTGAGCCAAAACCAAAGAAGTTTTAAATATAATGTTTGGTTTTGGCTAATTGTCACAGATAGTTGTTGCTCTTACTTTTATGTATTTGTCGTATCATTCTATTCTTCTTGTTACCTACAACCCTCTATTGTTTCTTGTATTGTATTTATTGCGTATATGTGAGCGTGCACACAACATGTAAATATAGGTACATGTATGTATTTTGCAACACATTCAGTGATACAAATTTATTGGGAGATCTACTGATTTTAGCTATTGTCTCCAAATATCTATCTATATATCTCCCGTTTTTTAGCATTATAAACTACACTTATTTTAAAAAATATTAAAAGTAAGGCAACACGAAAAAATCTTGTAATACAAAATGATACACTATACAAAATTCTTTTAAAGTATCTATCTGTATGTTTAAGCAAATTGCACTGAAACACTTCATAAAAGAGTTTATTGTTAGTGAGTTTACGAGGTAAAGTCCTTGAAGTAGGTAAGTTTAACTTATACTAAGTTCCGGGAGTTAGTATAATTTGGTAGGTACATTTTGGGCAAACCAACAATATTATAGAGACGACGTTAGTGATCTTCTTTGAATTTCCAGTAAATTTTGTGAGCTTTGGTCAAACACCTAACATCCCAGACCAGAACCAGACCTCCCTTGGCACGCCCATGCAGCAGTTTGTGACGTATGCAATTAGAATGTAGATAATAATTTATTTCATTATCAATACAAATAATAAACCTCTTTTTATAGTCATCTAAAAAAGTTTAGAAGGTGGTGTAATAACTTTTGTACATAGATATTTTAGTATTTTTACTAGTCAGTTATGGCAATTTCTTAAAATTTAATCGAGTCACACTGCGTCGAGCACCGCGGGCCAATTAGCAATACACTTCAATGTTTTCTTATCTTTATTTGTGTATATGTACCTATAGAATTCTTCTATACTTGTGTATTTCACAGAACTTCTAAATGCCTGGCCCAATTTTGATGAATTTTTTTGTGTACTTATGTTTGAGTTTGGATGGTGCGAATTCGCATTTGGGTCCGGTAGGCAGCGCTAAAATCCGGGAGGACAAAGCCATTATTATGTACCGACATAAAATTCGTTGTCCTAGATGGTCTTTTCAAACAGACTCCTTCTTGAAGAAATGAAAGTGCGCAGAACTATGGCGCAGAAAGAGGATTTTCGATTCTCTTTTCTTGAAATGAATAATACGTTCGAGTTACCTAATTCGATAACTCATTCAATAAATATTTGTATAGATTAAAAGAGACATATTTATCGTTTAAAAGTAGTTCCATGCTCGTCAGAAATTTGCATAAATATTGCTATATTGGAGTCATTAATCAAAGTTTGATTTGGTTATGTTTAATAACGATAAAGTGTAGGTGATTATTGTAAAATTTTATAGTTTGAATTGCTTGAGTTCGGTTCGATAAATTAATCAAATCGAACATTTGTTAGTATTTTAAGTGCATGCTTCGAATATCTTTCATGTTTGCACCAGTATGATGAATCGTTTCAGCTGCTTTTAAGTTATGTTTTGTATTTAATTTTATTTATAAAATGTGTTACTAAATTCTGGGTATGATGATTTTTATTTTATTTCATAGATTCAAGATATATTTGGAGGTCGTTTTTATAAAACGATCTAACGAGTTGGTGATAAAGCGTAGGATTAAAAACATAAATACCTACTATTGTTAAAAATGTAGATACTAACTAGCAGTAGGTACTAAGTATGAAGTTGTTAAATAGTTACTTATTACGATTTATAGCTAGCTCACATTAACAATGATTTAATAACAGCTATTAATAAAATCTACGTAATACTAATAGCATTAATAATAAATGCTAATATAATGCAACATTCACTGTTTCCTTTTGTTGACGAGAATGTTTTATAGTTTTAGTGATTTTATAAGATATAAGATTGTTTAGTTCATTTGTACAATTTGTACAAATCAAACACGAACCTTTGTGAACTTTAAATTATAGTTAGGTACAAATAGGTACCTTCTTACTAAAATCAAATGGAAACTTGGTTCATTAAACAGTTAACAGTTATTGACTTGTTTTTTTTTTTTAAATTAATTACGTAACGCAGGAACGTTTCACATTTGGCTATTTTTTTAAAACTAGAAATGTAAATGAAATGTTTGCGTATGAAGTGTTCCGTTTTTTTTGTAAGTTTAGCTGCATAGATAAAAAACCGAATGTTGCGCAAAAAAGGAGTGGAGATTCCTTGGCACTACAAATTTTGCTCGCCTACTTAAACTTACACCCTCTTAAATACTTTGATACATTTGTGTGGTGTAAATTGTAAGAGATATTGGCATTATTGGCGTACTTATTTTTTTCTTCAGTTTTGGTATCACATTTTGTGTAATATGCCAGTTTCATATGTTCAAGAATCTCGTGATAAAAACAAAAAAATTGAGTCTTAGTCACAATTACATTCATGTATGGTAAGACCGCAGGAACGCGCTGGATGCAAGCCGCTTCCAACCGGTCTTTATGGAAGTCAATGGTCGGAGGCCTATGTCCAGCAGTGGACGTCATGCGGCTGATGATGATGATGATGATGAAGTCACAGTCACATCTAGATCAAGTCTCAGTAAATTAGTCGTGACTGTACTTAAAGCTTTCATAGAGTTTTGAAAACAACGAAAACAGACATGTGTCACCGGATCATACTTACTCTTATCTTATACGTGAGTATAATTCGGCATTCAATAATTAAAAAAAAAACACTACATTTAAACAAAAACACTCGAATAAAATACTCGTTTTGGAGAATAATAAAATGCATTTGTGTACGTGTAAAGCGTGTAAGATAAGCAAAAATTTTAGGGCAAATGAGTCTTCACAATTTTTATAAATAATACACAATCTGTAATTTTTATTTATATGTTAGCCGTTGTTACCACATAGAAGCGAAATCTCCACATTTTAGGTCTTTACATTTGTTGTCACAACAGGCGATCGAGACTCCGGCTTCTTTTTCCATTTTATATTATTATGATATAGCTACGTATTAATATATTACAGTCTATTATAAACTTCCGGTCGAAATAAAAAAGCTACCTAATAGAACATTTAAAAATAAACTAAATTCTTGGTTGTTGAGCAAATGTTATTACACAATACCAGAATATTTAAACGATAAAAATATGTAAAATATAAATGATATTATTGTACACCTCTGAAAGAGGTAATTTGTATGGAAACATGTATATATAATTATGTATAAGATCTTTACCACCTACATTTAACAATAAAATCTTGAATCTTGAATCTTGAATCACTACGTCCTGCGGGTACTCCCGCGTTTTTCAGTTTAAACGGTAGGTAGCTTATATGTTTTGGGTTTGAACTTTCATTCTAAATCCATTAAGTAACAAACATTTTTTTATTGGTTGACAGGCTAACTGTTTGACCACAGCTCACTTGTTGTTAAGTGACAGTGTAGTTGAAAATAGTAAAGACATCTAGCTTGGAATGATACATACCTATATGAATTCATATTTACATACAAACAAACTTCCGCATTTATAATAAATACTAGAGTGAGAGTAATGAGATAATAGCTATTTAGTTACCTTAGGACTTGATTTGTGCACACGATGACAGGCCGCTGCGAATTCTCCAGGTTGTCTTTCAACTGCATTACTGTATGTACCCAAAGGAACTGGCCCGAACGACGCTGCAACCGTAGTAAAGCTATACAGGACCTCTCCTGCTCGGATTGAGTTACTGTTGAAGAAATAAGTCACATAAATAAATAGGTATTTTTAATAGAAACACAATGTTTAGAATTATTTACAAAACGGTAAGAAGACTTCTTCGATTGACTTGTAACATTGGTGTTATCAATAAAATATTTGTATTTGTATTTGTTATGGAAAAGGTTAAAAATGTACAACATCACACACACATATCATCAGCCATAGGATGTCCACTGCTGGACATAGGCCTCCTCCTGGGGGGGTTTTGCCAATACTCGCCACGCTTGGCAGGCGGGTTGGCGACCGCAGTTAGGTATGATTGTTCAAGGAAGACGCTGCTGCCCATCTTCCGTATTACAACCCTTAGCCGACTCTTACGGCAACCACGGGTAGAGAGGGTGGGGTACTATTCTTACGCCGGCACCACCACGGCAAAAAATTTACAACGGCTCTAGCTTATAGAGCAAGTCGGCAAGGTCGGTATACATTCTGGGGCCCGCGGTCTACAACCGCGTACCCGCCTCCGTCCAGGATGCACTTTCCATCGCGTGCTTCGGAACCAAGTTAAGACCTTGGCTGCTAGATACCTTGTTTTATGACATTGACGAGTATTTCGAATTAAAAGATTATTAAATGACTAGTAAGTAATTATGATATTTTTTTAGACATTTTATTATATGGACAATATTTTTTATATTTGATAAATTTTTATATTACCATATTTTTATATTGACTTATTTTATATTGGCAGTATTTTTGACAATATTCCTTATTGACATGTTTGTATACTTTGTCATTTTGTTTTTATTTCATTGACATGTAATCAGTTTTCTAAAACTCTGAAATGATAAAATTTAATGATATTACGGATTTGACTTGTAACATTGGTGTTATCAATAAAATATTTGTATTTGTATCATACATTTTCAAGAATTAGGTACATTAGTGTGATCATCATCATCATCATCATCATCATCATCATCTTTGCAGTCCACTGCTGAACGTAGGCCTCTCCTAATGCACGCCACTGAGCTCGGTCGACAGCTTTCTGCATCCAGTGTTTGCCCGCCGCAGTTCGTCACACCACCTGGCCGCAGGGTGCCCCACACTACGCTTACCTGCACGTGGTCTCCACTCTAAAACTCGTCTACCCCACCGGTTATCCATTCATCGAGAAATGTGACCGGCCCACAGCTTACTAATTATTTGAGCTATGTCGGTGACTTTAGTTCTATGTCGGATGACTTCAATACGAATTTTGTCCCGCAAAGAAAGTCCGAGCATAGTTCTCTCTACATTAGTGTGTTAACGATCAAGTGATTATGATAAGATAATGATGATATTGTCAAAAGTCTTATAAAAAAAAAACTCATTTACGAAATACCCTGCTTACATCTCTAAGATATAAAATGGTTTCATAAATTTCATTCATTGTTTTTTTATTAATATGAACTGACAATAGTGTGTTAATAAATACCTGGTTCACAAGTTCATTCACAGATCCTTGTATGGGGACCAATCATAGTGATGCCTTTTTATGGCGGTCGAATCAGTGTCCAATGGTCATAAATGGTTAGTTTATCTTACTGTTACAAGCATTGAGGGTTAATAATGAAGGTAAACAAGCTATGCTTAAAAGTCTCTTGAGAAGATTTTGTTTACCATTACCTATTATGTATAGGTAGTTATTTTTATTGGCAAGTAGTATACGTTTGTAAGTTCTAATTAGAAAAGTTGTTTAGAAAATAATCATAATTATTGTTTTTCAGAATTGTAGTAGTAGGACCAAGAAGTTTAAGCCCCGTATGTCAAGCGAAATTGAAGAACCAACGAGATATTTAGAATATTTTATTATAAATATATTATTTTTAATTTATCATTTAAATATTATTATATTTGTATGATTATTATTAGAAAATTATCATTTCCGTCCTTTTCTTAAAATTACTTGTAAATGTACGCATATTTATTAATAAAATACTTTGACTTTAGTCACTGATAAATCATATACATATTATATATGTATAGAAGAGATATTTAGTACATCGAGTCTAGAGTCTAGAGGAAGTAACATTGGATACATTTGATAACGCTAATAGAAAAGTCCAAAAATGTACGGGATTGACATAGGACATATTGACATCTTATGTCAATCCCATACATTTTTTAACGTTTCTAATAGCGTAATCGCTAATCGAATGTTACTTTGTCTAGGCCCTTTGTATCATCTATAAAGGTACTTTTACATATGTATATATGTATAGGAGAGATATATGTACATTGTACAGAATTAATATAAGAATAGTAAGTCAAACTTTTTTAAATTTCGCGATTCGAGCACATTATATGTTTATCACCGTGACTAAATCGTGAACAAAATACTTTTATTATGTAGTTTTGTTTATTTATGTTTCGTTATCTGTACTAATATATATTTTGTGGTTTCGGTCATGGCTATGGCTAGTCATCTCGTGACCATAACTATTGTTATATGTCCGAAACATCGAGGCAAATAAACAAAACTAATTTATAGTATTTTGTGCGCGATTTAGGTGATAAACATAATTAAATTTGTTATGCACTGAGCTTTTGAAAGTGCAGTCATAATTTATTATTATTATTGTCTAATAGTGTTGATAAGGCTACTTATTTATGCAATATTAAATCGATTGCTGATCTCGGATAAATATAATTCTAAGAAAATGTTTGGACAGTCGCACATTTCAAATATAAGGCAAGGTTTCTTAGACGTATAGCTTTACGTACCCATATTAGACTTCCGAGACAATTCTTTTAAAAAAACTGATAATAAAAAGAATAATTTCTCATAATGACTTCACTTGAGAGCCATTTTTATGTCAGGCTAGATGTAGTTTACTATCTTCGATCACATGTCAACCATAAAAAAAATATGAAAAATATGAATTAAATTTAATTTAAAAAAAAAACCCTTGACACTAAGAATACTCCCGACTAATCCACCTTTCAAACAAAAAAAATAAACAAAACCAATATCGGTGCATCCGTTCGGGAGCTACGATGCCACAGACACACACACCCGTCGTTTTTGCATCGGGGGTTAAAAAGGGTATGTGTCACATACCATACATATCTATTCGTGAACTTTATCACATACTTATACATAGGAAGCCGTCACTTGTTAGGTACTTCATAAGGTTCATATTAGTATTTTTATTTTTGGTGTTTTCAACAAATAGTTTTATCTATTTATCTATTACCTACGAGGGTCCATTGAATTTGGGAACTACAATAATACTTTTCCAAAGGTTAACATAAATAAGTACTAACCTACAATAACTTTAATATATATAATGTATACAATAGGAATGTATTAATTACCAATCGTATTGGTCGTTAATAAATCAGTAGTTGTCAAGATATTGACAGCTGACATGTAAACTGCATTTAAGTATTTCTTAGACTGCTGGTATTTCAATGATGCTGTGGAGATCCTAGATACTTGTGAGACTAAAACAATATTTATTTACTCATCTAGTAATAATTAATAGTGTCTAATATTCTATGCAACTTTCGTCGCAATCTTGAAATATAAATTCAAATCATGGCTAATGCAGAAACCGATCGCGTTAAGCACTAAGCCATCATCGCTAAATAAGTGCCAAATGGTATAATAAATATAATAATTTACTAAGTAATATAATAAATACTAAGTTTTAACTAACCTGCTACCCGTGGGTTCACTCTCGTTTTCTGAAATATAAAGTAACCTACATATGTATTAGAAGGCTTCTTTTTATGTCCAGAGACTTATAACGAAACAAAGTGCTCTCCTGATGATCAGAGATATTGTTAGTTTATGAACATTGCAGCTTCACCCAGAAGTTTGAGTAAGAAAAAGAAGTCCAAAGCATCGCTATTGCGCTTATTACTTTGAGATGATAAATTAGTTTTAACTGCCATGTAATTTCACTAGATGCAGTAATTTGCTAATATTATAAATGTAATATAATGTAATGTGAAAGTTTGTATGTTTGGATAGGTTGTTAATGATGATGACGATAGTTGACCTAGTTGTTGTAGTTGTTAGTTGTAGTTGATGACCTAGATTAAAATATAGAATACTTTTATAATAGAAAATCTACTAATATTGTACATGTACAAATGTACATGCGAAAGTTTGTGTTTTTAGATACTTGTAACTCAAGCACGCAAAAACAGCTGAACGGATTTTGATGAAATTTTATTTCCTGGATTAATATATAGAATACTTTATATAAAATGATTGATGAAAATGTTAGTTACCAAAGATTAAGGTAGTTTTACAAGGAACACAATTCTTAACTTTCATAAATTCTACGAAATGAACAAATATTTTTTTTTCACGCGGACGAAGTGGTTGATTTCTAGTACTTAAAAATCAAATAGACAAACAATTACATTTATAATATTAGTGCGACGTGTAAGAAGCCAAGTTATAACTTGCGTTAATTGTATTCCAGACTGAAGTGGTCATTAAATAGATTTCTAACAGCAGTAGGTGGCAGGACATCCGTGAGGCACAATGTATTCATAAAATGTAGATTTAACAAGATAAACCCACGAGCGGTTAGTGTAACTTGATGCGAAGCTAAATTGGTAAGTTAGTAGATTGTTTTACGTAGTAGTTGTAATCTAAATCAAAGTCTGGTAAATTAACTCTTCTTTTGATTTCGGTAATAAATTTTAAATTAAAAAAAAATTGTTTTGGTAGATTCCTATACTAAGAAAAAACCAACTTTTTGGTAGCTAGCCAGCCGAGTACCTACTAGAAAGAACCCTACCACCACGCTATGGTTTCCTCACGATGTTTTCCTTCACCGACAGCTCAAGCTCATTGAGCTCGGTGTCTTTCAGCTCTTTATGTCGCGATTAATTACGGAATTATCTGTTAAATGTAACAATTAAAATTTTTGATAAGCTAGGTATTAGACCACAGCTCACCTGATGTTAAGTGACGGCGTGGTCGAACATGGTAGCATCTAACCTGATTGATTAACTATTAACCACACCAAAAATTATACAACACAGAAGAAAAAGAAAATAAACTTACTTAGAAGATGATACAACTGGCGACCTTATCGCTAAAAGTGATCACTTAGAATAAAACTGCCTAAATTAGGATGATAATAAAGATAGAATAGGATCATAAAGTTTCTGAAGTCGGTTCCGTAATTATTCGCATCAAACAAAAAGAAAAAAAAAAGGTTGTGGCTATATCATGAACACGGGCCGTGTGTACGTGAATAAGAGTACATTTTTAAACACTAAGAAGTCCATCCATCTTGTCCATTGATCCTTTAGCTATCAAATGCGTACCATACAGTATAATGTTTACACTATTCTCTCGAGAAACTAAATCATATTTGGACAGCTATACATAATATCTATCAATACCAAATACCTATCTACCAAATTAAAGATTTCAAGTTAGCTATTTGTCTGTTACTATTATCCAGACATCATTCTAAGGATCCAATAAACCTAATAAGTAGGTACTAGTACAAAAAATACGGATAGGTACTCGAATACACTTCGTAAAGGTCACCGCACACGATTGTAATAGAACCGTCCTTGTCATTATCGATTATCGAATCATTCGAATGATGACTCGATTGCAAGCCGAGTCCGATTTGAATCCCACAAATTATAATGAGAACATATCAAACAGTTTTCAACCTTGTTTCTGTTGAACTAAAAGGGATTTTATACTGTACAGTGGTTATAAGAGTAATGAGGGTTAATACCAGTCGGTTATTTCTGCAATCTATACTGTTGGTTTTATTCGAGAAGAGATTGACTAGCTTAGATTGTGGTACGTAAGTTGCGCTTATCTGGGTACTTTGCTTGTGCGTTTAAGACCTTTTATTGGTGGTAGCAAATTCGTCTTTAACTACTTAAGTAACGTATAGGTAAATCTAAAACCTTTGCTACAATGTCTGAATCGTGTAAATGGTGGTAGATTCCGTAAAAAGAGGTCGTCTAGGTAGGTAAAACTGCAATACCAGATATTCTGTCACCAAGTAAATTATTTATTTATTTATTTATTTATATTATGAACACCAACATTGTGTACATTATCTCATGACAAAAAGTAAGAAGTACAAAACAATTACACAGTAAATGCCACAACAATTATAGGTTTATTATTATGTAAACATTACTATGTTTCGGTTTGAAGTGTACTCATCATTTTTAGCGATGATAGCTCAGTGGTTAGCGCGGTCGGTTCGCATGCCGAAGGGCGTGGGTTCAAACCCAAACAATGAGCTTGAGCTGCCGGTGAGGAAACCATAGCGTGGTGGTACACGGCTGGTGGTACATTCTAGTACACGGCTGGTTAGCTACCACCCTCAAGTTGAAAATCTGCCGCCAAGCATCTAACGGTGTGTTCCGGCAGCCTCACTTGAGAGCCAGTTCTATTCCAGGCTAGGTGTGCTTTACCATCTTCGACCACACCGTCACTTAAAATCAGGTGAGTTGTGGTCAAACACGTAGCCTGTCAGAGATAAAAAAATTAAATAAAAAACATCAACTCACTGCTGGCCAAAGGCCTCTCGTATACGCTACTTAGCCCAATCTTCGGCTTCCGTCTTGAATTATACTGCAGCTAGCGAAAATACAAGGCCATTGAGACAAAACATTGAATATCTCAAAGTAATGAGCGCCAAAACAGCGATGACTCGTACTTCGTTTTGTTACTCAAAGTACTGCTAAAATGATCAAGAATAATTCATTCAGAACTTTGACAAAAAAGGGCACATTTAGATAGATATAAACTTTTATTTTTTCTCTTTCTTCTTGGCATCGCACTCTGTGCATTCTGCCAGTAATGAATGTTTCTATATTTTGTGAGTAGTCTTCATTTTTCAGCTTCTTTATCATCTATAGTTACAGTCAAAGTCTAGTCTTGATCAAGTCCAGTCGGTCCCAGTCAAATCAAGTCATGCCTTAGTAAAGCAGTGCCGACTTTACTATAAGCTTCTGGATGAAGTTTTGGAAGCAACACGAAAAGTCATGTTTAACCACATTATATCATTCTCCCACACTCGCGCTTGTAATTCGGCACTTTATAAATAAAACACCACTGTTTTTATGCATAAACACTCTAAAAAACACTAGTTTTAGAAAAAAATACAATGGGGCGACACGACGCTCACCGCGTTCCCGCCAAAACTCCCAATAAACTTTATTGTGTACATCAGAAATAAATGAAATATATTTATTATAAATCAAAAGGAGTTTTTAGTGTGAAATGTTTGTGAATAAGGTCGAAACCTACACAAAATGTAGGTAACCTGGTAGGTGGACATTTAATTCAACTCTCAAATTCCTTCCGACGCGGCGACGTAATGATATAAATCGTTGTAATTAATTAATTTGTTGTCTGAAATATGAAGTGGGTGGCTTTTAAGTTATGTTATATTAGTCAAGAAAATTTGTGATCATTTTAGAAGCGAATCTAATGCAAGTAACGATAAATATACGTATAGGTAGGTACCTATAATCACCAAAGTTTTTCCATTAGAAAATTAAGTTATAAAAAAATATATAAAACCCGATTGCATTACATTAATACCAACAACAACAATCACAACAATCAAGTAACATGTTTTACGCAGTCGTGTAAAAATAGCAGAAGCGTGATGTCCCGTTGTGCTAACTTCCTTCCTATTTCTTATGCGACATGCATTTATGCGAAAACAGTACGAATATATTTTTTTTGTTTTATCGGCAACTAGATACGGTGAGAGTCCTTAATGCTCAATCTTTATTTATACACTTTAGTTTTTTAAATTTTTGTCATACGGTTACAATCTTAGTCACAGTAAAACGGTTACTTGTGTAATTAATATCTTAATTACAGTAAAATAATCTTTATAATAATAATAATAATCTTTATTAACATACATACATACAATTACCATATATACAAATTTGCAGTTTAACAATAGCACAATTTCACATATTTAATTACTATTTAAAATTTGCCTATAAATTCGTAATTCATCGGGCCCCAAACTAGGCGTAGCCTGTATTTTGGTGACCCAAGATAAAAGATAAAAGTCACCAAAATCAATTCGCAAGTAATCACGGAGCAAAGAGTTCGTTACGTTGATTAAGGGATTGAAGCGTGGAAATCCGTAGCACTTCTTAGTGTTTAAAAATGTACACGTATGTACGTACACAGGTCCGTGTCAGGACTCAGCTACACACTGATTTTTTAGAAATATTTTTGGTGGTGGACTGCGTCCAGTCACCTTTGTTAATAGTTTTTTAATTGGCACCCCCTTAAAGTGGCGTTCAAGACACATAACCTTTTTTTTTTCTCCCAGGGATTTTTTTTATAGATACCACCGGCTTCGGGGGAAGCAGGTGGTTATGTGGGACTCTCCGCCATAGTAGCGGCCTACCCACTAAAAACCCTGGGGTGTTTCTGCCTGGCACCTATGTGGCGGGGCTACGGGAACGCTTTCGCACTCGTCCGCGGCAGGACACATACCCTGACTTGACCATAAACCTTTTTTTTAATAATAAATAGGCTTACGTTTGACCGTCATCTCAAGAGGCATCTCATCTAAAGTCAAGTGGTCATGCGGTCTAATATGGAGCACGTTTGCCTAGATATTACCAATTCATTATCGACTTGAAGTCACCCAGATTGTCCATCTATCGGGGAACATCGTCTCAGGCAATGCATTCTACTGTCTAGCGGTCCACACAATGAACACGGAATCAAATCGTTTTGTTCGACTTTTTGAAACATCGACCATAAAACGATATCGTCTTTTTCGAGGTTCTAACTGTCCGATAGAAGAATGGGCATGGGGGAATTAGACCATGTAGTTCTTAAGCACACTCCGAAAATCTAGCGCTTTTTGAAAAGATTACTGGAACAGCAGGCATATTTAAAGTAAGCTCTACTAAGACGGTATACTGAACACTTGTGTTGCAAGATTTATACATACGTTTTCATTTGGCAAGCTCTCGTAGACGATTATAATCGGTCACGTCGCAAGGCTTTGTTCACACGACAGTCACGTCAGACTTTCCCTGACGTGTGACATTGATGACTCGCAAAATGATAGCATTATTTATATTCTCACGTACCTATACATGTCATATAAATCTTAAATTACAATTTGGTTGGGTTTAAGGAAAAATCACATCACACACATCATCAGCCATAGGACGTCCACTGGCACATATACACATACATATACACATAGGCCTCGTCCTGGGGGGGTTTTACCAATACTCACCACGCTTGGCAGGCGGGTTGGCGAGCGCAGTTAGGTATGATTGTTCAAGGAAGACGCTGCTGCCTATCTTCCGGATTACATCCCTTAGCCGACTCTTACGGCAACCACGGGTAGAGAGAGTGGGGTACTATTCTTACGCCGGCACCACCACGGCATCACGGCATCGAAAAATCAACTGAGCCATATCCCATCTTTAGAATGAATGCGTTTTTCAGAGTTTTCATGAGACAACGAATTCTGTATACACTGAGCAAAGCTCGATCGTCCAGGACGCACTATATTAGATAAAGTAACCAACGCATATTATACTAATGTTACGCTCCTGTAAAACTGTATGTGTACATACAATCTTAAAAAAAAAAAACATCAAAATCGATCCAACCTACAAGAATTTTTCCTTATGTTCAAAAGTACTTACATAGAAATGTTCTTTTTTTTTAAACGATTAATTGCATATAATGACGAATTGTAAGCAAAGTTTGTACTAGCAGTAAAAGTGACAAAAATTAGACTTTTTCCTTTAAGTGTATGTAAGAATCTAATTCAATATTTTGGTGGCTTTGATATCAAACTTTTTGCAAGTCATATAGGCGCTAAAATGATTAAAAGTTCTTGCTGGTCTAAACATCCACTTGAAGTTTTGCAACTCATCGAAGAAACCATTGTATATTTAGAAGGTTGTACACATTCTTACTTAAGGCGCTGTAAGTAGTCAAAATGAATTAGCAATACATTTTTTCTCTTTAGATAGTTAAAATAAATTTGCAACACAGTTTGTCAGCAAGATCTATATATTTTAAAACAGCAAAAAAGTATTAATGATGTTATTCCTGAAGAGGCATTTGTTTTTGAAACACGATTTTTTTTTGATACTATATTTTTAGTTTTTAATTGGACTCTAAAGTCTCCTAAAGTAGGTATGTGTTCTGTGTGAATTTTATATCAAGAGATATTTACTAAAGTATTTAAGATTACACACAATACTTTCTATAAGGTACCGTTGTCTTCTTTTTTTAAATATAGCAACACTTTTGATGCTAATAATTCCGTTCCGTTTCTGTAAATGAATCGTACGAATCTCAACGTCCGTTGAAGCGTAACTGCCATATTTTTGTTTCTCTAAAAGCTACACTTTGTTTTGCGAAATTAGTTTGAAATCAGATAAGTAATAAAAACAAACTAACATTAGCGAAGAGGAGCACCTTAAGTTCTTATGATATACATCTTCATATATATTATTTATAAAGCAAAAATGGTAGGCATTTTATTTGATTGCCACTGTCAATTCAAGGTCATACAATTGTGATAGAACAATACCATAAATGGCTTACATTGTTGAGGATTGTCCGTGAATTATTAGAGTCGTTACTTACTTTGTATACAACCTACCTAAAAAAACTACTTACCAAGTATAAATCATATCGATTGAGTAGATCGATGTGATCGATATCGAACAGTTCTTTGAGGAATATGGAAATAATTGTTCGTTAGTAGATATGCAAACATGCAAACTTACTTTTATTTATTCACTTTATTGTAGATTTCCTTAACATGAGCTCGTCTAGGTAGGTACTACCGCAGTACCAGATATCCTGGCGCCAAGCAGTAGTGTGTAAACATTATTATGTTCTGGTTTGAAGGGTATTGCAGCTAGCGAAATTTCTGGGTTGTTGAGACAATTGAGAGTTTCAAAGTAATGAGCACCAAAGCAGCGATGCCCTGGACTTTATTTTGCTTCTCAAAGTTCTGTATTTTGCAATGGTCATGGAGAGGCGTTACTATCACGAGAGCGTCTAATTCACCTCACGACTTTTCACATAAAAAAAATCGAGATCGTCAATCTATTCGATTGAGCAATAATGAGAATACTTTTTAGCGACCCGCCCCGGCTTCGCGCGGATGCAATGTCTATACCAATGAATGTATTATACATATAAACCTTCCTCTTGAATTGCCTATTGATGGAAACCGCATTAAAATCCGTTGCTTAGTTTAAAATATCTAAGAATACAGACTTTATTTTATATGTAGAGACTTTCTTTGTATGATTGTGGGTGTCTATTTTATTTTTACTTATTTAAAAAAATACTATATTTGTATTTATCTGATGTGTATTTGTCTTTCAAAGACTCCTACTGTCTTTTGTTTTAGTTAGTAAGTGGAAAAGCTATAAAATAATATCTATCACAAAATAAAATAAAATATATCTTTTAAGAGTTGAATAGTTGTATGAAATAGTTTAGAAAACAAAGATAACAAAACTATCAAAAACTATATATATGTAAAAATACATATAAAGTAAATTTATATAATTTCAAAAAATAAATTGTTTCAAAAATAGTTTCCATATAAATGTAATAGTAGTAACTAGGTACAAGTTAAGTGAAAATATCTAAGTTTATCTCATAAAATATCAAAGTGAATTTCAAAGTTAATGACCAAGCCTGCTTGTAAGATATTATCCAGCGCTATCTGAGATTTAATGCCTAAATTATATCAGTTCCCACGATTTCTAGAGCAGTTGCGAAGTCTAGACATAGAAATCTAAGCTATTAATAAATAACAATTGATGACATGCAGCTTTTGATTTGATGAGTTTGCGTGTTTGTCGATTTTATAGTATCCATAAATACTATTTACTTATCTCTCAATGCTTTGACCTAAATAAAATAAATGCACGGCATGAACACATTTCCAAAGCTTGGGAATTGAGCGCCGGCACTTGATATGTTTAAGTCATTCTCTGGCCGTAAGAGGCGCAACACGTGTGTTTTTACCTAATACATAAATATAATTATTTAAAAATAATTATAATTATTGTTATTATAACGCAATCTACATACTGATTATAATTATTAGATGTCGAACTATATGCCCGATGATGTTGACATGATTTTAGAGAACAAATTTAACGGTTAGAACCCATTTTATTTGAGTTAAGCTATCTAGAGCTTAGATAATAATTTAAAAAAATACTAAATTTATTAATTTTAATTCTTAAATTTAGATGAATCATTCTATTTTATGTATAATACTGTTTTGTAACTTAAAGTTCTAAATAGAAGTCAAACAGAAGGCAGAAGTCATGGTCAAAGGGAGTCCTGTAATTTCTCATTAGTTAAATCTATTGATTAGAAATTAAACCTAAAATACTCACTTAACCTATGTTTATTTTGTGCTTCTTTACAGCAGTCTGGATGCAGAAGGTGGTACCAGCTTACACCGTGCAAGGAACTTCTCTCCCATCCCAGATGCCACTCGCTACTGGACAAACAAAAAAAAAATATAATTATTATTGTTAGAAGTGTCCCGCTCTTGTTGTGAGGTCGTTTATAAATACAGGAAATTTATAAATAACATTTATTTAGTGTAAATACTTATGTATCTATATTAAGTACATACATAGCACACATGCACAAACTTGTTGATAAATGTGTGAAACATCTTTGTTTTTCAGGGCCGGCAATATAAGTTGTTGACATTTTGAAGAGTATATCCCTAAATAAATTATTACACACTACGTAACACATCAGTACATACACAGCACACTACGAACAGTAGGTCACCTTCATACAAATTGGCCGATGCCGGTTTGAATGTGTGCGTGCGTACCGGGAGCCGTGTACGTACACACCGCCACGCACACATTAGCATAATCTCGGGGAGACTCGGGTCCCGGCAGTCTGGGCCTTGCCGTAAGTTTGATCGCGCGCGTTATAGTACGCTGCACGCAAGCTCGCATTTGCTTGCTCTCACCAACCACTTTATTATTTATACTTTACCGGCCATTTTATTTAGCGCAGTTTTATAGTGCTGCTCATAATACGCCAATAATAATATTTAACAAAAATAAAAATGACAACCCTAAGTGTCAACGCAAGAGTGGGCTATTAACTCGCCGACTACCCTAAGATGAACTACTTTTCTCAGTGTACATTGGTACATACCAGGTTTCTATTACTTAACACTTTATTTGGAGAAAAATGATTTTCCTATTTTATCCGCTTCCATAGTAAAATGTTGTTCACGATGATAAATGCTTTAAGCTTTTTTCTTAGTATATTTTACCTTAGTAAACTTTTGACTACTCTGTTTGCTTAATTAGTAGCACCTATGTTTCCTAAGCTGTAGAGCATGGGTTTGATTCCCACTAAATACTTAAAACTTATTTGACTGCCTTGTTAGCTTATTTGGTAGATTATCTACTTCAAGAGCAGTAGATGTAGGGCGTGAGTTCGATTCCCATCAAGATAAACATTTACCATATATGTATCTACCTATTATAAGTATGGATTTACGAAAAAAAGTATAATATCAGTTATTTGGTTCTCATAGTTCAAGATATGCTTTGTTTGGGGCTAGATGGCGCTGTGTGAATATTAATATTTATTTAATTTATTTATGCGATAAACATATATGTTTGTCCTGTGTTTGGGTGTTCTAATTTGTATGTATTTAAAAAGGAAGTATGTAAGTATTCTATTATTTATTTGGTTCCTATACTTTTGTTTAGTTGTCGCTGTGTAACATAATGTGTATATGTGTGTTGTGTATGTGTGTATTGTGTATGTGTGTGCATGTGTGGCCAATTTTTTTTTTCGCTCATTTATGCGTCGTCCTGTATTTCAACAAGTTCGCACAGAATAATAAGCCCGCAATACGTAATACTTACTATAGTGTTGTTACGTACCATCATTGCGAACTACAATAGTAAACCGTATCAAGTACGCACGACTTATAAAATCAGGAAGAATTGATACGAAATCAAAAGTGAGTCGCTTTCAAAGCCGCCATTCGTCTGTCAAGGCCACTTCATGATTAATGGTGGATATGACCCCATCCGTATGTTTGTACTTGTCAAGTTTACATTAATTATGTTTATTGTGATATGTAACTAACTGGATTAGTTTTGTATGCAAGTCTTTATGGCAGGAGATTAAAAAAAGTGGCAATCAACATATTTGATTGTGTAATGTTTTTAGGTGTCTGTGTTCTTACCAGGTGCAGATGGGATTAATCATCATCATAATCAGCAGCCTTCTTTATTTTACTGTTAAGTATAGAGCTGTCTTTTGCTGTGTTGGATTAGTGAGTATCCAGAATGGACTTGCTATTTTAACTTTAATCAATCTCACTAATATTAAAATGTGAATAACCTGTGCGTGTATGTGAGTGTGCGTGTATGTGTGTGTGCGTGTGTGTATGTGCGTGGGCGTGTAAGAATGTGAGAGTGTGTGTCTATGTGAGTTTTGTATGTGTGTTTGTATATGTGAGTGTTTGTGTATGCGTGTGCGTGTGTACGTTTGTGCTTAATCTGGGTATGCACTCGAACACGCACACATACAAGTGGTATTTGGACACTTCCCAGTCTAACACAGCAACAGAGATGGCTACATACATTCATTTAAAGCATTTATATGTACTAGGTACACCCTGTATAAACATTGGCTACTTTTAAAAGCGGGGTGAATGCATAGGACACCACTAGTTTAAAATATAAATACCAATATACTAAGATATTCAAAGTTTAATCCATGACCCGCTTTTTAACACAACTCTTGGTACTAACAACATTATCGAGAAGAATATTTATTCAAATACTAGTGCGTACCTACTGAAATACCTAATTATTTTTATCTACGTCTAGATATTTGCCAATAAACATAAAAATAACAATACAAATTTAAGAATAGCATGGAATTTATACTTTATTCCTAATATGCAAGGTACAATGTCTAATAACGTACTAAGAACTAACTCATGGTTAATGACAGTATTAAGAATGCACTCAAAATGAAGATGTTTAGAATAAAGACATTGTGTTCAAATATTGACATAAAGAGTCATTAAATCAATGTCAAGAACTTTAACAGCGTACGTTGTTAATGTATGTGTGGTGACCAAAACGACTAAATTAACTAGACGTACTTATTTTAATGGTTGTCAGGCTTGGTGTTTGACCACAGCTCACCAGATGTTAAGTGATGGTATGGTCGAAGATAATAAACATATCTAGCCTAGAATTGTATTAGCTCTCAAGTGAGGCTGCCGGAACACACCGTTGAGGGTGGTAGCTAGGTAATCGAGTACTAGAAAATACCCTACCACCACTCTATGGTTTCCTTACGATGTTTTCCTTCACCGGCAGTGCAAGCTCATTGTTGGGATTTCAACGCACGCCTTTTGGCGTGTGAACTAACCGCGCTAACCACTGAGCTATCATAGCTATAAATAAATATATATTTAGTTGTCAAAATAAATTTTATGTTATAGGCCGTTATTTTAGTACTACATGGTGCCCAAAGATTTTCTCGCGTAATTGAGTTTCAAAGAAATTTTAGCGAAATGTTTATAATGGACAACATTCTTTAATTTCAGTAACAAAACCAGTGTAACTTGAGCTTACTCCATGGTGCTATATATACGTAAGAGCTCCTTTTTCTCTGGGCCAATTTTATTTATTTATTCGTTTAATTCAATTTACAATTATTATTACAGGTGATGCAAAACAGCGGCCCTAAACTTTGAGTAAAAAGAAAATCCTGGACTTTAATTTTTTTTTCAACGTCGATGAGTAAACAAACGTCCATTTCAGTATTATTGAACATCTCAGAAAATAATTCTATTTTTTTATTGACATATTTTATATTTGACATATGATTAAATTGATATTTTCATTATATTGATAATTATTATGTTGCAATTTTAATGTTATTTTCGAATATGAATGTAAATATATATATATATATATATATATTGTGCATTACTATAATATTGACAAATTCTTAAATGATAAACTTATTCCTAATTAAATTTAAACATATTATTATAATTAAAATGATAAATATAAAATAACTAAAATATATTATTAAAAGGAGTCCCTTTAGGCAAGGTTCCGAAGATACTGGCAGCGTTCCCTCTTTGAATAGCTAGACTAATTCTTTGTCCGAGGTAGCTGCCAGCTCTTCGGTCTCCTGTGATGTCGACTAACCTTTTTGCTATTTCTTTAAAAGGCCTTATAGCGCTAGGACCCCACGGACCAAGGGTCTCGACGCCGAATGGGACAAAATCATATTCGGAGCCTAGACCCCTGTATTTGCATGTTTTAGATTTTTCAGCCGCTTCACAAGCCGCACCAGCTCTGTTGTTGGTTCCATGTAGATGGGAAGGGGCCAGCGTGTCTGAACAGGTTGCATCCCATACTAGCACCCGACCCATCTTCCAAGGAATCAAACTCATACCGTCCGGTCTCTTGCCATCGTCTCTTGCAATACCAGTTGGCTCAAGTAGACTTGGCACGTTGACGGTGGCAAGGGACCGGCGTATGATATCGTTAAGTGCGGCATGTCTCGAGAAGCGGCCTGCACTTTTTTGGCATGACAGTCCGTGATGTCCTAGCTTGTCGACATCACTGCCACAGGGACATTTATGAGGAGCGCAGACCGGAACCCCAAGCCGTAGACAGGTTGCGATTCGGAGCGTGTCAGGCTCAAGAAATGATCCTGTATTTGATGAAGGGTACGCGTGAAGCCAATAGCCGGCCTCATGCGTACCCACGGCCAAAAGCCTAGCACGCGCCGAATCTGTACTACAGCTCAAAAGATTTTCATAAGTCAATTTGCAGTTTATGTCGTCCCAGCTCCTCTGTGAATTTGGAGAAACAGGAAAATTCTGACCTGGGCATGCAATTAAGAAAGCGTTTCTAGCTTCTTCCAAGCCAGCAATCTCAAAGTTTGAAGGGGATGCCCTTAAAATTTTACTTATGAGATTTGCTGAACTATGGACAGAAGATAGGAAGGCTGGTAAAGCGACACTGGAAATTTTGCGAATCCCTAAACCACCATAACGGATGGGTAGGGATGCTTGGGTCCAAGATTGCTCGTTCAGCTGCATATTAAGAATCGATTCTAAGCTAATTTTGATTAAGTCATCTACTTGTGTCAAAAGATCTGGGTGATTCCAAAAGGAGCAGCAACGGAGCACATACGTAAATTTTGGGACGAAAAGACAGAATTTTAAGATGCAAAGTGCATAATGTGGACTAATTTCAAGGAGACGGTCAGCAGAATTTTGAAATTTAGTAATTGAATTATTAATATATTCAGGAATAGATTCATCAAAAATTGGAGAACCTAACAGGTAAAGGGAATTACTGTTAACTATTTTAATATTTGGAGCCAAAATATTAAATTTTTGTTTTACGTCATTTAAATTTAAGACGCAGTTATTTATGAAAAGTTCGCATTTGCTAAAATTAAGTTCCAAACCAATGGCTTCAAATTTATTTTTGATTATAAAAAGGTCCGAAAACACAGTATCCACATCACCTCCTAGGGTTCCGTCGTCCAAATACCAAACGTTGAATTTAGAATTTAAATTTTTGATTATCGGATTTATAGCCAAACTAAAAATTGCAGGCCCAAGGGGATCACCCTGTTGACAACCTACTTCCGAGGACAGTTCATTAGAACGATATAGCAATTTTGTTGGGTCAGCGTAACTGAGAAGAAGATAATTGTATATTTCCGGTATGTGTTGTTTTATTTCCGTCAGCAGGGTATCCCTATTTACCGAATTGAATGCATTTTTGACATCAATTTTGAGCAATACGTCAGGCTGTCCGTTAGTTAGGAAAGAGCGTAGGGCATGGACGGCTGCCGTATATATATATATATATATATATATTTGTATTTGAAATGGTAAAATTATTGAATATTTCATAATTTGCAAAACATTATTTTGTAGATAGATCCATTAAAAACTTAAAATGACTTTGTAAGTTTCATAATCCATTCAGAATTAATTCAAAAATTAAATGACCATCAAACTGGTACATACATTATCATAAGTACTTAAGTACACTTAAGGTATTGTGCACACTCACAGCGTCGCATAAACTAATAGAGACAGAACAATAATGTTTACGAGGCGCACTTGTGATATAATATTATAGACAATGTGACATACGGCTGCACGTGATTCGACTCAAATGCAAATCATAATATACGGTAAAGGTGAGCACAGACTTAGCAATGTCTATTTACTTTTAAGTTTTATTTTTAACTAGCTGCGCCCCGCGATTTTACCCGCGTGGTGATGGATGATGATGATGATGATGAAAAGTATCCTATGTTTTATTCCAGGGCCTAAAGTATCTACATGCAAAATTTAATCTAGACCCGTTCAGCCGTTCTGGCGTGATTGAGTAACAATTTATCCTTATAAATTAAAAATATCTTTTACGAACAATTATATTTACGATTTAGTTTATCCAGGCCAGGTTCAACTTTATTTAAAAAGAGATTCATTAAAAATTTTAAATGTTTGACATCTGACGTTCGACCAAAAGACACCCTCTTACAGCAGAAATTTCCTTTAAACGCACAAAGCATTTTCAGACCATCTTCCCTAAAAGAACGTCTGATGTGTGGAAGTCATTGCCAGCGTCTTTTTTTCCAACTAAATACAACCCGAGGTTGTTCAAGATAAGCGTGAATAAGTAGGTATTTTCAAGGCAAGTGTGCTTCATCTTCGGCCACGTCGTCGCTTCCCATCAGATGAGATCGTGGCCAAACGCACGCCTAGTCTCTACATAGTATAAAACAAAGTCGCTTCCCGCCGTCTGTACGCTTAGATCTTTTAAGCTACGCAACGGATTTTAATGCAGTTTCCATCAATAAACAGAATGATTCAAGAGAAAGGTTTATATGTATAATACATGCATATGCACGGCATTAGTATATACATTGCACCCGTGTGAAACCAGAACTGGTCGCTAGACTGATATAAAATAAAAGATAAAGTCAGTGTAGAGTAACCTTAATATTAACCCTGGCAGAAGCTTGTACTGTCATTGTATGCAAAAATCAGGTGACGAGTTCTCATTTCAACTCAATACCGGAAAACATCATAAACATCGATATGATATCGATAATATACAATCGAAACTGATTTGAAAATAAATATCGATTGATATATTTTATTGTTTAAGCTTCCTGAATGGGAAACAGACGATTGACACGTGATTGCGTGTTTTACGGTATTAAAATTAATATAATATTTACAGGTAGGTACTGCTTACTTGGATTATGTATACCTAACTGTACCTTTACAATATATGTTTGGTGATTTTCAAATAGAATCTCTCTATCTTTACTTTTTTTTAACATTTACACAAAAGTTTGCGTATCAACATTCAGCATGTTCAACTGTTTATATGTGCTTAAAACATATCAAAAACCCGCGAAAGCATTTCAAATAAGTATATATCACGGTAATTAAAGTAAAATAAATAAAAACAAACTTTCTGTGAAACAGCGTCATATTGTGGGATAAATTGCTTAGCAGCACCTAAGCAACTTATCCTACAAGACTTTAGATTACCTTAAACGGTTCGAATGTACCTTCATTGTTCGAACCGCCAAACAATGGAATTTGCTGCCCAAGTGGGTGTTCCCTAATAGACACAATCTGGGTGCCTTCAAGTCGCAAGTGAATCGGTTTCTTGTAGGCGAGTTTGCTCCATCGTAGACCACATCTTCGCTTAACATTAGGCGAGATGACGGTCAAACGCAAGCCTACCTTCAATAAAAAATAAACCTAACGTTTAACCCTAACCCGTTACTAGCTCCGCGATTTCCAAAACCAATTATTGACAAACCCTACTATAAGGTGGCTCATTACGTGGAAGACAGGAATATATGGTTGTAGTAGCTTCTCTCTGCATTTGCATCCCCCTGGCTAAGTGACAATTGTAGTAAGCATAATGTATTAATATTTATAACTGTAAACTGTAACCTAATATGAAAAGAAAGATCCACAAAAAAATGCCTTGCTAAGTTTCTTGCCGGAGTCTTCTCAGTTTGAAGTGTAATTACGAGCCGGTGGTAGATTCAAACATGTAACTTAACGTTCATAAGTGCCTTACCAGGGCTTAAACTGAATAAATGACTTTTTGATTTTGATTTTGAATGAATTTTTTCGAGACAAAAAATAGCCAATGTCATAAAGTCAATCCTAGAAAGAGTATCCAAGAGTAGGATCATATGAAATAGGGCCAGGCAGGGATGGGAACGTGCAGGGAACATGAAAGTTGTTACGAATTAAGGGCCCCTTAATTCTAGACCTACATATGTCACCAGTCTTAGACACTTCGTAGTCTTGTTGCAACAACGCGACGAACAGGCACCCGCACGGTGATAAAAAAAAGAAAGAAGAAAAGAAACCAAAAAAGAAAAGCAGCATTCAGCAGCTGCTTGCTTCTTAGCAGTATGCTAATAAATTTCAACCCAACAACGTTTTTAGCATCTAGCCATCAAAGCATGTCTATCCGCTACGTTCTATATTGCTACATGAAACCAGAGCAAACAAATACACAAACACACTTTCTTTTCATAGAGTTTAAAATACCAATCGTTGGTTTTGACTTTTTGCATCAGACTTTTTTGTCGTTGGCAGGCTAGGTGTTTGACCACATACCTGATGTTAAATGACGACGTGGACGAAGATGATAGACTCACTTAGCATGGAATGGAACTGCCTCTTAAGTGTAGCTGTCGGAACACACAGATGATTGGCGACAGATTTTCAACTTGCGGGTGGTAACTAGCCAGCTGAGTGCTATAAAGTGCCCTACCACAACGCTATGGTTCTCATAATGTTTTCTTTTACCGGCAGCTTAAGCTCATTGTTGGGGTTTGAACACACGCCGTTCGTCTTGTGAACCGACGCGATAACCACTGAGCTATAATCGCTACAATACTATAAATATTGTGTACTTTGATTCAGTACCTACTATTTTGATATAACGTCGTCGCCTGCCAACAAGATGGACGACCAGCTCCATCCACATAAATAAAACATTTTCCATTTCAGACATTCAGCTTTTTCCATAAATCCAACATTAAAACTTGGCAGCTGCATAAAATTCCTGATTGTAACTTTATCTGAGTCTGCAAGTGACAAACTCATCTGACTGCTATTCACCATTGCAAGTACAGACTGTATCAAAATTGAACCAACATGATAATATAGAGAATCAAATTTCCCTTTGTGGCGTTCAATCGTTTATTCTCCAAGTTTGAATGTAAGGATCTCTACACATAAACGATGTAGTAACCCAACCTACTAAACAACAAAACCCGCTTGATTTGAAATAAAAACGCCGGCGGGTTGCGGCCTAGCGTGTCATCCGCTCGGGTGCTTGCTCAATTGCTCGCTAGCTAGCATCAAATATTGGCGTATACTGCTATATATTTTTTTATGTTGGAGGACATTTCACACAATGCTATCTAGCCCAAAACTAAACAAAGCTTGTATTATGGGAATCAGACAACTGACAGAATATTTATATACTTTACGAACAGAACACCCTGACACAGAACAAACCTCTATGTTAGCCACGCCCATCAGCTCTCGAAGCAGAACTTTATCAAATGAGCTAAGTCATAGTAGTCATAGTCAGGCAGGACATATATTATACTATTGATAAAGTTATTCCAGTTTGTAACGTTCTAAACCGCTGGTACTAATTTAATGGAGCCGCTGGGCTGCGTATGTACATAGAAAAACTAATTTAAAATATATTCACGGGCGGAGATGAGCTTTTTTTACTATTTCTGAAAGGTTGTTAGGGATAACAAAGACAATTTAAATTGTTCGTAATTACTAATAAGATGCCAAACAGTTTGATTTTTTGAAACAAAAAATGCACCATCAGGTTTAAAAACATCTTTTCGATTTTCATTAGGAAAAAAATTATTCGCAATGTATTAAAGAAATTAATAAATCATCTGACTCTATAGGTTCAAATTAATTTATTGGTTAATGGCCTTTACATACACAATTCTGCGAACGTCACGTGGAATGATAGACTGCCACAAGGAGATTGGGTTCAGTGGTGAATATTATGTATTATTGACGCTAGAGGTTAAGGATCGATATTCGTTTATTGCGTGCTTTTTTATTTTACCATATGAATAATTTACCACTGTTCTTATTGGAAGTGTAATTGATGCTTAGGTTGGTTTTTTTTTGTTCTTCATCATGAGAGAGGCATATACCCAGCAGTGGGATAAAGAAGGCTGTAGACGATGATGTGGATGTCATGTATACGCCGGCGGCTCGGCGCCCTTAGTGTGTATAGACCTTAACATTTTCGTTCTTCGTGTGGTTTCGTATTTGCGCCATGTATTTCATGTAGCTTATTATGTGTTGTCATTGAAAGCGGCTCGGTGACGAGTGCATGAATATGAATCGATTTCAATAGAGATGTTGTCATACTGGGAACAGTAGCCGCGGACGGTTATGCTTCAATAAATATTGTTTATTGTATACGGGCCTTGAACCAGTGCTGTATGGGGTATTTGCATAGGGAAGTGACTGTTTTTCTACTGCTATGGCCTGTTGCCGTTCGGTAGTTTTAAAGATCTCACGTATTATATTTTGCCTGGATTTGAGTCAGATTCTATGAAACATATGAAAATACCAAGAAGTTTGTTTAGTGGAATATAAACACTACCACACTTTCCAGTAGAGTTATGTAACAAAACAAATACCGAGGTATCAACGAATCAGCGTTTCTTATTTTGAAACACAGTGAATTTCATTTGTTATTTGTAGCGACGATAGTTCAGTGGTTAGCACGGTTGGATCACACGTCGAATAGGGTGGCTTCAAATCCCAACTATGACCTTGAGCTACCTGTAAATGAAATATCGCGAGGAAACCATAGCATGGAGGCAGGGTTACTTTCTAGTACTCGGCTGGCTAGCTACCACCCTCAAGTTCAAAATCTACCGCCAAGCACCTAACAATAAGTTCTGGCAGCTTCCCTTCAAAATCAGTTGCATTCCTTGGTGACCACGCCATCACTTTACACTTTACTATTTAAACCGGAACTTAGTAATATTTATTTACTTAGTGTCAATATGCAGTATCTTCATGTCGCAGGCGTGCACAGTCGTGAACACGTTGGTGGCTCCGTGCACGACGCACTCCCTGGTCTCGGGCATGGCGAGCGGCGTGCACACCGCCAGGAACACGGGCTCGTTGCGGCTGCACAGCGGCAGGTACGACACGTAGTGGCCCCTGACTAACACCACCTGCAAAGAAGGAGCTGGTGTTTAATAACTGAGAAGTAAAAAAGGACGGGGCAACATTCAAAATCTGAGAGAGAGTGAGATAGGATAATATACAAACCATAAAGTATATAATTCAAAATATTTTTCACGATTTTATTATTTTTCTCTTGAAGGGTTAGTTTTCTGTTTCGTCTCCTGTAAGAGATAACGTCTATCCATGACCATTGCAGCGATACATAGAACTTTGAGTAGTTAAACAAAGTCCAGGGCATCGCTGCTTTGGCACTCATTACTTTGAGATTTTTGGTGATTAATCTCAACAGCCCTGTAATTTCGTTAGCTGCAGTACCCTTTAAATAATAACACGTTACCGTGTTCCGACTTTACACACTACTGCTTCGCCGCAGAATATCTGGTACTGCGGTGGTACATACTTAGATGGTCTCCTGCTAAGGAGATCTACCACCAAGTAAAAACATAAGCATAGAAACTTTGCCAAAAATTACGTAGTACGTAAACAAAATATATATGTTTGGAAACTAGGACAGCAGCGCCTTGAGTTTAATTCGGATATAAAGGGAAACTACTCTTTTTCATATATTCTGTAATCACAATTCTCACTAATTTCTATGCTAGGAGAAAACACAGGACCATGATCATTGATTCGCCATTAGTCTTATAATTTGTGCCAGTATTGAATATTTTAATTTCAATTTCCTGTGACCGACATTATATAAAAATATCTCCATTATTTCAAACATGTTACTTTCCTTGGAATAAACATGACTAAGCATCACGATTTAGACGGAGACACTAATAGAAAAAAACTTCAAGAATATTTGGCAATATGATTGATTAACTCGTTATTGTATACACCAAAAATTACATACAGAAAAATAAACTTAAAGAATACGTGAAACAACTAGCAATTTTACCGCTAAAAGTAATTACTGTTTTTAAGCAACCTTAGGATGGAAAGGGTTCAAGGAAGAAAAAGGCGGTGTTTCAATAACGAGGAAATTTAGGGGAATACATAGATAGTTAGATAACTCGTTATTATTCACACCAAGATTACAGGACAGAAATACAAACATTTAAATGAAGTGCAACAATCGACGACCTTATCGCTTAGAACGATCTCTTCCAAGCTACCTTTACATAGATATAACAGAGATTCATTCCAATAATAATAATTTATCCTACTACATAAATTAACAAAAATGACTAAAAATATACTGATAAGAACTTAAGGTTCTATTCGACGGTGTGGAAGGTGGACATGGTTTGAAATATATACTACATATTTATATTCTCATACATTTCGTAAAAATTTGTAAACTTAAGACTTGACAACACTCATGTATATCGGTAAAATTCACTTCCAGACGGATAAAATGTTAACCGATTTTTTTTTCTCTTTTAACAGGCTTGCCTGACGTTAACTGACGATGTGGTCAAAGATGGTAAAACACACTTAGACTGGAATAGAACTGGCTCTCAAATGAGGCTGCCGGCTGTTAGATGCAAGTGCACCACCATGCTATTATTTCCTCACGATGTTTTCCTTCACCGGTAACTCAAGCTCATCGTTGGGGTTTGAACCCACGCCGTTCGACGTGCGAACCGACCGCGCTAACCACTGAGCTATCATCGCTACAATCTTATTATGATTATACGTATACTAATAATAATTCTTATACATTATTGTTTAACTATAAGTACGTTCAATGTACTCATGCTCCAATTTCGATTTAAATCCAAGTGTAACCATGACACCATCTAAAATCAAGGCTAGATTTTATCACAACAGCTGAACGACATTTGACGCCTTTGCCGCTAAACTCTGACCCAGAAAGTTACCAACTACTTCCATAAAGGAGGCGTGGTGCCATGACATTCTTTAAAGTTCCGCAACAGACGCTTGAGAACAGATATCGATAAAATCGAGGATAGAATATCAAATACCAGTGAGTCTAGACACTTCAAAGACCTTTAGCTTTATTTAACTTTGTTCCATACGGATATCATTCGATAGTACCTACCTTGTCATAAAACCAGAGTCAACATTGCAACTACCTACAGATTGTTTTGAGGGTCATCAAGTCAATATGACATTATGTGATGACAATAGATTTTGTTTGATATAAAATACTTATACATACAAACGATAGATTTTAAATGTTTGTGCTGATGCTAGTCTTAGATTCAAGTTCTGTTCAACTATAGTTATAATTTTTATCTCTACATAGTATAAAACAAAGTCGCTTCCCGCCTTCTGTACGCTTAGATCTTTTAAACTACGCAACGGATTTTAATGCTGTTTCCATCAATAGACAGAGTGATTCAAGAGGAAAGTTTATCTATATCTTTAAACGAGCAATTCTTGTATATATATATATATAATCTGAATCTCGGAAACGGCTCCAACAATTTTCATGAAATTCAGTATGCAGGGGGTTTCGGGGGCGATAAATCGATCTAGCCAGGTTTCATTTTCAGAAAACGTCGTTTTATCCATGTTTTCAGCCGAGCAATGCTCGGTCAACCAGGTACTATATATAATACATGCATATGTATGACATTAGTATCTACATTGCATACGTGTAAAGCCGGGGCGGGTTGCTTGTTATCTATATATCAGAGTCAGCCTGTTTTTTTTATAAATAATCCCACTGCTGGGCGTCCCTCACATATTTTCGTTAACTTTTTTTTAAGAACTCTTCGATATGTTGATTTCCTCGCGATGTTTTTCTTCGTTGTTTGAAGTTAGCGGCAATGCAATTCAAACTCAGGACCTCCAGATTGGAAAACAGGCGATCTAAGCTGCCGAAACTTAGGTACATATATATAATACTAGCTGAGCCCCACGGTTTTACCCGTATGGTGAGGGATGATAATGATGATGAAAAGTATCCTATGTTTTATTCCAAGGCTTAAAGTATATACATGCAAAATTACATCCAGATACGTTCAGCCATCCATCCAAGCTTTCACATTTATAATATTACTAGCTGCGCCCAGCAGTTTTTCCCGCGTGGTGATGGATGATGATGACGATGATGAAAAGTGTCCTATGTTTTATTCTAAGGCTTAAAGTATCTACATGCCAAATTTCATCCAGATCCATTCAGCGGTTCTGGCGTGATTGAGTAACAAACAAACATCCATCCAGCCATCTATGCAAACTTTCACATTTATAATATTAGTGGGATAAGTGGGATAAATCGATGTGTGTATGTCCATGTATCTCTCTAAAACGGCATGACCGATTTTGATGACATTTTCAGTCAATCTTCAGATTAGATTAGCCTTTCCTATGATGTTTAGTAGCGATCGGATTAACAGATTTTTATTAGTTATTTTTTCTAAAGTGCGAAGACACCGTGCGAAGCCTGGGACGCTTGTGGCTTATTACGTTTCAGATTTGTACTTCTCAAGAATGGTACTGGAACTTATTACCATCTTTCTTGTTTTCTGCGAACCACAATACAATCTACACAGTTTTAAGGCCAGGGTTGAATAAATATCTTTTAGATATACATACTAAATGTTTTCATATTATTTCACATACTATATAGTATGTGAAATAATATGTAATTATTTCACATACTATATAGTATGTGAAATAATATGTATCCATTTAGTATATATTTATTTATAGTATCTGGATGACCGAGCTTTGCTCGGTTTTCCATTGCCTGAAAATACAGATAAAACGACGTTTCCTAAAAATGAAACCTAGCTAGATCGATTTATCGCCCCCGAAACCCTCTGCATACTAAAAAAAAAAAACATTCAAAAAAATCGTTGGAGCCGTTTCCGAGATTCAGATTATATATATACAAATACTAAATACTTGCGGCACGACATACGTATCTTTAACACTAATAAAGTTAAAGATACGATAGAGCGGAATAAAGGCTCCAAAGTGTTCGCGAGAGACTTATCTATTGGGCAAAGCCAGCTGACGAAGCTGAAGAGAGAAGATGGCAGTATAGCGTCGACCAAAGCAGAGGTATTAGCGGAGGTCGAAAGGTTTTATGGACAGTTATACGCTACGGTCGCTGAGTAACAGCGCGGCCAAAGACCCAAGAGCCAAGCTGAGCCGACATTATACCGAAGATATCCCGGACATCAGCCTGTACGAGATTAGAATGGCCCTGAAACAGCTAAGGAACAATAAGGCGCCTGGAGATGACGGAATCACATCAGAGCTTCTGAAAGCGGGTGGAACACCGGTACTTAGAGTCCTTCAGAGGCTCTTTAATTCCGTCGTACTCGAAGGAGTCACGCCAGAGGCATGGAACAGAGGCGTGGTGGTGCTGTTCTTTAAAAAAGGTGACAATACCTTATTGAAGAATTATAGACCCATCTCGCTTCTGAGCCATGTTTATAAGCTGTTTTCAAGGGTCATTACGAACCGTCTCAGTCGCAGGTTCGATGACTTTCAGCCTTCCGAACAAGCCGGTTTCCGAAAAGGTTACAGTACCATAGACCACATCCACACGTGACGGCAAATTATACAGAAGACCGAAGAGTATAATTTGCCACTATGTTTAGCGTTTGTGGACTATGAGAAAGCCTTTGATTCGATCGAGACATGGGCGGTCGTTGAGTCTCTCCAACGATGCCATATTGACTATCGGTATATCGAAGTGTTGAAGTGTTTGTATAATAACGCCACAATGTCAGTCCGAGTACAGGAGCAGACTTCGAAGGCGATTCCATTGAAAAGAGGCGTAAGACAGGGAGACGTCATATCTCCGAAACTGTTTACTGCCACAATGGAAGATGCCTTCAAGCTCCTGGAATGGAAAGGATTCGGCATCAATATAAACGGCGAATACATCACTCACCTTCGATTTGCCGACGATATCGTGGTCATGGCAGAGTCGATGGAAGATCTCGGCACGATGCTCGAAGACCTCAATCGAGTTTCCCAACGGGTGGGCCTTAAAATGAACATGGATAAGACAAAGGTGATGTCGAATACCCATGTTGTGCCCACCCCAATATTAGTTGGGAGCTCGGTTCTTGAAGTTGTTGACTCATACATTTACCTAGGACAAGCAGTCCAACTAGGTAGGTCCAACTTCAAGAAAGAGGTCAGTCGTCGAATCCAACTCGGCTGGGCAGCGTTCGGAAAACTGCGCAACGTTTTTTCGTCTGATATACCTCAGTGCCTCAAGTCGAAAGTCTTCGACCAATGTGTGTTACCAGTGATGACTTATGGTGCTGAAACGTGGTCTCTGACTATGTGCTTTCTAGATAAGCTCAAAGTCGCACAACGAGCTATGGAGAGGGCTATGCTCGGAGTTTCCCTACGAGATCGAATCAGAAATGAGGAGATCCGTAGACGAACTAAAGTAGCCGACATAGCCCAGCGGATTAGCAAGTTGAAGTGGCAGTGGGCAGGGCACATAGCACGCAGAACTGATGGCCGATGGGGCTGCAAAGTTCTGGAGTGGAGACCACGGACTGGCAAGCGCAGCGTAGGACGTCCACCCACAAGGTGGACAGACGACCTCATAAAGACCGCAGGAACGCGCTGGATGCGAGCCGCTTCTAACCGGTCTTTGTGGAAGTCAATGGGGGAGGCCTATGTCCAGCAGTGGACGTCCTACGGCTGAGATCATGATGATGATGATATACAAATATACAAGAATTGCTCGTTTAAAGGTATAAGATTAGTTTAAAAAAAATGTGTTTAAATAGTGTTACATCTCCCTCGTGTTCTTAGTTAATAATCCGTTTCCTTATCCCTGGTTGCCTAAAAGAGCTATTAATTAACGATAGGACTGCAACTTGTGGCCAAGTCAACAAAGAGGCGACCCAGGACCGAGCTACCTGGAGACGCATGACTCGGGGGGCCGACCCCTAATAAAATGGAAAAGGGCCAGGCACAGAAGAAGGACTGCTACATGTGGCACTAAATGATGAGGCTTTTTTCTGTAGGTACATTTTTGATGTCTAATGTTCACATTAAAGAGTTTCTATCTAACAGTTAACGTTTCGGTAGTTAGTCCAAATTCATCATTTAATCAGGCTTACTTTTTAATTTTATTAGTCTTTACCGATGCTCCATTGTTTTCTACTCTATATTCTATAGTGTATCGCCACAATTATAATGGTTCACAGGTCACCCGTTCACTTCGAATCTTCGATCCGGGTCTGGGTGACCTTGGTCGATATGTTTTATTGTAACATTGTCCTATTGAAAGCTATCGAGTTTACCACAGAGCTTTAATATAGATCTTATTGAACAACTTGTTTGGTAATAGAGATCGTACATTCGTACTATAGTAAGAATTCAAATCAGTGTAATAACTATGGGAGAAAGAATTACTTTTTACTATTTTGCATGTTGCACGGATAAAACGACCTATGCGTAGAACAAAGTTACATTTGCAAAAACTCAACTTTACAGGAGACCAGTTTGAAGTTAATAACGTTTAAATGTCTCCTGTACAGTTGAGTTTTTGCAAATGTAACTTTGTTCTACGCATAGGTCGAAAAGATCCAATCAGATTCCTCACAAAAATATATCCGATTAATTCTAAATAATATTAATGTACACTTAATATCAACAATAAGTTTTATATTTTAACTGGAAGCAGATGTGGTTTTGGCATTTTTCTATTTAAAAATAAATTTTAAAGGTTGTGATTTTAAACTAAATACTTATTCCGGTCCAGAATACGGAGCATTGCTTTCGGCTTTGATCAATATAATATCGTCTACTTGCGATGACAGTGTTGTATCTCAAAAACCATAATTTTATAGAAAATCGCATTTGAACTTTCAAATGAGCATAACTCTTAAATTGTTGTCAAAATAGCTTTATTATGTATGAAGTGGTTAGAGTATACCTAATATTGAAATGAAATATCAAAAAGAAAAAATACAATTGGATGTAAATTAACTCCATTTTAGAGTTTGATAAAAAGGACACGAAAACTTATTAAGTTGTTAATTTGTTCCAAAAAAAAAGTTTACAGGTAGTGAGTTTAGTTGTCGCGTTGAAGATGATGTGGAAATTGCCATTTAATACATGGTATCCTCGTGATGTCACGTTTTTCATGAAAACCGAGAGCATTTCACACCTCGAAGCTTAAGTGACAACCGAACTGTCGTGAACCGTATCGAAGCCAACTAGATCACCAAATGAGACAGCGCGACATCGTGGATATTTTGTCTTTTTTCTTTGTTGTTTATTGTAGAAGAAAAACCCCGTTTTTGGAGATAATAGAACGCGAGATCGCGATTCAGAATATCAGTAAAACGAAAAATCGTATAATTCGAGATGTCACACTGTCGTCGTAAGTGAACGATATGTAAAAGGATATTGATAACTCATGATCAGTTAATAAAATAATTTACAGTAGGATTTTTCAATTTGATTTGGTAATTATTGACGCATTGTGCAGGCGCCAAATACTAAAATAATTAGATGTTTATGAAAGACGTCTATCTTTTTTATTTAAAATTATAATAATACATTTTATAGTGAGAATAGAAATATAAAATAAGTTATGGCTGTCGCTTATAAATTTTTAGATAATAGGTACCTACACTAGTATCATTTAAAGTTATGTTGATTAAGATGCAAACTTAAATGGACGTGTCTAAAACATGCAAATCTTTAACTTTACGACGTTCGGCTCGGAATGTAAAATGGATACATTTATTTTATGCTAATTGAAGTAAATGTACGAATGATTATTTATTTAACGTACTTTATATGTAATTGATAAACTGGAGAATTCGATAAGGCCATTATGTCGGAAGGTCAAAAATTAAGCCATATAAATTTAGATTAACAAAATTTTTGGTTATATTGAGATTCTTTATACCCATTTTTTCAATTTAGAGAATTAATAATATGTATATTGATCAATTCCAATGTTTTTATTGGCAAGTCACCTAGTCGACACGATCTTCGGATGCCCAACTTTTTTTTTTTATTGTTGGCATACTAGATCTTTGACCTCGGCCTGACACACTCTTTGAACACACATGATGTTAAGTGACGGTGTGCTTGGAATGGAACTGGCTCTCAAGTGAACACACCTAAAAAATACCCTACCTTCTATCTTCCTATGGTTTCCTCACGATGTTTTCCTTCACAGGCAGCTCAAGCTCATTGTTGGGGCTTGAACTCAACCCCCTTTGGCGTGTGAAACGACGGCAATGTAAATAAATTATATAAGTATCTACAAAAGTTGTGAATAATTTCACTTTCATTAAACTAACGACCCGCCCCGGCTTCGCACGGGTTGTAAGATTGGGTATAAAATAGTAAACTATCCTTAAATGGTAGATATATGCCACCGCGGACTTTTTTAACCGACTTCAAAAAGGAGGCGGCTCAAAATTTGATTTTTTAAAATATATTTTTTTGTAGATCTTTAAAAGAGGAATATCTCACCATAGTAATTTTTTGTTATATCTCAAGCCACAAAAGCCACCAGGGAGCTTTCATTGAAAACGCTGCCTGTTTTCGATGAAAGCTCCCTGTTGGCTTTTTCCGACACTTCCAACAATTATCATCATATTTCAACCAATTTACGCAAAATCTTGACAAATTATATACCTAAATCTTTCTTTTGAATCACTCTATCTATTGGTGAAATTTGCATGATACTCAGTAGCTTTTATATTTATCGCGAACAGACAGACAGATAGATGCGATGAACGACTTTGTTTTATAATGTGTAGTGATTATACACATCCGATATAACTATATTTGTGTTTTGTAGAGCCTTTATTTAGTTTAGCAAAGAAAATACCTTCAAACCGTACTAGATTTTATTTATCTTAGACAAAACTGATTCGTACAAAATGGTACCTAACACTAACATAAAGAGTTGCATAAAAAGTATGACTAATCTATTTAACGAGGTACATTCAAAGATGTCTGTAATATTGTGTAGGCTAGATTATATCACACCGTATAAATAGAGCACAACGCATAAAGTTTCTATGGATTTTTTTATTACGTATGCAAAGTATTTCTTGGAAAGTGTCTTGGAAGTTCTTTGAGCTTTATATATATTCTGTTACTCATGAGTCCGTTCATTGGTTTTACCTACGACCACACATAAAAACAATAAAATGGAATAAAATGTTTTCCTTCACTTTTAATAGCCTCTTATATACAATCTCTGATAATATATATATAGGTAGGTATATAATATGAAATAAATATTTTACTATTAAAACTGACGTGGTTTTGACACATTTTTGTTTTACTTATGCGGGATTACTCACGTTTAATTTATAATTCATCATGGACCTTCAACGCACGCGCGTTTTTCTCAGCTTTGTCTCCATGATAAAGGCCACCAGATGTGGCCGAAACTATAGTCGGAGTTTCCGATGAAATTAAACGTGAGTAATCTCGCAGAAGTAAAACTAAAAACATTATATTTGTAAGTATTTTGGAATAATATCTGTGAAATCTATCTATTTTAATGTAAAAGTAACGAGACGATCGAGACATTCTCCTGATGGTAACGGATAATGCATGCCCATGCAGCGATACACACAACTTTGAGTAGCAAAACAAAGTCCAGGGCATCGCTGCTTTATCGCGATAACATTAGTTTTTATTTACTGTTGACAGGATAGGTGTCTGACCAGGAATACCTGATGTTAAATGACGGTGTGGTCAAAGATGGTAAAGCATACCTAGCCTGGAATAGGCTTTTTTTAAATATAAAAGTAATGAAACTGATGGTAAGAAATAACGACTGTCCATGACCATGGCAGCGATACAGAGAACTTTAAGTAGCAAGACAAAGTCCAGGGCATCACTGCTCTAATTACTTTGAGACTTTCGATGTTTAGTCTCAACAGGCCTGTAATTTCGCTACAAATCGAAACACAGTAGTGTTTATACACTACTGCTTGGCGGCAGAATATCTGGTACTACAAGCTCATTATTGGAGTTTAAAACCACGTCCCTCAGCGTGTCATCCAACCACGTTAACTACTGACCTATCATCGCCACAAAAGCTCACATTTGATTACTCTAAACCCTATAAACATAATGTCCAATAGAAATAAAATAAGTTAAGCTGAATAAAATGCTTCCTACCAACCAACCTAGTTCTTCCTTTGACTTATTCTGTTTTTCACTTCACATTCTAAACTCAAGAATTCTCCCTCATAAGTATAGCCGCTTTCTAGTAACTAACCACATATTTGGCCAAAGAAAGGCTTGTCGCTCCTTCCCACAGAGATTAAAACTAGATGTGACACGTTCCGCCCACAAAACGTACCGTAATGACGATAGATTAGCCGGATATGACGTAGATTAAAACAAGAATAACTGATACGCCCAAACATATACCTTGCACTCGATTATATAAGACAAAGGTTTGAAAATAAATCTCATCAAACAGAAATCGGCATTAAAATTTTATTTGTATAAATGTCCAAGCATTGCAATTGTATCAAAGTTACCATTAGCTTTCTGGGTTAGGTCCCCTCTCTCTCTCTTCCTATTGTGAGCCAAACTCATCCACACGTGAGGCACAATGTACAATTTTTCCGCTTGAACCCCTGGGACTTAAACTTGAATCCTAGTCTATGGATACTCGCGTTTTCACTTGAACACAATCTTTTTTTTTTAATGTTTGACATGCTAGGTATTTAACCACAGCTCACCTGATGTTAAATGACGGTGCGGTCGAAGATGGTAAAGCGTGCCTAGCCTGGAATGGAACTGGCTCTTAAATGAGGCTGTCGGACCACACTGTTAAGTGCTTAGCGGTAGATTTTCAACTTGAGGGTGGTAGCTAGCCAGCCGAGTACTAAAAAGTACCCTACTACCACGCTATGGTTTCCTCACTATGTTTTCCTTCATCGGCAGCTCAAGCTCATTGTTGGGGTTTGAACCCACGCCCTTCGGCATGCGAACTGACCGCGCTAACCACTGAGCTATCATCGCTACAAATTCTATCCTACCCTACTAATATTATAAATGTGAAAGTTTGAGAGGATGGATGTTTGTTACTCTTTCACGCATAAACTACTGAACGGATTTGGATAACATTTGGCACACATATAGTTTATGGCCTGGATTAACATATCACTACGTATTATAAAACAAAGTCGTCCGCTGCGTGTCTCTCTGTCTGTGCGCGATAAACTTAAAAACAACTGAACGGATTTTCATGCGAGTTTCGCTAATAGATAGAGTGATTCATGAGATTCACATAAAATTTAAAGTCCTAATTTACGTTGGCGTACGGTTGTTTGTCTTACGCATAATCGTTATGTGTAACAATAGTACACATAAAGTAACATCGTAGGCATAATATTTTACTCGTAACAATAGGTAGGTATAATAATAAGGAGACCTAAAATAAATATACATGTAGCTATTTTGAACGCATAATAATATCTAAGCGAATGCAAAATGACCAAAGGTTATGATAATAAATTTACTTTTTAAACATGATCACGGCATAAATATCGGTCATGCTCAACAAATGCATATATACGCAAAAATATTAGGGTAACTAATAGTTATGCCTAACAAAACAGTATTCAAACACATAACTATGCCAAATTATGAATATGCGAAATCATTTTATGCCAAACAGTTTCGGTTTTAAACTAGGAACCAGAAATTATGTATGTATATCAATGTGATCCCGATTCACATATACCACTGAATTACCTCTCCATGCATTGAAAGTTTCGACACGATGCTTTCTTCTCTAAAATGTAATGATTTTGAAATTATTTTAACTGAATACTAATAATTGAAAATCAAGGATCAAACCCACAGCCTCAAGAAGGTAATTTGCGAGGTTTATCTTTTCTTAGCTAAGCTACCACGAAATGAAGCTACAAAAGATTTAAGCTAGCACAACTTTCATAATGAGCCGAAATCCTCCTAGCAACAAGTTTGCTTTCAATTCTTCAAAACTATACCGATCAATCGTGACTTATTATATTATCTATTACAGAACCAGTAAGCATCGCAGATCGAGTCATGAGGTGAACAATACACCACTTTCTAACCTTACTGTAGATAAAGCCGCCCGCACATCGGACATAATCGATCGTTAAGTGGTCATCTCTATGAATCCATAATAGATCCACTCTTATCGTAAATCCGTCAAATTTTCATCGAATATTGACTATTACTTTTTAGTGATCTATAAATTTTCACATCACTAAATATCTAGTACAATAGTAAAGAATGTAAATGAAGAGGAACTTCGCGAGAGTCAGTTTGATCACATAGTTTTAACTACGCAACAGATTTTAGTTATGGTTTTCACCATGTTTATAATCTATTTCTTGTACATATTTGTATTTATATATATTTTTTTCTGTTTGTTTTTAGATACCTCATTGTTTTTACAATCTAGCCAAGTTGAGACTAATAAGTAATTTTAATATAACTTAAATTGCTAAGTTGAGTAAATCTAAGAATGTGTCCATCAACACTTTTCTTACTGTCTCTATTAAGGGGAAGACACTTTGTTCATGTGTTCTATAATATGTAGTACTCACTGCACTGACACTAACTAACTTAATATACTAACTCAAAAGGTTTTGTCCTTTTTAGTCTTCTCACTATGTCCGTGTTGTCAAGGAATATTTATAAACTATGAATAATTAAAATTTGGTATCTGCATTGTGTACATTACCTTACAGTCCCTGTAAACATAGATTAGGTCATAGTTTCACCTCGTGACCCGTCTCTTACGACCAATGTTACTTTGTCCCTGACACGGGCATGACACGTTGATAGTGTAATTTGATTATAGCTTTGACAGAGGTAGTGTTACGCTGGTCATCTGATTGGGCTTTGAGATGTCAATTATTGCGATAGCGTTTGTCCACGTGTTCCTCTAACTAATAATAATTTTAGCTGTTAATCGGATTGTCTTGTAATTAATTTATTAATAATTCAATAGGATAAGAGAGGGATCTACCGCTATGCGTTTCGAATCTACAGAGATATAAATATGTTTTCTTGGGTAGTGCTTTATGGTTTTATCCAATATTTTAAGAGAAGATAGCTCAGTGGTTACTGTGGTCGGTTCACATGCCGGAAGGCGGAGTCAGTGTCTGACGAGTAATTCCGTGAAAAAGTAGCTTATAATAATAATATAATTATATTTCAGAATCAGTCCATATTGATTAGTAATAATTAAATTCTATGTTATGTTAAAATCTAATAGTAATATTAATAATAAAACACAGACCCATTTCTAGCTAAACTCTAATATTTTTAAATAACAAATACAAGTGTGAAGGCAAAGATACCTAATATTTAGAATAGGTACCTCATAATAAAAATTAAATGTTTATTTAATTAGTTGACATCTTTATTAGATGTCAAATAATTAAAATGTCGGATAATAAAAATGACAAATAACTAAAATGACAAATAATATTTCAAATCATCTTAATCTAAACTGTGGTTTAAAAACTGCCTTTTCCGTGTGGACTTTGGACCAATGCTTCATTATAGGGCAGTCAAAGTCCATTCTCGAAGCAAATAGTTGCACACCACAGACTATAAAAAATAGTCCTAAAATAAATCGGGCTATTCTTTGAACTATTTTGTAGTGACTCCACTAACAGCTACCAATGAACAGAGTATAAAAAAGACTGCATTGGTATTGTTTAAGTTCATTATGTGTTTACAAAGTCATTGCGAATTCTAGTATTACCATTTATTACTGGTACATTATTGTGTCACTATCAAACCGAGTCAAAAAGCTGTGGAGTCGTCATCAAGTTTACATTTCACTATTATTTCCACCGCGGACTGAACCATTATAATATTGTTAAAATATTACTGAGATTAGTAAATTGTTTCTGTTTCAATTTTATTACGAACCGGCCATTAGATTTGACACGGATATCGATGCTTTTAGTGTTGCTATTTTTATGAGTTTTGATCTTAATGTTTTTACATGATATTTGTGTTATTTGTAGAATATAATAATGTTCTATCAATTTTGGTTTGGCAGGGAACGGGCAGTTAAGGTGACCGTTAAAACGTAATTAAAGGGGCACCTAAATCTACACCTGGGTCAATTCCTAGGCACTGTACAGGTTCATGTCTCTGCAACGCGATGGACCATTGAACGCTAAGAAATTTTCGTCCATAGCTCTTATAACTTTTTTTTTTAAGTAATTATCATTGCAGCAGGATCGAGAACTTTGAGTAACTATTTTTGTCGTACCTGACAACAGCGACAACTTTCTTATTATTATTATTATTATGTCGCCTTTTTTAACCGTTTTTTTAAATTGATAAAATATTTTAATAGTTATCGACCGAGATAGAAAAACCGGTTTATTAAATGGGCTATTAATCGTGAACGGTAAGTTTTGCAAAAAAGTTTACAGGCATAAAAGATGCGAAATTTTATTATAAATAACTTTTGCCTTAAAGTGCATAGTTTCCGAGATATCGTCCAAAAACTTTTTTCAAGATGGCCCTTGAAGCTGCTCTGGGATCTGTCAGCATTTTGTGATTTTGTGCTCAGTAAGTTAACATTATAAAAAAATAATATTGGATCGGAAATTTTGTGCGAGGGTTAATTCTATTTTTACTGGCCTAGCAGTATAATTCAAGAGTCAATGTTCACTTTTACTATATGTTTGATATTGAAATCGCGAAAAATCTGCTGTTTTTCATGGAAAAATTTAATTTGAGTGAATTTTTTAACAGCAACAATTTTTTTGAAAAAAAAAATGTACCTTTTTATTTTAAAAGTTGCTCATGTTGATGGTTAGATCAGCATCCTCCAATATTAATAAAATTTTCTGAAACGTCCTGAAAAAGCGAATAAAAATCAGAATTTGTTTTCTTTGATAAAAAACTGGTTCGATAGAAAACCAATATTACATGCAAATGAGCTATAAAATCCTTTAATTCATTGACTTGGCACGCGCCAAGTCCTTATAATCTACAAAGGTACAGTCAACTGCAAAACTTTATTTCATGTAGTGCTGATCGCTACGTAAAAATATCGAAAGAAAATTATTGTTGCAATAACGGCATATAAATATAAGTACCTGGTTGACCGAGTATTGCTCGGCTGAAAACACGGATAAAACGACGTTTTCTGAAAATGAAACCTAGCTAGATTTATTTTTCGCCCCCGAAACCCCCTGGATACAAGATTTCATGAAAATCGTTGGAGCCGTTTCCGAGTTCCGAGAATATATATATATAAACGAGCATTTCTTGTATTTATATATATATATATATACATATACATATACATATACAAGAAATGCTCGTTTAAAGATATAGATAAATAAAAAAGGATAATTAAGGTAAATAAGACAGTAATTAGAATTAAAAAATAAATATAGAAAGCCTAATGAAAATAGGTATGTATACATATATGTATGTCCTTTTTTGGAAGTCGCACAAAAAAACATCAAAGTTACTAAGAAAAGCAAAATGGAAAACTGTGGACAAGGATGACAATTGAGGTGATATATTGATTATTTTAGGACCCCGTCTCCGCATCTAATAAAATCATAATACGTTAATCAGGTTTTAACTGACTCCAAAAAATCGATTGATGGCATTGCACTTTGTGAATTTGCCAGTGTCAAGTGTACTTACAACAGTACGTACATACGTGTACGTACGTGTACGTCAACAGTATTTTACATTAAATCAAGTGTAACAGTCCAAGTCACAGTCAAGATCACACAAAGTAAGTCATGGTCGAGTCCGGTCGTGCCCTTGTAAAGATGTAGTTACTTTGATGAAGGTCGATGAAAAGTCGTGTTTCGCCACATATATTACTTTCCCACACTCACGCGCGCAATTCAACACTTTATGAATAAAATTGGTGTTTTATTAAACACCAAATTCACACTCCAAAAAGTGACGAAAAAGTTTTGGAAAGTAATAAAAAGCCATTGCTGAAGTAGATAATAAAATCCCGTCAAAGCTCTTAGTTTTATAACTTTTATAATAAAAATCGAAATAAAACCTTTCGTCGCTAGCTGTACAAGTGTGGTCGTGATTGACCGCTCGTGCCTCACCGTTATAAAGGATCACACGAAAAAGAAAAAAAAATCGTAGAGGTGTGTTTGTGACGTCACGTTTCGTGACTGCGTGACTTTCCTGACCGGACTGGTAACAGTAGACGTGTCAATAAACCGATGGGAATTTCTATATTTGGGTTCGTTGTGTTACAATTAAAATATGAACAAGAAAGTAACGTAAGAGGTGTCCGTGGATTATTTGTGTATTCTAGAATCTAGATAGACAAGGAAAGTAGCGAAAATGTGGTGACAAAGCCCTTTAAATAATCGAATGAATTAATGAACGAATGAATGAATAAGCTTTTAAATAAAATCAGGTATAAAAAGTATCTATATTAATTTAGACAATAAATTGTATGTGTGCCAAATTTCATCCAAATCCGTTAAGCCGTAGTTTGTAGCGATGATGGCTCAGTGGTTAGCGGTAGGTTCGCATGCTGAAGGGCGTGGGTTCAAACCCTTGAGCTTGAGCTGCCGGTGAAGGAAAACATCGTGAGGAAACCATAGCGTAGTAGTAGGGTACTTTCTAGTACTCAGCTGGGTAGCTACCACCCTCAAGTTGAAAATCTGCCGCCAAGCATCTAACGGTGTGTTCCGGCAGCCTCACTTGAGAGCCAGTTCCATTTCAGGCTAGGTGTGCTTTACTATCTTCGACCACACCGTCACTTAACATCAGGTGAGCTGTGGTCAAACACCTAGCCTGTCAGCCATAAAAAAAAGCCATCTTTCACATTTATAATTTTGGTAGGATACGATTATTATTTTACCGTAGGTACACATGGAGCGAATTATTATTATCTACCTATCTATAACCGTGTGATATTCTAGATGAGTAGGTTTTTAGTAAGTCTCGTTGTGACTTAGTCGAGTGACATATACCTAGCGACAACATCAGTTATTTGCATAAAACTACAAAGACCAACCTGGCCACTGAAGAAACCATTTTCCAAAGGAACTACTTAACTCCGGATTGTAGTTGCGCCACAATGATGCCATATGCAAATACCTACATCTCAATATAGAGAGCGAGCGCAGTTTTGTTATTACAATCCCATATATTTACATTTCATAAATAAATGTATCTCGAGGCTTAACGATGGAACGTCGCTTTTTGCAAATCTGCCTTGGTTTTAATAATTCGATTTCAGGAGGTTGTCAGACATGGTGCGGATAGTTAGCTTTAGTTGTAGCAATGATAGCTCAGTGGTTAGCGCGGTCGGTGCAATGCCGAAGGCGTGCGTTCAAACCCCAACAACGAGCTTGAGCTGCCGGTGAAGGAAAACATCGTGAGGAAACCATAGCGTGGTGGTAGGGTACTTTCTAGTACTTGCCTGGTTACCTTCAAGTTGAAAATCTGCCGCCAAGCAGGTAACGGTGTATTCCGGTAGACTTACTTGAGAGCCAGTTCCATCCCAGGCTAGGTGTGTTTTTACCATCTTCGACCACACCGTCACTTAACATCAGGTGACCTATGGTCGAACATCTAGCCTGTCAAACATTGAAATAAAAACCTAAGCTTGACATACTTTTAATACCTTCCATATTTTTTACTTGGTGGTAGATTTCCTTAGCAGGAGGTCGTCTAGGTAGGTACCACCGCGGTACCAGATATTCTGCCGCCAAGCAGTAGTGTGTTACATTACTGTGTTCCAGTTTGAAAGGTACTGCAGCTAGCGAAATTACAGGGCTATTGAGACTAACCATCTAGTCTCAAAATAATGAGCGCCAAAGCAGCGATGCCTTGCACTTTGTTTTACTACCCAAAGTTCTATGTATCGCTGCAATGGTCATGGACAGGCGTTATCTCTTAACATCAGGAGAGCGTCGCGTTCGTCTAAATACTGTTACATTAAAAAAAAATCTTAATGCAATATTTAAACTTTCACGTTTTGAACTCAATGATTCCTAAACACACAAACAGATATTGCCTTTTTACTTAAATAATTCCTTTTATCCAATTCAAAATTGGATAAAGTCTTTTCTTAACAAAAACGAACTTGAGTTAGATAATCAAAGAGCGGATAACAATTCAGTAGTGACCTAGATTCAACATATTAACGCACACCACGTACAAAATCAATAGCTAACCGTAATTTAAAAGTATTCCCAGGTCAATGAATAAATACTGCAGATGTTCAAGAACCTATGATTTAGATACACATTGAATTTCATTCTTTCAAATTACTCCAGTGGCATATCTCGCAGACAGAACTTTCTAACGTGACTTGATTGAGAGTAGTTGCTTACTTACGTAATTTAAAAAATTAATTTACGTTATAACTACCATCCATTTGCTTAGAAGCAGTTCATAGTTCATGGTTTTATGCAATGTTTAGAGCAATTCTTTTTAATTGGGCGGTTGTAATCAGTAAATTGATAGGTATACGTTATTTAATATTACTCGAAAGGTGAAGCTGTGGTTCCGTTTGATCGATTGAGTATCTTACTGACAATGTAAAATATGAGGCCCATCTGTCTTGGAGGTGTTGTAAATGCTACTATTAGAAATTAATTCTGATTTAAACAAGCCGTAGGTGTGATTTTTATCTGTTTTTAACTGCCACTTAAAAAAGGTCGGGCTTTTTAATATGTTTTGTACAATAATTGACCATACCTACAACAGGGTAAAATAAGTTTTGATCGTGTCTCGTTAAAAATGTTACCTGTTATACCTAATTTTTTTAAATCATTTCCAGTAGCTAATTATGTCTTTTTTAATAGTAACGAGACGAGCGAGACACTCTCCTGATGGTAAGAGACAACGAATGTCCATGACCATAGCAGCGGTACTCAGAACTTTGAGTAGCAAAACAAAGTCCAGGTCATCGCTGGTTTGGCGTTCATTACTTAGAGACTTTCGATGATTAGTCTCAATAGCCCTGTTATTTCGCGGAACACAATAATGTTTACACACTACTGCTTGGTAGCAGAATATCTCGTAGTACAGTGGTACTTACCTAGACGACCCCTATTAAGGAGATCTACCACCAGGTAAAAATTCATTCTCGACTAGAAGACACGCCAATTCTATTCCAGGTTAGGTGTGTTTACTATCTTCGACCACATCGTCACTTAACATCAGGTGAGCTGTGGTCAAAAACCTAGCCTGTCAGATATTAAAAAAACTTAACATACTCGTAATATAATGTTAATAAATTTCGCAATCATAAATGAAAATATCAATTTTCCTAACCAATCATTTACGATTTCACTACAATGAACACGACACATGGTATCGCAAACATTATTTTAAACATAGGCTATTTCCTTAGAAATGTTTTAACCATTTCAAACCATCATACATTAGCGTATCTTTGTATATATACAATCATATCAATTATTAAACACTTGTACCACAAAAATCTCACAGAGACATATCATTTGGTTTTCTCACGAGCATCATAAAAATATAGTACCAGTCATTATTTGAAACCTTACGAACTGCCACGTAGGTATATTAATTCCAATAATGACCATTGGATCGGTGCTTCTTTAGTCACAGAGTATAGAAAACATCAAATATATATAATTAGAGGTATTTGTAAACTACGGTAATTGTGATACGTATTCTTTAATTACGACGCCGGTAAAGAAGGCTACGGTAAAGATGTAGCCACACCTAAGCGTCGAACGCGGCGACGGCTTAATAAAAAACGAATTGCACCCGTGCGACACCGGGGTTTTTGTGTTTTACAGCAGAATTTTATAGAGCCCAAAATACAATAAAATAGTTATCATGTTACAATACCCGTGGTGACGAGCTGATTGTACAAAAAAGCACGGTGGTAAAGTACTTTCTAGTATTCGGCTGGCTAGCTACCACCCTTAAGTAGATAATATAATCTGTCGCCAAGCACTTAACGGTGTATTCTGGCACCTATAGTTGAAAGTCAGTTCCATTCCAGGTTAGGCGTGTTTACCTTCCTCGACCACACCGTTACTTAACCTTAGGTGAGCTATGGTGAAACACCGTGCAGTGCGTTGCCATGGTGGTGCCGGCGTAAGAATACACCCCACCCTCTCTGCCCGTGGTTGCCGTAAGAGTCGGCTAAGGGATGTCATCTGGAAGATGGGCAGCAGCGTCTTCCTTAAGCAATCACACCCAACTGCGCTCGCCAACCCGCCTGCCAAGCGTGGCGAGTATTGGCAAAACCCCCCCAGGAGGAGGCCTATGTCCAGCAGTGGACGATCTATGGCTGATGATGTGTGTGTGATGTGTGAAACACCTAGCCTGTTAACAGTAAAAAAGTAAAGCACTTTGACAGTGTGACACGGAAGTATGTGAATAAAAATGAATTTTTGGGTATGTAATATAACAGCGTAAAGATGTGACCAGAACTTTACTTCTAAAATTTTACTCCTTGAGATATAGGTACTACTTATATTCGAAGGTGATCAATCAACAAGTGACTGATAGTGTTTGATAGCCAGTGTCTGTCACAGGTTACGTAGAAGTGTGAGCGACGCAGTTCAGTTACTGTCAAGGCAATGAACAATTTTGCTGATCACGATTTTGATTTTAACTTTTAATCTTGACATCTCTTGTTTAAGTGTTTTGAGTAGGTCTGTCTGTCTTGGTTGTGCAATGTCGATTAGTGTTTTTATTCGATTAGTAAAACGTCAGTAGATCCTTACAAAAAATAACTGCAGGTTTCACTGCTACTTATATTATGTCTATATAGATTTATTCTGTTACCAATTAGAAACTTCTAAGAACTTTTTTGCTCATATTTATATGTGTATTTGGGTTAATAGCGATGATAGCTCAGTGGTTAGCGCGGTCGGTTCGTATGCCGAAGGGCATAGGTTCAAACCCCAACAATAAGCTTGAGCTGCTGCTTGAAAGAAAACATCGTGAGAAAACCATAGCATAGTGGTAGAATACTTTCAAGTACTCCGCTGGCTAGCTACCACCCTCAAGTTGATAAATCCAAGCATCTAACAGTGTGTTCCGGCAGCCTCACTTGAGAGCCAGTTTCATTCCAGCCTAGGTGTGCTTTACCATCTTCGACCACATCGCCACTTAACATCAGATGAGCTGTGGTCAAAAACCTGACACCTGTCAATGATAAAAAAAATATTATCATGTCAAATATAAGATATGTATAATGTACTTACAGTATGATTAAATGTCAATAAAAAATTATAATTACTTACTAGTAATTCACTAAAATAATTATTTATAATCGTCAATCATAAAACAAGGTCTCTTAAAACAAACATCTTAGCTTGTTTCTGAAGCACGCGATGGAAGGTGCATCCCGAATAGAAGCGGATACGCGGTTGTAGACCGCGGGATTATGAAAAACCTGCTATAAAAAAATCTAAATGACATTGAAAACAGCATCAAAATCTTTTTACGTGGCTTAGGAGAATTAAGTGGAGAAACAGACAGACGCGGACAGCGGCTTTTCTATTTAGAGATGACAACTGATAAAATATAATACAATGAGTATACACCTATAACATCCAATGTTTACATTATACAACATTTTTGAAATTTTTGTTTTAATATACGGTTCATAAAACGAGCGAAGCTTTTATCGATATATTTATTACTTACACCTCACATCTCTACTGTCAACAATTTTTTGTAAAAGACGGTCCTTTGTTTGAAGGCTCTCTATCAAAACTATCGATTTCTAAACTCACACTTACAATAATATTGTGAATGAACCCCTTTATAATTTTATAAAGATCGATGACGAACATCTTAATGTGTGTGTGGTTAATATTTTACCTTTCATATTTTATTAACTTTATCTTCAAGTTCATTTATGAATTACACAAATTAAATTTTCAATTTCGAAAAATATTATGGTTTATAAAACAAACACCATAAGGTTTAAAATGCCTTTGGAGAGTTGAATTAAAAAAGGTTGTAAAGTTACACAAAAGATTACATAAAAAAATGTGTAAAAGTGAGGCTGAATGAACCTATTGATGACTCTTTGATGATTTGTTGAAATCGAACAGGGTATTACGATATATGCTCATTCGGACGAGTGTTTTTAATGGAGTTAACGTTCATTGAGGAAGTGTTTTTATTTATTATTATGATGAGGATATGAAATCTCTGACAGTATTTTTACCCGACGGAAGGAAGGGTTATGTCTTTCGCACGTATCTTGTATGCATGTAAATCTTCCAAAAGGCCGAATGTATTACGACAATTAAGGTATCGTTAGATTCGTCTCAATAAACCAAGTGTCCTTAGAGATTAAAAAAAACAAGATGGTGGATTTTTAACGCGAAATAGTAATTCGTTAAGCTCAGCTGTATATGACAAATACGCGTACAGAAGAATTATACATATTGTACAACTTACGCTCGCGGCTTCGTCAGCGTTAAGGTAAAAATTGTCCCTATTTACCTATCGGTATGAAATATACTTTATTCTCATACCTACCAAATCTACATAAAAAAAATAAAACACGGTCGAGCCGTTTCAAAGAAGTGCGACCACAAACACCGTGACACGAGATTTAATATATATATAATTATATATATATAATTATATATATACAGATAGATTTATACAGATATATACAGATAGAAATTGCGTGGAGGCCTTTTTGACTAGGGATTTGTTGACTCGTATTCATCTTTAGCGGATAGCACACTCATGCGCGACAACAAACCCCTTATGATATCAATGTAGTAATATTTTATTATAAGACAATAGGCGTGATGACTGATTTTGAAAAACTATTCTATGATGTTAGGAAGTATCTACTATTGCCAATATAATATTTCTGTAGAGATAGATATGTACATATATAGATAGATATGTAGTATGTACATATTATAAAGAAGATACTTCCAAAGTATAGTGTATACTTGTTGTATAGTGTAGTTATTTGTTTTTAATTTTATAATTTGGGTTTTTATACTCGTAATAGGAGCAACATCGACAATAGGTATGAAACAGATTAGAGGTACTGTTGCAAGCAATCACTAGGAATGTTTAGCTGTTGTGCTATTCGAGCCATTATTGTAATGTGGAATACGTTACATACTGGAACTGATCGGTACTGTCAGCAGATAAATGTAGAACAAAATATACAAAATATAGTTTTTTTTTATAAGAAGTTACTAGAACACTATGGAAACCGACGTGTTTTTAATACATTTTTGTCTTTCTTATGCAGGATCAGTCACATTTAATTATGTTGGATACTATAATAGAGTATCTGAAGTAATTAAACGTAAATAATTCTGCATAAATAAAATTACAATGTTACTAGGACTTATTTCAAAAGTTGCAGTGAGATTTCTGAAGAAGTATTATTGTTTTTGTATAGAAAACGTTATAAGTTATTGACAGTCATGTAGCAAAAGCTGTTAGGTTTAAGTAGAAATAATACTAGCACAAAAGATTTCAATTTATTTTCAAGTGTAAGATTACCGATTGGAAGCAAATTTTTTCTATATTTCCTATCAAATATTAACTTACTAACGTATTTTTAAGTTTGAATTGTACAAGTCTGCCTTTGATTACCAACTCTTCTGATGGTAAGCAATAATGTGGTGGAAGATGAAGATTTAGGAAATTACTGTTCACTTTCAACTTGAAAAGATCCAGCTTATATCCCTCTGGAAACAAGGAAGTCGGCAGCTTGTCTTAATTATAGCCTTAGAGTACCTAGTAATATAAAAGAAAGAAGAGCAAAGAAAAAATTTAAAAGTCATAAATACAAAGTCCTTTAACTTTTATGTAAAAGTAATGAGCCGAACGAGACGCCCTCCTGATGGTAATAGGTAACGCCTGTCCATGGTCGTTGCAACGATATGCAGAACTTTGAGACTTGACTTTGACTTGACATTTTGTGACTTGAACACATCTCGAGTTTTTTTTTTTTTTAAATTACTTTATTCGCGATTTAAATAGTAGTTACAAACATATTTATTTTCCAGTATTATTTTTGTTAGTAATAAAAATGATCTCAAACAGATTCGCTTTTTTAAGATATTAACATTCGAAGAAACACAGGTTTTGTCACCAGTAAAAATGACATCATGACAGGAGCGTATTCTTCTATCTGTACATAGCAAAGTGTACATTTTAAGCAGTTGCACAAGCTTCTTTTGTCATTGTATAATGATGCTCAACGTTTCTGATGTTTTGTGTATCGGAATGTAACTGCGATTACAGCCCATGTGCCACACAGAAATAGATTACCCATACATTGCACATAAAACAGACAAATATAGATCTTACACTTAATGTAATAAGCGCAAAGTTTATTTGATTTCCGATATTTTTTCTTTGATTGTGTGATCGATGAATTTGGTGACGGTTGGCAGTAATAATTGATGGAGAGAAAGCGTATGATTTGATTAATTGTATGGCAGTTGCTTTAATTTTATTACTATTTTTAATTTTGGTAGATATATTGAAGGTCATAATCGACATGGGTGGTAATCTGGTAATCTTTGATCAGTTAATCAGCCAGATAGATATAGATGGGTCTAAGATTAGGTAAGTTAACTGTAGTTACAGTTAATTTTAAATAATTCTAATGTTAAATGTACAAAACATGTCCTGTACATTTTTACGCAAATAAATAAATAAATTTATTTTTTTAATTTTAGGATTGAATCTGGAGTAGTAGTCACCCAGAAATGTCCTATCTAAATTTTATTTATCTGTGAAATGTAGTGTTCCAAACATTACATTGTTCCGGCTTGTAGGGAAATTACAGAGCTGTTGAGACTAACGATCAAAAGTGTCAAAGTAATGAGCGCCAAAGCAGCGATGCCCTGGATTTTGTTGTGCTACTCAAGGTTCTGTGTATCGCTGCAATGGTCATAGACAAGCGTTATCTACCATCAGGAGAGCGTTCATCGTTCATCTCGTTCGTCTCATTATATTCACATACAAAAAAAATCTTTGTTTTTTATTACCAATCTACGGTGTCTTCACGATGTTTTTCTTAATTGATGGCACGCTTTCAAAGTTTAGTTATGAACGTTCATCCTTGTGAAGTTGTTGACGAAGTTTGAAAATCGTTTGCACCATCTTTATTGCATACATTTTGATTTGTAGTAAGATCAATACTTATATATAAGAAATTACTTAAATTAAAAATTAATTATTATTTTAATGGCTTTTATATTTCGTTTTTAGCACAACGCAACTTCTTACAACGAGAAGAAAAACAAATAAGAAAGGAAAGTTCTGAACCGTATAAATGACTTGAGAGGTTAAAAAAATAATTGCTTTTCTAATAAACATAAGTAAATTGTGATTAAAACGAATACATACATAATTTATTTAATAGGAAGATTCTAAAGTGGCATTATTTTCTATACGTTGTAATTAATGATCAGGGTTTGACAAAAATATTATCGCACCCTATTTTTTTTTTCGAATGCATTTCAACAAAATGTATGAAACAGCTGATTATTTTACATACATTTTTATTTTATTAATACTGCCTTACGTGTTGTGAAATTAATGTATGTGTGTGTGAGTGTCCACTATGTTAAAAATTGTCAAATGTAATGAAAACTTCTGTTGTTTAAATACAGCGTCATGTCAGATCTTCCTTTAAACTATTTATGAGGCGTTCAGTATTAAATAAATCTTTGTTATAAATTTGTGGGTAGGTAGAAATTTATGAAATAATACGTCCATTACAACGATATCAAGTTAGCTGTATGTCGGTTTCGTGACTACCACGACCATTAGTAGAGCTTGCAAAACATTAAGCTCAAATCGCTTACAAGCGAAACTGGGAAAATGCTTTTATGCTATCAGCTTGTTAGATTAAAAACTTGGTAAATTTTGATAATATTAACCTGTCGTTAGGCTTCAAGTACCTGCTGTACTATACAGGATAATAAGTTTTGGTTGTATTAACACGAAAATGGTATTTGTAGATGTTTTATGAAGTCATATTCAGAGGAACTGTTGTAGAATGACGAGTTCCATTGTTTTTTTATATCAGATCCGTAAGCTTAGGATATAAGCCAAATGGGGTCATTGCAATCATCACTGTGAACCACTTTTACTAAAGGCACAGCTCTAAAATCGTGAAAAAAATCAACTGCTCCTTATATTTGGTTAAGGGTCAAAGGGTTCTTTTTAATAAACCAGCTGATTTTTTTTCTCGATTTCTGAGTTGTGTTCATAGTAAAAGTTGTTCATAATAATAAATACAATGATCTCATTTCGCTTTATTACCTAGACTCCAAGCTTATAAGCCAGGGTTACACAGATCGGGTTTCAAATGAATGAGTAGAAACTTATCTTCGTAAATAACATTTACATGAGGCCTACTCTGAAAATTGTAATAAAATCTATAAATATGCAATTCAGACTCAATAAAATTTATAAATTTTAAAATTTATCTTATTATTTTACACAAGATATTTGACAAAAACTTTAGAACTGGCATAATGCTCGAAAGTGCTATAGGCGAAAAAGAAAAAAAGAGTATCACGCAGTTGTGCCACGGGCAAGTCCGGTAAGCGGTAAGTCATGAAAGAAATATCTTTGATATTAAATGGCAAATTAAACAATGAGACGATTTTTTTTAATAATTTGGCTTTGCAAAGATTTTGATAATGACATTACCTACATACGAGTATAATGTTTTGTCACTCACATATTTGACATATTTGATGACATTACATGCGATTCACAAACAATGAAATTTCAATATTACGAGTATGAAGGTACCAAACTTTGTACCAAGATTCAAAAATCGGGCCGAATTAGAAGCATCATATTCACTGTCCATCATGCAGCCGTAAAGATAATTTTATTCTGGTATTTTTTTTAAATAATACCCATAGGCTTGCGTTTGACCACTATTTCACCTGATGTTAAGTGAAGATGCGGTCTGTTTACGATATAGTACGCTTGCCTAGAAGATTTGACTAGCGACTTGACTGTATTTATCGGGGAACACATAGCCAGGTAGCGCATTCAACTTGTTAACCCATCTCACAATGAAAATGGAACAAAATTATTTCGTTTGTATTTTTGGAATGTTAACAATGAAACGATGTTACTTTATTAGAATTATGTGGCAACATTATATACACTCTCCGTGTTATATATTTTTTCCTCGAAAGTTTGACTAAAATACGTCCATATTTGAAAAAAAAAATACGGCTAATTAGAAAGTGCTGATTCTTTAAACTTAAGGTTCATTCCTTCTTTGGAGTTATCGTACATTCAATACGCTTTTTAAACTTTTCATCTCTGGTTCTCCAGTTTAATAAAGTTACGCATTGGAACTCCAAGTGAGAAATTATTTAAAGTTGACTATAATGTTCAAATTAACAGTCATTTTTACATTATTATTCATCCAAGAGACCTTAAGCACTGTTGACATTGGCTACCAGAAATACGAATACATATCACACAGTTTGAGAGAAAACGACTGTAAGCAATTTTATGCCGCTCTGCATTTTTCAAAGTATGAAATCCCTGACACTATAGCTGAAGCATTTTTAGCAGTACCAAATCTGACTTGCTTGAATTTGCTCCTCTTATGGGATAGGACCAAGAAGCCATCTTACGAGCCAAGCCATGTTTTCTGCGAAAGGCGTTTACGGCAAATTGGTTTCTATAACTTGGCAGAATGGCTGGATGAGCAAATCTTCTATAAACAACAGAATAATGCACAAGCATCAAAATCCAACAATACAAGGTTTTTGGGGCAAGAGAAGAAAGAACGTAGCAGAAGAGGAGCTTTACAGAACACCAGTATCATTCCTTGGATAATATTGGCCGTAGTCTTTATTACTGTTGCATTGGGTGCTGTTTTTAAGTGTAGGAAATATACGAAGAAAAGAGAAATGCATGATATAATAGATTTGTTGAATTATGGAGATGACAGCGAACAAGAGACCGTGTACGAATATGTAGTGGGGAAAAATATTCGTAGAGATCCTAGAGATGCAAGATAATGGCACTAGCTAATGATAATGACTGTAATGGTTATTTGAAATATATATAAGTACGCATACTTGTGATTGTTGTTAGCTAAGAGTTTTGCTTTCACATTCCTCAGTAAAATGGTACGATTTAAGTTGTATTTGTCTTTGAATTATTTTGATGTTCTTTGCGATATGTTTTGCAGACTTTTGGAAGATTTTTTTTCAACAATATTTTTTTTACTTATTAATTAATCAAAGCCTTTTTGGAGAAGAGGCGCTGCTTAATGTGGTCGACGACATCATACTTAATAGATACTAAGACGATAACAATAAGTTATTTTTGCAGCAATGATAGCTCAGAGGTTAGCGCGTTCGCACTGTGCGCCTAGTATCAAGATTTCAAATCCCAACAATGAGCTTGAGCTGCCAAAGTGAAGTAGTAAAAAGTAAGGTGAAGGAAAACATAATGAGATAACCATAAAATGGGTGTTAAAGTATTGTCTAGTACTCGGCTGGCTAGCTACCACTCTCGAGTTGAAATCCGTCGTCAAGCACCTACAGTATGTTCCAGAAGCCTCACTTGAGAGCCAGTTCCATTTCAGGCTGGGTGTGTTTACCAACCTTGACCACACCGTCACTTACATCGGATGAGCTGTGAACAAAAACCTAACCTGTCAAGTATAAAAAAAAACTTATTAGGAAAACTGGGCTGTCGAGACTCACCAAGTCTTAAAGTAATAAGCGCCAAAGCAGCGATGTCCTGGACTTTGGTTTGTTACTCAAAGTTCTATGTATCGCTGCAATGGCGTTATATCATGTTTTGTTCGTCTCATGCAAAAGCAAGTATACTTTTTGTGTTTAACGTAGTATGTAGAAATTTCGCTAGCTGCAGTACCCTTCAAACGGGAACACAGTAATGTTAACACATTACTGCTGGTTGCGCGACATACTCATATATACACATACATTTCGCTCACTCGTTCACTTTATATAAGTATTTTTATTTACCCTCATATTATGACACAAAACACACTTCCCTACCCTCACCTTCCTCATAATACCTGTCAACGCTAGCCAGTCGTAAATTGGCGGTTAAATCGTACGCAATACGCATTCCAATAACTACCATCGGTGCGCTTAGATATCTCAAAATTCCTCTTATCGCGAGTGTGTCGCGAGAGTTATTAAAGCATAGATCTTTGTGTTAATGGTGTGGAGAGCAAAATTTGGTATAAACATTACTACTTGTGGAGGAATTGGTACGTTCCGATCAGCACCATTGCATCAGCAAAGTAAACTACAAACAGATATTTCCCGTCCTCTCCAACTGCTTTGAGGCAGAATATCTGGTACTGTGGTGGTACCTACCTAGACGACCTCCTGCTAAGGAGATCTACCACCAAGTAAAATATGTCTATAAATAATAGTATCTTGTGGTTGGTTTATAGGCTTTGTTAGTCCGTCTATTTGAACGCTGTTAATTACCTCCCAGTGCAAATCAAGCTGGATCCGTATTAACAAGGTCCGTACGCATTCATCGGCCGTGTCATCGGGTCTAACGATAAGCCTCATTAGTTGGTAACTCCATCACCGATCGCGGTGTGCCTATCTGCTGAGTAGGGTTGCAATTTTTTTAAATTAAATATTCACATTATTTTTACACGACGATCTAAAACAGAGTGTTATGTTTTCTGGGTTCATGAATGTGACTTTATACAATCATTACGATTAAATGCCTAATTAGATTTGGGTGTATGGGATATCGTTAGAATCGTTAGATTATCCTGAGTAACAAGCTATATTTTAAAAAAACGTGGCATACGTGTTTTACTTATGTTCTTTATTAAACTTGTGGAGTTAAAAAAAAACTATGTTGGCTCTCAGGCCTATGTCTTGGCCTTCGATACTAAAAGATGACGTTTTTGTACTATTACGTAGGTATTGACTTCCAGCTTTTAAATTCTCGGAATTATCATATCTTATTCTAAGACTTCCTAAAAATGAAATGAAAATGATGAATGAAGTTTTCTATAGTAAAATAGATTGAAAAGATTGATCAGGCATAATTATTAACTAAATATGCTGCTTTTTTTAATGTAATCTATTAAAGTATATTGTATCAGAACAATATAGATGTATCTGATAATATATGAGCACAGCGAGCGCTTAATTTAGTGATAAACCAATTTCATACAGCTTATTAAATGACTGCCATTGAAGTAAAATAGGATAGACAGTGACGTACAACATATTTTATCAGCAACAAAATATTTCGATATTTATAATACCCAACCTACCTTCCTACTTATATTTATATACCTATATACCTTTGGTACTTTTGAATACATTATTACTATAGTATAATTAATTTAATAATATATTTTAGTTATTTTATATTTATCATTTTAATTATAATAATATGTTTAAATTTAATATAAATTATGTCATTACTATAGGCTATTACTATATTTTGTATATGTATTTGTATAGTAAAGGGTTGGCAACCCTACTTCTGAAGGAGGTCAAACTAGGATTAATTTATCCTCAGTTCTATGTTCTGTTACTTTGTTGAAATATAAAGAGAGTATAACTAACGTGTGTTTCATAAGAGTATAAAACATATCATTTATATATCTAAAGCAGCGGCTGCGTTGATAGGACTACGTTTCACACTACGAGACTAAATATGCTGAATGTTGCTCAATACGTTTGTCTCACTTTAGTATTAAAGAGAAAATGAGACGAAAGATGTAGTTCTAATTTTCACCACGCGCACGGGGCGCTATTTGCAAATTCGCGCCATTTTCATATTAGAAACATCGAAGATTTTTTTTTCTTTTCTTGGCATCGCACTCTGTGCATTCTGCCAGTTTCAATGTGTCTATATTTTGTGTGCAGTCTTCAGTTTCCAGCTTCTTTATAGTCAAAGTCCAGTCTTGGTCAAGTCCAGTCAAATCTAGTCATGCTTTAGTAAGGTAGTGGTGACTTTATTATAAGCTTCGATGGAGTTTTGGAAGCAACACGAAAAGTCATGTTTCACCACATTATATCACTTTCCCACACTCGCGATTGTACTCCGGCACTTTATGAATAAAATACCACTATTTTTATACATAAACACTCGAAAAAACACTAGTTTTAGAAAAAAAAAATACAATGGGGCGACACGACTTTTTCCGCGTTCCCGCCAAAACTTGTCAAAGATTGTTGCAACCTTGCAACTTTCCAGAACTTCCAGAAGTGAGTGACTGATATTTATAATCAAAAGTTTGTTTCCTTACCTATTGTACTGTTTTCTCGCAAATGTGTTGAAAAACGTTGTATGACACACGTGAGGAAATTGGTATTTACAAACTCATGACTATGGTAATATTCGACTACTCGTTTGTAAATCCAACATACCGCACTAGTCTCATAAATAACTATTATTCCTGTCGGGTTTCCAAGTAAAACATACATGTACGATGAAAATATACAGATAATGCTAAGATAAAGATGAGATAATTGCGAGACGGCGCGATGGCGTCTCGATTACTTCGGAAAATAACCATTATTCGAAATCATATAACGTAATCAAGCATGATATGTCGTAGGTATAATCCTTGTGAAGTAGGCACTTATCATTTTACCTTTTGCATTATTCTCTTACATGTTCCATATTGTGTCTGTACGTACATGTACAGCGCAAATGTTCACTTATAATACCACAAGAGCTTCAAAATTATCGGGTATTTCCCGATAGGGAACCTTGAGGGAAATGCCAGATAATTTTGAAGCTCGTGTGGTATTCGGGGGATTATTTTTCCGACCCAAATATCGACCAATAGAATTGCACCATTCGACGTCACGTGGTACAACCTACATGTCAAAAAATTATCAGTATAATACCATGTAGGTTGTACCACGTGACGTCGAATGGTGCAATTCTATTGGTCGATATTTGGGTCGGAAAAATAATCATTATTATCACAGATAATCTACTGAAAACTTTCCGAACTTTCCTACGTCTACTAAACTCTTATTTGTTCATTTTGTACAATATTAAGCGTTTTTTTTGTCTGACAGGCTAGGTGTTTGACTACAACTCACCTGATGTTAAGTAACGGTGTGGTCGAAGATGGTAAAGCACACCTAGCCTGCAATGGAACTGGCTCTCAAGTGAGGCTGCCGGAACACACCGTTAGATGCTTGCCGGCAGATTTTCAACTTGAGGGTGGTAGCTAGCCAGCCGAGTACTAGAAAATACCCTACCACCACGCTATGGTTTCCTCACGATGTTTTCCTTCACCGGCAGCTCAAGCTCATTGTTGGGGTTTGAACCCACGCCCTTCGGCATGCGAACCGACCGCGCTAACCACTGAGCTATCATCGCAACAAAATCACCACACCACAGTTAGTTAGTTCGCCACACCACCTTTGTCTGGGTCGAGTCGCTTATATTTTGGTGTCCGAACTGTAGTGACCTTTGAAAAATAAAATAATCAAAACGAGACTTAACCTATATTTGTCACTTATATTGCGGTTTAGGGATCCAGAATGCACCTTCGTCCAGTATTGCATGATTGGGCAATCTACACCCATCCGTGAGGCTAGTCCGAAGATAGGATATTTATTTATACTCGTAATTATAATACCGGCAAAAACAAGCCATGGAACATCAGTTAGAAACAATGTTTCAGCTCGCAAAGCCGAGACCAAATCATTTTAGACTCATTGTCGTCCTATTGCAGTGCAATCTGTAAATAACACCAAATCACCCTTCATTAGTCACTCTAGCTGGGTGCACGTGCGCATGCGTTATTAATCGGGTACATTGACTATTCTAATTGCCAGCATTAGTTATTTCCAAGTGTTTTAACGACACTCGCCGGTATCTGGTCTGCCACTTAAAGAAGTGGGTGTTGTGGTGCATAATTTGCAATACGCTAGATCGTATTCTAAATGGTTTTTATGGAATGGTTGGTTGATATTCAACCCCCGTAAACAGAGGGGTGTTAAGAGTTTAACGTACATATGTATCTACGTGTTTATCTGTAGCATCAATGAATGAACACATTTTGATGTAGTTTTCAGGGTTCCGTACCCAAAGGGTAAAACGGGACCCTATTACTAAGACTCAGCTGTCCCTGCGGTTGTCTGTCTGTCCGTATGTCACCAGGCATGCATCTCATGAACCGTGATAGTTAGACAGTTGAAATTTTCACAGATGATGTATTTCTGTTGCCGCTATAACAACAAATACTAAAAAATAAAATAAAATACGATTTCCACCCAGGATAAATATTTTGTAGTATAAACAAACGTTTATTCTGTTTCTGATTTACAAAAAAAAGTATTTAAGTATTATCAGTTACCAGACTTCCATTATAAAAGCTTTGCTTAGTTTGAGGTTAGATGGTGCTATGTATAATGTCCTACGATATTTATTTATTTACATAATCCGTGGCGATGATAGCTCAGTGGTTAGCGCAGATGGCTTGACCTGCTGTTAAAGGAAAACATTGTGAGGAAACCATATCAGGGTGTCAGGTTACTTTCTAATACATACTCGGTTTACTAGCTATTTTATTATCGTAGATCACACGGCATATAGCATCAGGTCAAACACCTAGCCGATCAAACATAATTAAAAAAAAACAGTCGGTAATTCTCATAAGGTTACTCACAAAAATAAATAAATAAGTATCGTAATACTTCATCACATAACGCCAATCGCCATCTCATCCCAAACTAAACAAAGCTTGTATAAACCAGATAACTGATAGAATACTTATATACTTTTTTATAAGTGTCCTGGACGAATAAGAGCCGGCTCCAATAATTATTAACCGCCGAAGCAATAAAACAATCTGATCATCGCTAATCAGAGTTATCTTGCCATCGAACCGCCGATTTATTAGAGATGTGCTCCTATTGCCGGCAAATGCCGTGGGAATCCGGATCTTAGTCGGAAAGACCTTATTAGTGTGATTCCGTACGGCTCGTTAATTTGGTGGTACGGTAAGATACGGTATTTAGACGTCTGTAGAAGTCAGGAAAGGGCAGTCTACCCTGGCTTTAGTAGCTTGTCTTTCGTGATATTTAGATTGTCTTGAAAAGCGTTAAAGGATCTACGTAACTAATCAGATAAAGCTAAGTTTTCAGTCTACAAAAAGGCATCTAGATTATTTTTATGAGACGTCCTATGATTCTTTTGTTTATTTTATTGCCTTTTACCACGTCTTTTTATTGTTGTTTATTTTATTGCCATTTACCGCGTCTTTTTATTGTTGTTTATTTTATTGCCTTTACCGCGTCTTTTTATTGTTGTTAATTTTAATTATTAGTAAAACAACTTAATTCCTAAGAACACAGCTCTGAAACAGAGAAAAAACAGTTTTTTTCATAGATAAAAGTCGTTGGCCTTTGAACAAATATAATGGAACAGTTCTTTTTTTCGCAATTTAGGATTTGTGCTCATAATAAAAGTTGATAACGATGAGTCCAATGACCCCCGTTCGGCTTAATAAAGCCTAGTATTAAAAGTTATAACCAAGTATAGATAAAATTGCATGGTGAATAATGGTGATTGTAAAATAATTTGTACAGGACCGGAACCAGAAAGCTTTAAAAAGGCATTTGCTCTAAAATCGATGATTACATTCAAAGGACAATATTTTCTTCGCATAGTATGAAATAGAATAAATCAGAAGGGTAGAAAGCGTAATTTTTAATTGTATTTTATTCAATTCTAACTAAAAAGAGGTTGTATTGGCGAATTATATTTTCCAGATTGGAAATAGTTAATTCTAATAATTCTCGGTCAAGCGCTTGAAGAGTTAACACGTCCTGAAATGTCTCGTGTAGATATAAAAACTTGTGGTTATTTTAATTTATATTTTTTTTTTTTTTTTTTTTTTTTATGGCTGACAGGCTTGGTGTTTGACCACAGCTCACCTGATGTTAAGTGACGGTGTGGTCGAAGATGGTAAAGCACACCTAGCCTGGAATGGAACTGGCTCTCAAGTGAGGTTGCCGGAACACACCGTTAGATGCTTGGCGGCAGATTTTCAACTTGAGGGTGGTAGCTGGCCAGCCGAGTACTAGAAAGTACCCTACCACCACGCTATGGTTTCCTCACGATGTTTTCCTTCACCGGCAGCTCAAGCTCATTGTTGGGGTTTGAACCCACGCCCTTCGGCATGCGAACCTACCGCGCTAACCACTGAACCATCATCGCTAATAGTAATGCTTATATAGTTTTTTTCAGTTTATGTTGGATTTTAGTTTTAGATATTAAGTAATATTTCGGATAGATATTTAAAAATTATCGTTGGGTTAAATAAATTTTAAATTAAATCCTCATAACTGTTGTAAACAAAAGGACTTTTAAACGGAAGTACACTAAATACCTACATCCGCAAAGTAACGCCTGAATTAATCAATTAATTCAAGCTCAACGATTGCCCTTAGTCGACTAATTATGATAAGGCTGTCGAAGACTTACAGTCTGGAAGCCTCAAAATAACAGAATAAAAAAAAATCTGATTGTTTTTAATCAATTGTGCTATGTTTTTTTTATGACTGACTGGCTAGGTGTTTGACCACAGCTCACCTGATGTTAAGTGACGGTGTAGCAGAAGATGGTAAACACACCTAGTCTGGAATGGAACTAGCTTTCAAGTGAGGCTGTCGGAACACACCGTTAGATGCTTGGCGGCAGATTTTCAACTTGAGGGTGGTAGCTAGCCAGCCGAGTACTAGAAAGTACCACGACACTATGGTTTCCTTACAATGTTTTCACTGGTAGCTCAAGCTAATTGTTGGAGTTTGAACCCACGCCCTTCGGCGTGTGCGAACCGGCAGCGCTACCTACTGAGCTATCATCGCTACAAATAATAGACGATGGATGTTGCTTATTCAAACACCAATATGTACGTGTGAGATTTCAATTATGTGGTTAATAGCTGTGTAGACCTCGAGCTTCGTCTAAGCCCATCAATTTGTCAGTCTGCGAGCTCCGGGTACGAGTACTTACTCCTGCGTACTTGGGACGTACTATAAACTACGCAAAACGAATAGTTTAACAACCATAAAAAAGATACGTTTGAATATTAATTATTTGAATTATATATTTTATAGATAAAAATTAACTTTAACAAAACTTAGAAATGTAGGTAATATACAAAACGAGAATATCTATGGATATGGAGGTACGTAAAAAACATATGCCCTTAGATTATGAATACTTCTTGTCAAAAACCTTTTTATAACGAATTAGCGGCCCGCTCCGGCTTCGCACGGGTATAAACCTCAAAAATAACAGTATTTCTCCACTATTTAATGGATGTTATTATTCATATAAACCTTCCTCTTCAAACACTCTATCTATTTAAAAAAACCGCATCAAAATCCGTTGCGTAGTTTTAAAGATTTAAGCATACATAGGGATATAGGGACAGAGAAAGCGACTTTGTTTTATACTATGTAGTGATGTTCAATCATTGCAGAATATAAATAGAAAGTATAATTTATTTTGTAAATTTATAATCGTTATATAATATCGTATCCTACCGTTCGCTATAAGTACGTAACTTACCTTTTCAAAACAAATCTTAGACCAACCTAACCTCTTTGTAACAAACCTCATTGTAACAAATTACTTACTTCTTTATATAAAAGTAATGAGACGAATGACGAACGAGACGCTCTCCTAAAGGGAAGGGATAACGTCTGTCCATGACCATTACAGCGATGCACAGAACTTTGTGTAGTAAAACAAAATCCAGGGCATCCCTGCTTTAGCGCTCACTACTTTGAGGCTTTCTATGGTTAGTCTCAACAGCCCTGTAATTTCGCTAGCTGCAGTACCCTTCAGACTGGAACACAGTATTGTAGCTTGGCGGCAGAATATCTGGTTCTGTAGTGGTACCTACCTAGACGACATCTTGCTAAGGAGTTCTACCACCAAATACTGACTATCTTTTGGTATAACGAATAATTTCTAATTCCGTTCAGCAAGCTAGTCGCTTGCTTACTTTTGACCTGGTCTTTCCTTAAACCGTTTTTGAATTAATCGTGACAAGTTATGCTAAATAAAACATAATAATTAAAAACATATTCTCATGCAAGTAACCATCTCTCAAACATCAGTGGGTCACAACCCGTTTACATTTTTAATATTTCACTTAATCATCTCGAAAGTGAACTTGTTAATTATGCTCCCATCGATTACGTTGAGTAATTCAAGCGTTGCGTCAAGTAGGTGACTGACAATACCATGTTTAATTCGATTGCTAGTTTATATTCATAATAAATGATTCACCTTTTGAATATAACTTGTAACGTGTCCATACAAACTATAAGTTATTCAATCTTTTTTATTGTAGTTGTCAGTTTTAGAAATTGGTCTCACAGTATGTGATCGAACAGTCTTTATTATTTCACTTACTAGTTTAAAACATGAAGAATTATTTAATTTTTGGGAAAGAAATGTTTCATCTTTGTTGTTATTAAATTTGAAACTTTGTAGCGATGATAGTTCAATGGTTACCGCGTTCGGTTCACCCGAAGTATGTGGGTTCAAACCCCAACAATGAGCTTGACCTGCCGGTGAAGGGAAACATCGTCAGGAAACCATAGCATGGTGGTAGGACACTTTCTAGTACTCGGTTAGCTAGCTACCACCCTCAAGTTGAAAATTTGTCGCCAAACGCTTTATAATGTGTTTCGACAGCCTTACTTAAAAGCCATTTTTTGCACAAACAAACACATCATATCATAAGTATAAATTAAAGATTAAAAAAAAACTGATTTCAGGCCCCTAAGCCCAAGCACGGCTAACTACGATTTTTATAAAATTTCTATGAAACAAATATGAAAGTATAGGTATTATTCAAAATAAAAGAAAAAAATTTCAAATATGTGTGTACAAATGACGGAGTTCTGAGGTACCTAATAAACAAAAAACAATTCAACAGAATTGAGAACCTCTCCCTTTTTTAAAAATATAATTTTTTACTATTATTTATAACATATAGACTTGCGTTTGGCCGCCATCTTACTATTTTCCTGTTTACGGTGAAAGTAAGATCAGCATCCTTCTGTATTATTAATATCTTGTGTATAAGATATTAGTTTGATCATTGATTTACCACGGAGCTTACCTTTTGATCTCCAAATCGCATCTGCCTCCTCGCGTTTCTTGCCACGTTCATCCGACATAAGAAGACCCTGTCTTCCCCGTCAGTAGGAGCCCTGGACAGCTCAGTTCGGACAGTTTGCTGATCTTGTTTGTCTATCACGTCGTATACGCTGTCACCATGTATCAGCAGGTCTTCCTGTCAACAAGAAATTAGTATTGTAGCGATAATAGCTCAGTGGTTAGTGCGGTCGGTTCACACGCCGGTAGGCGTGGGTTCAAAGCTTGAGTTGCCGGTGAAAGAAAACATCATAAAGTAACCAAAAAGAAAGAAGAAGAAAGAAATGGTGGTAGGTTTTCTTTCTGTTACTCGGCTTGCTAGCTACCATCCTCAAGTAGAAAATTTGTAGCCAAGACGTAACGGTGTGTTCTACTTGACAGTTCCATTCCAGGTGTGTTTACCATCTTAGACCACACAGTCACTAAACTTCTAGTGAGCTGGAGTCAAACCCTAGGATGTTAATTATAAAAAAACAGTGAGAAACAGTTAATAAACCGAATAGACTAAGAAATAATACACAATTTTGTATTTCCAATTTTACAACAATGAATAAATTTTTATTTCACTTATGCGGGTTAACCTACCCGCGTTTAATTATGTGGAATATTTATGGGATCGGATTGTCAGATATAATTATGTTGACTAAGTTTCGGCGACATTCGGTGGTCGATTTAAAGAGTCAAAGCAAAGCGCGGGACCACGTCTTTTACATGAGTAATCCCGCATAAGTAAAACAAAAATTTAATAAAACCATGTCAGTTGGTATAGTAAAACAGTAGGTATGTGCTTTATCACTACTAGAATGTAGTATTAATCGAAAGAGAGGCCCAAAGAAATATTACTGGAGTCAACTGTCGGGAATTTAATTAAACAAAACGCAAGAATAACGTTAGCTGCCGGTAAACGGCAAACACTAAACGCTCAAGGGTACAAACTACAAAAAGGTACCGCGTCCGCGATTAAAATAATATGCATTGCGGTCTGAGGGCTGATGAAAACGTCTATGCAATCACAGTAAATATACACCTGTTTAAAAACAAAAGCGTTGGCAGCTTTGCGGTGGTTGGTGACGGCACCAACCACCGCAATTAGCATTCTGTAAGTGAGCCTTTCTTTTACTTGATTCATTTAAACCACGCAACGGATTTTAAAACGGCTTTCACTGTTTTTTAGATTTTTGACAAAAGATTTGTATAGAATACATTCTCATAACATTTGTAATCAAGTTACCGGGGCGTGTCGCTAGTACATTAATAATACATAATTTAAGAAGTCTGTATCTATGACGTTGGTGCGCATGTAGTCAGGTTTTGGCATTTTACGATTTCACTGTTTTCCTAATCTTTGACCACTTTAAACATTAATTTATTCCATAAAAAATATATACGGTTTTCAATGTACAAATATTAACTGAACTAAGTATTACTAATAATTACAAATATATATCAACTCCTTAAAAATTAAAATGTATTATAACAAAGTCGGTCCGACATCGACACGCGTCCACCCTCGACAATGCCCGGAAACGGACTGTAGCCGGAACTTGCAGGGATTAGGTACAGGGCGCGGATTTATTCAATTTTGGGGAAAAGATATATTTTCACAAGGAAAATGTGGAATAAAAAGACTCATTAAAAATATTCATATTTTTAAGACCTCTGTTCTGTGTAAACACTAACTATTGGAGAAAATTTGCAAATTATGACAAAAACAGGTATCATTTGGAGATTTTTTTTTCGAAAAATTGGTAGACAAAATTACAATTTTGATCAATTAAAAACGTTTATCTAATCCTTATCTATCTATTGAAACATTCTTACTTAAATATCCAAGAATTTAGACATTTCACATTTTTGAAAGCCTTAAGGGTACATACGGCGGGAAGAAACTTTGTTTTATACTATGTAGAAAACCTTACCTACCTTACTTTTGTGTACCTCAGTTCTAAACAACTGTACTGTTACAGTATTCAACTTTTGAAATTACCTTGTTCTAAGAACATTTAATTAAGTCCCACAATTATGATTTTATAACGTCCTAGCACTAAAACATTCCGACCTCAAGGTCTGACAGGGTCAATATTGTTGTTTAATTTTCCTTTGTAAGTAAACAAATTTCAATTAACCTAGGTCTGGTTTAATAACTTTAATTAAACCATATTTCTGTGCGAAGCAAAGAAAATTTCTTATGAGATTGTAAGAGAAGCTCAGGAATTAGGGTTGACAGTTAACCTAAAGTAGGTACCTAATAATGAATTGAATATAATTTTTCATTGCCATCAACAAATCCTGATCATGTTACAAGTAACGATTTATAAACTTTTTACTCGGTTGTAGATCTCCTTAGCAGGAGATCGTCTAGGTGGGTACCACCACAGTACCAGATATTTTGCCACCAAGCAGTAGTGTGTAAACATTACTGTGTTCCGGTTTGAAGGGTAACTGTAGCTAGCGAAGTTACAGCATTGTTGAGACTAACCATCTAATGTCTCAAAGTAATAAGCGCCAAAGCAGTGATGCCCTACACCATGTTTTTTTACTCAAAGTTCTGTGTATCTCTTACCATCAGGAGGACGTCATCAAAAAAATCATGACATCACCTATACATACGTATAAATTTCGAAACCACTGTTTTATAAGTTTGTAAAATGTGACGTCATTTCTACAGAGGGTGTCAAACGCCTGTGACTCTACTATGAAATTTGTGTGACGTAATTTAGGGATATCATCGATTTATTTTTCTAATCTGTGCAAGTAACGTTGTGATTCAAGTAGTGCCTGGCAGCCCTGCGGCGCACGTCACCCGTCCTGCCGCCCCGCCCAGCTGTCGCGCGTCCTCCGTAAGACATAATTGCGCACGCGCCGCCCAGCCGCCCACGCGTGGCCGTGGGGGGCGAAGGAAATGTGGGAAAATGAATTAAATTATCACGTTGTGTATTTTACGTTACAATTTAGTTTTCGACACACTTAATGTATTGAATCGTACCTATGTAAACAAATCTAAGAAGTTGTTTTTTTACCTACTTAATTGGTGCATGCTGGTGCTATTTCGACGGTGAAAAATAAAACTCGTGTTAAGCCAAATAAACACATTATAATTATTGGTCTTAACAGTTTCTATCATACATGAATATAAACTAGGTTAAAGACATATGTCTTCGATTCTTTTACACTGGAATAATGCATATAGGATGCCAAAAAAAAGATAAAAATAATTATATAAAGTTTTTTTTATAACGAATAGTCTTGCGTTTGACCGCCATCTTGCCTGATGATAAGCGAAGATGCGGTCTACGATGGCGCACGCTTGCCTAGAAGAAACCGATTCACTCGCGACTTGAAGGCACCCAGATATAGTGATTCATCGGGACTATTCGCATCAGAGTTCATTACGAATACTGTAATTATTATTTAAAAAAATATTGTACACGTTGTATTATAAAAGTACAAGAGATAATTTGTAAATGAAATGAATTACTACATTATAAAAGCAACATTTCTATCCTACAATTACCTAGACATAATAATATTTGCATTTGCCGCATGGACCATTGGGGCAAGGGGCGGACTTGCCTTCAGCAATTATACTGCGTGCGTCTTTCACTTTCTTGTATTTCAGTTTTTGTTGGGTGGTCTGAGAGAGAACTTATTTGAATAGGTATTTTTTTTTAAATTAGAATTAGGCTTGCCTTTGACCACCAATTCGCCGCGAAGATGCGTTGGTATACATTGGAGCACGCTTGCCTAAAAGAAACCGATTCACTTACGACTTGAAGACTTGTATTTTAAGGAAAGACAAAATCTTTCTTTTTCTACAGTAAGCATAGTCGAAAATCAAGAGCTTGAGAGATTTTTAATCATAAAAAGAGAGAGAGTTAGTATTTTTCCTGAGTTATCGACTTCAAAAAAAGGAGGAGGTTCTCAATTCGACACATTTTTTTAAGTATGTTACGTCAGAACTCCGTCATTTATGAACCGATTTGGATTTTTTTTTATATTATAGGAAATATTAGTTTCAGATTGGTCCTATAGAAATTTCATCTAAATCAGTTCAGTAGTTTGATTTTAGACCAAAGTGCCTAAAATCTAGTCGTGTTTGGGCGGATGGAATCCGACCTAATGCAAAAAAAAAAACTGGATTGTTTTTACATTATGGTAGGGTACTTTCTAGTACTCAGATGACTTGTATACTTGAATATATACCACCAAATATTTAATTAATCATAATATTTATTATATTAATTTATTCATAATATTTTAAATGTTATGTTTGACAGCCTCACTTGAGAGCTAGTTCCCATACCAGACTACGTGTATAATACAATACGTAACATAGTACGTACAGTCCTTTAAAAAAAACAAATTGGTTTAAAAAAAATATTTAAGTTCTAAGCTAACAAACATAAAGAAATACAACCGAATTAAGAACCTCCTTCGTTTTTGAAGTTGGTTAAAAAAGTAGCGGAACAATAAATCATTTCAGGTATACGATAATTAATTTTAAGCAATATTAAATCTGAAAGCAAGTAAAGGGTAGATCTATAAATCAATGTGCAAGTACGGTGACGTAACTTACTTAGCTAAGTTAATGTAGTGCTGGACTTTTGAAGTGAAATCGTGTTGGCAATGTTTTAGCACACAATTTAACGTTCGATAGTGGCGAGTTTTATTCTCGCCGTGAATTATTGTGGGTTTAGCTAGTTTAAAGATTTTAGTACAAAATGGAAGCCTAATTGCCAAAACAAAATATGTTAAAAAAAACATCAATTATCACATTAATATTAAAAAGAAAGTTTCTTCGCGCTCTATCGGCTATACCAATTTTGATGAATTTTGGTATGGAGGTAACTGATACCCTGAATTGACACAGGCTTTTTATCTTGGAAAAATATAGCGGGAAACACCGCGGGGCGCAGCTAGTAATATTATAAATGTGAATATTTGTGTTTAGATGTTAAGATGTTTGGATGTTTGGTACTCAATAACACAAAAACGGCTAAACAGATTTGAATGAACTATGGAACAGATATAGTTTATTACCTAGATTAACATATGTCTCGGGAAAATGTTAGGTTCCTGTGGGATTATCAAAAATTAATCATAGGACATATCCACTTGTTTGGTATACATGTCTTTTTTTAATTCCAATTTATTTAAGGGACTTTTGTGACATACACATGGCAGTCCCATCGTATTTGCTAAAGTTTTTTTTATAAGTAAAAATTAATAAAATAATATCTAGACACAACACATACTTATACACACTCTCTCATACACACATTCACTCCTCTGGATACACACAAAAAAATCAAGGTAGGTCACTTGAGGCGACTCACATAAATGAAAAGCTCCCTGGCTGCTTCAGAACAGGGTTCGGACAGCAGCCTGTTGTAGCTACCAACATCCAGTCTATTCTAGGTAGTTTAGAGCAAGTTTCATTATGAATAAAACTATAGAACTTTTGTTACTTACACGTGTTTCATTTCTCTCAGAATTCAATTCTTAAATCAACTCGAACGAAGTCGCGGGCGCAAGCTAGTTTAAAACAAAACAAACATACTGCAATATAAGAACGCTAACAAACGGAATAGTTCTCAAAACGCTTGTGCATTGCTATGTTTTATGGCAATACTTTATTTGTATCTTGAAACTAGATGGCAATGTGCAAAATGTCCACTTATATTTATTTTATTTTGTTTGAATTTAGATAATTTTCTATGAAACACTTGTAATAAAATGTAAAAACAGCTTGTCATACAGGCCACCTAAATATAAATCAAGCAAGCATAACAGTGTTAGTTCATAGCGTGTAACTTGACAGAAGGTATCTTTAAATACCTTCTGTTCATCTGAACTTACATTAAAATCCAAACCTCTGCTGTTTCAAGTTTCAGACAGACACATCATCTTCGAGGTGGCCCATACAATTTATCTGTATCTTTTGAATTATAGTTTCTCAATAGTTTGGTTATTTTCGATTGATTCTACGAAGTATTGTTGATTTACAGTTACATTGCTACAGATTCTAAGATAGCGAAATTATTGGTCCAGTTATGTTCCATTGTTGGATTTTTAGAATTGAATTTTGTAAAGATTCTTAGTTTTACTCTGTTGGAATTTACTTCATTGGTTTTAATTATTAGGTGTTTTTTTTTGTAGGTTAGATTGTAGACTATGATTGACACATAAATAATTAGTAAGCTATTTCTGAAATAAATAATAATTATGGTGTAACTAACTTTTGCCCGCTGCTTCCTATTTTTCTACCCTCAGAAAAAGTTAAAAGAAAAAAAAAAAAAGATTTTTGTCATATTCTGCAGTAGGTACTTCTGTACTCCAGATATCGTGTTTGCAAAATTTTATGATCGGCTGAGTAGTAATTAAAGAGTAACACACAAACTTACATTCCCATTTATAATATTAGTTAGGATAAAAATTATAGCAACCGAAATAATAAAGAAACAGAAATAAAAATAAATAGAATAACAGAGATTTAAAGATTTAACTTCTACTATATTTTTACTAATAAAAGGTGCGTTTGACAACATCCTGCCAAATATTATCCAAAAAGGTGGTCTACTTAAAACGAATCTGGACATATAATTTTATTTGAACTTAGAACGTTGTGATAAAAAACGTCGACTTTATTGCCAAAACATTGAGGAGCATACAAAAACTAGACGTAACATATAGTCTAGACTAAAAAGATGTCCAAATTTATTTGAAAGTTAAAAATTAATAGGTGGTCCGCGTTGTGCCAAATGCTCCAATTTCTACAGCTCATTTATCATCTCAGCACTTGTACTATTTGCATTATGACAGTTATAAACAAGCATTTTATATGAATGATGAGTAGCGAAGTGCATTGCAGTTAATTATTGTTCGTACATTGTCGGACAAGAAAAATTACACGTTGGGCTTATTCTTTCTATATTATAAATTGACCCTATTTTGACTTACTGTAGTACTTAGTGCTTTAGATTAGGCTCTGGCAACACTTTTTTGTATTGCTGTTTCGATTCAGCCTCTGCGAATTGTCTTATATACATACAAAGAAGACACCCTTTGGTCGTAGAGTGTTATCTAAGGGATTAATTTACGATGTTTGTTGGTTACGGCTGAGTGACGAATGTTAGGCCAAACTAGCAAACGAATGGTTGAATTTGATGATGAACAAATTAATTAATAATTACCGTTGGGCATTTTACACAGCGTTATCTACCCTGAAATTAATCAAAGTGTGTGCCAACCAAAAAGTTGATAAATTTTATAAAATACTCATGATAAATGTACTAAAACATCCAGATACAGAAAATATATAACGAACATCCTGACACAGAACAAACATCTACATAATAATTGTGGCGTAAATGTTTGTCCTGGGTGGGAATCGAACCTACACCCATAAGCAGAAAAACTGTTGACCTTTCTCTCCTAGCAGAGAGGCTACCAAGCTAACAAGTCAAGGCTGGAAGGACAGAATGGCCTGTAATTTTTTTTTAACGCCACGTCTTCTACCATTTCTTGAATTCTTTCTATCGCAAAGTTGCCGGAAGAAAAAGTTATTAGTAATAAGGACAGTATTTTTTAAAAGATTGTTTTTCTGTTGTAATATGAGTGCAATCTTTGGTGTAGTGTGTAAAGAGTTTATCTATAAGTAATGTCGTTCTCCGATATGCAATATTTTATACCGGGAGTTGTATTTTCGAATGTAAGACGTATGCCAGACAAACAAACAAACAGGCCTCCGGATATATAGATTAATGATCTACAAACCAATGCACTGCTTTATAATAGCGATACAAATGATGCACTGTCTGATTTGATTAATTATTTTGTGTTTCTAACGTTGATACTGTAAACACCTCGTAGGTATTTATCAAAATAACTACTATGATTTTTTGGATTAATATTTCAAAATATATTTTAAGGAAATCTATTTGACGCAATCACAGAGGATCCAACCTATAAGACTTTCATGAACTTTAATACGAAAACAAAATTGCCAATTTGTGGCGGGGTGCGGGGGGTGGTCGGCTAGTTTATATTGGATCGTTCAAGGACATGTCGAAGTTGAAAATGACAGTGACAACACAAAATGAGGAATGTAAAGGGGCGGGGTCAGCTATTATGCAGTGTCACTGCATAACCTTGGCGAAAGCATACCACGGGTATACCCAAGTATACCCAACCCATATATAGCGTGTCGTCTTTAGGTTGGGTTGTCTATGGACGCAGTACAGACAGACAATTTAAAACAATATAAAACTTATATCGAATAGATCCATCTCAGTATAGCTACTAATCGTTACAGCCACAGCCCTTAAAATTACATAATACAGTTTTAAATGAGATGAGATACACGTAAAAATATCTCAAGGATTTGGAAACCTCACGGAGCAGCAAAAAATAGTTATATATAAAAAACAAGTAAAAAAAAATCAAAATCGCTTTTCACTACCGCACTTAATCAAGATTGCTTCTTCTAACCGAAATCTTGTCAAAATACGTAGGTACTTAGTAGGTAGGTTAGTCATTTATAAAAGATAATAAGTTTAAGATGTATTAAGTCAAAAGAGGGTTACTAAACTGATAATTATGAAAACTTTTACTATGAGCACAAAAAAATATATTTACTGCACTATAAATTTAGTGAAAGCTTAACAAAGATTAGATAATAGTTGTTACAGATATCAGTGTTGTGCGCGTTGTAAAAGTTGTTCGGAATATGAACTGCAATGTACTCGTTCGGCTTAGTACACTCACGCTTGTAACTTCGAAAGACATGAAATCAGGTGAACACTGACATTAGTTTGAGATAGACTGGACAAAAATTTTAATACTCGTGTCTTGTATGATATACGAGTAAATATTTCACAAAACTTAAATACATTGAGAATATATTGGTAAATATACATATAAAAATACAAAAAAAAACTGCCGACCTACTTTAATGTAACAAGTTATACGTACTGTATAAATGATAGAAATATGTATAAAAATTGGGACAGCGTTCTTGGCGGGAGTAAATGGAAAGTACTTTTTTTCTTTGGTTTTGGTGTCGAACTTTGTGCATTTGCCAGTGCCATGTAATTCAATGGTTTCAGGTATTTCAAGATTCAAGTGTGTAAGCCTTAGTCACACAAGGAAGTCAAGGTCAAGTTTGGTCATGTCCTAGAAAAGTAGCGGTGACTTTACTACAAGCTTCGATAGAGATTTAGAATAAATACAAAACTTCATATTTCACTGTTTTACATCACTTTTCCACACTTACGTTTGTAATTCTGCACTTAAAGAAAAAAAATACATTTCAATTATAAACTTTTTTTATGTGTCAGTAATGAGACGAACGATATGCTCTCTTGATGTTAAGACGCCTAATCAAGCCTATCCATGACCATTGCAGCGGTACACAGAACTTTGAAAACAAAGTCCAGGGCATCGCTGCCTTGGCGCTCATTACTTTGAGACTAGATGGTTAGTCTCAATAGCCCTGTAATTTCGCTAGCTGCAGTACCCTTCAAATCGGAACACAGTAATGTTTACACACTGCTGCTTCGCGGCAGAATATCTGGTACTGCGGTGGTACCTACCTAGACGACCTCCTGCTAAGGAAATCTACCACCAAGCAACACTTGAATTTAAAAAAATAACAGACGCGGCCACTCGACTTTTCCTTGTTTCCGCCAAAACTCCAACCGTAATTCTCACAAACTAATATGCTAGACTCACACGTTTAAAATTAAATTTATTTTTTCATTACTATATTTTTTTCTCATAAAGTTATGCGGTACCTACACCATTGTGCGAATGCCCTTTGGGAATGGTGAAATGAACCCGCAGACGCAGTCGATGAAGTGTCGTTATTGACGGTTATTGTTACCATCGATTGTTCCATTCGATTAAAGGTTGATATGGTAATATCTTGGATTGGAACGATTGAAACTTGAAGATTATCCAGAGATTTGCGATATTTATAGCTCAACTATAGTTACGTATTAAATATAGCCCGACTTTAGTTACGTATTATATGTACTTATAGCTTAACTATATTTTGCATAATATATTTTAACATCATATATTCAAAGACTGAATTTAAAAATGTTTTAGAAGTTAAGAGGCACCTACTATTTTTTTTTTTTAATTTTGTGTAATTTCAATTTTGTCTTGTGGACCAATTAATAAGTACAAATAGTTATATTTTAAAATAAAATAGTTAAATATTAAAAACGCACAATTACTTATTTTATTTCCATGATACATAAATGTATATATAGGGCTATAAGTTTAAGATGTACCTACCTACTAAGCTGAGAAGGTGTCATTTTACTCACCATTATGGACATTTTTTACTTAAAATTTTTGCAAAAAAATTGTTGTTCCTTATTTGGTTGCGTTCATAGTAAAAGTTATTCATAATTATGAGTACAATGACTTTTTGGGCTCAGTACAAACCAATAACTGGTTGACGTTCCAAAAACTCTATGTAACTCTAACAAACTATTTGTTTCTACTTTCATTTTGCGAACCCCTATATACTCGTAATGGATGCGCTACGTGAGAGGGTGGTTCCCGGATATACGAACTGGAAGTCTTCAAGTCGTGAGTGTATCGATATCTTCTAAGCAAGCGTGCTTAATCTTGGACCGCATCTTCTTTTTATGTTAATCATGCTAGGTGTTTTGATCACAACTCACTTGATGTTAAGTGACTGTGTGGTCGAAGATGGTAAAGCACACCTAGCCTGGAATGGAACTGGCTCTCAAGTGAAGAACACACCATTAGATGCTTGGCGGCAGATTTTCAACTTAAGGGTGGTAGCTAGCCAGCCGAGTACTCGAAAGTACCCTACCACCATGCTATGGTTTCCTCATGATGTTTTGCTTCACCTGCAGCTCAAGCTCATTGTTGGGGTTTGAACTCACGCCCTTCGGCATACGAACCGACCACGCTAACCACTGAGCTATCATCGCTACAAACATCACACTTAACATTACATAAAACGGCGATCAAATGCAAGCCTATTTAATAAACAACACAAAATTTTAACTTTTAGACTTTGTAACAATGAGATTTCTACTGGATTGGTGCACTGGATTAATCTAAAGGAATCATCATTGGCGTAGATTTAGCCATAGGCATAGGCGCGGTATGGGCCATTCCTTACTTGGCCCGCCAATTCGTTCTGAGCCCCCCTGTCTGCTGACTTTTAAGGCACTATAGATCAAAGAGGAGATTTCTCATAAATCTCAAGAGTCTAATAAAGTGGTTGGTGTTTCTTCAATAAATCGGCAAAGTGGTTAGTGCGACGAAAAGGCATTGTCTATGGGTCGGATTATCATTACATTGTTCGGTTTGCATATTGAATTGTGCGTTTTCTATTGTCTATGGTTTCTGCAACGTGTGTGGTTTAGTGTAGGGGAGGAAAACGATGTTATTGTCTGTGGCTTGGTTGTTGAAGGTTGTAATTTTAATGCGTAAATGATATCTCGGTATAATGGATCTATTATTCGAAGTAGATTGGTAGAATCTGTATTTACTAAATTAGGTGAGGTAACTAAATAGGCTGAGCAGTGCAATTAACCTGGAGTTACGCCGTAAGATCATATCGAAAAAATCTAAAATCTGACAAAAAATTGGGTTAGTATAAAAAATCTTTTCAGGGTTGCTGTTTGTTAAAGCTAGGCATAGCTATGGGAACCAGGTAACTGATAGAATACTTATATATTTTTTTGTAAATACATACATACTTATAATAGATTCAGAACACCCAGAACAGACCAAATAAAATATAACTTTATTGTACACCGATATATTATTACGTATTCTACTAATATTATTAATGTGAAAGTTTGAATGTTTGTTACTCAATCACGCAAAAACGGCTTAACAGATTTGGATGACATTTGGCGCACATATAGTTTATTACCTAGATTAACATCTAGGATACTTTTTATATCAGGTAAATGTTAACTGCTACTACCCACCACCAGATGTGGTCAAATTTCACAATACACAATACCTACTTATGACTTAACGGCATGTGGTTGTGGTGGTGATATTTTTTTTACTTAAAATCAGGTGAGCTGTAAAAAAAAAAACTAGCCAAGTGCGAGTCGGACTCGCGCACCGAGGGTTCCGTACAAACCTGTAGGTATATAAGAGAAAGTTGTAGTGAAAGTGTAATTTATGATTTTCGCAATTTTTCCTATATCTGTGCTATAAGACGTTGCTTCGTACCAAATTTCAAGATTCTATAGGTTATGATTTTTCCCTATAGGTTTTGATTCCCTTGCGAGTGTCGAAAATTTGCAGCATAAACGGCTGTATCTTTTGATTGAGTTAGCTTAGAAGTTTGATTTTTTCACAACTTCCGTGGGACAGTAGACTTGAGTATTTGATATGAATTTCAGCTTGATACCTCCACGCGTTCCTGAGGAAAAGGGTCTTGACAGACAGACAGACGGACAACAAAGTGATCCTATAAGGGTACCGTTTTTACTTTTTGAGGTACGGAACCCTAAAAACGCGCGTAATCCCGGTAAGAAAAACAAAAATATTCTATTTATCTACACAACAATACTGAACTCCAGTCGATGTTCAGTTTACTTATCTGACTAGCTAAATCTTATTTAACAAAAGCTTTAAACAGACATTTGTATAATTCAATGTATTAATGATAAAATCAATATCGATTTAATGTACATAGTTATTTTAATGGAATGTAGAGTGTAAGAGCATCTATCTAAAACAGCATTAAAATTATGTTATCCGGGTGTGAAGATACCAATTATCTTGTTTATAAACATTTCTTAATAAATTATAAACCAAAGTACTGTTATAGACACACCCACAAACCAATTTGATCTTATAAACGGGGTATTAAACCTTCGGCATTGTTTTTAACTCGATATTTGGATTAAGTACTTACTTACTACCTCTATTCTTATCATTAATCTTAATTGCAGAATACAATAAAATATTAGTCCCGTCGCTGTCATTAGAAAGTGAACTCTATTTAATGGGTGGTCAAGGTTTGTAGTTGCATTTTTGGGAGGTAATAAAAGTATAGATCATTATATCGACTCTATAAGAACGGGATCGTGGGAATTCTGGCGATCGATGAGTTATGGAACGAGTATTGATGTTTTTGAAGTCTCTGACGATAACTAACTATACTTACATCTGTTACCGGATCTTGAGAGTACCTATTGAATGATTTAGAAAAAAATACATGGTCATTTTGTGATTGAGGGAACCTAATCCAAAAACTAGAACAGCACTACAATTAGAATAATAAAAATAATATAATAGAATTAGACATTCTGCTGCCAAGCAGTAGTGTGTGAACTACACTGTGTTTCGGTTTGAAAGGTATTGCAGCTAGCAAAATTTGACACATGAAGAAAAAACAGGGCTGTTGAGACTAACCATCTCATGTCACAACGTAAAGAGCGCCAAAGCAGCGATGTCCTGAACTTTGTTTTGTTATTCAAAATTCTGTGTATTGCAGTGGTCATGGACAGGCGTTATCTCTTACCATCAGGAGATCGTCTCGTTCATCGCATTACTTTTACATAAAAAAAGCTATGGACTGTTCAATGTATTTACCTTAAATCTGATCAACAGTATAGTATTGTGTATCATTGCGTTAGCATTCATTAGCTACTTTGAGAATAAGAAAAAATAGCTGTAATATTACTAAAGCGCCACAGCAATAAAAAAAAATTGATAATAAAAAATACTTACAAAATTTTTACATAACATAGAAAAAAAACAACTTTTAAAAGACTTTTTTACTAATGATTGAAATGTTTTAGTTTTAATTTAAGTATTTAGTATATATACCCTAAATAGAACGGAAATACGGGAAAACCGGAAAATTTTCCGTCGTACTGTAGAACCCTTTTTCCAATTTCCGTGGACAAGAATTACTTTTTAAAAGCTACGAAAAGTTTTCATATAGAAGTGGTGCCACCTCTAGGGATCTTGTGAAACAAAATCTGTGCAAGACGTTAGACAAACATTTTGTATATTTCAAACATTTTATCTCTGCATCCAAGCGATACTTTTGTAAACCGCCCCGAGGCGTGGTTTCGAATTTGTGTATCTATCTTGATAACTGTCGTTACAATCAAAACAGAATCATCGGACCGTTCGACTGGACGTAATGAATATACCCACAGATAAGATAACAGACTGGTTTTGCTTTCCGTGAGTCACTGTTGCTTGTATTAGTATCGTAAAGGCAGAATGTTATAAAGAACTGTCACGCGTGTACTGAAAGGAGATGGATAGAAACTGGCTATCTTTCGTGTCAAGCGATTTAAAAAAAAAGTCGTTATTTTTAAATTTGCTTCTGTAATGGGAGACAATTCAGTTGCTCCAATCACAAAGAAACAGAGTTTTTGGTATCGCACTTTGTGCATTCTGCCACTGTCAAGTATCAATTATTTTTTTTTAATCTGTTCAAAAAAGTTTTAGTTACAGAAATAGTATAATCTTAGATGCTGTATCTAGTTACTATTTTCTAGTAAAGTGGTTTCATTATAACTTTACAAGAAACTCATGGTGGAAGCGTACACTTGGTGGTGAAGTGGTACTGGTAGTTAGTGATTGCATCTATTAATCATAATTTGAAGATATTGACTGGTATCATTACGCGTCGATGCAGCGCGGCCTGTGTTGTTCACACGAGACCGCCAAAACTTACGTACAGGATGTCATGTTAAATTATTGACCTGTTTGTTGAATTGTATGTTCTAATTTTCAACAACAATTTCGGGCTTTTGTTTGTACGTTTGTTACTTCTTCACGCACAAATGGCCGGACTGATTTTAATGAAATTTGGTATGGAGGTAGCTGACACGCTGGAATAACATAGGATAACTGGATTAACGCTTCGATTCCTCATTCTTAATACGTACAGCGAGGATGTGGAACTCTCTGCCGGTGTCTGTTTTTCCCGCGAAGTACAACTTGGGTGTGTTCAAATCTAGAGTAAACAGGTTTTTTCTAGGTAAGCGTGCTTCATCTTAGTCTACATCCTGCTTAACATCAGACATAAACATCAGCGTGTTCAAACGCATACCTATATAGAATAAAAAAAGTGTCAACGTGAAAGTGTTAGCTAGCCAGGCGAGTACTAGAAGGTACTCTAACCATGCTATGGTTAAGTTACAATAACTCTGACACTAGAGCTTACCACTCAGCTTATAAGAATGTATTTTCAGCACCCTGTATATAAGGAAGTTGATGTACTGCGAGCGCTGGGTGCGCGGGCGCGGCTAACAATAAAACGTGGTGATTAATTTACCAACAGTGCGCTCTAACGAGGGACTATTTGGGGTCAGACGCGGTACGATTTGTATCCGGACGATTCCGGACCACCGCGGGGTCCGGAAAACTGTTATATCTGTGAGTTGCCACTGTCACTGTCTGCTGGAGGCAGGCGATTCTTGTGCATATATTTTTTTTTTCTTTTTGGCTACTGTTTTATTTTGTAATTTGCCACCAACCGTAAGGGAGTTGTACACACTTATGTCAAAACTGACCGATCAAAAATGATTTTGCAATTTAAAAAAAATACAAAGTGTTTTATATTTCTGAGTATCGAAATATTTTTAAATTTGATAATATTTCTGATAGGATGGTTGTCGTAGAAACACTTTTTTTAAAGTAGGTAACATAAAATAACTTTGAAATACATTATAGTGTTTTTTTAAATTATTTTAAAACATATTCATTAAATTAAGTACCTGTCGTAAAGTGTTAAATATAGATATGATAGACTTAAGATTTACACGCTGAAAGACAGGATATGGTGTTCTGTAACTGTACCCCTTCCAGCTGTAATTTCTTTACTCATACGCGAATATAGATTATGAATTATGAAAGTTACTAAACGTTACGAACAATATTTTAGGTACTGGTATTGTTGTGTTTTCTTTTATCACTAGGTACGTGATTTAGTAAAATTAATTATTTTTAATAAATGGAACGACTCGTAACTGAAATATGTTTGCTACGCTAAATGCGACGATGTGTCTTTCTAAATAAGGTTATTGGTCAACTGAGATATACAACACGCGGGCTTGTTTTGTATCTCAGTTGCTTATTGGAGCTTTTTAAAAAGAAATAAAATGACTTACCATTGAATGTCCTAGGTATTCCGCTGCGTTATCCGATATGTACAATAGTTTTCCATTTTGTGTCATCATCATCAGGAAGCCGTTTAATGCCTGAAAAAAATTATAATCTTATTAGTTGACTGCCCTCTTAGTTCATTTGGCAGATGTAGAGAAGGTACTGCTTCGAGAGATGTAGAGCGTGAGGTCGATTCTTACCAGGATATATTTATGTGAAGATAAATGCACAAAAAAAAAGTATTGTTTTAGTTATCTGTTTCTTACAGTGCAAGCAAAAACAGTAAAAAAAAAAATGCGTGCTTATTTATATTTGCGTTTATTCTGATCATCAAACAATTAGTTTTTTTTTTCCTGTAGTTTTATTACCAAATTTTTCTAATATCATATACTAGTGTTGTTTCTATTTAAGTATTTATTTTAGATAGGAAGGTAAACATTCTGCAGTATTTTGATTTTCACTTGAGATTTATCTCCTGTAGCAAGGCGTTACAATTCGCACAATAGAGCATTTCTCTACCTGCTCTCCTTTCGTGCACAACCACCGTACGCCTAAATTATGACCCGTATAAATTACACGCAACAATCGTATACGAAACGCGGCACAATCGCATGCGGATCGCACGCTATTTTACCTTTGTCGCATTTATGAAACTAGTTGCTATTTTCTCTCGGTGAGGACTGAATAACCTGAATTTTTCGGTACCAAATTATGATTTTGTTCAAAATTGCAATGTAAGAAAGGATAATTAAAGAACATCCAGGTAATCTAAGTACGAAGATGAACATCAATATTTATCTCTTATGACAGAGGGTACGATGCTCAACAGTCATCTTTTCGGTTACAATGTTGATGGTTTCATAGCCTTGCGATAAAACTATCTGCGCCGTCAATTGTTGTAAGCCGTCGATAAGTTCGTATGACATATTATTGTATTAAATATTTGGATATTTACATAATTATATAACAAAAAATTTAACAAATTTGATCTGTTTAGTAAATATATATATTAAAAATATAATTAAATTAATTAGATTTTTTAAATCATTATAAGTTTCTATGCTCGCTTTATAGGCCGTATGCACAATTGCACACTGAACTACAATAAAGGCTCGAAGGACCTCATGAAAACAATAAATTTGTATTTTTTTAATGTGTGTAAATAAAATGTATCTTTGATAAAAAAGTAAGAAGTTGCCTATTTCAATGATTTTTTTAAACTACGATTTTTGGGCATTCCTTACATTGTGTTTATTTTATTATTTATTACTAAAAAATAATGAAATTAAAAAAATATATTTGATGAAATTAATTTTTTTACTGTACCAATGTATTTGACAATTATTTTTTCATCTGAAATATTACGTTATATTTATTAGTTTACGCTTGGCCTAGCTTGCTTGAATTAGGTTAGTAGTAATCTACCGCTAAATGTCTACCGTCTCCAGTCCTCAGTTACGGGAAATTAGTTCAGCGTCGCATTGTTGTTAGGAATGCCTTATAACTGTGACTGTGCATTAAGCATATCTTAACTAACTGTAGGTGGGAGATAAATAAGATAGTTGAAGCTGGCAACACTGGCTGTAGCTAGTTACTCTATACAGGGTTATAAGCTTAGGGTGTACCAAGTCGAAAAGGGGTTATTTTATATAATTATGAACAACTTTTACTTTTTTATGGTTGACAGGCTAGGTGTTTGAGCTCACCAGATATTAAGTGACGATGTGGTCGAAGATGGTAAACAAACCTACCCTGGAATGGAACTGGCTCTCAAGTGTTCTGCCGGAACTCACCGTTAGATGCTTGGAGACGGCTTTTTAACTTGAGTGTGGTAAAGATAGTACCTTATCACTATGCTACGGTTTCATCACAATGTTTTCCTTCACCGGAACTCAACTACTACAGGCATAATTCAGAAATCGCTCAGCTGTTGTACAGAAAAAGGTCGTTGACACCTGCCAAGTGTATAGAACAGCTGGTTTTTTTAAATAGATAGATACATGGAAACTATTATGTTCACCAGAACTCTTAAAACCAGAAACTTTTAAAATATAACACAAACAAGAAACTTAAGAGCTAGTCACGAGTGGTGGCTTTATCGCTTAAAGCAGTCTCTTCCAGGCAACCATATAACCATATTTTAATATCAAGATTCATAGCAAGTTTATTTCAACATGGTGGTTAAAGAGACTTAATTTCGACTTAGTTTACAAGAGTATAACACTGTATAGTTTAGAAAGTACTCTGAAGTAAGTTGGTAGTAGTATACCTTACTATGGTTTCCTTACGATATTTTCCTTCACTGGCAGCTTAATTTTTCTGTTGGGATTTGAACCAATGCCCTGTGACGTGTGAACCGACCACGCTAGCCACTGACCTATCGTGGCTACAAAACGTCTATGATTAAAACGATGATTAAAGTTAATGAGCGGTTTCAACTAACCACACCCAATCTAAACTACTATTTAAACTGCAACTATCTTTTTCACCCTCGAGCAAATATTATAAATATAAAAGAGATGGAAGAGTCAACACAAGTTGTGTTAAAGTAAAAAGTAGATTTAGCGTGGGAAATACCTTAAACAATGGACGACTCAGTTTTAATTGATGATAGTTTGGTAGGGAAAGAATTAGATTTAGTCACTTTTGACCTTGTAAAACAAAAGTTCGTACTTATAGGTCGAGTCTAAAAACTTAATATTTTTTTGTTTTTCGTCTATGAACACCTTTACGTTTAAATTTCTTTTCAATATTGTATTGATGGAATCCTTAATATTTCTTACGTTCGACTCTGAGTGGAACCTAATGGATCCTTTTCCATTGCAAGAGAAATCCAGGAAGACAGAGGAAAAGATGGAAAGATATAGGATAATATTTCTTACGTTCGACTCTGAGTGGAACCTAATGAATTTTTTTCCATTGCAAGAGAAATCCAGGAAGACAGAGGAAAAGATGGAAAGACTTACCACGGTTTGCAGTCCAGCGTGGATGAGAAGGGCGAGGGGGAGAGACAATTGGAAAAAAACGAGGGAGGCCTATGCCAAAGAGTTTTTTTTTTTAGTTTAATGCGATTGCCTTTGTAGTTCATTTCTGTCTTTTGAAATATCTCCACTTGTGTATCCTACATCGGTTACCTATTACATACAATTTAGATATGTTTCAGTCTATTTTCCTATGCCAACTTGGCTTGTCAAGCGTAATATAAATGTAAAATCATTATTCACAGCCAGCCCACATATTGCGAGCTTCTTATTGCCAGTTACTACAAAACCAGCTTTTTCATGTGCACCTAACAGGAATTGCAATAAAAAAAACTTGTAGAACGAGTGTAGCCGTAGCCTAGGCTTATATTGCATTGTGTGTGCTCATTATTAAGTAAATACACGCATTTCGACATCCTAATTGAAAGACCTTCTGGATTCTAATCTGGGGCTCCTGGGTTTGAATCTTACGACACGCACTGTTATCTTCTCTTAGTCAATGCGTTTGCCTCTGACTTCAAACGGTTAAGAATAACATCTTGAGAAGACTTGCATGTCTAAAAAGTCCTCGATAACATGTAAAGTTTGCCATCCTACACTTGGACTATGAGCCTTACCCTTCTTACAATGAGAAAGGCTGGCAACCATAATCATGGGTGGCTCATATCAAGTCGCGAGTGAATCGGTTTCTTCTAGGCAAGCGTGCTCCACCATAGACCGCATCTTCGCTTAACATCAGGCGAGTTAGCGGTCAAACGCAAGCCTATTAGTAATAAAAAACAGTAGGGGAGCAGTTTATAAAAACAGGGCTGATCGGAAAACAGACACGCACTGACCTTTGAGAATCCGAAATTTGGTGTATTGGACTGCTGTTGGCTTATGTCAAAGCGCTTGAAAACTGCAACAAGAAAAAATAAGATGTTAACATCCACACATATACATGATTATCTGACACTATTAAACAAAAAACTATATTTATATCTATATTGAGAACTAACGTTTTCGATTAATCATTATATCTATGTAACAAAAAGTAAAATCATTGATAAAAGATAAATATTATAACAACGAAAAATTAATTCGGCGTTTAGACGTTTGATTAGGTGACTATGAACAACTACAGAGAGTGTTACGTCACTCCGTGCGTACAGCCATTGCTAAGAGTTGACATTTTTGTAAAACAATTGCTTTATAGAAATAATTTCACGAGGCGTCATGGCGGACTGCCAGGAGCATGACCCTGGCAGATTGCACTGAAATTTTTAATTCGTTTTTGAAATCGTAATGTAAATTTCTAAAAAATAACACATTTTTTATTTAAATCTTGATGTCAAGGTACTGTATGAGCCAATATTTCAAATTTAGTCAACTAGTCTATTGTAGAATTTATTATTGAATACGATTGAACAGCTATTTCATTTAATAACTGTCATTGATTGGCCTTATTAACAAGATTTATTTCTACAGACAGGTTTAATATAATTGTTGTCTGATATATTACTTAGTATGTGACAGTGCTGCTAATTACTACCCCGAAGCCAAAGTTAAATAACAATATCACCTTTCACAACCCAATTTAAAATGCCATAAATCAAAGGTAATCGATCAAAAAAATCGATTAGTTTATCGAACACTAAATTGTTGTGACACATCACTACCGCCCACTAGTGAAGTCACCTACTAAATCGATATCATTGCGCACTTAGGGGACAAACGTAATCCGTAATTAATCGATTCAATCTATCGATACTTTCTCGTCGATAAACAATAACCAAAGCGGGCAGTCGATAATATCGATTAGATATCGAATAGTTCCCGTTTCTAATGGACCCGCCGTGGTGTAAAGGGGATTTACACTTTCTAAAGTATATCGAAATGGGTTGTATGGAGGATGGATCGGAATACAGATAAGTAACGGCTGTTGTCCAAGTAACAGGGGATGATAAGGCAGAATCGATTACCAAGTTAAATAAAACAAGCATCATAAGAACAGAATAGAACAACCCTGTATTATTTGTCAAACGGTTTGTTTATATTTTAGTGTAGCAAATCTAACGCATCAACATCATATAAACCTTATCGCTAACTTACAAATTATAAAAGTGTTTACTGTATTCCAATAAGATTGGTTTAGTCTTCTAAGTATATCTTACCGATTTTCTAAGTTTTATAAAATCGACCACTTTTATACATAAAATATAAACAGCAACTTGAAAATTCAATGATCGACAGAATTCATTTCTCTAACAATTTTCTAGTAACTTTTCCGTCACAACCCTATCCATTATTTATTGTAATTTTTTAATCATATTCTTATTTCAGCCCATGATATTGTATTAGATAGATTTTCTTACCGACGAAATGTGATCTTTATTCTTCTTCCAAATTTCAACTCATTTAAGATCATAATGAGGCTTATATGTCAGAAACACGAAGAAAGATAAGCTGAACACAATCGCACCTGGTACGAACCACACTAATTTGTACCTACCACTCACCCTACTGCAATGAGTAATAGGTACAAATTCGAATAACATACCATTGTTTAATGCCATTTGATGCGTTTTTTTTTTTCAATAATTAAACTTTTTATTGTGAATTCAAATTTCAGATTCAGGAACTGTAAATAACTGTAAAGGTTAAAACTGTGTTACGTGGCATTATACTCAATTTTAATTAATAAACATAACTTATTATTAATATTATCGCATCCATACCCATAAGTCCTGATATTTGTTTATCTTTTGGCATTTTACCTATAGATTAGCGCTAATAGTATATCAGTGCGCTAACACCGTCGTCAGGTTGTCAGACTTGACCGGATATGCCCTGAAAAGGATTTGCACGACTTACCGACCATAGCCAAAGTAGCTAGAGCGATTCTAGTGCAACCTAGGATTGTTCTGAGTTCACTAGGATCTGTTCCCCATTGTAATTGCCTATTTCATTTGCATCAATGAAGTGTCTTTTCACGGTTCACATAAAAGGGGAAGAAGACTTACAATTTAGAAAATAAATATTTTATTACTTGTGAAATCGAAAAATTAAATGATTGAATTATGGCAATCTGGAAATATTTTGTACCTTATTTTTTTTAAATATGTATTTCAACATTTAAATATTTAATAAAGACGTGAGTGCTGCAGGGAATAAAGTTTTTAGTACAAAAATCAGTTTATTACCTTTTGAATTCAACGAGAATTTCTGATTATCTAGTTGGGAATTACTATTATGTCTTTCTATGTAGGGCCTGGATTAGAATTTCACAATGCTGTCTTTTTCTAATTTAAGTGCGTATTGTTAAATGCTAATTTCAAATGGTCAAGGAAAAAAATCTTAAATTGCATTTTTAGAGTTCTTAAGAGTTCCATACGGTGATAATCGAACTCTTCTTTATAATAAACTGTACACGCAGAGGGACGGTTTGTAAAACAGAGTTGATCCAATATTTCTGATACACATCTGTAAGTACCATGAACCATGAACACCAAAGAGTTTTGATACTCTTTATAGGTGGCCTGTGATATGCTGTGGAGCGTGGCCGTCTAGAAGATGGCGGGATTTCTCTATGTGATTTTTAATTAAAATACACAATAACTATAGATTATAATATTGTATAAAAACAGAGTTGATCCAATATTTCTGATACACATCTGTAATGACTAAAACTAAAACAGTTACTTCATTAAGTTAAGATTTTTTTTTAATTGACGGTCTAGGCATTATGACCACAGCTCACCGTACCTTACAATCCCCTGAGAGCTGTAGTTTGCTCACGATATTTTCATTCACCAGCAGCTCAAGCTCAATATTGTTGGAATTTGATGCCAGTTATGTTGAGTGTTATTATTTAGCAAGTTTCTTTTATCGTTAAATATCACATATTATAACAATGTTTGCTGTTAATTACAATAAAAATTAACACGGCTGTTAATTCTTATTGTAATTTTGTTTTAAACTATAATGTTATCTGCATTTGTATCAACAATATCAAGTGATTTTTTTATAATTGACAAGCTAGGTTCTTGACCACAGCTCATCTGATGTTTTGTGACAAAGATGATAAAGCACACCTAGCCTGGAATGGAACTGGCTCTCAAGTGAGGCTACCGGAACACACAGTCAGGTGTTTGGCGGCATTTTTTCAACTTAAGGGTGGTAACTAGCCTGAAGAAAAGAAAATACCCTACTACCATGCTATGGTTTCCTTACTATGTTTTCCTTTACCGGCAGCTCAAACTCATTGTTGGGGTTTGAATCCACGCCCTTCGGCCTGTGAACTGACCACGCTGACCACTGAGCTATCACCGCTAGTGTCATGTAGTCAAGTGTGATTTTGAGTTAATGTTAAATATTGAAGTATGTGAATCCAAGCACCTTTAATGCCGTAATACTACTTTCAGACACGTCTCGTCGAGTATTTAATTATCTTTACCAATGTTTCCCGTGTAAGCATTAACTTTAATGTGACTTAATAATTCGTGGGGCTGTGAGAGCTGTAGACAAATGGTCTCTACATTAGGGTAAGACAACATCCTACGTGCGCGAGCTATAAAGGTAGCATAGAATGGAACTCTACCATTCTAAACATTTCTCTTGGTTTGAGCGTTTTTTATTACCCAATTGCAGCGAAGCCAAAAAAGGAGGGATGTGTAGGTATTTGACTGTATGCATGTATGTCCCTATGTTCCCCTGTAATTTCTAAACGGCTGAACCGATTTTGATGAATACCTGTTTTGTGGCTTCAAAAGATATAGTATATTTTTCCGTAATCACTTTATGGTTTTTAAACTTTTTAGCTTGTCACAATAAACATATTTTATATTTTCATTAGAAATAGTAGTGACCGAAATAACAAAATTTTATACATTAAAAAAAAATGTACAAGGTGTGTCTGCAGTTCGGCTAAACGTAATTAGAGTTGGGATCACGTCATCTAGTTATATCTAATATACTTAATTTGAATTTTATAATATCAAAGCAACGCATCGCGTAGCTTAACATTAACCCACAAAAACAAGTAAAACGTCCGAACCAAACGAAATCTATTGCACCCTGTCCAAACAAATGTACAAAGCTTAACAATCAGTTAGTGCGTCCGCACGAGCCATTTATCCTAACTCGAAGTGCCTCGAGCAAGATCGCTATTATATTGAAATTAGTGAGGATCGAGAGATTTTGTAGTCGGATGTGTTATATGACTTATAATAAAAGTAAAACAAATCTTTTTTTTTTACACTCTGCGCCATCTCACCCTAAACTAAGCAGTGTGATGGAAATCAAGTCAAATAACTGTAGAATACATACTTTTTTTTAAAATACATTCTTATAAAACATACAGAATAGTATTGGCCCACTACCCGCTTCCACCCCCGCGCCCGCGCACTACCCGCTGTCTTCACGTGCGTAGCACGCAGCGGCCCGCAGTGCGAAGCAAGAAGAAGCCGCGCGCGCGCGCTGTTCTCAGCCTTGTCTCCTTGATGAAGGCCACCAGATGTGGCCAAAACTATAGTCGGAGTATCCGATATAATTAAATGTGACTAATTTCGCATTAGTAAACCAAGAAGGTTCCTTTTAGGGCCTAAGCAAACTATACGTTAACTCTTCAGAAACTTTCTGCTTTTTGGAAACTTTCGAATTCTTCTATTCTCTTAAAATCTTTAGTCTTTTCTTCGTCTGAAGTTATCCTCAGAGTATATATTCAAGTCTCACCATTTAAAATTGGAAACATAGCCCAGCTTTATTTCGGCAAGTTGCCTTAAATTAGAGATCGCTTAAACTATCAATATTGCCTGTACTTAAAACCGTTTAAAAAGTTTGTTTAATTTACCTACTTGAGGTTTGTTATATTTCAGTTTGTAATTCATATGATATAATGTAATAGATGTTTTTTTAATTTATTAAAACGTTTACAAGTTATGAGACGTACGAGACACACTCCTGATGGCAAGAGATTATGCATGTCTATAATCATTGCAGCGATACATAGAAGTTTAGGTAACAAAATGCAGGGCATCGCTGCTTTGGCGCTCATTACTTTGAGACTTTCCATGGTTAGTCTCAACAGCCTTGTAAGACAGCTACAGTACCCTTCAAACCGGAACACAGTATTGTTTACACACTACTGCTTGGCAGTAGAATATCTGGTACTGCGGTACCTACCTAAACGATCTTCTGCTAAGGAAAAATAATACATACTACTTCTACTTTTAAATAACAAATATCAACAATCTGCAAGCTATCTATCAACAAGCTTAAAATCGGGTACCAAACGATCAATAAAAATCGGCTTGCGTTTAAAAATAATGTCACTTATAAAAACTATCAGGTTTACGATCGCAAGAAAAGAATGTCGTAACAGAAGCTCGCAAAACTAAAATACTCCAATCCTTCAATCCGTCGACAAAGCATTATTAAAAAGACCTGAAATGGCCGGAGTAGCGCGGTGGCCAGATGCCCCGATACATACATTAGGACCTAACGAACATCTCAATTTACTTATACCCGCTACCCCCACCTGCATGGATGGCAGAAATAAATAGAAATGCGGTGTTAATATAGTTGAGAATTTAAGGCGAGAAGGAAGTTAAAATATAAATGATTTTTTGACGTGAATATGTCTACATTTGCTGCTGATAATAAAATTAGAGGATATAGTTTGGTACATATCTATTATTTTTACCCAAAATTTAATAAAATGATAGCTACAGGGTCAAAGGATTTTTCTATGAAATCTGACGTGGTTTTGACACAATTTTGTTTTACTTATGCGGCATTACTCACGTTTAATTAGCAAAACAAAAATGATTAGAAAGAGTTATGTTAAGAGAAATCCTGAAAACATGGAAATCCGAAAGACTTCTTAATGCTTAAAAATGCACACTTATTACGGGCTTACTCACGTTTAATTGAATGTTAGTAACCCCGCATAAGTAAAATGAAAATGAATAAAGAATTGGATACGTCAGTAAAATTCATTTATCCCATTAAAACGAAATGTTCTCCTGATGGTAAGTTACATATCATTGACAGCGGAATCCAGAATTCTTAGCAAGAATTTTTAAGACATTCGTTGATTAGTCTTACTAACACCGTAATTTCGCTAGTTGTAGTACTGTACAAATCAGAACACAGTAATGTTTATACGATATAGCAAATTATGAAATAGCGAAGAAACTTTTTTTAAAGTAATAATTTTGTTTTCCGATAAATTCGACCTTAAAAATTCGATTCCACTTTCATCATACGAACTCCTAAGCTGTGGAATTGGCTACCCGAGTGGGTGTTCCCTGATAGATACAATCTGTGCGCAGTTCAAGTCGCGAGTGAATCGGTTTCTTCTATGCAAGCGTCAGTGCAGGACTCATCGCCCCCATTCCGAATAAGAATAAGGGCAGTCAGTTAACATTACCGTGTTCTAGTTTGAAGAGTACTACAGCTAGCACAATTACAGGGCTGTTGAGACTAAAGTTCTGTGTATAGCAAAAGTTACCATTAGGAGAGCGTCTCGTTCGTCTCATTAGAGTTACATAAAAAAAGTTTATGTTTGAACTGACATTCAACTTACTTTTTTTTATTAACAAGCTTTTTAGGTTTGTATTTCACCGTCAACTCGTTCTATGTTAAGCGAAGATGCGGTCTACGATGGAGCACGCTTGCCTAGAAAATACCTATTTACTTTTTTCTTGAACAACCCCGGGCTGTACTTAGTTGGAAACACAGACGCTGGCAATGAGATCCACACATCAGCAGTTCTTACAAGGAACGTGGTCTAGAAACGTTATACTTTTATTCCAGTAGACACCTAGATAATTTACTCGATCATAAAATCTAAAGCTGAGAGTACACCGGTTAAATAAGTCCTATCTAATACTTTGACCTCTAATATTATGCAATATATAAGGTCATGTACACATATGCGACTATTAACGATTACCGATTCACACGGGCCTTCCAAATTAGCGTGTCATGGTTCCACTCGAGTGGAGAGGCATTAAATATTACTTACATTAGCTTGTGTAGGCACCGCCCATATGAGATTGATTCTTTAATTAAGATAATAACCGAGAAGACATTTTAACACCTTATTTTTAACGTGAATGTATTAAATCTTTGTATGAATCAGAGGTAGCTTTGTTTTTTTAAATGGTTGACAGGTTAGGTGTTTGACCACAGCTCACCTGATCTTAAGTGAAGGTGTGGTCCAAGATAGTAAGCACCTAGCCTGGAATGGAACTGGCTCTCAAGTTAGGCTGCCGGAACACCATGCTATGATTTCCTCAAGATGTTTCCCTTCACCGGCAGCTTAAGCTCATTGTTGGGGCTTGAACCCACGCTCTTCGGCATGTCAACCGACCGCGCTAACCACTGAGCTAACATCTCTACTAACTATTATTTCAGAGAAACTGTAATATGGGTATTCAAGAGTTATATTTTAGTGTATTTCCGCTTTAAAGTCGGTTTGATTACAACAGTGACGTGAATTCGATTTAATTATTTTAGAGAAGAATATAATTTGATTATCAAGTTTTAGGATGTGTCCAGATATCACCAACATATAAATATATATATTACACCGTCATCATCATCACCATTATCATCAACAACCTTTCATAGTCCACTGCTAGACATAGGTCTCCCAGGACACGCCACTCAGCCCGATCTTCGGCTTTTCGCTTCCAGCCACTGCCAGCTGTCTTACGTATATCGTCACTCCATCTAGTCTAAGGGCGTCCTACATTACGTTTGCCGATTCGCGGTCTCCACTCTAGAACACGTCTGCCCCAACGGTTGTTGGTTCTGCGGCAAATATGACTACTAATAATACGCTGAGCTATGTCGGTGATTTTTGTTTTCTGGCGAATTACATCATAAAATAGCTTATTCATTGATAGGCAAAAGTTTGACAGTCATCTTAAGCGGTCTAAGAAGACGCACGCTAACCTACAAGAAAGCGATTTACTCCAGATTTGAACTCACTTAGGTTGACTTCACATTCTAAAGAATGTACCACAACTATAACACTTTTAAAGTTAAATCGATGCCGGAATCGATTGCCTCCATAAATGCGGGTCATTCGATTTATAAATCAAGACGGAAATCGATTTCAACAAGTGGCTATTAATTAACTTGTAGTTTGATGGGGATATTAGATAGAGTTACCGTTGCCGTTGGGCGGAACCCTGATATATGGGAATTCTGGGTAAAGACGCTTGCGTTCTTTTTTGTTTAACATGTTAGGTGTTTGCCGTGGTGGTGCCGGCGAAGAATAATACCCCACTCTCTCTATCCGTGGTTGCCGTAAGAGTCGGCTAAGGGATGTAATCCGGAAAATGGGTAGCAGCGTCTTCCTGGAACAATCACACCTAACTGCGCTGCGCTGTGTATGGGGAACTATTTTTTTAACTTATCGATTCCAAACTTTTAAATTAATAATTATTATATTTTCTATCAAAAATAATAATAATTAGAAATAGGTATATTCTATGATGTCTGATGTCGACCACTACGCGGACGAAGTCGCGGGCAAAAGCTAGTTGATTTATATGCCCTCACTGCCTCACATGAACCTCGTGCGTCTAAATCGCCCGTGTTAACCACTGAGCTATCGTCGCTACCATCGTTTTTTATTTCAAAGTTCTAGGTACCACTAAAACGGTCGTGGACAAGTGTTATCTTTTAATACCAGAGGGAAGTTGGTGTTTTTTTTTTTTATGGCTTACAGGTTAGGTCTTTGACGTAACTCACTTGATGTTAAGTGACGGTGTGGTCGTAAAGTACACCTAGCCTGGAATGGTACTGGTTCTCAACTGAGTCAAGTATAGGAACACTATTAGATTTAAAAAAAATCGTAACCAAAATTTACCTAATGTATTTTTACTAAACATACAAAGTTATCGAAACCTTTACACACGCTTCTATTAAATCATGGTCATTCATATTTTCGATAAATCATTTTTTTTAGAACGTTGATTACCTGTCAAGCATGACAAATAAAAATTGCAAAATATATGAATGAATGAGATTTCATGTATTTATTTCCATTAATACATCTGTCAATGATGTAGATTCTACGATACAGCCATCAATGGTAATTATTAGATTGCAATACTAAGTAAGATGTCAAGTGCAGGTCACATGTGTGACCATGGCTTTAACTAATTATTGTATTATATATTTTTTTACATTACATAATTCTGTTATATCTATCTTTATTTCGTATATTCGTAAATACTTGAGACTGGCAAATGCTCAAAGTGCAATGCCAAAAACAAAGAAGAAGATAATAATTTTATTTAAAAAAATAATGTAGACGATATCAGTCATCTTAGGCTTTGCCCGTTACATGTATCTGGTTTTATCTTTCAGAAAATCAAACTTAACATTTTATAATACCGGTATCTATTTACGTCCAAATAATATTAGTTACGTATAATAAACATTATGATATTACTATTATTATGTACCCACCGCATCCTATTGTAAAGCATTGATGAAATCATCGCACTACCGGTTATGTTGACCTTTTGTTTCGACTTTTAAACTTTTTTTTTATTAAAACAATTGAAAGTGAGACTGAGTACTTGATTAAGGTCAAGTTGCACCGTACCATAACTTACAAGGATTCTATTGATGACCTTTTTGCTTTTATCAAACAGTAGGTATTTATCAAGGAATTTTAAATTTGTGTTTACCAATCTTAAAATTTTTGTTTCGTTCCTTTTTTTTATATAACTGTCCTAAAATACACTGCCTAATGTTTCCAGGGTTCATGTATTGATGTGAGTTTGTTTGTCCCACCATAACTTATAAATGACTGCATAGATTTGGATGTATGGATCATATCAAACCAAGTGACAAAAAAAATTGTTAAGCTTGTTGTAGCGATCATAACGAAGTGGTTAGTACGATCGGTTCATACGCAGGAGCGTGGGTTCAAATCCCAACAATAAGCTTGAGCTGCCGGTGAAGGAAAATATCGTGGGCAAAGCACAGCACAGGCTGGCTGGCTAGCTTCCACCCTTATGTTGATAGTATATCAATATTGTATTCTGGTGCAATAAATTTAGCAGTCACAAAAAAGTTGTGACTGCTAAATTTATGCTAACTAAATTGGCATTAATAGTTTACGGTAGGTACCGCAAGTCCCTATGAAAATAATGAGCGGCAGGGCCTCAAAAACATAAAAGTTTTTGCACTAAAAACGTCAAAAATAAATGATAACTATTTTTAATATATATATTTCGTTTCATTTTTCGTCAAAAGTAACATAAAATCTTACATCATATGCATTTAGCTTCTTTCCGGTAGCAATAAGTGTTTATATTTTTTGTTATTTGTATTTGGAATATTTATAAAGAGGTGAAACACCTAGTTTTTGTATGTACGAGTACATTTTGTTCTAGCATGTTCAATAACAGTATTTTTTATTCAATTACACTTACAGGTCATGCTTTACATTATAAATCAAAGTGTTAAGACAGATATTAAGTTCCTGATAGTAAAAACAATTACTCAACATGTACTTCTTATTAATAATACACATTACACAGGCCCTATGTGTTATCAATTAATAATACATTAGACTAGTTATAAATAGGTGTGGTGGTGCCGGCGTAAGAACAGTACCCCACCCTCTCTACCCGTGGTTGCCGTAAGAGTCGGCTAAGGGATGTAATCCGGAAGATGGGCAACAGCGTCTTCCTTCCGGTATATATGATGAATTTAATGTTTCCTTCAGTGATCTTGATATTTTTACACAGTAGCGATAGTAGTTTTGTAGCGATGATAGCTCAGTTGTTAGCGGGGTCGGTTCGCATGCCGAAGGGCGTGGGTTCAAACCCCAACAATGAGCTTGAGCTACCGGTGAAGGAAAACACAGTGAGGAAATCATAGCATGGTGGTAGGGTACTCTTTAATACTCGACTGGCTAGCTATCACCCTCAAGTTGAAAATCTGCCGCCCAGCATCTAATGGTGTATTCAGGCAGCCTCACTTCAGAGCCATTCCAGACTAGGTGTGCTTTACCATCTTCGACCACATCGTCACTTAACATCAGATGAGTTGTGGTCAAATCCCTAGCCTATCAGAAATAAAAAAAAATAAAAAAAATATGTGTGTGTTTACAAAAAAAGGACATAAGTATTCCATCAGCTAGTGACTTTCATAGTACAAGCTTTGCTTGGTTTGGGGTCAGATGGCACTGTGTGTAATGTTCCACGATATTTATTTATATAATAATTACAAAATAAAAACGTAGTTAAAATATTAATTAAGCTGATATTAACATAGATCAATTCGTAGATAGAAAAGACATGATTGATAAATTATTCCTACTACAAAAGAATATTGATATAAAGTTCCGCGAGCACAATTAACGTCAAACGTCTTTCATCGATTCGAATCGGTCTTTTATCGATTCGTAAACGCATGTCGTAATCGATTGTAATAATCGATTATGAATAATAATTTTTGACCTTACCCAAGGCGCTAATTGTTTAGAATAGCTTACTGACAATTAAATTAATTATGAATGTTGTAAAAATGTTATGTGGTTGTAAAAATAGGGACTACTGGACCTTAGGAGGTCATTGTTGTGATAAATAATCGATTTGAAGTGAACAGGAAGGTTGTTTGGAATTATTGTTATGGTTATTTTGATGTGAATTGAAATAAGGAACCGTATTTATGGCTTTTGTTCAATCTGTTTCATGGTTTTTACGACACTACCTACATTTACGTTATAAGATATTAATGCTTAACTTATTATCTACCTTAACCCTAGAGCTACAAACTGCGGTAGATATCTGCCCTAAGTAAACTTTGAACTACGATTCTAAATTAGTCAGTGACATTGTTGACTGAAGACTCAGCAAAAACACAACTAAACCTTGATAAAATTGAATTTGCTCTCTACTTATCTTTGGTATGAAAAACCGAAAAAAAAACCTGTATGCCTACTTATAAGTCTGCTTCAAACTGCTTCAACACTGCTTTATTCAAGGATAATAAAGGTGTTCTTTATGTTAATCTAATATGAAAATAGCGCAAGTTTAATGACTATTGCTTATTCGTTATTTACACGTTTCATTTTTTTTACGTAATAGTTTTGCGTTTGACCACGCCCTGCCTGATTTTAAGCAGGATTCAGTCTAAGATGAAGCACGCTTACATATAAAAAAACCTGTTTACTCTGGATTTGAAGACACCCAAAATGTACTTCGCTGGAAAAATAGACGTCGGCAGAGAGTTCCTCACCCCCGATGTAAGTATGAAGAATGTGGAATCGGAGCGTTTAGTCCGTACGTGGGGAATGTCCACCATGTATGGATGGCGCTTTGGCAATGTATGCCTAGACGTCCGGTATAAGAAAGTGGCAGTTGGATCCAGGCGCTGAAACTTGGTCTCTGACTATGTCCTTCTTAGTAAGCTTAAAGTAGCACAACGAGCTATGGAGAGGGCTATGCTCGGTGTTTCCCGAAAAATGAGAAGATCCGTAGACGAACTAAATTAGCCGATATAGCCCAGCGGATTAGCAAGTTGAAGTGGCAGTGGGCAGGGCACATAGCACGCAGAACTGATGGTCGATGGGGCTGCAAAGTTCTGGAGTGGAAACCACGGACCGGCAAGCGCAGCGTAGGACGTCCACTTACAAGGTGGACAGACAACCTAATAAAGACCGCAGGAACGCGCTGGATGCGAGCCGCTTCCAACCGGTCTTTATGGAAATCAATGGGGGAGGCCTATATCCAGCAGTGAATGTCATACGGCTGGTGATGATGATGATGAGCTGGAACCGAATTATGCAATTCCAAGGCACACATTTCTGTCTGGACCTAATTTTAAAGTTAACGCGCACGAACACGTGCGTAATTTAGTTAATAATATTTTTGGTTTCACTGTAACAATATTAGCGTAGGTAAGTGAATATTGACAGATCTAGAGACCTTTTTACTAAAACAAATCATTATAATTATCAAAATCGTTTCTATCAATAAAATTACAATCAATCACTTACAGCTGGTCATGTTCATTGTGATTCAGCAAGTATTAATGTTTAACAGCAAAGGTATAAAACGCAAAAAACTTAACATGCATTCTCAAACGAAGCACTTTAATATTAACCTTAATGTTAAAAATATTTACATAATATACATAACAAGAACTTTAAGTTAAAATAAAAGTAAAAAAAATATTTATACGAACAAGATGGGACAATGAACTAAACAGTTACGTTTTTTAAGGTTATGTTAATTTATCACAGAGATGATGTGGCCACCTTCCAGCTTCATATCAGACCCTGGATATTGTCTAGGCGTAAAGCGCTTCTCAAGACGAATCAATCGAGCCCAAACTCGTTTATCTTGTTAGTTTCAAAAGTACCTATGGCCATCTTCGTCTCCATCATCAGACCAGCTCCAGCCAGCAGCCTCACTTGATAGCCAGTTCCTTTCCAGGCTAGAAGTGCTTTACTATCTTTGAGCACACCGTCACTTAACATCAGATGAGATGTTGTCAAACATCTAGCTTGTCAACCATAAAAAAATCTATACACGCTGTTTAAATTTAGGTTCTATAATAAGTCTACAAATTTTTGCATATTATTTCTAAATAATAGTATAATGCAATATGTAAAACAAGGCCAAAAAAGGGGCTGCTAGTAGCTTAAGAAATTGCCTACATCCAGATGTTCTTGTAGGAAAAAACTTGATCTTACTAGTTCGACTTATTTGTAATAACTCCATTTTTGCAACTTTTTAGTTGATGTATAAATAATTTCTTTCCAATGTCTTCGTCTGTTTTTTGGTAAAAAAAATAGGACTCAGTCATTGAGATTCTAAAAGTAATAAGCGCTAAAGCATTACTTTTAGAAATTTACATTACTCTAGACTCTAGAGTATCTATGCTTTAAAAAACTCTAGTCTCGTTTTTTTTGTGACTCGTACTACTAAATACCGCTGCAATGGTCATGGTCACGTTATATATCATCAGGAGAGCGTTTCCTCAGTCTCATTTATTTTAGTTAAAAACATAATCGGTCGGCAATCGATCTCATGACCTACTCATAAAATAGTCCCTATTTCGTCCTCTACTTTTAGTACACTTCGCAAATAATTTAATTTGATACACTATCGTCACCTTATGTACCTATATTATCACTTCGCACGTCTCCTACTCCCAATCTTCACAACACAGCAAGCTTTTCATTAAGCCCCTGGATTAAAATCTAATCTATTGGTTAAACGTATATCTACACCTGTCACCAAGCCCTGTAACGAGCCACTAAGTAATTTTCTGCCTCATTTAAAATTCAAATTAATGTTAATGTGACACGGCAACTTGGACTCTAATTGGATTAACATAGGTACACGCATGATATTCGGTATTATACGATAAGTGATAAAGGAGCTATAAAATTACTCATCGTTTTAAAGCAGCATTGAATGAAGCTTTAGGATAATCTTCATTTGATCTATGATATGACCGGTTTGGTTCTGTTGCAGACCATGAAATCTATATGTTAAGTCTTAGCGAGACTATTTTATGAGTAGGTCACGGGATCGATTTCCGACCGATTATGTTTTTAACTAAAAATAATGATACTAAGGAAACGCTCTCCTGATGATATATAACGTGACCATGACCATTGCAGCGGTATTTAGTACTTCAAGTCACAAAAAACTCTAGAATGGAGTTTTTTTAAAGCATAGATACTGTAGAGTCTAGAGTATCTAAAAGTAATGTAAATTTCTAAAAGTAATGCTTTAGCGCTTATTACTTTTAGAATCTCAATGACTGAGTCCTATTTTTTTACCAAAAAACAGACGAAGATATTGGAAAGAAAGTATTCATACATCAACTAAAAAGTTGCAAAAATGGAGTTATTATAAATAAGTTGAACTACTAAGATAAAGTTTTTTCCTACAAGAACATCTGGATATGGGCAATTTCTTAAGCTACTGGCAGCCCCTTTTTTTGACCTTGTTTTACATATTGCATTATACTATGAGTTAGAAATAATGTGAAAAAATTTGCAAACTTTTTATAAAACCTAAATTTGAACAGCGTGCGGTCAAACGGGACTCTTTGACTTGTTGCTTTTAAATGCAACCGTAATTTCATTTTGGTCGCGTCTAAAATAAACTGGATATAGCAATTTATAGAATTGATTCTATAAACCTGTACTAAAAGTTCCAAGCTGTGCCATAGATTACAGCAAGAGTTGTTTAATAAGGTAGTATCGGTTTACATGTAAGCCTGGTGTGGGTCAAGGTCCCATGCAAGCTCGACTGGTAAACTTAGGCTTGTTTACCAGTGACAGCGACAAAGATAATACAACAACAGCCCCAGCGATTGTCACGAAAAAACAAGGATAGGAAAATCATTTCATACAATTTCTTTTTATGCTATTTTATTATAATTTTTAACCGACTTCAAAAAAGGATGAGGTACTCAATTCGACTGTAAGTTTTTTTTTTAATGTTTGTTACCTCTGAATTTTCGACTGGGTGAACGGATTTTGATGTTTTTTATTTTATTTGAAAGGTGGTGCTTCCCGTGTGGTCCCATTTCAATTTGGTCCAGTTCTTACAATGGCTTCCATGAGAAAAGATTATGAAGTCGGTTTTTTTTGTTAAAATTTGACTTGTTACGTGTTCAATAGACGTATAGCTTTGTCGCGTTCTCTCACGTGTGCTAAGGAGGGCAATGTGTGGTGTTAAGACAGCATGTCATTATCGTGGGAGGAACTGAAACGCAGTTCTGAGGGCGCGTGCGTTCCATTGGAATCCCGAAGTCCTCCGTCAATCACAAAAGGCCACCCGGGGATCTTTCGTGGGTGCAATCCCATATGCTTCCCGATAATCTATTGAACATTTTCCCCTCGTCAATAGTAAGGATATGCCTCTAAAAACCTCCGTGATTCTGTTCAGTTCTTACCATTGTTACTTACAAGGCCGTTTAGCGGATAAAATCATTAAGAGTGGCATGACAAGAAATCCTACCTACGCTCCTTGTTAAGGGTACGGTGACCGGGACGGCCGACAGCCACGCATTATTAGCAGCGATGTGCAGCGCAGCTTATGTGTCAATACACAACAATCTTTACCACCGTAGCGTACGCACAGAAAGATTTATAGTTGCGTTCGTTCACTATTATTACACATAATGTTTTACAATTGAATATTACTTTAATAAACACAGTTATTCTAACTTTATGTCTGTGTCTTATGGGACCTTGGATTGATTCTTTGAAATGGGTGCTTGCTGTGATTATCACAAATGTAAAATACGAGAATATGCCAAATATAATTATTATAGCAATTTTTATTAAGATCTATCGTTAAAATGTATCGTAGCGATATCTCAGTGGTAAATGCGTATGGCTAACACGTCAAAGGCCTTGGGTTTAACCCCCAACAATGAGCTTGAGCTGCCGGTGAAGGCAAACATCGTGAGCAAACCATAGCATGGTGGTAAAGTACTTTCTAGTACTCGACTGGCTAGCTACCACCCTCAAGTGGAAAATCTGCCGTCAAACACCTAAAGGTGTATTCCGGCAGTCTCATTTGAGAGCCAGTTCCATTCCAGGCTAGGTGTGCTTCACCATCATCGACCACACCGTCACTTAGCATCAGGTGAGCATTAGTCAAGCACCCTAGCTTGTCAACATTAAAAAAATATTATTTCGATACAATATTGTGTATATACATATGGAACAAAAAGAGCTACAGATATTTTATGACTTCTTGGCCGAGCGAAGCGACTTCAATGAATTGAGATATGTACTTATACCTAAATTCTTTGACTTATTGACCAGCATTGACTTTTTTTATGGCTGGTGACTTGTTCGACCACAGCTCACCTGATGTTTAGTGACGGTGTGGTCGAAGATGGTAAACACACCTAGTTTGGAATGCAACTGGCTCTCAACTGAGGCTGCCGGGACACAATGCTAGATGTTTGGCAGCAGATTTTCAACAAGAGGGTGGTACCAACAATTATCATCATATTTCAACCGATTTACACAAAACCTTGACAAATTTATTAACCTAAAACTTTCTCATGAATAACTCTATCTATCGGTGAAACTAGCATGATAATCCGTTCAGTAGTTTTTAAGTTTATCGCGAACATACAGACAGACAGACGCGGCGGACGACTTTGATTTAAAATATAATACAATTTTAAAATATACTTTCCACATCAGCCATAGCACGTCCACTGCTGGACATAGGTCTCCTCCTGGGGGGGTTTTGCCAATACTCGCCACGCTTGGCAGGCGGGTTGGCGAGCGCAGTTAGGTGTGATTGTTCAAGGAAGACGTTGCTGCCCATCTTCCGGATTACATCCCTTAGCCGACTCTTACGGCAACCACGGGTAGAGAGGGTGGGGTACTATTCTTACGCCGGCACCACCACGGCAAAAATGTATAAAATATACTTTATACATTTAAAATTACAAAATTTATTTTTCATTATTTAATTTACAATTTGCCTTGGCCTATGGCTGATGATGATGATGATGACATTTACAAACAAAAAAGTATTCAAATATTCTATCAGTTATCTGACTTCCATCATACAAGCTTTGCTTAGTTTGGGGTAATGTCTTTCGATATTTACTTATTATTTTTATTAAAGCTATCCCACTGCTGGGTGTATAATTACCAATTTACACAACAATATAGTACCATGTTTTCGTGAAATTTTAGCTTGCAAATTACAGTAGCACTCCTTTCGCGCTTGCTTAATGTAGGTTCTAAGAATTAGAGTCATACTAAGGTGACCTTTTACTGGTTCAGGAAATACAACTATACTTGCTCCTAGTATCGTAATTAGAAATAATTACTTTACTATTTCATGTACTTGTCTCCATTTGCTTGTTTCTAACAGTTAGTAGCAAATTGTGCTCTGCTTGTCTTTACTGTATAAAATAGCTGCAAATACGAAATCACTTTTGACCTCGACTTCTTAATGATGCTTGATTTTTTTTCTTATTAACATGTAGTGAGTATTTTTACACTTTTAATGATATATTTGAAATTATATTCTGGAATTTGACTCAATATATATATATGTATGTCAGGTGCAGGTACCTACTTATAAACACAAATCATTTTCGGTGTAAGATTCGCAAGAAGTGCAAAGATTGCATATAATATTATTGATACAACAACTTGCACTATAATCAAACCCCATAACTTTCAGCAAATGAAATATTGAATTAGAGTGCGTCGGTGCATCTGACAGAGATAGGCTAGCTAAGTGATCGTTTACTATAAGATAGATTCATTCTGAGACATAAATCTACGTCGGTTACTCCATTAGGATGTGAGTGAAATGTATTGACTAAACTATCGTCTATAGCAACGTCAGAAGAAAAGATTAGGCGGAATTGCGGAAAAATTGTCTTTTCAGTTACATATTTCCAATTTTTCAAGATTAAATTAGATTTTTAAGTATTTTTATATCGGAGTATCCGATATAATAAAACGTGAGTGATCCCGCATAAATAAAACAATGATTTTTCAAGAGTTTATATATAGAAATATAATATATGTTTATTATACTTACAGCGAAACACAAACATACATATCATAAAAACTAAATGCAATCACATGTTTGCGGCAGGAGAACGGAAGCGTTATCGTCTAAAGCAATTTCTTCTAGGCAAGTTTTTGGATGGACAAGACAGATGAGACATTAAATATGGTTGGGGGTGTGAAATAGATAAGAAATTTATTAGAAAATAAAATATAAATACTCGAAAAAATATATTAAAAAAAGCTAAAGAACAAAATAATTGTGAAATAGTTGTAGAAATAGTGGTAGTTTTTATCAAATTTTATTAATAACACAAGTGTGTTATTAAAAATAAAAAAACTCTTCCATACACGTATATCGAGTTGTTTTACGCTTTATTGATACAAATATCTGGATTATTTTACTTTAAACGTTACTCGGACTCTGATGTCGCTTTTATGAGGCTATGATGTAATATTTGTTTATTTTATGTCAGTTGTCAAAGTCAATCAAATGTGTTAAGATAGCGTTGTATACTTTTTTGTTTTACATGGCAAGGGCATACATATAAGTTGGACAAACTACCAAACATCACACCGTTAGTTGTTTGTTGGAAATTTTCAATTTGTGAGCTGTAACAATCCAGCTGAGTACAAAAAAGTACCTTACCACCATACTTGCGTTTTCTCACGATGTTTTCTTTAAACGACAGTTCGTTGTTGGGGTTTGAACGCCCGGAACGTGTGAACCGACCGCATAGGTACAAAAGTAAATTCTATCACTAACCAATTAAGATCAACAAACAATGCTAAATTCTTATATAACAACATTTTTCACTTAACATGTTGTACTTCTAACCACAGACCAATCATGTTAGAAGAAGCAAAATCTAAGCAAACACTAGCTGAAGTCACGTTTGCAGATCTGTGTCATTATGCCGCCGCGGGGCGAGGCGGCACTTAGCGCGTCATTATCGACGAATTGTTTACTCGTTTACTATCGCTGCGTAGTCGGACATAATTACCGTAACTACTTTACAAAGAGTTTTATTAGAACTCAACACAGAAAATATCAAATGAATACCCAGGTCGTTTGGAAAGTTTAATGAGAAAACCGCCTTTGCGCTACATTTAATGGTATTTTTTAAGCGTAGGATTTTTTTCCTAGTACATTTCACACAGTACCAAACTAAGCAACTATGACAAACAGATAAATAAAATAATACTTATAAACATTTTTTTCCTAAATACATCCGGACACCTGGACATAGAACATTTATATGCTCATGACACAAATGTCTGTCCTGAATGGGAATCGAACTCACGCCCTACAGCTTTTGAAGCAGATAGGTACATTACCAAATGAGCTGACAAGGCAGTCAAAGTAAGTAGTGATAAGTAGTATATAAGTAGTAGTAGGTAGTTCAATGATTAAATATATTATATTATTATTTATGTATTACGAAGGGCATATGGACTTTGGATATCAAATTGAAAAAAAAAAACCTTTCTACCGAAAAAGTTGACCCTGATGAGTTGTTGAAATTCTTAATTTATTCATTAAATAAATATTATTTTTTGTCTTTATTTTCTCTTTCATGTGACAGCAATCGCTGGCAGATTCCTTTCATACTGAGGTGGTGTGTTCATCATTAGTTTCGTATCAATGATCGCATTCTGATAACAAAATTAATATCTATCTATATCTTTAAACGAGCAATTCTTGTATATAGTATATATATATATATATTCTGAATCTCGGAAACGGCTCCAACGATTTTCATGAAATTTTGTATCCAGGGGTTTCGGGGGCGAGAATTCGATCTAGCTAGGTTTCATTTTCAGAAAACGTCGTTTTATCCATGTTTTCAGCCGAGCAATGCTCGGTCAACCAGGTACTTATCTTTAAAAGTGCTAGTATTTTTGTTAATTTCCTGAATTCAAAAATAGAATTTTGTTCGAATATCTCCCGCCGATTTCTCTTCAAAATAACAAAACATTTACCAACGCTTCATTAAAAAGAACCAGATCAAAATTCAAAGCCGTGCCGTAGCGTTCCGCCACTTACTGAATAATTACGTAAGGTACGGAGTTCCCAAGGTGGTATGCAAAAATTGTTGAGAAGATTCCTTCGGGACCATGCGTGTTCGATAATTCCCGATGTAATTTCAGCTTTTAACCTGTTGGGAATCGTAATGAACGCCCGTCTCGATGCTGTTATGGTTATGGCGTGTGATGGGTGGCGTATTGTCCTCCATACCCATTTTTACTCCTGTTTTGAGTTGGAACGTCTTTAAATTTGCGTCCATAGTGGGAAGCAATTCAGAATACTGACAATATAAAAATTGGAGGATAAAGTTTGGTGTTCCCGCTACATATCTATCATTTACATCCAAAATGTAATAACACCATTCGATAGCTAATGAATACCATTTGAACAGACTGGACGTTGGTAGCTACAACAGGCTGCTGTCCGAGCCCTGTTCCGACGCAGCCAGCCAGCCAGTCGCCTCAAGCGACCCATCTTGATTATTTAGTGTGTATGCGGGGGGAATGAATGTATTTATGAGAGTGTGTATAAGTATGTGTTGTGTGTAGGTACAATTTTTTATTTTCGTTGTAAAAAAACATTGTAGAAAATACCATCGTATTTTCTTTGTGCCTGCCATGTGGATGTTACAAAAGTCCCATAAATAAATTAAAAAAAAAAGCTAAAGAATGAAATAATTCCATACACTTTAACATAATATAATTCAATTAACTTGAAACATGGAAATCCGTAAAACTTTTTAGTGTTTATACACGTATACACGTACACACGACACAACCTCACAATATTTTTTTCCTAACATTTTTTTGCCTTAGCTTTGGCTTGTAATTTTATCCAAGTATAAATCTATGACCTAATAAGATGTTTTTTTTTTCTAATTATTTTATGCCGTTACAGTACGGAGGAGTAACAACCAAATTAATGTAATTTAAAAAAATCCGCAATTTGTTTATAACCGCGACTTAATCGCACACAAAATACTATGAAATTGGTTTTATTTATTTACCTCGACGTTTCAGCCATGTTGCAATAGGGTCACGCGCTGACCAAGTACCAACATTCATAGAAACATACGAGTTTTCGCATTTATAATATTAGTGTAATTTGTTATACATGGAGTTTTAGAGTAATATACTGTATTATACCTATTAATGTGAACTGATCCTGGAATCACGAAAAATCTGCTGATTCTTATTGTTGAAGGTCAATGACATCTTTTACGGAACAGCTGTTTTTTTCACGGTGTTTGCAGTGCAAACATTGAATAATATAATTATAGTCTTTGTTATTTTTTGTTTATACGTGTAGGTATGAAACGAACGAGACGCTCTCCTGATGGTAAGAGATAGCGTTTGTCCATGACCACTGCAGCGATATACAGAACATTGAGTAGCGAAACAAAGTGCAGGGCATCGCTGTTGGCGTTTATTACTTTGAGACTTTGGATGGTAAGTCTTAAACGCCCTGTAATTTCGCTAGCTGCAGTACACACTCTTTTTATACAATTAGTTTTTATATGTTTCTTAATAGATGCTTACGAGATTCATAGGGTAACTACTCTAAAACAGGAAAACATAATAAAAACAATGACATCAGCCAATGACAGCAGTATGTCACATGCTATTGTCACTAAAAAAATTAACTTATAAATAAACGATATCACGGTCTTAGAAAGGCTTAAGTTACTACACTTTTCCCAAATTTTCTGATTTGCTTTTATTTGATGTTAAAAATTCGCGAACAACAAAATTCTACACTTTTTAAAGGCAACCGAATATTTTCTATAGAACATTCGAACAATTGTTTTTTTTTTGTCTGTCTAAAACAGACTTTATGATCTTATAGATGATATATGAATATTTTCGATTCACATTCGATTGAATACCTCAATAAAATCGTAAAGCTGAAAAATGTTAATTCGAAACCGATACAAATAAAGCAAGGAATGGTAACGAGCAGTGGAATTTGAAAACGATCATAACAGCGAAATCGTATGCAAACTGCGTTTCCCACGATGCCGGACAATCGAACGTTTATCGAGTTGGAACCTATTCTTTACCGATTATTCGATATGATTTGATCATTCTATTATTGTTTTTGGATTTCGTTATTCAGTTTTTTAGTCTCTACCTTGTATTATTTACTCACTTTTGCTCGCGGTTTCTCTTACGTTAATGTAAATTTTGTTCCTATCCTTCGAGAACAGTATCTACTATTTACTAACCTGACAAATTAAATGCACAATTTCATGACAATTTCAAACAAACAAATTCACAGTCACATTTGTAATATTAGTTAAAATTCAACAAAAAAAAAAAGTTAAATTATCAGACTACCTCATAAGGACCGCAGGAACGCGCTGGATGCGAGCCGCTTTCAACCGGTCTTTATGGAAGTCAATGGGATATGGGGGAGGCCTATGTCCAGCAGTGAACGTCCTACGGCTGAGATGATGATTTATTTTTAAATTCTAATGATGTTTTATGATTTATACAAACTGCAAAAAAAAAACGGCTCGAAGGACCACACAATTGTAAGTACATACCCAACAACTGTTAGGTTCTTCTTATTTCTTTACTTTGAAATTTTGTTGGATTGGTATTGGAAATTCGTTGTTAGGAGCAACAAATTTCCGACTTTCAAGAATTAGATGTGTCTTATGGGACATTTTTCAGAGATGAAAGGTGTCTTTTATCTTAATCTAAAAATAAAATAGCGAAGTTTCATGATTATTGCTTATTTTTTTAATTTACCTCTGTACCTAATTTTAAAGTTAACGCGGACGAAATCGCGGGCGTAAGCTAGTATTAAATAAATAATATAGGTACCTAATATTAGTTTAATTTTATATTTTATTTTATTGAGTAGAAACAGAGAGATTTAGTTTGATCTAAATTTAAATGTCATATTTCATCAAGAATTCTCTTTTTATCTACCAACTAGACAGATATATCTATAATTTTCACACTTTGCTTTATCTAGATGTGTTTTTATTGCTGTTTATATAATACTTTTAAACGTTTAAGTGATTTATTACGATTTTATTTAAATTGTAATTTCTTAATTTACTTGACTATCGAGCTTCAAAGTGCATAAATTAGCAATTTAACGACGATTAAATAATATTTTTTCTTAAACATTAGTGTTAATGGATGTTCAAAGCTGTGATTATTGTCTAATATATCAAATAATTGCAAATCCATATTCTGCTTGTACTAAAATGTTTAAAGAAAAATGAATTTATCGTTTGAAAATGGCGTAATCTTTATATGTTACTAGCTGCGCCCCGCGGAGATACGCGCTAATTTTTTTCGAGATAAAAAGTAGCATATGTGTTAATCTAGGGTATCAGGTACCTCCATACCAAATTTCATCAAAATAGGTTTGCAGAAAAATTTGCAGAAAACATTTTGTTCTTTTCAATTTTACGTTTTAAGACGAATTCATTTCCATTGTATTCCTTTGTTTTTACCTATAATTGTCAGATGTTTTAATTTTAAATGCCAAGGAAAAGAATCTGGAAAAATATTAAGTGATTAGAAATAATTGTCAGAATCATTGCATATTCTAAATATTTTAATATTTTTTTTATATTTGATGGGAATTGTTGCATAATAATGGCCAGAAGAAGTGTTGAAAAAGTCAAACGATTTAATTATTCGATTTGGCATTCGAAAAATTTAATTGCTTTAGAGTATAACCGTTTGATATTACGACTACAGCTGAAATCGCTGGGACTAGAAGCATGAAATTTTGCCCAAATGTTCCTTAGGAGACGTAATTGTGCACTAAGAATGGTTTTTTGGAAATTCATCTTTTAAGGGGTTAAAGTGAGGGTTGAAAGTTTGTATGAAACTCGATGATGAAATTTAAGGTTAAAAGTCTAAAAAAATATCTATGTGCTCGTGGTTTGAAACAAAAGTTTACTGTAAAGAGAATAAATATTGCATATATATATAAATAGCGGTGTTTATTTATGGTGCCGAATTACGTGCTTGAGTCTGAGAAAATGATAGAATGTGGTGAAACATGTTTCGTGTTGTTTTCAAACTCCATCTAAATTCAGCACTAAAGCAGCAATGGGTTAGATTTTGTTTTGCTACTCAAAGTTCTGTGTATCGCTGCAATGGTCATGGAAATGCGTTATCTCTTACCATCAGGAGAGCGTCTTGTTCGTCTCATCACTTGTACATAAAAAAAGCTTGTAGTAAAATCGCCACTTCTTTACTAGAACTCAGTCGTGTCTTACTTTGTATGACTTAGACTTAGGTACATACATGGAGAACATTCCCTACGTACATACGTTCGGCCTTGGTGAGTTATTTTGCAAAGAATTCACAAAGTAAAAACATTTCATCATTCGCATCAAATCGATTACCCGCAATCGGATTCCAGGTTTCATTCGGCATGTGAACCGCGCGGGCGTGACACGGCGCGGGTTGAATTCCCTACAGGCACCATTAGGTCCAATAACCATCAGTCGGTAGCAGCCAGGACCGCTAATTTTCTCTAATTTTCCTATCAAAACCGATACGCCATTGTTTTTTAAATCCAGTAGCGAATAACTGTTCCCATCGTGAGAACATCGATTCGAATATCGTATCGAGTTACGTAAATTACGGGTTTTATTTTTTTGAGAGTTGGATGTTTGCGTGCATGTGAGCCGACCTTGTCGTAATGCGTCAAATTGGGCTTGAAGGATTCTCAAGCTTTTATGCATTTAGTTATATTGTGGTTTTATGGTAAATAGATACAAGGTCACTAAATGCGCTGGTTGAGCGTGAAGCTATGCGATGGGAGATGGATAAAGGTGTTGCTTATTTAGTTTAGTAAATTCATAAACAAGTCTGACACACGTTGATTGAAGATAAGTGTACAGGTATTATGATTCACTGTTGGGTAACTTATTTATATTTTTTAATGTGAATCATGCACGCTTACCTACAAGATACCGATTGACTTGCGACTTGAAGGTTCCCTTATGTTAGACCTATCACCATGTTATTATATACATTCGGTAGATTACTGATTAATCCCGTGTCATTACAATATTATTGTCAATTATAAATGCGTACGTATATTAATATTGATTTTGTATCAATATTATTTAGGCATAGATACTTAACTCGATTATTGTAATAACCATAAAGTAGCATTTATTTTTCTGGAATGGCAACCCTGATTGTAATGTCAGATGAGAAGGAGGTTAACTTGACACTTCGACTTATAATAGTTGATGGAGAAACAAGTCTTGAGAATAAATCTTTTAAAATCAATTAAATCTTGTTTCCATTGCTGAGATTGGGATCTGATCCTTTACTTAATCTAATACCTTTAAACGAGCAATTCTTATATATATGTATAAAATCTGAATCTCGGAAACGGCTCCAACGATTTTTTATGAAATTTAGTATGCAGAGGGTTTCGGGGGCGATAAATCGATCTAGCTAGGTTTCATTCTTAGAAAACGTCGTTTTATCCGTGATTTCAGCCGAGCAAAGCTCGGTCATCCAGGTACTTGTAATTATCGGCGAATACTCACTTGGGTAGCACCGTACCGTATAGCGGTTCGTATGATGACAATGTTATCAAACCCTTTTGTACGAGTTATTGGAACATCGACATAGAATCGTTGGTATTTATCAAAATCGGATAAGTCGTTTTGGCGATACAATGAAACATACATATAATGTTTGAACACACTGTTTTTTTTGTTTTAACGCAGTTGAGTAAATCATAATATTGACATTCTATATAAGAATAAACAATAGTTAAACAATAAATAATCTACCCTTGCAATATAGATGTTGTTTTTTTCCCCGATTATTTTGTTATTTCTAAATACAATGCAAATTACAAAATGGTGATCGCAATGCACTTTTTTATTTTTTATGATTTATAGGTATTTTACCACAGTTCACCTGATGTTATGTAACGGTGTGGAATGGAACTGGCTCTCAAGTGAACTGCCGGAACACACATTTAGGTGCTTAGCGACAGATTTTCAACTTGAGGGTGGTAGCTAGCCATTCGCGTACTAGAAAATACCCTACCACTATGCTATGGTTTCCTTACGATGATTTCCTTTACCGGCAGCTCAAGCAGTTGGGGTTTGAACCCACGCCATTCGGCGTGTGAACCGCCCGCGCTAACCACTGAGCTATCATCGCAACAAAATACTACTACTTGTAAATTTTCAAAAAGTGTATGTTCGCGCTCGCCAAGTTTCGTGTGAATATTCGTCAATTTGTTTGTAAAAAACCAATTTGTATTTGTATCATAAAATATCTACTCTATTAACATCCATTTATAAGAAGCATCATATTACGTAACTGTATTTACCTGTCAACGTATTTCATACATGTTAGATATTAAATCTCGCACGGTTAGAGTAGCAAAGATGTGTCAGATAGTTCGCCACAGGGACTTGCGATGCGAGAAATCGTTGGAAGGTTAGGGTTATCCTGGCAGGCGAAGCATTCCAGTATGCATAACATATGTATAAGTTGAAGTTCGAAATACTCGTAAGGAAGTGTTGGATATAATGCAATTTGCGAGCAATAAAGATAGTTTTTTCTGTTCCATTATGTATTATTACGACTGTAAATATAAAAAATACTGTAAATCAATAAATACAATGAATTGGAAATATGAAATTATTTAAAATTCTTAATGTGTTTAGATGGTTGATGCAACGCAACGATATGGTTTAGGATAAAAACGTTCTAGAAAGTATATTTTTATTCTGAAAGGTGCCAGTGAATGTAACCTTCCTTTTTGCGTAGTCGCATAAAAATAAAGAATATTGCTTTTAGCAAAAAGTCATAGAACTAAAGTTGCTATTTACGATTAAAACTATCTGCAAATAATAACACTTAATTAAAAATGACTATATTGCTAGAGTTTTTTTCTTTCTTTTTCTGCTCATTATCATTAATGTGACAATAATGTGTTTGTTTGTAAAATTCTTTATTCACATTACATCATCAGCCATAGGACGTCCACTGCTGGAAATAGGCCTCCTTTTTGCCAATACTCGCCACGCTTGGCAGGCGGGTTGGCGAGCGCAGTTAGGTGTGATTGTTCAAGGAAGATGCTGCTGCCTGCTGGTGGGGTACTATTCTTACGCCAGCACCACCACGGCACAATTCTTTATTTCACACTTGCAACTTAATAATATGTTTAATAAGATGACTTAATGCCAGAGCATTTTCTACTAACATATCTTTTTAACACAAGACCGCGTTTGACCACCAATTCGCCTGATGGTAAGCGATGATGTGGTCAAAGATGAAGCACGCACTTCTAGAAGATCTGATCTTGAAAATATCTAGATTATGTCTCTTAGGAAACAAGGAAGCCGGCAGCTTGTTCCATACCTTGAACGTTCGGACAAGAAATGTAGAGTCAAAACTTTTGGTATGTACCCAAGGAAATTCCACTATGACCGTCTTTATATTTGTTCTGGAATAAAAAGGAGATGGAAGTACAAGGTCGTACAGCTCAGTAGCACATTCTCCGAAATGAATCCTGTAGAGAATTGACAGACTTTTTACCTTCCGGCGGTGTTCAAGACTAAAAAGTTTTTTTTTCTACTAATATATAAATAGTGTTGTAGGCGTGATAATATGTTGCTAATTCTCTTGAAATGGTTAGTGTGTCTTCTCACCTTGTTGGAAGTAGTTGGACTTTCTGACGTATACGCAGACGAGGGCCATGAGTTGGAGCTGTGAGAGGCGCTGCCGCGTGGACGGCGGGAGTGGCAGCAGGTCGCGCAGGTTCGCGATTTCGGCGTTGATCAGGTCCCGCCGGAGTTTGCTCGCGCCTTTCGTTGACTTGCCCTGGTCGAATCTGAGAAGATATAAAGTAAATATTGAATGAACATTCATGACATTATTGCGGGATTTCACATAGCCTCTAACTAAATAAAACTTATACAAAAGGCACTAGATAACTTTAAAAAAAAAGCGGTTTTCCTTTGACCGCCATTTCACCAGATGTTAAGTGATGATGCGGTCTATTTTCAATTTGAATTTCTATTTTATTTCTATAGTCAATTTTACTACAACGACAATTAAAATTGATTTTCTAGTACTTATTCTGTTAGAGTGCGAACTTTCTCATATTAGCCCGTAATTAAATGACCCATCATATTGAAAACCATAAAAGCCAATTTCATTGATCAGAATGCATCATCAGACATAGGACCTCCACTACTGGACAAGTGGACATAGGCCTCTTCCTGCGGGGGTTTTGCTAATACTCGCCACGCTTGGCAGGCGGGTTGGCGAGCGCAGTTAGGTGTGATTGTTCAAGGAAGACGCTGCTGCCCATCTTCCGGATTACATCCCTTAGCCGACTCTTACGGCAACCACGGGTAGGTACTATTCTTACGCCGGCACCACCACGGCACTACGTGGTTAATGCAATTTGTGGTTACTTTTTTTACTGGTTGACAAGCTAGCGGTTACCACTCAGAAGTTATCGCTATGAAGGTATATTTCAAATTATACTGTAAAAATACAAGTCACGGAACAAATTTTTATAGCTAAATAAAATATGTTAACAACATAATTGAGTTGTCGTTAACTCCAATAAGTGTACAAAAATGTTGTGTTAACAAAATGGGTGTGTTTAAAATGTTACGGATAGGCATTGATATCTACAGGTCCATGTGCATTTGTATTAATTACATTTTATGACTTTTAACTATCGAAATTATTCCGATACCTTTAACCATTTTTAATTGATCGTCTAAAGTAATTATTGGTATGTTTTGGATTGGTTTCTACGGGTTAATTGCTCTGATTTAAGCAAATAACTACTTTAATCAGGCTCACAAACGAATAAGGAAAGCGAACAAAAAAATTGAAGTCAATTGGACAAAATCAAAATGAATCAATTGGTTCGCAAAGTTCGAAGCCTAGCGTTTATTCAAAAGTCAATTTTTTTTCCTATTATTAATTGTATATTTTCTGACCGCCTATATCGGAAAGTAACGATGATAGCTCAGTGGGCAGCGCAGTCGGATCACACGCTGAAGAGCGTGGGTTCAAACCCCAACAATGCGCTTGAGTTTCCGGGGAAGGAAAACATTGTAAAGAGGACGTAGCGTGGGGTGGTAGGGATTTTCTAGTAAGTATTCAGCTGTTACCTACCTAGCTGGCTAGTTGACAATCTGTCACCAGGGTGTGTTCCGGTAGCCTTACTTGAGAGCCAGTTCCATTACGGGCTCGATGTGTTTATCATCTTCGAGCACACCGTCATTTAACATGAAGTGAGCTATCGTCAAACAACTAGCCTATCAACCATAAAAAAGTACAAAAAGAACATTATATTATATAAAAATTATATTAAAAACCAATCATCTAATCTTACCAAATACATTATGAAATAAAAAAAATTATCTCCCAGATTTGCATCCATCAATTAGATTACATAAATAAGAATACATAATGTAAATGTCATGTGATATATTTCGCATATTTTTTATTCGGTTTACGCACAAACGCGGAATAATGCCCAAATAAGAACCTCGCCTTGAAATAAGTAATAGTGAAGTTCAAATATTAAATAAACACTAAGTAAGACTTTGTCGCTTTCACGTGTATCACATTTTGAATAGTAGCTTCAAGGCTATTTATCGTTATTTAAAGAGACCAAGTTCTAAAAAGCTTAGGAATTTTGTGCAATTGTAAATGTTCAAAGGTCAAATATAGTAAGCAATTAACTTTTAAGGTTATGTGAAGCTGATTGCAATTAATGCATTTTAAATATTTTTACTATAAAAATCAAAGCATAACAATTATTGATTTTTACACATAATTATGATTGTTTATGCCTTTGTAATAGGCGATTATTTTAACTGCATTTATTTAAACTTTGACCTACATCTATGAAAAAAAATCAAAGTGCTTATTTTGATATTAAAGCTTTATTGTGGGCAATTATCAATACAAATGTCTTTGTTTAAAGGCAAAGAAACACACACGCAGCGTAGGACCTCCACCCACAAGGTGGACAGACGACCTAATAAAGACCGCAGGAACGCGCTGGATGCGAGCCGCTTCCAACCGGTCTTTGTGGAAATCACTGGGGGCCTCCCAGTGATTATGTCCAGCGGTGGACGTCATACGGCTGATGATGATGAAAGAAACAAAAAGACTGACTATGCTTAATGTGTTCAGAATGAGGTGCAAAAGTGGGATTTATTATAAGTACAAATATTTTAACAATAACATCAAAGTTACAAGTTAAGCAACAATATTTTTAAATTGGTGTTTGACCACAAATCACCTGACGTTAAGTAACGGTGTGTTAAAAAATGTATCATATCGTAAATCCTACCAATCTTACTAATATTAGTACCTGGATGACCGAGCCTTGCTCGGCTGAAAACACGGATAAAACGACGTTTTCTAAAAATGAAACCTAGCTAGATCGATTTGCCTCCCTCGAAACCCCTGCATACTAAATTTCATGAAAATTGTTGGAGCCGTTTACGAGATTCAGAATATATATATATATTGGCTTGATTGAGTAACAAACTTCCAAAAATCCAAACTTTCACATTATTATCTATCTATCTATCTATCTATATCTTTAAACGAGCAATTCTTGTATATATATATATATATACGCGGAAGTCGTAACAGTCGTTATTGTATAAAAATAAGACTTATAAATTATATTCAGCATCTGTGTATGAGCTAATGACTTTCCCTTACAATAAAATATAGACAAATAATAATAAGAAATAAGATTACCTTTATCATCATGAATAAACATCAGGCGAGTTGGTGGCCAAACTATTTAATTATTAAAAATAAAACAGTCCTTATGGATATCAATGGAGGCCCATGTCCAGCAGTGGACGTCCTACGGTTGAGATGATGATGATGATTCAGTTAAAATGTCAGTTGTCAGATAATGATCGCAAAGTCCTCTTAAAACTGTCAATGCTGTCACCAAAAATATCCTCATCAAATGTTCTACAGCAACAGCACAGCAATTACAGCACCAAGAGAAAAACAATAACTGGCATCAAATGGTGTTCGAATATTCTGCGTAGACGGCATAAAGTTCAAAGGTGCTGCAAGCAGGATCACATCATCTACTGACGCGTAACAAGGCCCGCGTAAATGTGGACAGCGAGCTGTGTGGGTCGCAGTTCAAACGTATTCTATGAGTAAATGAGATGCGTAAGAAATGAAGTGGAGAGAATTGGTCTTAACAATCAAATATCGTAGGAAATTTCACACAGCACCATCTAACTGAAATTAAGCAAAGCTTATGGGAACTAGAAGACTCATCGAATAGTTTTTTTTTTTGTAAAATACATAGACAGCCATGTTGGCTCAATGGTAGTATATTTGCTTAATGTGCTGTAGAGCGTGGGTTCGATTTCTGCGCAGGGCAAACGTTTGGTGATAAACAAATGTTTGTTCTGTGTCTGGGTGTTCTGTATACACATAATACATAATAAGTGTATTAAGTTCAAGTTACAACCGAAAACACAAAAAGTAAGTCAAAGTGAAGTCCAGTCATACCCTAATAAATTATTGTCAAAAGTTTTGGAAGCAGCACAAAAAGATCATGTTTCATTACATTTTATTACTTTCCCACACTCCCGTTTGAATTTAAATCTATGGATAAAATAGGTGTTTGACCACAGTTTACTTGATGTTAAGTGGCGATACACCTAACCTGGAGTAAAACTGGCTTATAAGTGAGGTGCTTGGCTGCAGATTTTGAACAGATTTTTAGCTAGTGAGCCTAGTACTAGAAAATACCCTACCACCATGCTATGGTTTTCTCATGATGTTTTCCTTCACCGACAGCTCAAGCTCATTGTTGGGGTTCAAACCCACGCTCTTCAGCGAGTAAGCCGACTGCGAAAATCACTGTGCAATCATCACTACAAATTGGCTAGTTAGTACATATATAAAATACGGCGAGCATGTATATCTTTCCACTTGCTCATGATTTATAGATAAATAGATGCACGTTCTTTTTGTTCGTCTATAACTAACTCAAGCATTTTTTGTATCTTGATAAATTAAGCATCATTGTTGACATTTAAAATAATTTATTAACTGATAATCACCGATAGTCATTACCGATTTATCGGTTATTAATTTTATTGAGTGGCTAATATTTTTTAACGTGTGAACAGTTTATTCGGTCTTGAGATGTAAACACATATGAAAGATATCAATAAATTATGCGATTAAAATTAAAAGATAAGTGAAAAACAAACGATGATGTTAATTATGACAATTTCAATTAATTATCTTTGTTCACAGTAGTTAATTTCAAAATCCGATAAAGAGTGAGTCAAACATTCAGATTGTCATTAAATAAAAAGTTATATCATGTGAACACTATTGAACAACCTTAAAAATAAAGATAAGTTTTTCCAGGAAAAAGTTAAAAATTCGCAAACAGAATATATATAAGCTAATTGCCATTTTATATACAAGCTTAAATCCAAAAGAAGCATTGACCTTATTATTATTAACAACATTTACTATGGAACTAAAGCAAAAATTACAAAAAAAACAATTCAGCGACAAGACCTCGGCCTGCCAAGAACATCTATAAATAAAAAGAATCCACAGCAGTGTTGGCAGGATCATCCTACTAATACTATAAATGGAAATGTTTGTATGTTTGTTACTCAATTACGCAAAAACGTCTAAACCGATATGAATGAAATTTGGCACACATATAGTTCATTACCTGGATTAACATATAGAATACTTTGTATATTAAAAAAAATGTTAGGTTCCTGTAGAATCATCTAAAAACTAACTACTGGATGTATCCGCATTAAATTTGTTATTGGTGAACATTTGCAAACAAAGTGTTTTAAATTTTTCAATTCCAAAATTTCTTTATTTATACATAATAAAATTATAGTTGTACATTCCCAAAATATAGTGTTCATTTTAAAGTTAAAGTGGACGAAGTCGCAGTTTAACTTTAAAACGAACGAAATAAAATATTAAATTGTATTTATTGAGATAAAATAAAACACAATTAAAAAAAGATGTTCCCAATGACTTATGGTTTAGTACATCCCAAACTTGTATTCCAGTATAATCGACCAATTTCCTGTATTCCCACTATACATGCTCTACGCGGCTGCGAGCGTAACTTGACGAATGGTTATATTAACAATATTAATATTAAAGTCAGCTTGACTTGATTTCACTGTTAAGGGTGAACTTAAGTTCACTAACTTAGCATACCGAAACAGAATTACATCTAGTAATCATAAATGTTAATATTTTGCAGTCACATTTCATAGGCTTGTTTTTGACTTTGACTGCAAACTGAACTGATTGTTATAAGCATAGCGTGTGCAATGTGTATCTGTGTGACTCTCTGCGCAATCGGAGCTTTCAAACCATTAAACATTATTAGATTATTTTTTTGGTTAAAATCCTACTTTTTAAATGTTTTACAAGCTAGGATTTTGACCGCAGCTCACTTGATGTTAAGTGACTAACAGTATATTCCGACAGCCTCATTTAAGAGCCAGTTCCATACCAGGCTAGATGTGTTTACGATCTTCGACCTTACTGTCATTTAATATTTGGTGAGCTGTAGTTTGCCGTGGTGGTGCCGGTGTAAGAATTGTACCCCACCCTCTCTACCCGTGGTTGCCGTAAGTGTCGGCTAAGGGATGTAATCCGGAAGATGGGCAGCAGCGTCTTCCTTGAACGATCACACTTAACTGCGCTCGCCAACCCGCCTGCATAGCGTGGCGAGTATTGGCAAACCCCCCCCCCCAGGAGGAGGCCTATGTCCAGCAGTGGAGGTTCATATGGCTAATGATGTGATGATGTGTGATGTGGTTAAATACCTAGTCTGTTTACCATTTTTTGTTTACCGAAGCCAGATGTGATAAAACAGTCCTCTATTTTATCCCAAAACTAAAAATTTGTATAAAGTACATAACAAGACTAGCTCTCTACATTTTAAACGTATATAAATCGAGCAGACTTATTGCTATGATATGGGTTCTTTGTGTATAATGCAAGCCCCGTGTTCTGCATGCAACCGATACGCTGTTGCGGTTTCTAAGCTATCCTCAGTGCCTTAGTGTGTGGTCCAAATATTTAAGAAAAGCGATATAATTTTTTGCAAATTTTACTAATACTATTGCATTTTTAATATACTTATACAGGATTACTCACGTTAAATTATGTCGGATACTCCGACTATAGTAGATAACTCAAACTCAGTAATAGAAATAATATTAGGGCCGATATATGACAGAATTTGTAACTATCGCTCAACATATTCTAAACTTTTTGAGAGCATACGAAGAATAGTGTTTAAGCAGAAATAACAACACTGTTTCGTTTTGTATAAAGAACTCGTTTTAATCAGAAGGTGTCGATTTGACTAAACATTACTGAAAAAAAACGTTTGCGCGTTTTAATAATTTTGTGACGCCATTTATGAAGTTCTTGTGGAACTGAATTTACTTTGATCGATTTTGCCACACATTGGGTTTGAACAAATAGTGTAGGCGATTTATTGATACATTCTATTAGAATCATTTTTTTAAATTACTGAATAGGCTTGCGTTTGACCGCCAACTCGCTTGATATTAAGCGAAGTTAGAGTCTACGATGGATCGCGCTTGCATAGAAGAAACCAATTCAACTGCGAATTGAAAGCGCCTACTTAGATTGTAACTATCGGGTAGCAAAACGGTTCCGAGTTTTTGGAACATCGACAATAAACCATTACGTTTAATCGTTACGTTCAATTACAAATGATTTAATGATAACCTCAAAGTTACAAGTCATTAGGGTTCCGTACCTCAAAAGGAAAAACGGAACCCTTATAGGATCACTTTGTTGTCCGTCTGTCTGTCAAGACCCTTTTTCTCAGGAACGCGTGGAGATATCAAGCTGAAATTCATATCAAATACTCAGGTCTACTGTCCCTTAGAGCTGTGAAAAAAACTTTTAAGCCAATGCAATCAAAAGATACAACCGCTTATGCTGCAAATTTTCGACACTCGCAAGGGAATCAAAGTCTACAGGGTATTTCCCGTGAACTCAGAATCTTGAAATTTGGTACGAAGCAACGTTTTATAGCAAAGATAAAGGAAAAATTGCGAAAAGCAAAAATTACCATAACTTTTACATATATACCTACAGGTTTGTACGGAACCCACGGTGCGCGAGTCCAACTCACACTTGGCCGGTTTTTTTTTCTATTCATGTTTAAAAATAATAGAGAAAACGTCAAAATCAAAACACGACAGTTAAATTAAATGTACCTATGTCTTGCCGTGGTGGTGCCGGCTTAAGAATATTACCCCACCCACTCCACCCGTGGTTGCCGTAAGAGTCGGCTAAGGGATGTAACCCGGAAGATGGGCAGCAGCGTCTTCCTTGAACAATCACACTTAACTGCGCTCGCCAACCCGCCTAGCAAGCGTGGCGAGTATTGACAAACCAGGAGGAGGCCTATGTCTAACAGTGGACGTCATATGGTTGATGATGATAACGATGATGATGTTATTTGGAACATCTGGCGTCCGACACTAGAATGGGCAGGGTGCACGTCCGATAGAAAACCGATAAATTAGAAAGTTTATTTATATATTACTTTCTAGTAATATATGATTGTTTCCCGCTAGCACCTATGTTTCGCACCATCCTTACACTGATATTGGAAAATTGACTAAAATTATCAGCCGCCTTTGTACGGACCAGCAGCGTGGGAAACACTGAGTTTTCACTTGTCGATAATGGTGGTACATGTTGCAGCATTGTTACTTAATTATTGTCGGAGAAATGTTGCAAAATAACGACTTTGGAATATTATTTGATTCAATTTATATCATGTAAACGCAAAACTAGGATTAAACTACTATTAAAAATATTTACTAAGGTTGTTTATTTTAAAACAAATCATATATTTTACCGACGAACTGTAGTGTGTACCTAAACATTACTGTGTTTCAGTTTGAAAGAAGCAAGAAGCAGGCGTAATTACAGAAGCAATTATAAACGGCTGTATCTTTTGAATGCGTTGACTTAGAAGTTTGATTTTTTCACAGCTTCAAGGGACAGTAGACCTGAGTATTTGATATAAATTTCAGCTTGATACCTCCACGCGTTCCTGAGAAAAAGGGTCTTAACAGACAAACAGACGGACAACAAAGTGATCTTATAAAGGTTCCGTTTTTTCCTTTTGAGGTACAGAACCCTAAAAAGTTATAAAATTAATGTAACTCTCTCTTAATGACGCCTGCCCATAACTATTGCATTGATACCCAGTACTTGGAATATCAAAACAAATTTCATCTCATTAAAGTACATAAAACTCTAAAGTACATAAAAGTCTCAAAATATTGTCATATAATATCGATAGGTGCAGTAGGTACCCTACCAAATTTACGTAAGTAAGTTTGCCCTATACCTTTCGCATTACAAGTCTGCCATTTGGTAAATCAGAAACACTGCCCTAGTTACGGAGCCCATCTCCACAGAGTAAGCTCGTAGCTAACAAACCTCTCGTTTAAATTGGCCTTTGTTCCAAGTATTTTTGTTAGGCTAACGAAACTCGTGAAGATGCCCTTATATAAAACAGGCTATAGCCGGTAATGCATCTCGTTCCCACGCCTGGTTTTGAACGCGAGTTTGAGTGACGAGTTTGAAATCGATCGATTTATTTTTTTGCTATAGTGTTGTTGTTTCATGAGAAATTGACCTTATTTAGTTACATAATAAAAAAAGTTGTATATTTATACTACATTTAAAAATATTGCCCTAACAGTATAGTACTAATATGACCGTGTTATTTTGCCATTTATTGTTTTGTTGTTTTATTGATTTTTATCCCAGAACTTTTTAGGCAGATATTGTAAAAACATGGGTGAAGTAATAGGGTCCTCAATTCAAAAGCAATAAAAATACGAGCAATTCTTATTTTGACTGATTTATTCGTTTATAACTGAAGAATGAATGATTTCATTGATCTTCAGTTTGTTGTAATAAAAAACCTTTGTTACAAGTTTGAAAACATAATTTCATAATGGAGTTCTTTTAAAAGATGTAGGCCATCAAGCTTAAGTAAAATAAGTGAAAATATTGTTGAATTCTTTAAGAGAATATTCCACAAACGATATTCAGACTTACGTAGCATCAGACATATTAAAAAAAAAATTACCCGACTACAGCACAGTCTAAAGGAAGGGTTATGTTTTAAAAATTATTCGTATGTATGTTTGTATTTACGTGTATTCTACTGTAGCACCGAAACTATTTATCTGGTTTTTATGAATGTAGTGTTAATCTTTATTATGCTCCGGGTGATATTAACTGAATTATTTCCCATAATTATCAATATCTTTTCAATAGTCGGGTTATAGTTTTTTAAACTTTTTAACTTACTATTTACAATAGTACTGAAAGAAACGTTAAGTAAATTCTTGAGTCCTATGAATTTTGCGGAGTTATCGTTTGAAGGTACGGGACTCAAAAACCGAGCTTACGAATTCTCTAAAGAATTTCAATTTGTCGCAATAAAATCGCTTCTGGAGACAGCGCCTTATTCGTGATTTTGTTCAATGGATTCTGGAGTTGTTTGATAACAATAGGTAAAACTGTTAAGTTGTCAATTACACTTTCTTTTTATGACAATAAGATCTTGAATATAAAAAACGTTTCGCTGAAATATTGGTCGGTTGATGGTGAAATTACAATTGTAATTTGCAGTCGGAAAATGCTTTAAGTTTTAAATAACGGTTTCACATGCATCATGATTGGTGATGACATTTATTTTTTTAAAGTTTAAGTTATATATGCGCTAAGTATCATTAAGATCTACTCCTCAACGCGACTGTGATCACTTACCATCAGGTGCCCCTTCGCTTGTCTTTTCACATAGGTATATATAAAAAAAACTACTTCATCGTAATTAATAATTAAATATCATAGTAATATGATTTACATTAAGTAATACATAGTAGCGATGATAGCACAGTGGTTAGCCCGGTCGACACACCGGAGGGTGTGGGTTCAAATCCCAAAAGTGAGCTTGAGCTGCCGTTAAAAAATCATGATGATGATGCATGAAGCACATAGGGTACTTTCTAGTACTCGCCTACTACCCTCAAGTTGAAAATCTGTCACTAAGCACTTAACGGTGTATTCCGGCAACCTTACTCGAGTCTGAAATTATATTCTAGGTGTGTATGGTGTGTATGGTTCATCTTGAACCACACCAAAGACTGTCAAAGATAAAATAATATAAATAAAATATTTCTTTACCTTTTTTATTTTTTATTCAAGTGCTTAGAATGAAACGGAAAAGTTATATATCGACATAATTAGACGTCAAAATAGTTCTAGAATTTATTTTGTAAGTTGAAAGTGCAATACAGGAAGTTCCTAGTATTGTATGCGATTTAGGAGTTGTTCGAGCTGCAAGCAGGCCAATATTCTGTCCCTTGCCCGGGGGTCGAGTTTAGCTCTCTATCCACGCCTGGCCAATTGTTCCTTCGGAGGCCTATCATAATCAACTTGTTACATGAAACTACGGCGTTTGTAAGGTCAGGTCAATGTGCCTATCTGTTTCCTTTGACATTTACGTTCAAATATAAGTAAGTTTGTCTCTATATCTCAACGTTCCAGCACGTCTGTTATTACAGCCAATCATTAGTCTTCTGTATAATATATTACAAGTAGGTAATATTTACATATATAACCTAAGTATTCTATTAGCTATCTGTATCCCAAAGTACAAGTTTCGCTTAATTTGAAATATCATCCGATATTTCACTAAATAAAAAAAACACTATACGTGTGTTGGGCTACTATGGCTTTACGTTGACCACTTCATATTGGTGACGCGTCAAATCAATAGAGGGCGTTGTTTTTTAATGGTCAGCAGACTAGGTTTTTGACCACAGCTCATCTAGCCTAGCTTAAAATTATTTTTTGTGACAAGACTGCGCGTCCGTATTCTTAACAACATTCAACATTAAGGAACAGAGTGCTAACTAGCAAAATGAACAAACCTTGGTATCGCACCCGCGCAAAATACAGATCTATTGCTAATTCTAATTAAATCGACGACCCGTATCATTACTGCGACCAAGCCTGGTGTCAGACACAGCAACACAAGGCGACACCGCTCTAGCTAGAGCTCTACGGTGCTCTACGGTGTCGGTGTGTCGCACTGTACAGTAATTAGTGCATGCAAATGTAGTGCTAATGAGACGCTATTGTCCTCAACAGTAGAATATGTAACAGTTACTATGAAACGTACGTAGTTTAGCAAATAGCGTATGCAGTGCGTTGACCGAGGCACTTGACCGAAGGAATTTTGAGATAATTTGTCGTTACAAAGATCATGATCATCATCATCAACCATAGGACGTCCGCTGCTGGACATAGGCCTCCTCCTGGGGGGGTTTTGCCAATACTCGCCACGCTTGGCAGGCGGGTTACAATTCTTACAATTCTTAGAGAAGGTGGGGTACAATTCTTACGCCGGCACCACCACGGCAAGTGTATATAAGTATTCTGTCAATTATCTGGTTCCTATAATACAAGCTTAGCTTAGTTTGGGGATTAAATTAAATTAAATTAAATTAAATTTATTTATTGAGATAAAAACGACTATTCTTACCAATTATATCTATCTCACAATTAAAAAAAATATATATATATTCAAATGTCAAAATAAATTAGGTTATAAAAATTTGGTTTATAAATGTCAAAGGTAATACAAATGTCAAAAGAAATTATACAAGTGTCAATATAAGGTAAATCTAAATGTCAAAATGTTATACAAAACTCAAAAGAAATTATACATATGTCAAAATAATAAAATTATACAAATGTCAAGGGCAAATTGTCAAATAAAAACATTTTGATGCCATAACCATAGGGATAGATGGCGCTGTGTCAATTGTCCAACAATATTTGTTAAGCATCGATTGTGACATAGGATAAAGCACGCGTATATAATAACAATAAAAAATATGGAGATAACAGAATTTTTCTAAAGTAAATAATAAATAAATAAATATTGGAGAATATTTTCACACAGCGCCATCTAGCCCCAAACTAAGTAAAATAATTAAATAATTTTTTTTTTATACATGCTTATAATACGTGCAGAACACCCAGAGACAGAACAAACATATTAGTCAACGATATTAATCACACAAATGTTAGTCGTGAGTGGGAATTGAATCCACGCTTTTCAGTTCTTGAAGCAGAACTTTACCAAACGAGCTAACAGGGCGGTTAAGTTTTATGAAGAGTTTTAATTAACGCGGCACCTCGCTAGCTAATACTTACGAACATAAGGCAGTTTGTAAATACATCTCATAAGTTTAGCTATAATCATTAAGAAAGCATTTGCCTACAAGCTGTCTACATAAAGTTACCAACCTCATTATTTTCACTTAAGCCCGACAGTACCTAGCATTTAATCGAAGATTAAAATTAACTGTCAAGAAGTGAGCTCCGAGGCGCCAGGGTCAGTTATTTAAACACTGGTTCTGGTACTATACCATTGGGATTTTAATTGTTTTTCACGCTCATTTAGTGTAATTGATATAAATCTGCTGTTCAGCTGTTTATTTTGCGTTAATTATTGATTTATTGGGCGGTTCAATGTTTCATGTAAAATATAATTTGAAATATCACATATAAGCGAAACTTTGTCTGTTTGTACTCGTTGTTTTGCTTCTTTACGCTTTAGACTTTCAAAAGCAAGGCGCATTGTATGATAGTTCAGTGGTTAGCGCGGTCGGTTCGCATGCCGAAGGGCGTGGGTTCAAACCCCAACATTGAGCTTGAGCTGCCGGTGAAGGAAAACATCGTGAGGAAACCATAGCGTGGTGGTAGGGTACTTTCTAGTACTCGGCTGGCTAGCTACCACCCTCAAGTTGAAAATCCGGCAGCCTCACTTGAGAGCCAGTTCTATTCCAGGCTAGGTGTGCTTTACCATCTTCGACCACACCGTGAGTTGTGGTCAAACTTCAGCCAGTCAGCTAGTAATATTATAAAGGCGAAAGTTTGTGAGTGTGTAAGTGCGTTTGTATGTTTGTTACTTTTCCACGCTCAAACGGCTGGACCAATTTTGATGAAATTTGGTATGAAAGTAGCTGTCACCATGCATTAGCACATAGGCTACTTTTTAAGGGTGGTAGCAAGCCAGCCGAAGTACCAGAAAATTATTACCACGCTATGGATTTCTTACAATGTTTTCCTTCACCAGCAACTCAAGCTCATTGTTGGGGTTCGAACCCACGCATTATTTTGAGTCTATATACAGTTACAGTAAAACCATAGCTTTAAACGACTAAATTAAAATCCAGTCTTGGTTATGTCATTCTTGAGTCTGCCAGAAGCAAAAGTAGTGCCTAGATGTTGAACCCTCATTAAACGTAGACAACTTTATGAATAGGAAACAGCCTAAGCAATCGTTAGCAGTTTATGCCGTTTATGTTGTCAAATGAGATGTGTACCACAGATTTATGTGACCGACGTAATACCCGGTAAATTCTATTGTGGCCGGGTGTAACCTTGAACGTGTGATGATTAGGAAGTGAATGTTCTAGGAAGTAATTATGTGACAAATCTGTTCATTTACGAGTTAAATATTTTTTAACTTGCATTGCTAAGGATGCTCTGTCATGTTTTTAGGGTTCTGTACCTCAAAAGGAAAAAACGGAACCCTTATATTTATTATCCCTTATAATCACTTTGTTGTCCGCCTGTCTGTCTGTCAAGACCCTTTTTTTCAGGAACGCGTGGAGCTGAAATTCATATCAAATACTCTGGTCTACTGTCCCTTGGAGCTGTGAAAAAACTTCTAAGCCAACGCAATCAAAAGATACAGCCGTTTATGCTGCAAATTTTCGACACTCGCAAGGGAATCAAAACCTACAGTATGCTTCCCGACGTAAACGACGTTCGTACGGTGGACGAGATCAATAACAGGCTCGTAGAAACTGTCCATGCGGTGGGCTCTAAGTTTTTTAGACCCCGTCGTACAAATAGACCTCAAAAACTATCCGACCATACTCTAGACCTCATGGCTGAACGACGCTCGTTACGACTACAGTCTTCCTATGATGCAGAGTCATATAGGCTGCTCAATAGACAGATATCGAAATCCTTGCGACACGACATACGTATCTTTAATACTAATCGTATTAAAGAGACGATAGAGCGGAAAAAAGGCTCCAAAGTGTTCGCAAGAGACATGTCTATTGGGCAAAGTCGGTTGACGAAGCTGAAGAGAGAAGATGGTAGTATAGCGTCGACCAAAGCAGAGGTATTAGAGGAGGTCGAAAGGTTTTATGGACGGTTATACACCTCGGTAGCTGAGCCTGTTAGCAGCGCGGCCAAAGACCCAAGAGCCAAGCTGACCCGGCACTATACCGAAGATATTCCGGACATCAGCCTGTACGAGATTAGAATGGCCCTGAAACAGCTTAAGAACAACAAGGCGCCGGGTGATGACGGAATCACATCGGAGCTTCTGAAAGCGGGTGGAACACCGGTACTTAAAGTCCTTCAGAAGCTCTTTAATTCCGTCTTACTCGAAGGTGTAACGCCAGAAGCATGGAACAGAGGCGTGGTGGTGCTGTTCTTCAAGAAAGGTGACAACACTTTATTGAAGAATTATAGACCCATCTCGCTTCTGAGCCATGTTTATAAGCTGTTTTCAAGGGTCATTACGAACCGTCTCAGTCGCAGGTTCGATGACTTTCAGCCTTCCGAACAAGCCGGTTTCCGAAAAGGTTACAGTACCATAGACCACATCCATACGCTAAGGCAAATTATACAGAAGACCGAAGAGTATAATTTGCCTCTATGTCTAGCGTTTGTGGACTATGAGAAAGCCTTTGATTCGATCGAGACATGGGCGGTGGTTGAGTCTCTCCAACGATGCCATATTGACTATCGGTACATCGAAGTGTTGAAGTGTTTGTATAATAACGCTACTATGTCGGTCCAAGTACAGGAGCAGACTTCGAAGGCGATTCCACTGAAAAGAGGCGTAAGACAGGGAGATGTTATATCTCCGAAACTGTTTACTGCCACAGTGGAAGACGCCTTCAAGCTCCTGGAATGGAAAGGATTCGGCATCAATATTAATGGCGAATACATCACTCACCTTCGATTTGCCGACGATATAGTGGTCATGGCAGAGTCGTCGGAGGAACTCAGCACAATGCTCGAAGACCTCAATCGAGTTTCTCAACGGGTGGGTCTTAAAATGAACATGGACAAAACGAAGGTAATGTTGAATGCCCATGTTGTGCCCACCCCAATATCAGTTGGGAGCTCGGTTCTTGAAGTTGTTGACAAGTACATTTACCTAGGACAAGCAGTCCAACTAGGTAGGTCCAACTTCGAGAAAGAGGTCAATCGTCGAATCCAACTCGGCTGGGCAGCGTTCGGAAAACTGCGCAGCGTTTTCTCGTCCGAATTACCTCAGTGCCTCAAGTCGAAAGTCTTCGACCAGTGTGTGTTACCAGTGATGACTTATGGCGCCGAAACGTGGTCTCTGACTATGTGCCTTCTTAGTAAGCTCAAAGTAGCACAACGAGCTATGGAGAGGGCTATGCTCGGAGTTTCCCTACGAGATCGAATCAGAAATGAGGAGATCCGTAGGCGAACTAAAGTAGCCGACATAGCCCGGCGGATTAGCAAGTTGAAGTGGCAGTGGGCAGGGCACATAGCACGCAGAACCGATGGCCGATGGGGCTGCAAAGTTCTAGAGTGGAGACCACGGACCGGCAAGCGCAGCGTAGGACGTCCACCCACAAGGTGGACAGACGACCTAATAAAGACCGCAGGAACGCGCTGGATGCGAGCCGCTTCCAACCGGTCTTTATGGAAGTCAATGGGGGAGGCCTATGTCCAGCAGTGGACGTCATGCGGCTGATGATGATGATGATGAGTATGCTTCCCGTGAACTCAGAATCTTGAAATTTGGTACGAAGCAACGTCTTATAGCACAGATAAAGGAAAAATTGCGAAAAGCATAAATTACCACAAAAATAAAATACCATAACTGTTACTTATATAACTAGGTTTGTACGGAACCCTCGGTACGCGAGTCCGACTCGCATTCGGCCGGTTTTAAATGTAAAAGTAATGGTATGAACGAGACGCTTTCTTGACGCAGCGATACAAATAATTTTGAGTAACAAAACAGAGTCCAGGGCATCGCTGATTTGGCGCTCATTACTTTGAGATATTAGATGGTTAGTCTCAACAGCTCTGTAATTTCGCTAGCTACAGTACCCTTTAAACCGGAACACAGCAATGTTTACAAACTACTACTTGGCGGTAGAATATTTGGCACTGCGGTGGTACCTACCTAGACGACCTCCTGTTAAGGAGATCTACCACTAAGTAAACGTCGAGTTCTATATAGTCATCATAATATATACCTTGTATATGTGTTTTTGATTACATTATAATATTGTTGAAAAGAACTATACCATATATATATAACCGTAAACAAATCGAGAATCTTGCTTAACTTGCAATGTTATTCGAATAACACAAAAAATTTGTTACCTTCACAGAAACGTTTTTTGATGTCCTCCTATCCGTAAATATAATTCCGCCGCATCTTGTATAGTTCACAGTTCACACCAGATGAACTTTCCGTCAAACCTAGCTCGGTATTTATTACTCACCGTAAGATATCTAGTAATATCTCGCCCTGATTTAAGTCCTAACAGCTAAGTACGTGCGATATTGAACACGGCTGTTCGACTGCTTGATTTAATGTAGTCAACGATATTGCATCTTTATAATTTATCGAGCTGCAGCCGTGAGAACGATGGAGAGATTATAATTGCCAAGACGGAAGTTAGCGCGGTTTTTAAATCCATATTTAATTTTAATTGGGATTAAGGTCCTGAAAATCCTTCAAATTGCAATCTCAGATTGTTTGTTATAGAGAAAATGTGTGAATACTTTTCTTTTTCTTTTTGGCATCGCACTTTATACATGTGCCAATGTGAGATATTAACTTAATAAGTACTTATTCCGTGTCAAATTAAGTAAAATAAGTATTAGTCACGTTCAGTTCCAGTACATGTATTATCATGTATTAATAATAAACATAATTATGTGTTCAAGTCGTGAAAGTTTGAAAAAACATTCTAAACGTAACAACTTTCTATGTAATAGTTAATATTTAGTAATTATATTTAAATAATGGTTTTGTGTATATTGAGATAATGTAACGATAATAATGTGAACCATTTTTATATTTAATTAATTACTAGCGACCCGTCCCGGCTTCTTACGGGTGCAATGTAGATAATATTGTACAAATATATTTGTTATACATTTTATTATTATGTTTTTAATTCCACGCAGCAAGCAACATGTCATAATTTTTTATATAAAACAAGTCAATATCACAAAATGTCAATAAAACAAATACAACCACTCCATTAAAACAAGGAAAAACTAAACTAAAGGGAAATCACTCGCGCTCCGCACCCACACGCCCAAATGTTCCCATGAGGCTGGCCGCGTTACCTCGCTGGATGGCCAGCGAGATGTTTTGGGTCAAGTAGAGGCCCGAAAGTGGATCGTGCCCCCTATCCCTTAGGCGCCGCCCAAGTTCCGCGACAAACTTCTTCGCCTTATCGCCTATTCGCTTTATTCGCCTTCGGTACTTTGTTATACATATATATAAACCTTCCTCTTGAATCACTCTGTCTATTGATGGAAACCGCATTAAAATCCGTTGCGTAGTTTATCTACTACGTTCGTACACGTATTTATATGGTTTAAGACAATTTATTATTCTTATAAGAATTACAAATAATTCCCTTATTGAGATTACACACTTTTTTAATAATAATAATTGTGCTATTAAGCATAGTATGCAAACTTTATTATTAAAAAAACGAAAAGTAAAACAAAATACCAAAAATTAGTTTTTTTCAAATACGCAATTTTATGATGCTACTGTCTTTACACATAAATAAACATAAGTTTTAAAAAATACTACAATGTGTAGGGTAGGTATGATAATTCCAGGCTCCCGCTAAAAAGAAAAAAATAATTTAGTATTTATAAACTATTCTCATTACTTTAAACATTGCAATAACACTCATTTTAAGAAGAAGACTCGAATAAAACGAAGTTTTGTTTAAAACATTATTTTTCCGCATCCCCGGCATTACTCAGTATATATTTATAAATAATAATATTTAAAAACCGTGAATAGTTATCGCGTAAATCTAATAACTGGCAACACCATCCATTACAATGAGTCACTCACTACCGACTATCCGTAATCACAGAAGCATTAAAATACATAACAAAAACTTATTTATGCTTCGATAAAACGTAAAAACAATGCGTCTTTGGTCTTACAAAAAGCCGACAGTGCCTCTAGAAACGGATCTTTCAATTAAGACTGGACCATGGACCAATGATTGATCCATCAATAAGTACATAAATCCATTAAGGCCATACGTATGCCTGTTAATTGTGCGTTTCTGCGGCTGTCAGTGATGCGTCTTGGTTGGTAATGTTAGGGACCCCATACACGGGCTTCTGTAGTTGGCTCGGCTAGCGTTTGTTGAGATGATTTCTGAATTATATTTCATTATTAATTTCTGAATCGTTCAAAAAAAATTCGCTCAAAAACGTAACCTTATTTCTTACTATAACTAAAGTGTAAACTCAGTAGAAGGGTAATGTTTATTTATTTATAAAACTAACTTCGAGTTAAGAATTGGGTTCAGAGAGAAATGAAACGTGTAAACAAGTAACAAAAGAGCGATATTTCCATTCACCATGAATATTGCGCTACTTAAGGATACCCTTTATTTTGGAATAATATTCCGTAAGACACATCTATACCAAATTTCAAGTGGGTACATCCTTCAGTTAGTTTTTTGATAATCCGACAGGAACCTAACATTCTCCCGAGCTAAAAAATATCCTATATACCCAGCTAATAAACTATATATGTGCCAATCTTCATCCAAACCCGTTCAGCCGTTTTTGCGTGATTTAGTAACAAACATACAAACATTTATAAAATTAGCAGGATTAGAAAAATTAGAAACCAAGTGTTTATAAAATTCATATTTTTTAATACACTATGTATTTATAATATTTATAGATTATATTAGTAATGACGCAATTGTAAAAATATAAAATCTTCTCTATGCATGTCATTTTTGTTTGGTGAAATCTTTGAAATCATGAACCTGTTCGATAAGCCAAATACAAGCATAATGATTGTCTAATTGAGCCCCAAAAGCAAATGAAAAGATTAACGAGTTTAAAAGAAGCGAACATAGCCTTCTATATAAAATATTGAACGGCAAGGTACCTAATTCTTTTTTTTAACAAGTTTATCTAAATAAAATAAATTGATCGGTAGACATTTCACAAAGCCACAAACCACAGGTTAGAAAAAGTAACAGGTAAAATGTTAGCATATAATTAAAGACTTTTTTGCACTACGATATTTTAGACAATCTACACACACGCAAATGCCTTGTTGCATTTATGTGCATGAAGACAAGTAAAAATGTAGGGCCAAGAAATCAACGAAACATCCATTTTGCTATTTTTTCTAATCTGTACCCCATTTTACGTAAATATTACTACCAGATAACTGATATAATATTTAATACTTTCTTAATTGATTGAGGTAATTTAATTAATTAATTTCATGGTAGATATTCCAAAATCTTTGTATGAACCGTTAGACATTGGAATTTGCTGCCTGAGTGGTGTTCCCCGATAAATACAATCTGGGTAACTTCAAGTCGCGAGTGAATCGGTTTCTTCTAAGCAAGCATGCTTCATTTTCGCTCAAAATCAGGCGAGATGATGGCGGTCGAATACAAGCCTATAGTTATAAAAAAAAGATGACAAAACTACTAATTATGTTCTAGATATTTTCCAATAGGTGCTGACACTGTAATCCTTTTGTGTCAAATTCCTTTTGTAAAAATATCTGTTTTTATGTTTATTCCGAGCTGCCTAGTGCAGATGTCGGCAACCTACGGCTCGCGAGCCGCATGCGGCTCTTTCCATGTAAAGTTGCGGCCCTCCAGTTCCATACGCAAAATGAAAATAATTAATAATTTTAAGCCATTTATGTCAAATAAAAATTCAGGTGAATATCATATCAGCAAAATACTATATTAAAATAAAAACTTTTAGTGGCTCTTTAAGAACAGAGAAATATTGTAAATTGTATTTTTGGCTCTTCCGTTTCAAAAGGTTGCCGACTCCTAGCCTAGTGTAAAGATATACATATAGTATTATTGTATAGTGGCTTTATCGTGGTGAAATACAAACTTTGAAAAAGGTTTTTTTTTATTGACTGCCCTGTAGCTCTTTTGGTAGTGTATCTGCTTCAAGAACTGTATGTAGGGCGTGGGTTCTATTCCCACTCAGGACAAACATTTGTGTGACGAAGATAAATGTTTGCTCTGTCTGGGTGTTATGTATGTATTATAAGGATGTACTAACAAAAAAAAGTATACAAATTATCTATATGGTTTCCATAGTACAAGCTTTGCTTAGTTTAGTGCTAGATGGCGCTGTTAAATGTCCTAAGATATTTATTTGATTATAATTTATTTGTTCAATAAATAGATAAATATTTTCCGGTGCAAAAAAATGTTTATCTGAATAGTTATTACAATTTAGTCCAATATAAATTTTAGATGTAGACAGACTTTGACATTATGGTTAGTGTGATATCTGCTTAATAATTTAGGTAACGAATTTAAAATTGTTGACCAGTCGAGTCAGCCTAGCCTAGACGATAAAAAAAACTATTCAAGATACACGTATGTCGATAATTTATATCCTACAAGCTCTCGCTTACATGACCTTTACCCCGCTCTAAATATTAAGTAGACGATATAATAAAAAAAAAACTCGGAAAGCAAGTCTTAATGTATTGTCAATCACTTTGAAATGAATGACTGGTGAATTTAAAAACTATATAAGTTTGCGTAATAAAGTACTCATGTAATTAAAACGTCTAATTGGTGATGGTTGTACATTAACTTTTAAGTTTTAATTGCAAAATTTATTAATTTTTTCCAAGTTTCATTTAAATTAGAAGTATATTTTACTTGGTGGTAGATCTCCTTAGGATGAGGTCGTCTAAGTAGGTACCACCGCAGTAGCAGATATTCTACCGCCAAGCAGTAGTGTGTAAACATTACTGTGTGCTGGTTTGAAGGGTACTGCAGCTAGCTAAATTACAGGGCTGTTGAGACTTACCATTTAATGTCTCAGAGTAATTAGCGCCAAAGCTGCGATGCCCTGGACTTGGTTTTGCTACTCAAAGTTCTGTGTATCGCTGCTATAGTCATGGACAGGCGTTATCTCTTACCATCAAGAGAGCGTCTCGTTCGTCTCATTAATTTTACATTTAAAAAAAACTAAGATTTCTGCGCCTACCATTCAATATTGATTAAAAAGAGTAATTTTTTTTTTAGATTTTCGGGTCAGTTTGAACGAAAAGCAACAGTGGAGTAATTTTGCGAGTACTTTTTGCATGGCACTATATTTTGATATTAAGTGGTACATAAGTAACATGTACACAGTGTGTTACACTGTGTTATGTACACAGGTACATAAACTCACAAAATTGCTATAATTTTACAAATCGAGTTAGTATTCATTGTCTTATCGAATTCGTTTCGGAGAGAGAGCTTCAGAACAGATCTACATAATCTAATTATCTGCTGCCCATTCTTCTATCGGATGGTCAGAAGCGTTTGACCGCCATCTCGCCTGATGTTAAGCAAAGATGAGGTATATGATAAAGTATGCTTGCCTATAAGAAATCCTAATCAAAGAAGAGGACCTAATCTTTACTTAGGCATTATTTTGTGTGGTCAAACGTACAGTTAGAAATTATTAAAAATTTCGCTGTTCCCCGTTTGGATGCCTAAAACCAAATACTACCAAACAAAACAAAATATTCATATGTTATTTATTTTGGTATACGTATTGCCGATTCCGACTAATATTAACAATCCAATCTATTCTATCACTTAAATTAATGCTTGCGTTTCCATTATGAGTTTTAATGAGTTTAGCTCTAACACAAAGGTTTAATTAGATCCAGCTTCATTACCATACGATTGTGTCAAAACAGACGGTGCTGGGATGTCCGACTGTCATCTGAATGTCAAACTTGTCAGTGGATGGGCCTTTGGATTGGGTAATGTAATGGTGGGGAGAAAAGTGTTACGTTTATAAAATTAATTATTATATTTTACATGGAAAACGAACAGCTGCAAAAAATGCAGCCAAAATTATAAGGCATTTATACAGAAGCGGGTACACGGGGTTTGAGTAACAGATTCAATCAATTGCCCCATTGAACCATGATAGCCGTGATTTGTAGCGATGACATATCAGTGATAAGCGCGGTTGGTTCACTTTAGGGCGTGGGTTCAAACCTCAATAATGAGCTTGAGCTGCCGGTAAAGGAAAACATCGTGAGGAAACCACAGCATGGTGGTAGGGAACTCTCTAGTACTCGGCTGGATAGCTGGTTGAAAATCTGTCGCCAAGCACATAATTATGTATTCTGGCAGCTTCATTTGAGAGCTAGTTCCATTCCAGGCTTCAAGGCTAGTTCAATTTTTTTTTTTTCAAATGCGACTATTAATTCTGTGTTTAGCGAGTTCAAAAACAATTTCTCCTGCTTTATTACTAGCTGCGCCCCGCGGTTTTACCCGCTACATTTTATCCAGATAAAAAGTAGCCCATTTGTTCATCCAGGGTGTCAGCTACCTTAATACCAAATTTCATCAAAATTGATCCATCCGTTAGAGCGTGAAGAAGTAACAAACATACAAACACACAAAGTTTCGCCTTTATAATATTAGTGTGATACATATTATGTAATATTGTATAGATTATTATGGTACGTATAGATTACGTACTGAACATTATATACGTAAAGTAGATATTCATTCATGGTGGATATTCCAAAAACTCGAACTAAGCGGTTTGGTTCCACTTTTTTCACACGAACCGCTAGATATTGGAATTCGCTGCCCGAGTGGGTGTTCCCCGATAGGTACAATCTGGGTGGCTTCAAGTCGCGAGTGAATCGGTTTTTTCTAGGCAAGCGTGCTCCATCGTAGACCGCATCTTCGCTTATCATCGGGCGAGATGGCGGTCAAACGCAAGCCTATTCGTTATAACACACACATTACATCATCAGCCATAGGTCGTCCTCTGCTGGACATAGGCCTCCTCCTGGGGTTTTGCCAATACTCGCCACGCTTGGCAGGCGGGTTGGCGAGCGCAGTTAGGTGTGATTGTTCAAGGAAGACGCTGCTGCCCATCTTCTGGATTATATCCCTTAGCCGACTCTTATGGCAACCACGGGTAGAGAGGGTGGGGTACTATTCTTACACCGGCACCACCACGGCATTCGTTATAAAAAAAAGATAATAAAGATAAAACTTTTCTTGCTACCTGTATCGAGTTTGAAATACTTTGATATCCCTTCGTGTACACTTGTGGACAACAAACCTGTGCTGATCGGATTATGTCGCGCCATCGGCTATCTGACATCCACGTGCCGTCTTATTGGAATTTTTGTACGGTGGGAAAATAAAATGGTCTACAAACACTTCAGGTTTTATTGTTTCTCTTTTTATTGGGTTCCAAATAAGCAGAAAGGCATTGTTCTGGCAAGATTTCGGTGTCAAGGCGATATATTATTTGATATTGTTTGTCGTACTATAAATGTTATCTATTGATTTGAATATTGATAAATGCCTCGGAAATGTAATAACAGACACATAGATTTAGTTTACTAAAATTACTATCCGTGGTGGTGCCGGCGTAAGAATTGTACCCCACCCTCTCTACCCGTGGTTGCCGTAAGAGTCGGCTAAGGGATGTAATCCGGAAGATGAGCAGCAGCGTTTTACTTGAACAATCACACCTAACTGCGCTTGACAACCCGCCTGCCAAGCGTGGCGAGTATTAGCAAAACGCCCCTAAGAGGAGTCCTATGTCCAGCAGTAGACGTCCTATAGCTGATGATGTATTGTGAAAATTACTATCAAAAAGAAACAAAAACTTTGAATATTTATAGTTCATCGTAGTCTAATGCCAGGTTTTTATGTAAAAATAATGACACAAAGGAGACGCTCTTCTAATAGTAAGAGATGACACCTGCAGTCCATGATCATTGCAGTGATACACAAAACTTTGAGTAGCAAATCAAAGTAAGGGCATCGCTGCTTTAGAGATCATTACTTTAAAGCTTTCGATAGTTAGTCTCAACAGCCCTGTAATTTTGCTAGCTGCAGTACTCTTCAAACTGGAACACAGTAATTTTTACACACCACTACTTGACGGCAAAATATCTGGTATTGTAGAAAAGTCGCAAACCCTATATTGTTTTTCATTACCATTCTCTTTTTCGTGTTTTTGTTGAGTTTATTCACACACGGTACCACGCGACATCAGATTGTACACTTATTTGTTACACTCTGTGCATGATTAATGGTACAATGATTTGACGTAACGGGTCTATGCTCCGGACCGTTTTGGAAGTGTACCGACTTGATTCGAAGGTTCTAAATTCGGAGACACACATAATTTTTTTATCATTAAGGCAGCATAAAATAAAATTTATTTGATAAAAATAACCATTAGACGCAAACGTTCACTTCCAGTGGTAGCATTACAGTTTTTTTTATGGGTAAGACTAAGAACTAGGCCTATATTCTAATGTAAATAGGACAAGGTAGAGCAAAATAATTTTCTAAAAATGCTTTGTAAACAAGTCCCCAAATAATTCGATTAATAATACTATTTGATAACTATTACCCTCCGGGGTTGGGCGGGTCGCTAGTTGTATAAAAACTATTACTTAAGTAAAAACATATATCACACAAATATTATAAAGGCGAAAGTTTGTTAGTGTGTTTGTATGTTTGTTACTTCTACACGCTCAAACGGCTGAGCCAATTTTTATGAAATTTGATATGGAGGTAGCCAACACCCTAGATTAACACATATAAATAAATCTCTCTCCTTAATCAATAAGGTTTTTAAATGTATCAAAGTTATTTATTTCGAACAATTACGGAACAAAAACTATGAAATTCAAGTAACGCCAAGAACGTTGTCTGCAATGGCACTTAGAGTTTCCAAGGTTAAATATTTCACTAATGTATTCTGTGCTTGTAACATATTTTTATTAATAAGTTGTCTATTTTTTTAACTAAGCAGTATTATTATTTTTTGATAATAAATAGGCTTACGTTTGACCGCCATCTCACCTGATGTTAAATGATGCTGCGGTCTAAGATGGCGCAAGCTTGCCTAGAAGATACCGATTCACTTTTGAATTGAAGACACCCAGATTATATCCATCGAGAAACACCCACTCAGGCAGCGCATTCCACTGTTTTTCAGTCTGCACAAAGAACATGGAATGTCGACCATGAAACGATATTGCTTTTTCAAGTATCTGGCTGTCCGATAGAAAAATGAGCATGGTGGAATTAGACCATGTAGTTCTGAAGCACACTCCCCGAAATGAATCAGATAAAAAAAAGGTAAATTAGCAAGTTTGCGATTTTTCGCTATCGCTACTCACTATGTACCAACATTTACACAAAAACATAATATAGGTACTGTCTGACCAAATTAAAAAGTAATACAATTACATTGTCAAGACGAAGTTACTTGAGGTCTCTAGTAAAGTCAATGTTCAGCATGAAGCGGTTCATTATTGATAGATGGCGCCTTTAAGCATAGACACCAAAAAATAAAAAATAAATTTACCAGTAAAGTTGTATTATATTTATTACTAGCTGCACCCCGCGGTTTTACCCGCGTGGTGATGGATGATGATGATGAAAAGTTACTAATCTTATATAGCCTGCATCTCAAAATCCTTATGGGATGCCTACGTCGTAGTAGCTTTATGCATGCAAAGTCCCAGCCCGATCGGTTTAAAATTGACAAAGTTTCATACAAACTTTCATCCCCTATTTTATCCCCTTGGGGGTAGAATTAATCAAAATCCTTTCTTAGCGGATACCTACGTCATAACATCTACCTACATGCCAAATTTCAGCCCGATCCGTCCAGTTGTTTGGGCTGTGCGTTGATAGATCACTATGTCAGTCAGTCAGACACCTTTGAGTTATATATATTTAGAAGATAGAAGAAGAGAAGTAAAATATAACAAAATTATTAATTATTTAAATTTAATCGTATCAAGATTTTAACATTGGTCGAGTTATGCATTTTTCTCTTAAGGTTGCCAAAAATACGTTCACATTTGCCACAACGTCTGGTAAGGAAGAGCAGAGTCTTAAAACGTAGTATCATGTCCTCTTTAACCATTACCCATTAATTTACCTAAAATATTACTAAGACTAATTCTCACCTACGTCACGACAGAACGGCGCCGTCGATAAAAAAGCTCTAAAAACTTTTGCAAATAAAACACATAGATCAATATTGCAAAATATGACGTTTCAATTCAAAATCCAAACTGTGTTACGTTTTGTCAAAACGTCCGATAATTGGACTAAATTGAACGAAAATAAATTCAATGTAAATATTCATTGATGTTGACCGCGACTGTACATAGTGACACTATGATTGGTTAGAACGTAGCACGTCACTTTATGTGTGAAAATACTCGTATGAAAGTAGCATTTATTATTACTTACAAAACTAAATAAATGCCATCATTATCATCATCAGCCTATCGAAGTCCACTGCTGGACATTGGCCTCTCCTAAGACACACCACTCAGCCCGATCTTCGGCTTTTCGCTTCCATCCACCGCCAGCTGTCCTACGTATAACGTCACTACACCGAGTCTCGGGGCGTCCTACGTTACGACGTAGACTGAAGATAAATATTTGTGTAATAAGCAAAAATTTTTGTTCCATGTCTGGGTGTTTTATATTTTGTATTATAAGTATATATTTACAAAAAAAGTATATAAGTAATTTATAAGTTATCTTGCTTTTAGTAGCGATGATAGCGCGGTCGGTTTGCATGCCGAAGGGCGTGGGTGCAAGCTCCAACAATTAGCTTGAGCTGCCGGTGAAGAAAAACATGGTGAGGAAACCATAGCATGGTGGTAGGGTATTTTCTAGTACTCGACTGGCTAGCTACCACCCTCAAGTTGAAAATCTGCCGCCAAGCATCGAACGGTGTGTTCCGGCAGCCTCACTTGAGAGCCAGTACCATTCCAGGCTAGGTGTGCTTTACCATCTTCGACCACACCGTCACTTAACATCAGGTGAGCGGTGGTCAAACACCCAGCAAGTCTAACATAAAAAATAAGAAAAAAACGCTTTAAAATAGTGAGTAGAGAGTATGTGTGTTTGTATGCTTATTAATTCTTCACGCTCAAACGGGTGGACGAATTTTGATGAAATTTGGTATGGAGTTAGCTGACAACATGGATTTACATAAAGGCTGCTTTTTATCCCGAAAAAATCTAGTGTTCGCGTGGGAACAGCGGGTAAAACCGCGGGGCGCAGCTACTTCCAATATAATTTTAAGGTTTAAAAACTGTCTAAAGGTTGCCAAGTAATAAACATCGTTCCCGCCAAATAACTGTCATGACGTACATATATGAGCCTTTCCGTGGTGCCGTTGACCTGTTTCACGAGTCAATTCAACACTGACGTCATTAATTTGACCCAAATACGTGTCTGAAAATTGGTTTCCAAGGAGTTTACGCGTGAATTAAATTACTTAAATATTGTTTCAAATACGTAACAGTACAGCACGTGACAGAGTCACGAAGTGACCAGCTCGGTAAGTGACGTTGAGATTGTGATCGGTAAGTCACGACGAGTTCATGATGTTGCCAGTCATCGCTGACATGAGCTATCAAACAAACTTACTGTTGCACGTGGTGCAATGTCGCAACCACACTTTAGTATTAAAGTATGCTAGAAATTTGAAACGGTGGCTCCACCGGCGTGTTCTATCTTAACTGTGTCAATTCGTACACGAATACAGAGTACATTTTAGATTTTTTTCATTTTAAATTTAGGTACAGTTTCAGGAAGTACATTATGACGATTTGTGATTCAAACTACTTAGGTAAATATCGTAAATACGAATATATTTACGATATTTTTACCGAGTGACCGTATGAAGCTATCAGTATACGTAGATTCTATAGAAATCAGCAATCCACTTGAATACCAATGAACTTGAGCTGCCAGTAAAGGAAACCATAGCGTGGTGGTAGGGTACTTTCTAGTACTCGGCTGGCTAGCTACCACCCTCAAGTTGAAAATCTGCTGCCAAGCATCAAACGGTGTGTTCCGACAGCTTCATTTGAGAGCCTGGATTGGAACTCCAGACTAGGTGTTTTTACCATCTTCGACCACTTCGTCACTTAGCACCAGGTTAGCTGTGGTCAAACCACATACACTAATATTATCTATATATTGAATAGTTGGGCAGGTACAGTTTTGTAAATATTTTAAAAACAAACCCAACTAATTGCATTCACGTAGCGAATATTCATTGTATTGAAATGTCTAGAGACAAATTTTGCAAACTTTTTTTACAATTAAGAAAAAGTCACGGAAATCGGTCCAGAAATGGTGAAGTAATCGACATTCATAGATAAAAAAATACGGGTGAAATTGATAACCTTCCTTTATTTTTGAAGTATCTGATTACAGTGGTATACGTTTTGGAGAGTTTTTCCATATGTACATTATATAAATGATCTATGTCAATCATTTCTAAATTACCTAAGCAACATGATGATAATTTACCTGATGTAAGAATGATGTATGAATATCTGTTGAACATGATAAGCATGTTGTTAAATACCCTATTGAAAATGATGTTAAATTATATCGTAAACATGATAATAGATTACCTGGTGGACATGATGTTAGATTACCTACTAAATATGATATTAAATTACCTGGTAAACATGATGTTAGATTACCTGCCAAACATGACATTAGATTACTTAGTGAACATGATGTTAGATTACCTACGAAACATGCTATTAGATTACCTGGTGAACATGATGGCAGGGCTCGCGGTGGGTGATGATGACAGGCACGCTCAGGTCGGCGTCCCTCACCGCCACCGTTGGCATCATTAGCGCGGGCTCACCGCGGCTTTACTCTCACCACTCCACAACACACCACCTGCCGAAAATATATAATGTTCTATAGAGATCTATATGCACAAAGGAGTAACAATCTAATTGTAGAACATTAATAGTTACTTATAATTATACAATTTGTAAGAGCACACCGCTCTTACAATTAGATTGCCGCTCAGAAAAGATTGTTGTAAAAGAGAACACCAACCTAAATTATAAAACTTGTAAACTTTTTATAGAAATATACCATTAAAACATTTTATCGCGGACGCTACGATCACAGTCTTGACTAGTACGTTGTAGGTAGCTGCCGGAACACATCGTTGGGTGCTTGACGACAGATTTTCAACTTGTGTGTGGTAGCTAGCCAGCCGAGTACACGAAAATACCCTACCACCATGCTATAGTTTCCTCACGATGATTTCCTTCACCGGCAGCTCATACCCATTGTTAGGGCTTGAACTCACGCCATTCGGCGTGCGAACCGACCGCGCCAACCACTGAACTATCATCGCTACAAAACACATCTTTACTGCAAACATATTTTTAACTGCATGTTTATTGGTCAACAACACTAACTGAACCGTTTGTTTTCTTAAACAGCCGTGAACCAACAAAGTACGCGGCAGCTTACAAAAATGGTGTGCTAAGTATCCATAAATTAGCATTTAGAAATGAAGCACGCCAATCGCGGCCCTCGGTGAGAAAAAAATGCCAAAAATGGTGTTGGGTGGAGCAGTAATTAGCATCGGAATAGCCTGTTTTGAATAATCATTGACACTTTCTTTATAAGGTATGCCGTGGATATGTGAAGATAGATTGGTCAGTTGGTCATAAAATTTAATGATTTATTAGCCTTTTTTGTTCTGACGAACGGTTGGGAGTGGGCGATGGGTGTTACATATTTTGTAGCCATTTGTGTCAGTTTGATTTTATGGTAAATTAGGTATCATTATATGTTTTATGTAAGTAAATAAGATTAATTTTACAGGGTTATAAGCTTGGGGTAACGTACGTCGAAAGGGGGTATTCACTGTTGTTAGGGCTTAACCTCCTGCTATAGACAAAAAACGCTACATGCCTACTAGTTTTGAGAAAATTAAAAATATTGTCTATGGTTTTTAGAACGAATGAATAAAGAGGGCCTTTTCCGTTTCTTTTGGACTAAGACAGAGATCATACGAAAGTTTAAAAGGTAGACTAAAGGCAGAACCTCTGAATTCGCGAAAAAAACAACTGCCATACATTTGGTCGAAGGTCAGTAAACTTTTGCTATGGGACAGTTGTTTTATTTTTCACAATTTCAGCATCGCGCTCATAGTAAAAGTTGTTCATAATTATGAGTACAACGACCCCTTTCGGCCTACAACCAAACTTATAACCCTGTAGATTGTTTTAGAAATTTCATTTTTAAGAGACTTTAGACGTAAATTATTAATAAAGTTAAAATGCCAACATTAATATCGCGCATGGATTTGATAAAGTTTGCTTTAAGCATAGATTCACATTAAGCAATGTTAATAAGTAAAGACCTTAATGATTAACTATAGAGCGTTTATTAAAGTAAGACTTTGATCTTGTAGATGAGTAAATGCTCGAAAACATATAATTTCTAAATTCATATATAATCATAGGATTATCGAAACGGCCAACGTAAAAGTAACCGAGAATAGCTTTTAAAACTAACCCCTACCGTGGGGACTATTGAAACGTCAAATTATAATTTTAATTATATCTACGAATTAGTCGTTAACCTTAAATGGATTAAATGGATAGACTGTTTTTAGGGCCTGCCCTTAACATTATTTTATTTTATTTGTATGGGTGACAGACTGGGTATTTGACAACAGCTTGCCTGACAGTGTGGTTGGAGATTGTAAGCACACCTATGTAGTTTGTAATAGAACTTAATGGCTCGCGGGTATATTTTTTAACTTGAGGGTAGTTAGCCAACTGAGTACGTTCTAGAAAGTACCTTACTACTATGCTACAGCTTCTTCACGATGTTTTACTTCAACGTTCTCAATTATAGAATGATCTTCCTTCTTATGTATTCCCGCGGAGTTACATAATTGGGTTCTTCAAAAGGCGTGTTAATGGAATCTTAAAAGGTCGACAACGTATTTGTAATGCCCCTGGTATTACGGCAGCTCCAGCTCATGGTTGGAGTTTGAACCCACGCATTTTATCGAGTGATCCAATCGCGCTTACCACTTAACTATCATCGTACAAAGTTTACAAAATAATTTATGTTCTCATGTGATTTTTCCAGAGCGCAAAATTACAGTTTTCAATGTACCATTAATTTTGGTACAAAGTGTATAAGGACGCATATTAAAGTAATAATGTTCTCTTACGGAGATCGGACCTTGTTTAATGTATAATCTTTCATGCTATTATTTGTAAAAGCAATGTAATTGGTATTAGTTAAAGTTTGATAGGTTGTTATCATATTTATTGAGATGGCTGTGGTTAGATCAATATTGCGTGGGTAGCGTAACAATATCGTTTTGTAATAGAATTATTGTTAACTCAATTTAGAAAACTTTACCGCGGATCCTGAAATGTACAGATTGCTTTTTAAATGAAAAATGGGTCAAGGCTTCTTCGTCATACATTTTGGTTTTAAAAAGGTTTTAACACTATTTATAAGTTTTGATAAATTAATAGTTCCGAGACCATTTTTTTATTTATAAAAACGACTAAATGTGCTACGCGGTTTCACCCGCTAAATTTTTTCGGGATAAAAAGTAGCCTATGAGTTGATCCAGGGTGTCAGGTACCTTCATACTAATTGTCATCAAAATTGGTCTAGCCGTTTAAGTTTGAGATTTGCTGTTTGCAGACACAGTACAAACATTAGTTTATACTACAACATATTTGTCCTGGGTGGGAATTGAACCCACGCTCTACATCAGATAGGATGTGGTCAAACGTAAGCCTATTTTTAATAAATAAATCGGGGTATGGCTGTGTCGTGGACACGACTGTGACTAGGTGAATACGTATACACCAAACTGTATCCCTCGATATTGTTTGCACCAGTTTTTTGAATTGCCTTCCACTATAGAATCAAATTAAGAGACATATTTACATCAAAAACATTCACAAAAACTTCATAAAACAAAAATATGTTTATTTTATTTATGCTTTTATCACAAGTAGATATTAATAAATAACTTTCCCTTAATAATAGATATCGAAACAAATAATTTCACTTCGAATTCCAATCCCTATCAAAGTCATCGGGCGCCAGTTCTGCCTTAAATCCTTACCTATTGTTGCCTACCATTGCAGCCACGGCTGCTACCTTATTGGCATATTGCAGCCCTACATGGCAAGGACCTAATGACCTACGACATTTCAACCACTGCCTCCCTCCCTTTCTGTTACGCCGAGTTGAAAAAGGACACTTGATTACCATAATAGACTATCGTATTTGTTTTGTTTGATTTGTTGCCCAGGATCGGTTTCGCATATTGTTTCTTTAGTGGCTCGTCTGTTTTATAGTGTCCCATGGATTGCAAAGCATAGGGAGTGATTTTACAAAATAAAAAGTTTTGCCTAAATTTTTATTTTTTTGTTTAAGTGTCCTTAAATTCAAGCGTGTTATATGATCAAAAGTCTGTTTATAAGAGCTGATATTGCTTCGAAAAAAGCATTTTCCCCCATTCTCCCAAGCACCAAAGCAGCGATGCCCTGGAGGCTTTGTTTTGCTACTCAAAGTTGTGTACACTGCTGTAATGGTCATGGACAGGCTATCTCTTACCATCAGGAGAGCGTCTTTTCAGTTTCAGAAATCTCTCTCAAAAATACTCAGTGCAGTAATATTACTAAAAGAAATTGAGCTTAAGTTTTGCCAACAAGTTCTTTTTATCTAATTGAAAGTGTATTTCAATCCATAAAGATCAAAATGTGCTGACATCGCATAATATTTTTATTTTATGGAAACTGACGTGGATTTGGCACATTTTTGTTTTACTTATGCGGCATTACTCACGTTTAATTATATCAGAACTCCGATTATAGTTTACGCCACATCCATCAAGAATGTTTGGTTTCATGAATTTTGTTTAAATACTTTTTTTAGCCAACTACGTTAAAGAGGACATTTAGACAGAGTAGCTACAATTAATTATAAGTAAATTATGTAAAAGTTTGATCACTAGCAAAAATATAACTATTTTTCCATTAAAAATATCTACCAGGCCACAAATGTAAGATTTTTGGTAAAAAAGAAGTGTTTTTATAGAAATGTTCAATAGAATTTTCGGATTTAATTCGATCAAAATATTGACCGTCGAAATTTACTTAAATAGTTGACTGAACCGTCACATGATAATAAACACAAGAACGGTACCACAGAAATTAATAACCGTAAGGAAACACTGGTTTGTCATACAAAAGTCATCCAGAATGTCGATTCAAATTATGATAAGGTAGGAATTAGTTCTGGTAGAGCATAATGGCTGCGATTAGATTTTGTGGGTTGCAGAGGAGAGAAACTGAGTGTGCTTTTGGATGTGGCTTGGTGAAACATTTTTTGCTATGAACGGCGGAATGCATTTATGTTTAATGTGCAAATTATATTGAAAAATAAAAATAGCTTTGTTATCAACATAATTTTACCAACCAACAATATCTATTGGTTGCTTTACAAGAAAATTCTTGCTTGTATAAAGGCAACATAAATTCCTGATACAAATTTATTTCAAAAAGTACAGACATAAAAAGTAATAAGGTAGTATCAAACGGGATAGAATAAAACTAAAATTTGCTACGAATTCTGAATAAATGAGGAAGATGGATTTAGCATTGGCATCGTGGAATCCGGTCTTAATCAGTCTTGTATCCAGTGCAATGGTAGTATCATTGCACTGGATACAAGACTGATTTATTTAGCTTAACATGTAGGTAAACACAAGTTTATAGATTTCCAACTACCTTAATATATTACCATACATCACAGTTGTCACCACGGCATACTACGCTAACTGTATCAGCAGATCGTTATGATACTATACCGCGGTACGAGCAACTTGTCTAAAACCGGATTCCACGATGCCAATGCTAAATCCATCTTCCTCATTTATTCAGAATTCGTAGCAAATTTTATCTTAATACGTTTTTATAATACCAAAATGAGGGTAGTAAATCGTAACATACTCATTTTTTCATCGAAACGATCCGTACTCTGTTCAGTTAACTCGTTATTACGGCTATTGCAACGTGACCCAAACATTTATGAAAACTTGTTGTACACTCATAAAAATATCAATCGTTTCCCTAAAAATAGCGACATACATAATTTAAATACTAGAAATAAGAATAAACTTGCTGTGCCCAAAACTAGGCTAAACAAGATAAATGTATCCTTTAAAGGGCAATGTATACGCTTCAACAACAAAACTCCTAGTGAGTTGCAAAAATTATCAATAAATAAATTCAAACAAATTGTCAAAAATATCCTATGTAAAAAGGCTTACTACAAAATATCAGATTATCTAGACGATAAAAAAGCTTGGGACGAGTTTTGCTCCAACTCGAAAACTAACAATCTAACAAGGTAAAGGTTTCTAGTTCGCTTCTTTACTTTACCTCAAAAAGATTGAAGTGAACGAAAGATCAAAGTGAACACTTTATTTCCTAGTTTTAAGTATGTTTATAATTTGTGACGTGTGACGTGTCCAAGAGTCCTGTAAGGTCTAAAGGAAATAAAGCACTTTGAGTTTTGAGTTTTGAGTTTTGACATCGAGGTAAATAAACAAAACTAATTTTATAGTGTTTTATGCGCGATTAAGAACCGGTAATAAAAATAATTATGTGTCAAGTCGCAAAAATTTAACAGTTACAGATTATTGTTTTTTGAAAGTGAAATTTCACTTTTTCACTGTTAGAGTTGCATAGAACCTCCACAGTTTCGCATCTCCATGCCCACAGAAGGTCGTTGAATGATGCGGCGCATCTCAGGTGAAGCCCATACAAATCGGCTCGTTCTGATAAGCTACGGCATAACTGGAACGTGGCGGAGACAAAGAGATTTTAATGCTTGTACCAGCTGAAACATTAATGTGCCTTTGACTTTCGGAAATCTAATGAGCTGAAAGGAGGTATATACATATAAATAAATAGATAAAAAAAGAAGCAGTCGAACATAGAACCTCCTTCTTTTTTGAAATCGGTTCACATCACACATCATCAGCTATAGGACGTCCAATGCTGGACATGGGGGGGGTTTGCCAATACTCGCCACGCTTGGCACGCGGGTTGGCGAGCGCAGCTAGGTGTGATTGTTCTAGGAAGACGCTGCTGCCCATCTTCCGGATTACATCCCTTAGCCTACTCTTACGGCAACCACGGGTACAGAGGGTGGGGTACAATTCTTACGCCGGCACCACCACGGCAAAAGTCGGAAAAAGAAAGAAAGAGAAAAGAAGTCGATTGAGTTGTCGATTCATAAAATAAATATTGTTTTCTATTCGCTATTTAAATAAAGGATTAAATAAAGTTATATAGCAATACATTACATTATTATATTATAGGTAATAAAATCAATAAGTACCTAACATATATATATACTTGTCAAATACTTGTTTAATCAATAGCAGTTTAGCATACGAACCTTTTTAAGTTAAATACCTTTTAAAGCGCTTTAAAAAGACACCCAAAACAAATGAGGTGCTTCCAAACAAAGACCACCTGCACCCCAGTAAGTGAACGCTAAATGGTGGTGTTAATTTGACCAGTACCTTATCACGGTGGGTGGCAGTGATTGGGCACGAGTCATTCCTTTTGTGTAACAATCTTTATAGGTAGTAGCAAATCTTTTAGGTACTCCATTTTATAGATAAATATATAAATATCTGGGGATATGACACACAGCGCCATCTGACCCCAAACTAAGCAATGCTTGCACTATGGAAGTTAGACAATTGCTAGAATATTTAAATACTTTTTTTTAAAATTACATAGGTACTTATATTACCCATCGCAGTACCAGATATTCTGCCTCCAAGCAGTAATGTGTTAACATTACTGAGTTCCCGTTTAAAGGGTATTGCAGCTAGCGAAATTACAGGGCTGTCGATACTAACCATCGAAAGTCTCAAAGTAATGAGCGCCAATGCAGCGATGCCCTGGAATTTGTTTTGCTACTTGATGTTCTGTGTATCGCTGCTATGGTCATGGACACTTGGACAGGCGTTATCTCTTACCATCAGGAAAGCGTCTCGTTAGTCGCATTACATTTACATTATAAAAAAATTATATACAGAACAAAACAAAACAAATCACAAAACAAATACTTTTTTATACCACAAAATGTTTGTCCTAGGTGGGAATCGAACCCACGCACTACAGGTCTTAAATCAGACCAATGAGTCAACAAGGCTGTCATCAACGAGCCAACAGGGATGTATAACAGATATGTATTATTTTAATGTTAAAGTAATGAAATGAACTTACTTTTAAAAACACATGTCCATGACCATTGCAGCGATACCAAAAACTTTAAGTAATAAAACAAAGTCCAGGGAGTTGCTGCTTTGGCGCTCATTACTTTAATTTATTTATTATTTATTTCTATTAGTTCCGCGTACGTAACGAATTACACTAATGACAATATTACAATTAATCAATTTAAACTACGAACTAATTATCCAATAAAATTTAATGGTAATTGAAAACAAAAATCAAAATGTCATAAGAGAAAAAAAAAAAAAAAAACATTTAAAAAATATACATCAAAGTCAACATATAATTATTTGTAAACACTAGATTGCCTTTTTTAAGGTTGTCTCACTGTATTTGTGGCAATCGCCCATTATACTTTGAGATATTCGATAATTAGTCTTATTAACCCTGTAAGTATTAGTGTATTCAAAACGTAAGGCTTCTGTATGTATGGCATCCTGGCAGGAATTCAGGATACATGCTAATGGAAGTGTTAAAAACGTAAAGTAAATATTTGAGCTGTATACGTGCCGTTACGATATTTTGAATAGTAGAGTTGAAAAAACAAAATAACACAGACCAATAAAAGAAATAAGTTTTTTTTTTTAATAATATATTCTTGCGTTTGTCTAAAAGCATCCTATGTTACGTTTGCCGATTTTTAACGATGCTACATTTCTCACACAAGGAACGGGTCTCTTAATAGTGATACAACGTCTGCCACCTGTAACTAATGTAATCAGTAATTATTTTCCTGTTTTTGGTTGTTTGGTTTTTTTTTTAAATTGTAGATAGGCTTGCCTTTGACCGCCATTTCGCCTGATGTTAAATGAAGATGTGACCTATGGTGGAGCACGCTTGCCTAGAAGAAACCAATTCAATCGCGACTTGAAGGCACCCTGATTATATTTATCGGGGAACACCCACTCGGGCAGCAAATTCCAATGTCTAGGGGTTCGTACAAAGAAGGTACCAAACCGCTTAGTTCGAGTTTTTGGACAACTATGAAGCGGTGTCGCTTTATAGAGCTCTTCGCTGTCCGATAGTAGTAGAGTAGATTCTAGTTATCAAGTTCTCGGTACCTAGAATGCAGTATCAGATATTCTGCTGTCAAGCAGTAGTGTGAAAACATTACTGTGTTTTGGCTTGGAAAACAGTGCAGGGTACTAGGGTAATTTAAGACCGCTAGAATGGTCAGGCGTTATCTCTTATTATCCAGAGTGTTTTCTATTGTATCATTAATTTTTAAATTAACACTAAAAGTTGGTATATGTATTTAATTTAGGGTAGTTAATTATAGAAAGTTTTTGTAAAAGTAATAATACAAACAAGACGCTCTACAGATGGTAAGAGATAACGCCTATCCATGGTTATTGCAGCGATACATAAAACTTTGAGTAGCAGAACAAAGTCTAGGGCATCGCTGCTTTGGCGCTCATTACTTTAAGACATTCGGTGGTAAGTCTCAACAGCCCAGTAATTTCGCTAGCTGCAGCACCCTTCGAACCGGAACACAGTAATGTTTACACACTACTGCTTGGCGGCAGAATATCTGGTACTGCGGTTGTTTCTACCTAAACAACCTCGTGCAAAGAAGATCTACCATATAATAGCATAAGAAAACCAGTAGACGATGATAATGTTTAAATTATTTTTTAAGCAAAATGTAATGGGAAAAAATGAGTTTGAATTCCATTACGTAATATGCATAAAATATAAATTTAATCTATAAAAAAATATGCCTTCATTACGTATCATAAGTCCCAATTACGTATTTCGATTACTAAGAACAAGAACCTTTCAATTCTATTAGTCACAAATGAGTAAACATCCTAGACGGGAATCAAATCCTGTTTGTACGATATTTTCCCATACAAAATAAATAAATTCGTCGATGATCTAACCGTTGATTAAGAGTACAAGATCATTGGTATTAAATATACACATAATTATAGGTACTGAACATAATTACCTATATAAAACGATGTTAACTTAACCTGTTACCATTTTTATAGCGAAGATTACACGCTTTCTGAGGCTAATTTTAATTAATGAGGTAACGGTAAATTGGCATAATTATTTTACAAGTAATTCAACGATCATTTTTGAATAAACTAACCTTTGAATATATTTAATATGACAGGGAACTGAATCGCGTACGATTGGGTATTTTAAGATTGAGTCACAAAAAATTTTTACAATAAATGCAAAATGTATTGGAAAAGTGTAAAATATTATTAAGTTTTATATATACTTAAAATTGTACAGGATGTTTTGGAAATTTAAAGTAATAAAATACATGTGTTCCCTTTTCAATGTGAGATTCTTTTTTTTAAATTACTGACAGGATAGGTGTTTGACCACAACTCACCTGATGTTAAGTGACGGTGTGGTCGAAGGTGGTAAGGCACACCTAGCCTGGAATGGAACTAGCTCTCAGTGAGGCTGCCGGAACACGCAGTTACATGCTTGGCGGCAGATTTTTCAACTTGAGGGTGGTAGCTAGCCAGCCGAGTACTAGAAAGTACCCTACCACCACGCTATGGTTTCCTCACGATGTTTTCCTTCACCGGCAGCTCAAGCTCATTATTGCGGTTTGAACACACGCCCTTCAGCATGCGAACCGACCGTGCTAATCACTGAGCTATCATCGCTACTACTTTTAGGGTCAGCTTTAAGTAAAATTATTCACATTTAAATTGAGGACAGTATCCTTCAATTTTAATATATTTCTCCGAAACACTTGTGTTGTCGAAATTTCTTGCTTTTAATTCTGTAACTTTTTTCTTGTATTTATGGTTGTGTATTGTAGAGAAATTTCAACTTTATATCTTAATATTTTCTAGTTTGTAGTTATGGGGTTAACTTTATTGCCACAAATGCCCAGATAATACAAAATCCACGCGGTAATTATTTCGAAAAATTGGTACTGACGTCCGATAGAAAGACTCATTGTGATGCATCGGAGAAAAGAAATACACATGGACGCAACCAAGAAATAAAATGAAATAAAAGACAAGATGCGCTCGCGTACGCTCAGATCTCGGTCAGGCGGGAGCTGCCTTCTTTTGTTTCCAACTTCGAATCTGCCAAGGCTTGCATCTAGATGCTGTTTTTGCATTTACTTTTTTCTTTTTCCCCCTATAGCTTTTTCTTTATTGTCTTGGTGCGACTGTGTACAAAAAAAGGTAAAACTCAGTGGCTTATGGCTCCCCATTGATATGCGACGTTCGAATTGAAATTTAAATATTTGCTTGCGAATATTCGACGGGCTTCATCTTGAGGTATTCGGCATTGTTTCGTAAAACATCTGTGTTTTCATCTTAATATTTTTATGTTAAAGAGTGTCTGGTGTTTCTGCTATTTTTGATGTAAAGTATTTTGCCGCACTGAGTGCTGCTTATAAAGTTTACTAAAGATAAGTAATTATATTTAAACACGTATTAATCTGAATTTTACTAGGTGGACTTTTCTTAGTAGGAGATCGTCTCGACACCACCGCAGTATCAAGTATTTCACCGCCAATTATTAGTGTGGTTTTAAAGGGACTGTATCTAAATAAGAAATTAGAAGGCTTTTAATAATACATAAAAACTCATTACTTTAAAAAAATACCAAGTTAAAAATACATATGTACGTAACATAGATAGGTTGACACTCGTTTTGCTTGATTTTTTATTTATTTATTGCTGACAGGCTATGTGTTTGACCACAACTCACCTGATGTTAAGTGATGATAAGTCATATAAGAAGGAATGGATTGAATTTAATGGGATTTTATACTTACATACAATCCTACATACTTAATTTTTTATCATTTTCTATTTGTGAAGACGTATATTACCAGCTAAGTAAAAAGAAGATTCTAGGTTTTGTATCTGATTTAAATTTAGTATTATCCTTAACATTATTAATAAGTTTATTCAAACTATCCGAGATACTACTTTTGTAATTCGGTTTTATTATCAGTTTTGTGCAAATATTGTTCGTATGTTTTCTTTATTTAATATTACATTGCACAAACTGCATTAACATTTCTTACGCATGACTGATTTGATTAAGTTTGAGATCACTAACGAACACTTTAAAGTTTTAATCTTATTAGCACTTAAAGGTACAACATTCGTATTTTTGTTATAGCTAGATATAAATGTAGCTTTTGTCCTTCACGTGTCACAAGCCTAGTTAGACACGGCGTCTCTATTCAGTCGCATACCCATACATTTCGTAGATCTTTCGTCACCCATTCAACTATAAAAAGCATTTGTTCATTATTTATGACTGGCATTTATCAAAATCAAAAAGTACAGACCGACTGGAACCACTTTTACGCTATTTTGACGTTCCAAGGTTATTGTTCCGAGTTGAAATGTCAAATTGCGAGAAATGTAGCATGACTGCACTGACAGGGCTAGAAAAAAGGTGCTCGCTAGCCCAACGATGGATTTGTGACTCGATGCTTGAATTTAACTGGAAGTGACAGGGACATTATGTCTTGGCAAAGGTCATTTTCTTATCTAGAGTTTATAGTCGAAGCAAGTGGTTTCTGTAACACATACTGATTTGTGACAGCTAGAACATTATTTTTAAAGTGATTCAATTTGTGTCCGGCATTTTATGAATGTCAAATGACAGTATTGTATGTCCTGGAATGTACGTATATACTTATCCAACTTATTTTCAGTCCGAATAACCTTCTTAAGCTATCATCAACGGACGATACAGTCCGTCTTCGGAAGGGTGACCGTACGCAGTGGGTAATGTGACACGTTAAATTGTATAACAATAGCCGTCAAGCCACATCAGAGGTCTGTTTTTACATTTTATTATTGGCTGGGTGTGGTTACCATCTTCGACCTCACCATGTAAGTGATGGTATGTCACCATCAAGTAAGATGTAGTCAAACAAATAGCCTATCAACCATAAAGAGCAATTACTCTGACATGAAAATGACACTAGGGCTGGCAACTCAGCCTATACGAATTTACTTTAGTCTGGACTGGAGCACAACATAGTGTGAAGCAAGTTTAATGTTTGTGGTTGAGTAGATTTAGAGTTGAAGTTTTTAAAAAACTAACATTGCCTTAAAATTAACAAGCATTTTGCACCTGTCAAAGAAACGAAGAACTAGTATAAGTTTAATTATTCAATCAACTATCGAAATGCAACTCTCTAAATTACCTTACTAGAGTTATTAAATAGAACTATGAGCCTCTTCCACCAACTCTATTTATGCCCGTCCACGGTCTACGCATTTAACGTAAACCGTCCGTTCCAATTAAAAAACTAGTCAAGTCGGCGATCGGAACGGTTCCGAATAAATATCGGATGGACCCCTGACCCCTGTCCGAGAAATGCAATTAAATTTCTTCGGTCCATATCTCAGAGCTTAGAGCGAGTGCTCGCTTGGCAACTATCGCTGGCATAATACTAAGCGATAGTTGCAGAGCATTTTGCTTGATGATTGTTTTATAAAACACTAAGAATAATATAATTTAGCTAAATGTTTTTTGTTTTTTTTATCTATTTTTCTAAAATATGTATGTTTTCATAACGCATTTTTTCCAACTACAATTGGAAAAATAGTTGTAACTTTTGCCATTTAACGAGAAAAGAGTCAATTACAAGAGAGACAAATGATTTTGTATGTATGTGGCGTTTTTTTATTTCATTGTAATAAATACAGAGTTTTTTTTTAACTTATCACCACAGAATAAAAAAACTTATGTAGGTGAGCATTGGGATTATTATATTTTGAAAGCATAAAATAATTTCATTTTCACAAGACCAACACCAGTTGATTGCCTCTAAAATATATGAAAGTAAAAGTAATGAATGTCATGGCAACAACACAATGTCTCTATTGTATAAATTTCTTATGCGGCAACTTGAATTATTTGCAAACTTTTTGCTCGGCGATAATAGTTGCCAAGCATATATTTACTTTTATAATACAGATATAGTTATTAAACTATAATCGAGTCTGACTTCCCAAATGTTGTAGCGCTTTAAACGCAGATTAAATGCTAGTTTTACATAACTTATAAATTGAAGATTAATGGTAAGATTGATTGATTAATTTTGGGTTCAGGTGTCTGGGTGGTTAGTATGCATTTGCGATTTTCAATAATGAGTTGTTGATCTCATTATTCATTGCAGTGAACGTAAAGATTAACGGTGGACAATTCGAGATTAGATTTGATGTATTTTTTTATAATATTTATTACGAGATTTGATTTCAAATATTTGGGCATTAACCATATCCTACCTATTCTACCGCAAGCAGTAGTGTGAAAACATTACTGTAGTCTAGTTTGAAGGGTACTGCAGCTAATGAAATTACAGGGCTCTTGAGACTTACCATCGAAAGTCTCAAAGTAATGAACGCCAAAGCAGCGAAGCCCTGGACTTTGTTTTGCTACTCAAAGTTCTGTGTATCGCTGCATGGACAGGCGTTATATCTTACGATCAGGAGAGAGTCTAGTTCATCTCATTACTTTTACATTTAAAAAAAATTATAATGTATAAAGAAAACATTTTAATCGTATCTCATTACGAATGTTCGATAAGATAACCCAAGTTTATTACCTGTCAACTTTTAACTCACGTAACCTGTCACTTGTAAGAACGAGAAAGCAAATTTGATTTTAAACGACACATTTTAGTAAGAGTACATTTTAAATTATTGTAACTTTTAGAGCTCGTGCTCTTTTACTTGTGTGCGTTGTTTGTAGTTTAGTTCGTTGTAGTGTCCAGCGTTTTCAAAAATAACTAATTTTTTTTAACATTAAGATGCTAAGTATCTTTTTTTTATGGCTGACGTGCTAGGTGTTTCACCACAACTCACCTGATGTTAAGTGACGGTGTAGTCGGAGATGGTAAAGCACACCTAGCCTGGAATGGAACTGGCTCTCAAGTGAGGCTGCCGGAACACACTGTTAGATGCTTGGCGGCAGATTTTCAACTTGAGGGTGGTAGATAGCCAGCCGAGTACTAGAAAGTACCTTACCACCATGCTATGGTTTCCTTCACCGGCAGCTCAAGCTCATTGTTAGGGTTTGAACCCACGCCCTTCGGCATGCGAACCGACCGCGCTAACCACTGAACTATCATCGCTACAAAAATATTAAAACACCCATCATCTATACGGCTTTATTCTAAAGCGGATTTGTGTTATAACAAGACTAATAGGTATGCTATAAAAATAAAGTTCTGTAAAGGGAGTAAGCGATTTAACAATAACAACTTTACGTAACCAAAAACAGTAACAAAAAAAAACTCAATGCGTCATTTATTTGACCTATTAAACAAGCAAAAACGAAAGAATGGAATACCTACAACTTATTTTAGTATTGTGCTGTTACTTAAGACTTGGGCTAAAGATTACGAAATGTCTAGATGAACAATTCGTCAGGAGACAAATCACTATAGATATGGGTAAAGTGGCAGTGGGCTAGACATATCTGTCGCAGAACCGATAACCGCTGGGGTTGACGAGTTCTAGAGTAGGAACCGTAAATCGGTAAACATAGCGTAAGATGTCCTAAGACTCGATGGAGAAACGATATAGGTAAGACTGTAGTTGGAAGCGTAAAGCTGGAAGTTCATACTGAGTGGTATATCTTGGAGAAGGTATATGTCTAGCAGTGGACTACGTTAGGCTGATGTTGATGGTGTCGATATTAATAACAAGATAATAAAAACAAACACAAAGTCATGATTTTGCAGAGTAGGCAATGCACCGGCAACTCCTCTGGGGTTGAAGTGTTTTATAGGACGGCCGTGTCCACTTTCCATCAGCTGGCCCACTTGATTGTTTGTCACTCTTTTATAAATTGAAAAAGACAAGAATCCGCGTTTTTAACTAAATACTTTTGCAATGATGGAAATAGAATTTATGATTAAACGAACTTACTTGTACGTGAAGTTCTATCATAATTATACGAACTTCGTATAATTAACTTGTAGTAGTAGGCCTGTGATAACTGGACCTACTACTACAAGTTGATTGAATAAATAATAGAATATTCTTACAGGTTACTCATCTCTTCGAATGAAGCACTATATGTAAATTTATAAAAAAATTACCGATTCCATAACCCTGAAGTCAACTAAACGGACTGCTCCAATGAAACAGCGAGGTTTCGGAGTAAATGAAAATATCAGATGTAAACAATATTTAGATTTTCGTTGATTTTTTAAAAACCGCTCGATCGATTTCGATAAAATTTACATGAGGCAACCTCTGAAGTATGATCTACCAAACAAAAAAATACCATCTAAATCGATTCAGAATTGGCGGAATGATCGCGTAGCATACATACAAAAAAAAACATACAACTTTTTTAAAGTCGGTTAAAAAGCGATAAAGATGGGATGTAAAATTATTAAAGTTATATCATTATCTAAAGTAAACGCATGTTTGCTGTGACTGGCCAAATAAATGCTTTATTATTATGTAACCTTGCAAAGTTTCAAATCGATACAACAATCAGGGCTAAACGACACTCTCCATCCAATGTCTCAAAGTACCTAATAAGCGCTCTTGTAGCGACGTCTTGGATTTCGTTTTGTTACTTTCTCTGGATACTGCATTTGTCATGAACAGACACTATTCTATTCCTTAGCATATAAGAAATTACGAGTAAGTTACAAGTATTATAATAATATTCTTAAAACATTAGCAATATCAAGACATTTTTTTTTTAAATTAATCATCTATTAATTGAAATTAGAATGATCGACTCAAATTTTTCTGCTAAAGGTAAGCCATTTTTAGTTTATTTACTTACTAAGTAATGTAAGAAAACCCTCAAAAATTGGAGATTGTCATGCAACCGCCATTTTTTTGTTTTGCTAAAAATGACCCTATCAGCTACAACATTAGACTGATGATCGGCTGTAGTAACGAACAGGCTTGAAACATCGGAATATCCGGCCTTCAAATAAGAGTTCCCCATCTATACCTACGTCCTTAGTCTGTGCTTGTGTTTTTTTATGTCAATTAGGCGGGCACATTATCTATTATCATCGTTAATGGAGGAAAAAAGTTGAATTATGTGTAGTGAAGCGATGATGTGACTGTTTTAAAACCTTAAGTATAACCAATTGTCAACTGTATGAAGTTAAAGCCCAAATTAGGCTTAAAGTCTTTTTTTTTATTATGAAATAGGCTTGCGTTGGATCGCCATCTTGTTTGATATTAAGCAAAGATAAAGAAGTGAAAACTCGCAAAATACAAACACACAAATCGTCTTACAAGTTTACTTTAAATTATGAATAAATTGAAGTTTTATTATCTTTGATAGTTTTACATTAATGAAGGAGTATTTAATTTATTATTTTATATAACAAAGTCATCCGCGTCTGTCTTTGTGGTCGCGATAAACAAACTACTGAACGGATTATCATGCGAGTTTCACCAATAGACAGAGTAATTGAACCACATTAGTATCTAGATTGCACCCGTACGAAGCCGGGGCAGATCGCTAGTTTTAAATATAAAACATGGAAGATTTAGCGCTATATTTTTGCAGTCACGATGATTTATTAGTTTAGTTATTTTCAAAAGAAATAAACTAAACTAGTAGTAACAATGAACATTTTTTAATTTTTTCGTTTTTTGTTTCTGTCGAAACTTTTATACGACATCCAAATTGCTCGTATACTATTCTTTCAGCTAAGAGTATACGTTATTTACTTTTCTAGTCTTATTATTTACTTTTTAATTAACAAAAAGTGTTGCTAATATTGTGGAATTTATACAGTATCGTACAATAAGGTATTAAGTCTGCCCTACAATAGAGCAGCCCAGTAACAGCCGTGATAAAGGTCTTAAATTTAGCTGATAATGCAGACCGCAGTAGTGTGGAGACGCTCTTTGTTTGTTGCTTCGTCTGCCAACAGAACTCATTGCAGTTTTAGCAGACCTTGGTGGTGGTACAGGCTGTATCAGTGTGTGGAAAGCTTTATTGTGCTGATTAGGTAATGGAATTTGCGCTTGGGATTATTTTAAACATATAAAACTCTTAGCCACATATCATAGCTTATTTAAAGCTACAACCTATATTCGAGATATTATAAAACTAGGTACTAATCTAATAAATTTAGACATTTTATTCCTCGTAAAAAATAATACATCTTTCTAAAAATGATGACAGTAACCAGCACAGATTTAAGAAGTAGTACAGATATAATTTAGCATGAAAAATGAATGTAGCCTCACATTAGTTCAATTTCTCATGTCAAACGCGAAACATTTGTTTAAGTCAATTTCGCAACAACTTGGTATATTTGTGTTTCGTACAATTCCCATCATAGATTAGAAAAAAGTTGTATTTTTCTAATCTGCGGGTACCGATATGAAAGTAAAATTGTAAAACCAAGTTGGCTGATATTCTAGATATATTTTTTAAATCGGGTTTAATATCTATTGACTTATTTTAAATTATACAACGTGATAGATAAAGTGGCAATATTATTAAAGAGCAGTCACGGGGGTAGAAAAGTTCTACTCAAGACATTGCGACAAATCTATATATTATAACACGCAAATGTAAATATATCAATAAATAAAATAAAACATTAAAACATCATAAAAAGTAACTTACCAGTTATAAAAAATCGAAAAGATCCGGCTAAAATTCTATCCACGGCCCTAGTAAAATATGTGTAATAATAACATGCAAACGCACTACTATTTTTGGACAAATCCAATAGTTCACACCTTTACAGTTCACACTTGTAACGAGTCAAAATTCACGCCCTTGTAACCACTAAAAGGAAATTAAGCAGACCTAGAGAAATGTTTAGCACTGAAATCGGAACACTGAGCAAACATTCGGGTACCTTTACATTACCACTGTTAAATGTCACTAACAAATGCCAACTGAAATCGAATCTGTCAACACAACGTCAAATATTCAATATCTATGATTTTGATGATCATTTGTTCCATATTGGGAAAATCGGGAGTGACCAATAGGCGGGCCGAATTTGAATTCGGAACTGTCAACGCGGTTTGACAGGTCGCGTGTTCAGCGCACGCGCGTTTCGTGTGAGCGTGCTATGCGCGCGGGCATCGACGCCACACTGCGTTTGCGCGCTTTTCGACCTACGAAACCTTCGCTCGCAGCCTCCGACTCTCTATAGGATGTATTAGATCTGTCGATTCTAAAACATTTTCTCACGGCAAGGACTCGGCGATATGTAGATCGGCCTGTTGACAGCGTAACGATTTAGAACATCTATGACTGATGTTGATTACCTTTAAACGCCTTTTCTGATTTTGCTGTGGATGGTTTTTTTAAGAAGATTGTTTCTAAGTTTATTTTACTTTATGGATCGTCGAACTTTTTGTGTTCGTGTGCGAGACCGATCGATTGAAAGTGAAACTGCTTAGATAAACGAATATACATATGTTTTACAAGAATGTTATTCAAGTTCGACATGTTTTTTAAAGAAAGATGTCTTAAAACTTTACCTGAAGTTATTGAAGGAAAAATAATGTTTTTTTATTATTATTTAGCATTTAAATAAGGACTAACTCGTATTATAAAGTTGTATGTCTGTTGGAATAATGCTAAACATGACCTAAACCAAGCCTAAATTTAAAAATTGTTTTATCTATGAACTCTTCACTCTTGTAACCTTTTTGGCAATATACGGTGTATTCATTTAATTTCCTCAATATCCATTTTCATTTCTATCCGTTCGTAAAATCTGATTACGCTCGTAGTACAAAAGACATCAACGCGTAATCAGAGCCGTCAAGCTTGGTGACAAACACATTTTTTTTTAAATACAGTAGATTTGTTTTATTTCAATAATATAAAATTTCTAATTTGTATCGAAAACTTATTTTGCAAACAACTACAAAGTTAAAATTAAAAAATACACAATTATTTTTTTATTTTTTAATAACAGCATGTAGCAGTAAAATTTGAAAAATAAGGCCTGTGAAAAAACTTCACCATGTGGAAACTAGACGCTAGATAATAAACAACCTTGAAAATTTTACAAGTCTTGCGTCACAACTGTCAATATTTCGTGAAAAACGATAGAGCGAGACGAAAACATTTTTCCCATCGCGCCGTGTTGTCGCTTCAGCTTCAAACACAACAGCCGTCATGGATCACTGCGAAACTCTGCCCATAACCAAACGACGCTGACTTACTATATCCGTCTCTATCTAGCGCGTCGCTTTCCCGCTACCAAAACGTCGCGAGAGAGATGATCAGATTGTTTTTTTGAAGTGAATTGTTGAGGTTTTTTGTGAAATATAGATCAACTTTAAAATAATGTGTCGTTGACCCAAGTTCCGGCTAATGGGAGCAATTTGCAGAAATATAAAAAGCAACGCACATAACAATAGTACCCAAAGTGTGACAAAGTTATACCCATAATACAGAGAGGGAGCCAGTATAGTATTTCCTGAATAAAAGTTTTACGTATCGAAGGAAAAATTCTGGTTTTATTAGTCGGTCACCTCTACTGGTAGACTTTGCCAAATGAAACAAATAGATAAATTGTTAGTCTGTGAAGTTGTTTACAGGTTTTTTATGGATTTTTAGTTTTTATACAAATGCAGTTCTTTTGTGTGAAGCAAATTGAACTTAATTTTATTTATAAATTGTAAGGCTAGGCTATTATTATATTATCTTTTTTCTTTAGATATTCTGCATTTTTATTTTTTGACGAAATTTTAGCATTCTGTGTGGACCACGGGAGCTTTGAATTGAGTAACGGGCCGCTTTTACGGTACATTTTACAAGCACACAGAAAGACACATGAGAACGGTTGGTAGGATAAGTACCACCATAGTATCAGATAGGTATTATTTTGCCAAGCTATAGTGAGTTCCGGTAAGCGGTTGCAACATTACAGGGATATTGAGACCAACGTTCGAATATCTCAAAATAATGAGCGCCAAAGCAGCGATGCCCTGGACTTTGTTTTGTTACTCAGTTCTGTGTATCGCTGCAATGGTCATAGAAAGGCGTTTCGTTAAGACGTTATGTCTTACCATCAGAAGAACGCCTCGTTAGTCTCATTTTATATATTTAAAAAAAAGTATTTATGTTATGTATAGAACAAATCTTTGCAGTAATCAAGAGGACATTCACATCACATCATCAGCCATAGGACGTCCACTGCTGGACATAGGCCTCCTCCTTGGGGGTTTCGCCAATACTCGCCACGCTTGGCAGGCGCGTTGGCGAACGCAGTTAGGTGTGATTGTTCAAGGAAGACGCTGCTGCCCATCTTCCGGATTACATCCCTTAGCCGACTCTTACGGCAACCACGGGTAGAGAGGGTGGGGTACTATTCTTACGCCGGCACCACCACGGCAAAGAGGACATTCGCTTGTGTTGTATTCTTTAGATATATTTTTTAAACGGGTAAATAAGATTAACTTAAGCTAGTAACTTTTTAATTATGTAATCATGTAACTAAAGAATCAAATAAATAAATCTTGAAATTCGATTTCAACTCAACTCTAGTTTTCGTATCGATTTAAAAATTTGCAGCTATATGTTGTCAGCGCCATGCTCATCATCAAACTACAATATAGAGTTAGAAATGTTGAGATCCGACGTCGTACTAAGATGCGTGACGTCAGAACAATAAACATGAAATTGAAATGGAGTTAACAATGATAGCTCAGTGTGTAGCGATGATAGCTCAGTGGTAAGCGCGGTCGGTTCGCATGCCGAAGAGCGTGGGTTCAAACCCCAACAATGAACTTGAGCTGCCGGTGAAGGAAAACATCGTGAGGAAACCATAGCATGGTGGTAGGGTACTTTCTAGTAAGCGGCTGGCTAGCTACCACTCTCAAGTTGAAAATCTGCCGCCAAGCATCTAACGATGTGTTCCGGCAGCCTCACTTGAAAGCCAGTTCCATTCCAGGCTAGGTGTGCTTTACCATCTTTAACCACACCATCACTTAACATCAGATGAGTTGAGGTCAAACAACTAGACAGACAGCCATTAAAAAAAACGTAGCGTTGAGCGCCAACCAGCTCGTTGGGTCGACGACATCGTAAAGGTCACGGGTCAAACCTGGATAAGGGTAGCACAGGACCGGGATTAGTGGCGTACAAGAGCTATGATCAGCAGTGGGCGATTACGCGCTAAAAATGATGATTACATGTTGTCAATTTTATTGTTTGGTACCATCGAGCTCATCTGATGATGAAGCTAAGTGATGATCAAGTGGTTGGCCAGCTGATCGGCTTGAACTGCCGGTGTAGGAAAACATCGTGGAAAAACCATAGCATGGTGATAAGGTACCTACTTTTTAATACTCGGCTGGCTACCTTTGTTCCCTAAGTCTACCTTTTACTCAAGTTGAAAAGCTGCCGCGGAGGTGTGTTCCGGCAGCCTCACTTGAGATTTTGGTTGACTTGTATATATCTATTATATATTATATATATCTCTTGCGACAAAACACGTCAAACCGTAACAACTTTTAGATAATAGATGTGTTTCTATGAATATTAAACAAAATAACTATCGATGTAAGTACTAACCAGTCTGCACATCTAACAACGAGATTTAAAAATTCTCATCGTACTAGATCATCATTTACACAAAATCAATCTAACCAAAATAAAAAGCATTAGGTATTGGTTTCTTCAAAGCAATCGTGCTCGATTTTAGACCGTATCCGCGCTAACATAAGGCTAGTTGAGAAATGTAAGCCTATAATAAAAAATTTAACCAAAAAAATTTAAGTATGTTTTTTTTTTTTTTTTTTTTTATGTCTGACAGGCTAGGTGTTTGACCACAGCTCACCTGATGTTAAGTGACGGTGTGGTCGAATATGGTGAATGTGGTGTGGTGTGGTATTGTTAATAATTTGTTTTAATGCACTGCTATAATTATGATAGAACTTCACATATAGGTAAGGTCGATCAATCATTACTTATAATTGGAATGTTTAAGAAGACCGCCAACTAGCATCGGTACGCAAGGAATTCCAAGAGCGCGGTCACACTCCACCTAACTACAGAAATGTGTTTCTTTCCACTACGACTTAATTAATTTCACGGAGGCCCTTTGAGGGAACTTTTTTACCTCGATGATGGTTTAATTGGGGTAATTTTAAGAATGTTACTTGGTATATTTTTGTATCGGTGACGCCATGGCATTATATGTTGCCAAAAAGGTGACGAAAGTTTTTAACATTCAATGGTATCGCAGTGCCGGGTTCACCGCGTTGGGTATCTGAAAGCAAAAGAGAGGCTTATGTGAGTAGTGGACTATGATAGGCTAATTTTGATGATGTATTTCAAAAATAAGTAAAATAATGATATAATGTACTATACAAAATAAAATATATTTTTTTTACTGGATGAGGCGATCACACTCGCTTCGTTAAAGCAGTACATAAACCTGGTACAGTACTCAAAAATATGCATTTTGTTAAGCGAAAAATGAAGAATTTCGTTACTTGATACAAAACAAAATTTATGAAAAATAAATAATTTTTTCGACTATTAAAACGTCACAAAGGACAAAGTCCTGTAGAAAACAATTACGCAAATTGAATGACTGTTTTTTCTAGTTTCTTTTGCCATAAGCTAATGTAATGTATCAGAACGACCGCGCTACGCGCCGGATTGTTGATCCGCACAAAGGCATTCGACGCACTGTACGCGTTCCAATAAAACTTATAAGTTAACTAGTGATGTACCCGTACTGGTTACAAAAATCATCAACATGGATAATTAATTAGATCAGAGAAAAATATGGGCGCTTTCAAAACTTTTTGTGATATTGTCTATTGTTGACGTATGTCAACAAAAAAAACGTAGTAGGTATTGATTAGGGAGTTGGTAGTAGTCAAAACTTTCTTAGTATTAAAAAAAAAAACATTCATTTATATAAGGGATACAAGGTTCCACTTTTTCATGATTGACTAGCTAGGTGTTTAACAGTAGCTCATTTCATGCAGTCGAATACGGTAAACAAACTTAGGATGCCAATTTGATCCAAATGGCCTGGCTTATTTTGCCAGTATACTACATTTATGAAAAAAAAAATATTAAAATAATTTAAGTTGCGTCCAAAGCCACAAAAATTAAGGTGAACCTTATTTTTTAGTTGACTCCAGTCATGCTCTAGTAGAAGTGTAACACCTTTACTAGAAGTTTCGCTAGAATATAAAAGCATCACAAAAAGAGATATTTCATCATACTCTTTAAATTTTTTATTCTTTCTATTGTACGTAACTCAGGTATTTATTAAAAACAAATCACGATATTCTCATATTAGGAAAAATAAAGGTTTTGGAAAATAATTCAAAGCAACCACATGATTTCTCCACATTTCCGCCAATACTCCTATGAATCACTTACGTTGGTATATTAAAAAATAATTATTGTTAAAAAAGAATAAATTTAAACATCAACTTATTCCCATCACTGACATCCCACCGAATAGCATAGAGGCGCGTACGCAGGAATCTCGCGTTACCCACACTATACTTTCCATTTTCTCCCAGAATGATTCAAAAGAAAAAGAATACACAATATATTGAAACCATTCTACAATATGCGCAAATGCTTCATATTTTTTAATTTCTGTTACTTTTTGACTGGAAATCCGACCTATAGTGTCTTTATGATTATTTATTAATTCTAATGCAATATTTGTTTATATTTGTCATTTTAAAATATGTTCAAGGTATATATGTATTTAGTTTGCTTCCGCTTAACAGTATCTAACTATTATAACTTGACAACAATTTAAAAAACTTATCTGAAACTTTACTTAATATCTAAAACTAAAATTTGACATAAACTTAAAAGCTAAACAAATTAAACAAAACACTAATTACAATAAAATAATCACTAAATAATAATAAAAATTCTCATCACTGTTGTAATTGAAAAGACCGTAAGACCGAAGCGGAAAAAACTAAACATATACCTTGAACACTCAAAATGAACTTCCGCAAAGTAACGTCTGAATCAATAAATTATATTACAATGTTACGTACATATGTTAAATTTGTCATACCAATTTATATGGCAAATTTTATATATTTGTAATATATATTTTATATATGTCGAATAATAATTTACATTGAGTATTTATTTTAGTTTTATGTGACTGGTATAACAGAAGTAAGCGTCAAAATGAGAAGTGTCAAGTGAGAAAAAGAGTAAAGATGTCTACGTTTGTTATTTGAAGATTAAAATTATAAAGCAGTTATTAAAACAGTATATTGTTCTGGACAAGTGCATCAACCATCCCACATATATATTAGTATAAGTATATAAAAGCAAGGACCCGGATTTAGAGATTCAAACCGCTGCAAATTATTTTTTTGAAATTACAAATGGCATCTCTATATCACAGTTTCAAATTACAAAATCTTGTAATAAAAAGCATTCAAAGAATTCTCACATAGCTGTAACGGTTCAATCGGCTATTTTACCCTTCTACAATCGGCTGTCCTTTTTCTGTCTCTAATCACCAAATTGTAGAGAGCTATGCTACTTGGAACCTCTCTTTACTTAACTACAGATGATAGAGTTCATGTTTGATTGGTTTTCTGGACACCACGTAATGGTTGCGTTGCATCGATTTATTTGGGTACGCGAGGGCATGAATGGAATTTCGGAAGCTACTCGTGGGTTTAGTTAAAAAGCTGCATTTTTTTATTTTTTTTTATATATCTGCTATTCTATTAACTATACGGTTTTATAAAAAAAAACAGTTTTCACTTCATCGAAACACTGCATTAATTTTAGCGGCTTGGTTGTACCAGGGATTCCCAAAGTGGTCGAAAGAGACCCCATGTGGTTGATAGGGGGTTTTCCAGGGGTTGACATAAACGAAAACTGATTTTGGGGGTCAATGAGGTCTATAAATCGAACCACTATTAATTAACACAAGTTCTTATTTGAAACTTTCAAGATACTGTATGTGTATAAATTGTGTTACATGTACCAACTTGTCATAAAAATTGACAGCCCCGTTGGCTTATTGGTGATATGTTTGCCTTAAGAACCGTAGGGCGTGGGTTCGATTCCCAACCAGGACAAACGTTATGTGATATAAATAAATGTATTATAAGTATGTATATATTTACAAAAAAGTATTTATGTATTCTATCAGTTATCTGCATTCCATCAATATTTTTATTTTTATTTTGCTCTGCTTAGTTTGGGGTCAGATGACGCTATGTGTAATGTCCTACGATATATTTTATTTTATATTTTTTTATATCACAGAACAATCTTGGCACGAGCTTAAGATAATAGCAACAAACAACAAAAACTAGGAAGCTAATGGCATACAAGTAACTGCAAGCTGTAAAGAACAAAGGTCAGCAGTTGCAATGACCTCCATTTCTCACTGTTGCCATGACGACTATACCCATATCACTGGCCAATACGATATTAAGCGTAATTTGTAGCTTCGTGCCTCGAACAAATTTACGCCGGTTCCGATAGAAGCTTAGAAGAAATGGTTTAAATAATGGGTGTGCATTTCTCGAAATGTATCCGGTAAAGAGCTCCACGACCTTATTCCAAGCAGAAAAACATCATAGTTACTATATACTATATCTGTTCCTCGTCAACGTTCCCAGTATTCGTACACAACGATTTGGATCTATTTTCTTGATGCGTACGGCCCATGAATGGAAGGCAATGCGTTCCATTCATGGGCCGTACGCATCCATTTTCCTATTAACTACAATTAAGGCACTTTTAAAGCTAGATTGATTATATATAACTTGGGAACGAAATCAAAAAAGTAATAATATAAATTAAATATTCTCATTATGCGCAAATTAAATCAAGGAATAGTCTCTCAAAAAATTTTATACATATAAAAAAAAAGTTAATTAAAACTTTTCTAACGTTTGAAAGTTTTGCTATTTTTGTTACTTTTAATCGTTTTTAGTAGAATTAAATCATAGCACTTTACTTTTAAGTCAGAGCCAAAATCCTTATAAAGGCTAAATGACAAAAATTGGTTTACCGGATTTTGTTTTTTACGTAAAGATTATGCTGCCGTGGTGGTGCCGGCGTAAGAATTGTACCCCACTTTCTCTACCCGTGGTTGCCGTAAGAGTCGGCTAAGGGATGTAATCCGGAAGATGGGCAGCAGCGTCTTCCTTGAACAATCACACCTAACTACGCTCGCCAACCCGCCTGCCAAGCGTGGCGAGTATTCGTAAAACCCCCCCAGAAGGAGGCCTATGTCCAGCAGTGGACTTCCTATGGCTAATGATGTGATTATGCTATTTAGCATTACTGCTACGTAGATCAAAAACGTAAATATTTTACGAAGTGGTAACTTTTTGAATAGTCTAAATATGCGTAAGGATCATTTAAAAATATATTTTATAATAGTATTCGTACCCAAATAAAAGCAAATTCATTTATACGATTAAAAATTAGAACCCCATTACTCATATCAGATGAAAACTATACGTAGTCTAAACTCCCGCGCTGGGAGTCAAACCGGGCGGCCTCGTTACAGGCTAATGAGTGGCGCGCCAATTCATGAACTGTGTAAAAACGATGCCGCGCTACCCGACTTCTGCGCATGCATCTTGTATGAGACACCCGGGGGAGTCACAGATTAAATAAGCTTAACTTCGCGTTATTCTGGGAACGAAGATGGTTTTAAATTGATGGGAAAATGGTGAAGCTAAATGGTAAATATTTTTGAACTAGAAAATCAAGCTACTTAATAGGTGGAACCACTACAGTATCAGACATTCTGCTACCAAGTATTAGCCAGTATTATCATATTTTGTAGCGATGGTAGCTCAGTGGTTAGCGCGGTCGGTTCACACGCCGGAAAGCGTGGGTTCAGACCTCAACAATGAGCTTGAGCTGCCGGTGCAGGAAAACATAGTGAGGAAACCATAGCATGTTGGTATGGTATTTTCTGGTACTCGGCTGGCTAGCTACCACCCATACAGAAAATCTGTCGCCAGTGTGTTCAGCCTCGCTTAAGAGCCAGTTCCATGTTACATCATCACTAAGCTAAGAAGTTGGGGACAGCTAGCGAAATAAAAAGCTTTTAAGATTAACCAACGAATGTCTCAAAGTATTGAGCGCAAAAACAGCGATGGACGTTACAATGGTCATGGTAAGCAGTTTTTTTTATTGTTACCATCGCGAAAGAGTGTCATTCATTTCATTAAACCGTCAACTGTTTTCTCGGTGTGCTATCTGACCAAATTTTTCTTTTATTTTCTTTATCTATTTATTTTTTCAATTCTGAAAAAATAAATAGACAATAATAGGTCATCGTCTCACTACGAATGTTAACGGTTGCTTGTCATAGTTGCGCGACCTTAATTGATCCTATATAATTATCTAGCTGTCCCCAAAGTATACTCTTTATTTTCACAGAATAACCACCGCCCCGGTGTGAGCGGGTTCGTTTGGCGACGATGTATTGCGTATTGTGGCCCAACAAATTGATTGGATGCGACACAGGACGCCGCCTCACCGCCTGTCACTTCGTCACTCCATACGCGTAAAATATCGCAAACTAATTCCACCACACAAACGATACACCTCACACAATCGAAACCAAACCTTATCACCTTGCGTTAGAACTCATCTCTAACAAATACAGCAGAAAAATCATTGTGGTCAAACGACCAATTTTAATTTGCAGTTATGGCAGCGGAATCCCCATCCAGTCTTTTATTAGCTCTCTAAGGAAATTTCAAACTATAGAGGTGCAAATAAATGTTTGTTTTCATGTCAATAAAATCAAGAAAAAAGTGTAAGCTGTAACGGATTTCAATGCTTTAGAAAAAGATGAAGCGAACTTTTATTGAAGAATGCAATGCTAAGTGGCATGTTCGTAACAATATTTTCACGTCGACGGTGTGGTCGAAGATGGTAAACACACCTAGCCTGGAATGGAAATGACTCTCAAGTGAGGCTGCCGGAACACACCGTTAGATGCTTGGCGACAGATTTTCAACTTGAGGGTGGTAGCGAGCCAGCTGAGTACTAGAAAGTACCCTACCACCACGCTATGGTTTCCTCACGATGTTTTCCTTCACCGGCAGCTCGAGCTCATTGTTGGGATTTGAACCCATGGCTTACGGTATGTGAACCAACGGCGAAAACCACTGAACAAAGATCGCTACAAAGTTCTCTTAGTTATAGATACCATCTACTATCACACTACTATTAAGGCGAAAGTTTATGTGCGTTTTTATGTTTGTTACTTCTTCACTCTTAAACGGCTGGACCAATTTTGATGAAATTTGCTTTAGAGGTAGCTGATACCCTGGGTTATCATATAGGCTATCATTTTATCCCAAAAAATGTAGGGGGTAATACCGCGAGGTGCAGCTAATAAGATAAAGTTTTCTTAGTATAATACACAGATCTATTTGGAATGGAAACTGACGTGGTTTTGATATATATATATATATATATATATATATATATATATATATATAAGTAATATATATATATATATTACTTATGCGGAATTACTCAAGTTTAATTTTATAGAAAACTCCGCTAGAGGTGGCCGCGCGCGCTTTGTTCTCAGCTCCATGATGAAGGCCACCGTATGTGGCCGAAACTATAGTCGGAGTTTCCGATAAAATTAAACGTGAGTAATCCCACATAAGTAAAATAAAAAATACACAAATCAAATTTTACAGTAACTCAAAAAACTTTTATTGTTATTTTTACCAACAAACATATAGCCATAAACTTAATAACTTTATTACATTCTACATGCAGGACAATGTAAAAAGACAAAGTATTGAACAATGGTAGCGAGTGCATTCAATAAATACTAAAACAAAGAGGAAAATGATCGGGATTGTTGTAGGTTATTTATGCGAGCCGAACGGGGATCGAACCTGTGACCTCTGGCTACCGTGCCCGCTTTGGTGGTCTATGGGGACTCTACCAGAACTCAGGTTTGTTTGATTTTTGTTGCATCTCTGATGATAGAGGCTTCTTTGTTTGAAATTAATGAGACAAACGATACGCTTTCTTGATAGTAAGAGATAACGCATGTCCATGACCATTGTAGCAATATAAAATATATTACACATTGAGCTTAGAGTTGCCTTAAAGACCTGAATTTTCCTATAGTAAATATATATATTTTTAATACTAAGTAGGTTTGCATTTGACCACGCCCTGCCTGATGTTAAGCAGGATGCAGCTAGAACACCTTTAACACCTTAAGATGAAATTCTGTCGCCAAGCAACTAACGATTTGTTCCGTTGTCTCACTTAAGAGCTAGCTTAATTACACCAAGCTTGGCAATCATAAATAAGCTATAATAAATAATCTTATAAGCTAGTGCCTCAACTGGCGGCCTTATCGCTAAGAGCGATCTCTTCCAGGCTTTTATATCTTTTTTCCATTATTGCTTGCCTGGAAGAGATCGCTCTTAGCGATAAGGCCGCCACTTGTGGCACTAGCTTATAAGATTCTTTGTTTTCTGTATTCTTTTTCTTTTTCGGTGTGCACAATAAAGAGTTTCTATCTATCTATCTATCTATGAAAGAAAGATAGTCAGTTGAAAGGTTTTTACAGTTTGAATGCGTTACGAAAACTCACAGTGAAGAATACATTGCGATGTTTGGAATCAGCAGCACTTTCATTTTCAATTTAATCTAGTCCCAATAAAGTACGGAGATCAGTAATTTATATCAATGCGATGATGCAGCATTGTTATACAAGAACAGTATGGTAGATATAATATTAGTTTACTTTATTTTTAACTATACCTTAGCTAAGTTTGTTTTGTTTCAATGTCTTGAGCGTCGTTGTACAGTTTCTAGCTTGTACCTACCGGATAAATTTCCAAGAATGAGCACTTGAACTGCATAATTTAGTCCCCCCTGCACCTTTCTACCACTGCTACGTAGTTCTGAAAATAACTAGAAAAAAACATTAGGTATCACTCGTCCACACATATGCGTGTAACTTGGCATTTTAAAACTCCACTAGTTAAAAATATAAGCACTTAAAAAAAACGGCCAAGTACGAATGAGACTCGCGCACCGAGGGTTCCGTACAAACCTGTAGGTATATAAGTAAAAGTTATGTTTTTTTTTTAATGTAGTTTTGTGCTCTTCGCAATTTTTCTTTTATCGGTACTATAAGATGTTGCTTCGTACCAAATTTCAAGATTCTGAGTTCACGGGAAGTATCCTGTAGGTGTTGATTCCCTTGCGAGTGTCACAGCTCCAAGGGACAGTAGACCCGAGTATTTAATATGAATTTCAGATTGATACCTCCACGCGTTTCTAAGAAAAAGGGTCTTGACAGATAGACGGACAACAAGTGATCCTATAAGGGTTCCGTTTTTTCCTTTTGAGGTACGGAACACTAAAAACACAAGTTTCTTTATATTTGTTTGTTAATAAAAAAAAAATGTTTATGCGATTTATAAAAAATATATGACGCTGTATTGTAGTACATATTATTATAGCTGTATTAGCTACTTAATTGAGTTTTGGACTTTGCGTTCAAACGACCTGTAAAATCCTTGGTACCTTGAATTCTTCACTTTTTTTAAAAAGTATAATTATTTTATATTATGAATACTTTATTCAATATTATTAAATTTAACTTAAATAAACTACTTATATTTATGTGAGAAAAAAATTAACAATTCAAAAGTTTTAATAATAACAAACATTATATTTTAATGCATATCGTCGTCACCTGTAATTGCTATGACATCTAGTTTTTTTTTGTATGAATTTTATGTTGTATATAGGTGGTGATCTAAATAAATACATTTTGTTATCGAAAACCTTGACAAAAGTTTTTTTGCAAATTGACATGCTAGACCTGAATATTGCAAGACCCTTACTGTAATGATAGTCGTGCATTAACAATACCTACTTCGGAATGCAAGCAAGGCCCTAAAGGGATATGTGCGATACGCACCTAATCTAATCTATTGTTCGAACTCGGATAATAAAATATAAAGTAAATTATGCTAGCCTTCTCGCTGTGCTGATTACGGGAAAATAATATTCAAATATTCGATCATTTCAAAGATTTCAACTGGACATATCAATTTGCAAGATTTTTTGCACTACGTGAACAATAAAAGAACTGTAAAGACAATGGGTTTGCCGTGGTGGTGCCGGCGTAAGAATTGTACCCCACCTTCACTACCCGTGGTTGCCGTAAGAGTCGGCTAAGGGATGTAATACGGAAGATGGGCAGCAGCGTCTTCCTTGAACAATCACATCTAACTGCGCTCGCCAACCCGCCTGCTAAGCATGGCGAATATTGGCAAAACCCCCCCAGGAGGAGGCCTGTGTCCAGCAGCGGACGTCCTATGGCTGATGATGTGATGTGATGTGATCGCGAACAGACAGACAGACGCGGCTGACGACTTTGTTTTAAATGGAAAACAAACAGTAGCTAATCAATAAAACAAAGAGGAGATAAGTTATAACACAAAAGTAAAAAAGTTTTCATCATCATCATCATCAGCCCTTTGCTGTCCACTGCTAAACGTAGGCTCCTAATGCACACCACTAGTTTGGTTGACAGCTTTTTCCAGTGTTTGCCCGCCGTTTTACGCAGGTCGTCACATCACCTGGCCGCAAGGTGTCCTATACTACTACGCTTGCCTCAAAAAAAAAGGGAGTATTGCCAATACTCGCCACGCTTGGCTGGCGGGTTGGCGAGCGCAGTTAGGTGTGATTGTTCAAGGAAGACGCTGCTGCCCATCTTGCGGATTACATCCCTTAGCCGACTCTTACGGCAACCACGGGTAGAGAGGGTGGGGTACTATTCTTATGCCGGCACCGCCACGGCAAATCACGGCAATCAATCAAACCATGGCATCATCGAAAACACTGCATAATTAATTCCTTTGAGATATAACAAAACAATGCATGGTAGGATATTTCTCTTTTTATATATTGCACCCGTGCGAAGCCGGGGCGGGTCGCTAGTGTAAAATAAAATAAAATATCATAGGTATATCCATTTATAGGATAAATGTTTGCGCAGAGATTTATAGGTGGTAACAATCAGTCGCGACAATGCTCGTTCAATTAAAGTTCTAATAATTTTATAATTAAATCCGAGATCTTCAACTAAGATAGGTTTTACCAGTAAAGCACATAACATGTTGTCCGTGACGTCATTGTTTATAGCCCATTAGCATGATTTGCATTTTATCGACGACAAACAAATGATAATAAATTAACTATTCCAAAGGCTTCTCAATAATAAATCAATTGAGTACACGAATGATCTTTCAACGCAGGAATGAGACTGTTCAGGAATAGAAACGACTTATCAACGAATGCTTTACATGGCACAAGTCTTAATAATAATAAAAAACTAAATTGACTATTATTTTGAAAAACATAATCTACAGAAGCTGCTGGGCTGGACATATCTGTTGCAGAACCGATAACCACTGGGGCCTGGAGGCCTATGTCCAGCAGTTGACTTCGATAGACTGCGTATATTTATCCTACGATATATTTTTTTACTTAACACTTTATTGCACAATTTCAATTAATATGTGCAAAAGGAGGACATAATGCAAAAGCACTAGTAATTCTTCGCCCAGTACACTATTTGCGATCTTGTAAAGTAGACACAAGTCAATAACTTTACATCTACGTATGAGAATCTGAAGATTTAAACACAATAGACGGTCGTTATACTCTGAGAGAGCTAGAGCTAAAAAAAATTGAGTTGTCTTAAAAAATCTAGTCCGTTGTATTGACTCGAGGCTCGATTGATTGAGGTATATATATACGCATGGCGAATGGAGTTTCGTCTACATGGACAGTGTCAACAAGCTAAAGAGTTTTTAAACCAATTTATTACTTCTAATAAAAAAACAACTTATATATATTTGTAATCCCCTTTTAATTTCCTTTATTTAGATACCCTACATGATAGGTTTGGTATTTTTCTTTTTTAAATAACGTTTTTCTATCTGTGCGCCAAAAATCCATCAACTTGTTTTTAGGGTTAAAAAATAGGATCACTTTGTTGTCCCTCTGTCTGTCTATCAAGACCCTTTTTCTCAGAAACGCGTAGAGGTGTCAAGCTGAAACTCATATCAAATACTCAAGTCTACTGTCTCTTGGAGCTGTGAAAAAATCAAATTTCTAAGCCAACACAATCAAAAAAAATACAGCTGTTTAATGGTGCAAATTTTTGACACTCGCAAGGAAATCAAAACCTACAGAATACTTCCCTTGAACTCAGAATCTTGAAATTTGGTACGAAGCAACGTTTTATAGCACAGATATAGGAAAAATTGCGAAAAGCATAAAATACCATAACTTTTACTTATATACCTACAGGTTTGTACGGAACCCTCGGTGCGCGAGTCTGACTCGCACTTGGCCGTTTTTTTATTTATAAAAACTAAAGTCATAGAGCCGTTTAGCAATCAAGTCGGTTTAAGTTAAGTTTCTCGACGTACCGTGACACATAATAACCAGGAGACAGTAATTATTCACCTCGATAGTCACCGATAGCCTGGCGGCCGCAGAAATCTATTGTTATATTTTAATAGCGTTTACTTGTTAGGTATTAATGAGTATTCATGTGTTTGGTGTACGGTGACAATGGATTTGTATTAAACAAAAATTAGATAAAGTTCTGAACTAAACTACCTACACTATTTACAAATTCATAGAAACAATCTAATCTAATAGTCCATCAGAGGAGATAAATGTGGCCAGAAAGCTGGTAGCAATGCCACGCTGGATGGAAACGCTAAGCTTTTGACCAAAGAAGATGCCAACAGTCTAGTCACCTGACGCCTCCTCTAAATGTTTGGCCACGTCCTTATAAAGTTCAAGTTAGTGTAAAGTTGTGTTTTTACAAATGAAGTTAACATATTACTATTGTAATCAGAAGGTTGACTTGATGCAGTAATAGCTGCAGTAAGAGACATTGTTGTTTTTGTTGTTTGTAGCGATGATAGCTCAGTGGTTAGCGCGGTTGGTTCGCATGCCGAAGGGCGTGGGTTCAAACCTCAACAATGAGCTTGAGCTGTCGGTGAAGGAAAACATCGTGAGGAAACCATGGCGTGGTGGTAGGTGGCTGGCTAGCTACCACCCTCAAGTTGAAAATATGCCGCCAAGCATCTAAATGTGTGTTCCGGTAGCCTCACTTGAGAGCCAGTTCCATGCCAGGCTAGGCGTGCTTTACCATCTTCGACCACACCGTCACTTAAGATCAAGTGAGTTTAGGTCAAACACCTAACCATAAAAAAAGAACACCCAGACACAGAACAACATTTGTTTATACTATAAAATCTTTGTCATAGGTGGGAATCGAACCCACGCCCTACAGCTCTTAAGGCAGACATATTACCAATGATCCAACAGAGCTGTCAAGTGTAAGCTAGATGTCTGAATCATAGCAAGTTAAGGGAGAAAACAATGTGTTGTCTACAAAATTGCCTCATGGCTGTTCAAATACTAAGTATCATGAAATACGATCCACCGTAACTTTTACGGTAAAATTAGTCCCGTAAAATTTAATAAAATAGGAGGCCATTACGCGCGTACGACAGCTCTGTGTCAGTATAAGCGAAACACTAGCTTCACTTCACTTTACAGGATTATAAGTTTTGGGTGTACTACTCGTAGGCCAGAAGATAATGCATGTTAGCTCATTAGGTACAATATTTACTTCAAGAGCTGTTGAGCCGGGTTCAAATCCCATCAGAACAAACATTTATGTTAATTGATTGAATAAGGCGTTACTTTGCGGAAGTCCATTTTGAGTGTTCTAGGTATATATCTAATACCTTTAAATGAGCAATTCTTGTATATACAAATATATATATATATGTATAATCTGAATCTTGGAAACGGCGCCAATGATTTTCATGAAATTTAGTATCCAGGGGGTTTCGGGGGCGATAAATCAATATAGTTAGGTTTCATTTTTAGAAAACGTCGTTTTATCCGTCTTTTCAGGTAATGAAAAACCGAGCATAGCTCGGTTAACCAGGTACTTTAGTTTATTTCCGCTTAATATATACCTAGAACACTCAAATATTTATGTGACGGTTTGTTCTGTGTCTGGTATGTATTATAAGTATGATACAGGAAAAAAGTAGGGGAAGTGGAAATTGAGAAAAGTGGAATTATATATATCTGGTTTCCATAGTACAAGCTTTGCTTAATTTGAGGCTAGATAGTGCTGTGTGATCCTACGATATTTATTTATTTCATATATTTATTATTATTATGGGCATAATTTTGAAATTGTAAAAAAAAAGTCAATTGATCGATACATTTTTACTCATCGCAAACTTTTTTCTATAGTACAGTTACTTTTTTTGCGATTTCAAACTTCGTGAGAGCAAACTTGCGATATATAAAAAAAACCTTATGGACACGTTAAAGTTATTGAGTTATTTTTTAAATATTATAATATAATTATAAGCTACCAAATAACACTCTACGGGCTTCACTTTTTTTTTTTATAGCTGACAGGCTTGGTGTTTGACCACAACTCACCTGATGTTAAGTGACGGTGTGGTCGAAGATGGTAAATCACACCTACCCTGGAATGGAACTGGCTCTCAAGTGAGGCTGCCGGAACACACCGTTAGATGCTTGGCGGCAGATTTTCAACTTGAGGGTGGTAGCTAGCCAGCCGAGTACTAAAAAGTACTCTACCACCACGCTATGGTTTCCTCACAATGTTTTCCTTCACCGGCAGCTCAAGCTCATTGTTGGGGTTTGAACCCACGCCCTTCGGCATGCGAACCGACCACGCTAACCACTGAGCTATCATCGCTATAAACTAACGCTAATCACTTGCATAGTCTTACTCATTTTCACTCGTGACATTTCACGTTGGCGATAAGTTGACAGAGAATTTTAACATTTAAAAATATCCTTCGTAAGACGCAATATTCTAAAGAAATATAAGAACTTATTTTGAATACATCGATATTCTTTGCCCTCCCAAAATTTCTCAACGCCAAAACCTCCATGAAATTATTATTAGCCGCAGACATAAACAAATAGCAAATTGTTGCAATAAGAGCACAACCGCAAAGAAGATCGCCCAGATTGAAACGTTCCTTCATAAATCGACCACGTGCCTTTAACTTTAAACCTTTAACAGTTTTATGGCCCGTATACATTAGTAGTATAACAGATAATAATATAATATAAATATTTTGTAGCGATGATAGGTCGGTGGTTAGCGCAGTCGGTTCGCACGCCGAAGGCCGTGGGTTCAAGTCCAAATAATCAGGTTGTGCTGCCGGTGAAAAAAAAAACATTGCGAGGAAACCATAGCAAGGTGGTAGGGTACTTTCCAGTACTCGGCTGGCTAGTTACTACCCTTACGTTACAAATCTGCCGCCAAGCATCTAACGGTGTGTACCGGCAGCTTCACTTGAGAGTCAATTCCATTCTAGGCTAGGCTTTATCATCTTCGACCACACACCGTCACAACTGCCTGATGATAGGTGATCTGTCGTCAAACACCTAGGCTACCAACCATTAAAAAAATATAATACTTATACATATTATAACATACAAGAAATGGTAATAGGAATATCGAAATATTTACTAGTGTCATGAGTGAGATCTAGATGGCGCTACTCTCAGTACTGTATTGACTTTACGTTAGTCACTTCGTAGTAGTGTTAAATCAATATGTTAGATGGCGCTTTTTTTGTTTTTTCACGGTAGAATTACGTGAGTTTAAATTTGAAAGAATTAGTTAGAACTCACACAATATCAAGATATTAGTATACATATTAAATCTGTTCATCATAAAAAAATACTGTAACAGAAAACTCAAAAAAGAGGGGGTCACGATGTACGTACATGACACGAAATGCAAATCGCACCCGCGTTTTTTTTTTAAATTTGAAGTGTTTTAAATCTAATGTCATGTGCACAGACCTTAATCTATAAGACTTGCTTAAGAGCATAAAAACACCGCCGCAGGTAATAAATTATAACAACATAAACACCCAATATTCGAGAGAGCTTCAACGAAAACAAAAAGATGGCAGGTGCCAGTCGGAATGGTAGATTTAGTAGACATGTTTATTTAAAAAAAAAAGATAGATGTATATAGACAGAGATGAGGTCGCCTAAGTGTGTACCACCGCAGTACCGGATATTGCGCCGCCAAGCAGTAGTGTACTATGTGTATAAACATTACTGTGTTCCAGTTTGAAGATACCGTAGCTAACAAAATTACAAGTCTGCTAAGATTAACCATCTAATGTCTCAAAGTAATGAGCGCTAAATCAGCGATATCCTGACTTTTGTTGTGCTACTAAAAATTATGTGTATTCTTGTAATGATCATGGACATGTGTTATCTCTTACTATCAGGAAAGCATCATATCTGTCTTATTTATTTTATATTAAAAAGGACATTTCACAAACCGCCATCTAGCCAAGATTACTATGAAAACCAGAATATAAAATACAATATACATGTATGTATATAGCACCTAACGGTGTGTTCCGGCAGCCTCACTTGAGAGTCAGTACCATTCCAGGCTAGGTGTGTTTACCATCTTCGACCACATCGTCACTTAATATCAGGTGAGCTGTGGTCAAATACCTAGCCTGTCAGCCAACATAAAAAATATATATTTTTGGAATGAAATTTTTGATACTATGCATTATTTTTGAAGTTTTTTTTATGGAAAAGTAGATAAAAGGAGATAACGTCTATCCATGGCCATTGTGGCGATACACAGAACTTTGAATAGCAAAACAAAGGCCAGGGTATTACTGCTTTGGCGCTCATTACTTTGAGACTTTCGATGGTTTGTCTTAACCACCCTAACGTCTAGGCAACGAATGTTGTCTTTTTCACTGTAGCGTTAAACGTTCGGGCCACGCTTGTTGCCCAGCTGATCGGCCGCAACTTGTGGGTGAGGTACACAGAACTTTGAGTAGTAAAACAAAGTTCAGGGCATCGCTGCTTTGGCGCTCATTACTTTGAGACTTTCCATGGTTAGTCTTAACAGCCCTGTAATTTCGCTAGCTGCAGTACCCTTCAAACCGCATCACAGTAATGTTTACACACTACTGTTTAGGGGCAGAATATCTGGTACTACGGTGGTAACTACCTAGACGACCACCAAGTAAAAGTAAAAGTAAAAGTGTTGTGAAGTGTTCTGATTGAAATAATATATAATAATCAATGCGTGAATATGTATTCACACACACCACACATCTAATATCTAAACCGATCTGCAGTTCCAATTATTTCTGTGAATAGCAAAATCTACCTTACCTGTAATGAGTAACAAAACACCGCGATAAATATAAAGTAAAACAGGTGTTATAATTGATGTCTCGAAGCTAAAAGGGTGACCTTAAATGGTTGGCTAATTTCTTTTCCCTTTGTGCGGCCGTGTCATAATTTGTACCGGTAATAACAAATACGTTTATGCTCACAAGTAACAACAGACAGTTTGTAATATAAATAAGACAACAATTTATAAAAAGTTTTGCCATCGATAATAAAGCTTGCCACTGACAAGTTATAAGTACATATATATCGTCCACTTGGGACGACAGTGACATCTTAAAAACCATAATTTTACAGAAAATCGCAATAAACTTTAAAATGAACATACCTAGCTCTTAAATTGTTGTCAAGATAGATTTATTATGTATGAAGTGATTAGAGTATATCTGATATTTAAATTAAGGAAAAACAAATTTTGAAGTACATTAACTACACTTTAGTTTGTGCAAAAAAAAGGAAAACTTGCCATGTTGTTCCAAAAAAAGCAAGGTGGTAAGTTTGTTTGACACGTTGAAAATAATGTGGAAATTGACATTTAATACGTGATATTTTCGTGATGTCATGTTTTTCATGAAAACCGAGAGCACTTCACGCCTCGAAGCTTAGGTGACAACTGAACTGTCACTGTGTCGAAGCCAACTAGATCACCAAATGAGACAGCGCTATATCGTTATATTTTGCCTTTTCTCTCTCTTAATTGTTGTTTATTGTAGAAAAATATTCCGTTTTTGGAGACAATAGAACACGATTCAGAATATCAGTAAAATGAAAAATCGTTTAATTCGAGATGTCACACTGTCATCGTAAGTGGACGACATTTATTTGTAATTTATCCTAGTACGTAATGTACATGATGTTATTTTTTTATACAAAATCGATGGAATACCTGGGTGTAGTACTAAGGAAAGAAATATCGCTAAAACGGTAAAACATTTCGTATTTTCTAAATACGAGGGTTACTTTACAACTGTTCTACAAGTAAATCTCAACACAATAAACTGTGGCCGACAGCACCATAAAATGGAGTGTCTTAACGTCTTAGTTAGTCTTTTATTTATGTGTTTGGAAAAACTTAGCAACGATAACTTGTAACCCTGACTCTATAGGTACGTACTTATACCTTTATTTTTGTTGATACATCCCTATTTTCATAGACTGTCCGTCTAGTGGACACGGGCCCTTACCCACTTTGAAAAGATTAAGACCTTTATGTTTGAGTTAGCGGCAATACGTACATAATTAAAAGACAGAAGTGCATGCCCTGGAGTTCGGATCCAAAAACTCCAGATTGGAAACCAGATTCTTCTACTTTATTTTGGTACATTATATTTTATTCATGCGCTATTTCGAAAATGGTTTGAATGCGGCTTTGCTCGCGTGGCCGTCATTTCTTTTCTTCAAGACGCTGTTCTGTGAACTTAGATGAGACAGACAGACACGAAATAAGAAAGCTTAACTGATAGAATTCAGAGAGACATAGTCCCATACCGTTGCTTCCCTCAAGTAATATTATTCCATAGTAAACAGTATAGGTACAAGATAGAAACTCTTTATATATATTTTTTGTAATCTATATATGCTTCTATTTATAGTGAATGTTCTTTCTACGTTAAGTGACGATGTGGTACAAGTAGTAAACACACCTAGATTGCAATGGAACTGGCACTCAAATGATTAGTAATTAAAATATAAAGCACCGTATGTTTTCCAAATAAAATAAATAAATAATACTTATAATGCATACAAAGCACCCAGATGCAGAACATACATTTATTAAGTTCTTTACACAAATATTTGTCCAGTGTGGGAATTGAACCCACGCTACATAGCTCAGGAAACAGTGCTACAACCAAATGAACTAGTAGGGCAAAAAGTAAATAGAGTAAAAAGGAGCCTTTGTCTCCAGAGTAGATATTTATGAATTTCAAATAAAACGCCTCTCTTTAAGTAGAAGAAACATAATACTTACAAACAAACTAACTTCTACACACACACAAATACGTTTATAAAATGAATGTGATAAGTATGTTTTTACAAAAAAAGAAATAAGAAGCCACTGTGTGAGTTCTTCATTTAAAAAACTAGGCAAAATATCTACAATGTCTCTACACAGCTAAAATATAATCTTAATGTTTCAGAAGTTCGTCTATTACATACATTATTTACAATTAACAATAGTAATTACTCAATGTTTTACGAATGTCAACTTAATTGTTACGCGCGATTAGATATTTTGAGATATAATATTTCAAGCTATCGCAAATTGCACTAAAACTATAAAATCTTAACGTCTACCTGAAGCAAAACTATAGGGTAGCGATAATAATTCAATGGTTAGTTCGGTGGTTCAGTTCTCAATTCCTACATCACATCTCGTCACGTCCCATGCCACGCCGCGCTACGCCACGCCAAACCGCACATGCCACGCCACGCCACGCTATGCCACGCTACGCCGCGCCACGTCATGCCACGCCACGCGACACCATGCCAAGACACGCCACGCCAGGTCACACCGCGCTACACCCACCACATCTCGTCACGTCACGTCAAATCAAATCACAGCACAACACACCACAGCACAACGCATCACAGCAGATCGCATAAAAGCACAACGCATCATAGCACAACCCAGCGTTTAAGAGCACAGCATAAGTCGCTATCGGGCATCGGTCTGAATGACAGTTTAGTTTTAATGCATAAAACAAATCACTAATGATGAAACTATTACTAGAGAATAGTATGAAGCGGTGCGCGGCACGCACCCGCTTGCTCAGCCAATGAACAAGAGTCAGGCGGCTGTGGAAATCTGATAAACAATATAGTACTAAAATTATGATTTAACAATAACATATATTTTCCTACTTACTTAATAAATTAAACAATAAAATATATTAATATATTCTATTGATAACAATAGTATCTTTATTGATATAAAGATACTATTACGATGATAAATGAGTAAGTAACCTTAAACAACTCTACCTACTGTCTTAGCTTTTGCATGGGGCTCAAGCCTAAATCAACAACTGTTAATTATCCAACACCTGGTTCTATTAATCAGTGACAATATTGTCTTACAGTCACCCCACAATTTCGGATCAGTTCCATTGTCGCCCCTCTAATTATGTATTTCCAATAGTTCAATTAAGACTGTCGCATAAAAGCTGCCTTTAAAATTTTGCCTGACTCTTGTGACTAGCATATTATTTTGCGAGAATAATGTATGAAAAAGCATAATAATTAAGTATCCATACTTAGGTAGATAATATAATTATCAAAACAGAAAATAAACTTCTTTCTAAAGTCAGCTAAAAAGGTTCCGTTATTTGGATGACAACTTTTGTTGATATTTTAGTTTTTTTCTTAGGTGGCAGTTATGTAAAATTTAATTTGGTCACGCTGTGGCGACGACCATTACCGGTCGATTTGCAACACACTGTTGTAGATTTTTTTTATGGTCGACAAGTTCAGTGTTTGACCACAGCTCACCTGATGTTAAGCGATGGTGTAGTCGAAGATGGTAAAGCACACCTAGCCTGTAATGGTTACTACCGGAACACACCGTTAGGTTAGGCTTGGCCGTCAACTTGCCGGTGGTAGCTAGCCAACCGAGCACTACCCTACTATCAAGATATAGATTCCTCACAATGTTTTCCTTCACCGGCAGCTCAAGCTCATTGGGGTTCGAACACCACACCCTTCGGGGTGTACCGCGCCGTGCTAACCACTAAGCTATCAGCGTTACGGAAATGTTAGTCTATTTTTTTATTTTATTTTTAATGGCTGACATGTTAGCTGTTCGACCACAGGTCACCTGATGTTAAGTGACGGTGTGGTCGAAGATGATAAAGCACACCTAGCCTGGAATGGAACTGGCTCTCAGTTGAGGCTGCCGGAACACACCGTTAGATGCCTGGCGGCAGATTTTCAACTTGAGGGTAGTAGCTAGCCAGCCAAGTATTAGAAATTACCCTACCACCACGCTATGGTTTCCTCACGATGTTTTCCTTCACCGGCAGCTCAAGCTCATTGTTGGGGTTTAAACCCACGCCCTTCGGCATGCGAACCGACCGCGCTAACCACTGAGCTATCATCGCTACTTATTGTTTATTTAGTTTGTCTATTATTATGTTTATATTATTATAGTTTGTATATTTATCGGATTGACTTATAACATTGGTGTTATCAATAAAATATTTGTATTTGATACATAGAATTCGTTGTCTGTGACAATGGAAACTAGATTGCCCAAAGCTTACACCTAAATACTCACTCTAAGGACATTAATCGAGTAACATTATGTTATAGTGTATCAAATACATAGCACACTGACAGCTGTTCTCGCACAACAGACATCAGGAATTTAGAGTTCTAGGCCATATAGATATATTTAGTCGGCGAACCATGCCCTGGTTGAGATTAAATTACTATTGTCGATTGATCCCTTTGATTGATATTACATTGTAGTAATATTTTGCTTTTTACTAAAATTTAGTTAAGGATTAGTTAGGTTTAGTAAGTTTAGTTGCTAGATAGCTCGTACATAGATTTTGATAATCCACACACAGTCGCTAACTCACATATATACACACATAGACAAACACATAAATAAATATACAGAATGCAAGCAAAGATATCCTAAGACATTTTTTTCTGTCTATATTACTATTATAGACATTTGTATTTATCCTTGACAACAACTTGGCATTCCAGTGAATTTTGACACAATTTTGAGTAACAGAATTTTGAGTAACAAAACAAATTCCAGAACATCGGAGCTTTGGCACTCATTACTTTGAAACTTTTGGATAATTAGTCTCAACAACTTTGTAATTTAACTAGCTACTCCTGTCAAATCAGAACAGAGTAATGTTTACACACTACTGCTTAGCGGCTGAATATCTGGTACTGCATTGGTACCTAGTAACACAGACAACCTTCTGCTAAGAAGGTCTACCATCAAATTCCTTGCATTTAGTAGCACACACCTAGTTTATAGCCTTTTATAATGTAAATACCCGCATTAACTTAGTCTCCATAATATTTACAACAACGCGAACATTTAATTTCGGTATTAAGCACTCATAAATAGTCACTGCACTTAAGCACAACTCAAGTTAATTAACAGTTTCAACACTTAGATATCTTAGTCCGTGCTTTTAGCTTGAAACATGGTGTTCATTAGATAATGAGTAGGTGGTAGAAATAGAATTATCTATATTACTAGGTGTTAACATTTACTTAGATATTTGACAGGAACAAGTCAGTAATATCGTGGTAGATAGTTCTACAGGGTATTTTTTTTTATGTAACAGTTATGACACGATCGAGACGCTCTCCTGATGTTAAGAGATAACGCCTGTCCATGACCATTGCAGCGATACACAGAACTTTGAGTAGTAAAATAAAGTCCAGAGCATCGCTGCCTTGGCGCTCATTACTTTGCGACTATAGATGGTTAGTCTCAACAGCCCAGTAATTTCGCTAGCTGCAGTACCCTTCAAACCGGAACACAGTAATGTTTACACACTACTGCTTAGCGGCAGAATATCTGGTACTGCGGTGGTACCTACCTAGACAACCTCCTGCTAAGGAAATCAACCACCAAGTAAAATTTTAACTAACCCAACCGTTGGTGGTCAACCTCTGGCGGTAGTTTAATGAGATCATTTAGTTTCATGACAACTTTGTGTAGCGATGATGTTCAGTGGTTAGCGCTGTCGGTACATACGGTGTAGAGCGTGGATTCAAATCACAACAATGAACTCACTAAGCTAATTTTATATTAGAAAAACTATAAATATTCAAAACTAATTACCTACATATGTCACATCCACAAAGCTTTTTTGTTTGTTTTATTAATTCCAACACAGTGGACACCTGAAATAAAAAAACACATATTAAGAAAATTAAAGTTAAGTGACACAGCAATTAAAGGCAAAGACATTATTATCAAATAATCAGTCAAAAGCAATAAAAGATAAAAGTTCAGAAAATATTCAGTCAAAAGTAGTAAAGTATTAATAAGATATTTTTTTTGTATATTCCCGGGTACAAGTCGTTTTGGTTTAATTCAAATATAATTCAAACGATACGACATAATACGATATAATTCAAATATTTATCTAACTTGTCGACAATTTTTAAATATGTGTCCAAAATATTCCTTAGTGTCTAAAACTAAAATATTAAATATTAATTTATTTATTTATATTATAAACACAAACGTTGTGTACATTATCGCATGACTAAAAGTAAGAAGGAAAAGAGAAGTTTTACAGATAAATTTCACAATAATTTTATAGGTGCAGACAGCATGCAATAAAAACAATAATCAATAAATACAAAATCAAATGTCAAAGAAATAATCACATAATAATAACATCAAAAATATAAAAAGAATTATTCAATTTACATGTAAATTTTTGTCAGAGAGCGGTCGCAAAGACCTCTTAAAACTGTTAATATTGTTGTTTAAGTTTATGTCGGATTTAAATTTTAGATGTTAATTAATATTTCAGATGAATATTTAAAAAAATTATCGTTGTGTTTGTTATATTTAATTTAAATCCTGATCATTCTTGTAACCAAAACGACGTTTATGTGGAAATACACTAAAAATATAACTCAAAATGAACTTCCGCAAAGTAACGCCTGAATCAATTAAAATTTATAAAAGCAAAATAACGTAACTTGCAAAAATAACTGTTTAACTTCAAACTTCACTTATAATTCTAGTTTACTTAGTACGCAATTAAAATGGGCTTAGTTAATATTATGCAAATATCAGACAGCACCTCGAAGCGTTTATAGGGTCTATACTTCATTTGTAGACTTTCGAATACCTACATAACAGTCTTGACCTAAGAGTATACTGGATGGATTCTAAATTAAGACATAACCCAGTAGGCTTTGTCTTTGAAACGTGACCTGACAAGCCTTATAACTAGGATGTACTGTCGAAAGAATAAAATCAATGCAGAGATTTTTTAAATATAAAATAAGTTTCCGTTTGACCGCTATCTCGTTTACCACTCAGGCAGCAAGTTCCATTGCTTAGCGGTTCGTACGATAAAAGTGGAATCACACCGTTTAGTTCGAGTTATTAGACTATCTATCATGAAACGGTGTCGCATTTCAGAGCTCCTCCGAAAAATGCGTTCCGAAAAAAAAACAGCGAATAAATTAGAGAGAAGGTAAGGCGACCCACAGATTGAAAAACACTGGTCTATAGGGTTGTAAACTTGAGGTGTAGTATTAAGCCAAAAGAGGATGATCGTACTTATCATTGAGAACAAATTTACTATGAACAAAGTTGTGTGTAAATCTGACATTGTTAAAAAATCATTTGTTGAACCTTGACTAAATGTATGGAACAGATATATTTATTTCGCGATTTCAGGATAGAACCCATTGTAAAAATTTTTATAATAATTATAAAAATTACAACTATACCCCTATATAAAATAGTAGCTATATTATTTATATTTACTTGGTGATAGAGCTCCTTAGCATACGGTCGTCTAGGTAGATACCAGCGCAGTACCAGATATTCTGCCGCCAAGCAGTAGTGTGTGAACGTTACTGTGTTCCGGTATCAAGGGTACTGCAGCTAGCGAAATTACAGGGCTATTAGGACTGACCATCGAAAGTTTCAAAGTAATGAGCGCCAAAGCAACAACAATGCCCTGGACTTTATTTTGCTATTCAAAGTTCTGTGTATCGCTGCAATAGCCATGGACAGGCGTTATCTCTTACCATCAGGAGAGCGCCAAGTCCGTCTCATTACTTTTACATATTGGAGGATATCGTCACACAGCGCCATCTAGCCCAAACTAAGCAAAGCTTGTACTATGGGAACTAAACAGCTCATACATATACTTTAATACTTTTTTTTTGTAACTACATACTTATAATACATACAAAACACCCAGACACAGAACAAACATCCATATTAGTCACACAAATGATAGTGTGTTAAGAGTGGGAATCGAACCTACGCCCTTCAGCTCTCGAAGCAGAACTTTTACCGAATGAGCTAACAGGGCTGTCAAAAATTGGTGTTTAGTGAATAAATTATAATTTTCATACTATGAGCCCGTTTTGAACACATTTTGTTTTAAAGTTCTTTTCTAGGTAAGTGTAAATAGAATACGTTGCTATAATACAACAGTGAGTACAATTCGCAAAGCTTGTTGGCTCCAACAGTACCACAGTAACTTAGATATGAAGGCAGCTACATCGAGCGGGAACCCGGACAATTTTATGTCACAATGACGATGGTATCGAACGTGCAAATGCAGCAAACTGGGTGTCCAGGGGTAGGCAACTTTTTGGATTTAGTTCGTTTAAGGTAAAATAAATGCCAAATAATCAGAATACTTGTTTATAGCCAAGTTATAATTGTAGAAAGGTACAAAGCTTTCGCAATTCGAACAAATAGTTAGGATACCAAAGATTGTACTAAAAAAACAATGACGTTAAAAAACAACAATAACAAATTGTTGTACCACTATTGTTGTGTCTATTGTATTATCAACAGTAAAATTATAACTTGTTAGACTACACTATGCAGTGTTGTCTAAAATAAGTGTGTAGATGTACCTACTCATATTCTAAATTGTATTAGGTGTAACGTAAATTGCATTTTTTTTTTTCTTTTTTGCCAGTTGTGGCACTAAAGTATCTTTTCGTTATCTTTTGCATACATTTTATCAAATTGTTTTGCTTTCTGTATACAAATCTTAATAAATTTGTGAAAATAAAATAGTTTTAGATACTTGACGTAATTTTACTCGCAATAATTTGTATTGGCGCTCCTGCTCACTTTAAATTATCTCTCTTTGAAATTTCAGCAATTTCGTTGATCTATACTTAACAGGATCCCTTGTCTCATGGATCGTATTTGATTCAAGAGACATATTTTGTAATTTTGTATCAATTTTTATACGTTCATGAATCACATTTGATCAGAATCAGAGGAAATTTTGTAAGTATTTTTTTGTAGACGTGTGACACAAAGCGCTATGCTTGTTATTAGGAAGTGTGAGGCATATCGGCCAAAATAAAAATTAGGGAGTATAGTTATTTAGAGTGCCACAACCAACACGGAGCATTTACAATTACAAAAAAAAATGAACCACAGAATTAAAGAAAATTAAAGTTCACAATCAAACAATCAAGCCCACAAACACATATTCCCTTTATCAACAATTAATTCTCACTAATATTATTAAAACCACATGCGTCATATGAGTAGTTTACGGTGGAACACACAAATACATACACATACAGTTGAACACACACCTACATATGTATATAACCCTTCCTTATGGCTTTGCCGTAGTCGAGTAAAAAAGTCATTAAATAAAAATAATCAAAATCCGTTAAAAAATGTTGACAACCCCTTCATTCCCAGCACACACTATTAAAATAACGAAACAGAATACGGTCCGATTTACGCCAAGAAAAAGACACTGCCAATGATATTGTTTCATCTCAAATACCAACTTAATTAAGTCGATGAAGTTGTTTTGTGAAATAAAAAGAACACGTCACAAGACGAGGCTGTTATAAAATTTTATTGAGAGAATAAGCGCAATGCGTTTTATATATAAGGTTTTTTTAAAGGATAAACCTTTTTTTTATAGAGATTCTGATTTTGGTGTCTTAAAAGTAAATAAATGTATGTACATTTCCCACAGTGCCATCTATCCCAAAACTTAGTAAACCTATAATAAAAAATAAAAAATATAAATATGATTATTATATTATATAATATTATATTATATAATATTATAAAATAAAGTCGTCTGCCGCACCTCTGTCTGTCTGTCTGTTCGCGATAAATTTAAAAACTGCGGCACGGATTTGGTATCATGTGAGTTTGAATAGATATAGTGATTCATGAGGAAGGTTTAGGTGTATAATTTGTCAAGGTTTTGTGTAAATTGGTTGAAATATGGCGATAATTGTTGGAAGCGTCGGAAAAAGTCAAGCCAACTGGGAGCTTTCATCAAAAACACTGCCCTTTGTGATATAACAAAACAATGCATGGTGGGATATTCCTCTTTTATAGATCCACAAAAAAGTCTGCGGTGATATAAGTATGTATATCTACCTTTTAAGAATAGCTTAAGCTTACTATACCCATTCTTACTACCAGTGCGAAGCCGAGGACTAATACAAAATAATTTTTACTAAATTCAAAAAATCACATCAAAAAGTTGCAACATTCTATTATAATGATCTTATGCAACTTTTCATTTAAATAGCTGTCTTGGCTCATATGGTAATTAGCTGTGATTAGCTTCTTAAACATAGAGCACAGGTTCGATTTCTACCCAGGACTAACATTTATGTTACATGGCTCTTTATTCTGTTCTGAATGTTTTTATTATCTGTCCCACTGGTTGGCGTGTGACTCTTCGTGAGATGGGTAAAGTGACCATACTGGCCAAATAGAGGTTGACAGACTGCACTCATTTTCGCTAAACCTATTTTTTTAAGAACTCAAGTACATTTCCTCATGATGTTTTCTTTCACCGTGTGTAGTTAGTGGCAATGCGCGTGTTATTCGAACATAGGACCTCCAGATTGGAAGTCAAACGGTCTTCCATCTAGGTTACTAAATGAATTTTAAAATAAGTACGTAAATAAAAAGAATGAGAACTAAATATATAGGTAAGTAAACCGTATCGCCTCAGGAGCATTAAATATAGTAATTATTGTACGCAATTTTCTTATGCTACTGGTGGCAATTAAGCAGACATGTTGCCTGATAGTAAGCAGTCGCCTGTGGCTATAGGCAACGCCAGGATCACTATAAATACGCTGCCGACCATATTTGATAAGCTAGGTGTTTGACCACTGCTCACCTGATGTTAAGTAACGGTGTGGTCAAAGATGGTAAAGCACACCTAGCCTGGACTGGAACTGGCTGTGTTACCCGCTACATTTTAAAAAGGGATAAAGTCAGCTATCTCTATACCAAATTTCATCAAAATTAGTCCAGCCGTTTGAGCGTGAAAAAGTGACAAACATACAAACACACTCACAAACTTTCGCCTTAATAATATTAGTGTGATTTACACGTCTTTTTGATTGGTACATGTAAGTTTTTAGTTCTTTACTAGATCCATAGCAATACTTGAAAACGATTCACACATACTCTTTCAGTCATAACAATTGTCGTTTAACAGGCCTACATCTGAATTCTGAACCATAAAATTTTATTATAAGGGCCCACTTAACTTGCGTAGTGTTCTCGCTCGGAAACAGGGGCACTTAGGCCTAATAGTTGGACCATTATGATAAATACTGAATTGATTTTATATGCGGATTATTTAACTTGATGTTACGTGAAATGGGATAATTGCTAAGAAGGGCCGAACAGCATATCCTAGGACATTTAACACAGCGCCATCTAGCCCCAAACTAAGCAAAGCTTATAATTTTCATCATCATCATCATCAGCCGTATGACGTCTACTGCTGGACATAGGCCTCTCCCATTGATTTCCAGAAAGACCGGTTGGAAGCGGCTCGCATCCAGCGCGCACAAAGTAGCTCAACGAGCTATGGAGAGGGCTATGCTCGGAGTTTTCCTACGAGATCGAATCAGAAATGAGGAGAACCGTAGGCGAACTAAAGTAGCCGACATAACCCAGCGGATTAGCAAGTTGAAGTGGCAGTGGGCAGGGCACATAGCACGCAGAACTGATGGCCGATGGGGCTGCAAAGTTCTGGAGTGGAGACTACGGACCGGCAAGCGCAGCGTAGGACGTCCACCCACAAGGTGTACAGACGACCTATTATTGTAATTTTAAAATAAAGAAATTTACATACATACAAAATACGCGCGAAAAAGATTTTTTTTTAAAACTTAAATATCTGGCGACAGCCATTCAAAGTTGTTGTGTAGCAGGCTGTCAACAAAAATAGTAATAGTGTTGCCTAAAGATATTGTTGTAGGCCACTCTGATAGAGTTATGGGATTTCAAGGTCTATCCAGAGTTGACATGTTAAAAAGTCTGACAGTAAGTTTTAAGAGTGTAATCTTCACGTCCAGCGTGTAATAGACAAAAAGGAAAGGAAAAGATTCGATCTAAATTATACTTCTAGACAATTGTGTACATACAACAAAAACATTATAAATCAGAAGCATATAAATAGTGCAAAAACACACAAACCAAAAACAAATGCCATAAAATACCTCAAGCGATTTGCTTAGTGTAAATATACCTTTAAAATTCAGTAGATTATAGTTACGCAAATCGCTTTTAAGGGAGCTTGCTCACACCTATTGCATGTAAAAGATAATTAGCTACAAGAGATAGATAACCTTACATTGCTTCACACTTAAGCCCTTTATTAATCCAGTAGTTAAATAAACAATGGTGAAACCTCCGGTTACCAATTAAGTGATTATTATCGTATTAATTACGATCTGTGTGCAAATAGAAATCCAAAGCTAGTAGCTGCTGGCTCATATAGTAGCAGTTTTGCTTCGAGAGATTATGGGCGTAGATTTGTTCTATGAATGGGTGTTTGATTGTTTGTTGTAGGCCGTGTTTCAACAGGACAAGTAGAAAGATGGCCCACTACCACATATCTAGCCACAAACTAAGCAAAGCTAGTACTAAACAAAAATTTTAATGGAATTTCCTTGGGTACGTACCAAACGTTTGACTTTACGTATCTCATCCGTACGGCCAAGGAATCGATCAAACTGCCGGCTTCCTGGTTTCCTGAGAGATGTAATCTGGATATTTTCAAAGTCAGAGTGAATAGGTCTATCTATAATCACATCACATCATCAGCCATAGGACGTCCACTGCTGGACATAGGCCTCCTCCGGGGGGGGTTTTGCCAATACTCGCCATGCTTGGCAGGCGGGTTGGCGAGCGCAGCTAGGTGTGATTGTTCAAGGAAGACGCTGCTGCCCATCTTCTGGATTACATCCCTTAGCCGACTCTTACGGCAACCATGGGTAGAGAGGGTGGGGTACTATTCCTACGCCGGCACCACCACGGCACTATAATAATATGTCTATAATAATAATATTGGTCTATAATAATATGAATTAAAACTACCGTGTGAAGCCTTACATTCCGTTCCAGGCTAGGAGTGCTTTGCCATCTTCGACTATACCATCATTTAGCTAGAGCTGTGGTCACCTTGAAATTAAAACACCAAACATTTAAAATAAAATACATTATTTTCAGACATAAAAAACGTAAAAGCTCACCTTTTGAAATGATTACGCGCCAAAACTAAATTTGAAGCTACTTGCATTCATAACTAGTTCTACAGTACCTCACCTGTACTCCGCTAAACAATATAAAATGCAATAACACAATCCTATTACAATAACATTCGCTATTGCATCTCCTGTCGGCATAGGATCTGCAAGATGATTGAACCATGATTGTAGATTTATAAGCTCAGATTCCTTATAAACTACGCAATTGGAAGGCTATTTGGAATAAGCAGCTCGAATAAATTTAGCTCTACGATACATATTTGAAATAACTTTCTTTGTAAAAACCAGATATGGGTCTGAATTATCTTTTCTGTATATTTTTTTTTTTTTTGTTTTGTTTCGTAGTCTTATTTTAAATGGTATTTTTTATATGCCCGAAATAAATTTAAAAAAAATATATTTTTGAGATTTAACATAAGATTTTTCTTTTTCTTCTTGGCATCGCACTCTGTGTATTCTGCCAGTTTTTAATGTTTCTGTATTTTGTGTGCAGTTTTTATCTTCTTTATCTTTATATTCAAAGTCTAGTCTTGGTCAAGCACAGTCTATGCCAGTGAAATCTAGTCATGCTTTAGTAAAGTAGTGGTGACTTTACTATTGGTAAGCTACGTTGGAGTTTTCGAAGCAACACGAAAAGTCATATTTCACCATATTATATCACTTTCCCACACTCGCGATTGGAATTCGGCACTTCATTAATAAAACACCACTATTTTTATACATATAAACTCGAAAAAACACTAGTTTTGGAATAAAATACAATGGGGCCACACGACCAAACTCCTAAAGTAACGTTAAACCTCAGATACTCGAAGCGTTAAACTGTTTCCAAAACCTTTTTTTTTTTTTTTCAAATGTTTTGAGACGAACGCGACATTCTTTTGACAGTAAGAAGTTTTACTTAGTGGTAGATCTCCTTCGGAGGTCGTCTAGATAGGTACCACCGCAGTACAAGATACTCTGCCGCCAAGTAGTAGTGAATAAACATCACTTTATTCCGGTTTAAAGGTTACTGCAGCTAGCGAAATTACAGGGCTGTTAAGACTAACCATCGAAAGTCTCAAAGTAATGAGCGCCAAAACAGCGATGCCCTGGACTTTGTTTTACTACTCAAAGTTAGTCAAAGTAGTGTAGCTCACCCGCAAATTGAAAATCTAATGCTTAAGCATCTAACGGTGTGTTCCAGCAGCCTTACTTACATATTTCAGTAACTTCTTTTATGTTTGACAGGTTGCTCATGTTATGTTATGTGTTAGGTGAGGGTGTGGTTGAAGATAGTAAACACACCTAGCCTGGAATGGAATTGTCTCTCAAGTGAGGCTGCTGGAATACACGCCGTTAAATGCTTGGCGGCAGATTTTTCAACCTCAGTGTAGTAGCTAGCCAGCCGAGTACTAGAAAGTACCCTACCACCACGCTATGGTTTCCTCACGATGTTTTTCCTTTTCCGGCAGCTCGAGCTTATTGTTGGGGTTTGAACCCACGCCTTTCGGCATGCGAATCGATCGCGCTAACCACTAAGTTATCATCGCTACAATATTCGACGTTTGTAGATATTCAATGTATACATATTATTGCAGGTTCTGGAATATTATAGTCTCGCTGAAATATTTTTCCATTTAGTTAAGAGCCATCAAAAACAATAGCCTGCTGTTAGGTGATTACATTTCACGGCTCTCTTCCCAAGCGGTTGATGGTGTGGCCCGTAGGTGCGGCCAATTGAAGTGATTACGGCCCGCAAAGAGGTGTACGGTCCATAACGAGGTGTGCGGGCCGCTCTTTAATAAAGCTAGCCCGTGAAACGGGTAAGGTAACATCTCTGCAAGCAGTTGTCTGTATTTTTTTAAGCAAAAGAAACGAAACTCTTTCCTAATGGTAAGTGATAACGTCTGTCCATCAAAAAAATCAGAACATCATTGCTGTGGAGCCCACTACTTACTTAGAGACATTTATTTATAATGTCAGCGATGATAGATCAGTGGTTAGCGAGGTCGGTTCACATGCCGAAGGGTGTGGGTTCAAACCCCAACAATGAGCTTGAGTTGCCGGTGAAGGAAAACATCGTGAGGAAACCATAGCATGGTGGTCGGTTATTTTCCAGTACTCGGCTGGCTAGCCACCACTCTCAAGTTGAAAATCTGCGCTTGACGGTTTGTTTCAGCAGCCTCACTTGAAAGCCAGTTCCATTCCAGGATAGGTGTGCTTTACCACCGGTGCACTGTGGTCAAACACCTAGCTTGTAAAAAAAAAACTACTTGGTACATACCTATACAACCTTCTGCAGCGGAGATCTACCACCTAGTAAATCTATCTACTAGTTCTAATATCTTTATTAACGACATCGCTCGCGGAAACATTGTCTTAAAGATTCACTCGTGAAATGGGTAAGAGATTTTATGATGTGCCGTCCATGATGTGGATTATTAATATGATGAACGTGATTTATGTTTCCGCGACTAATTTTACTAATATTATACTAGATATTTTCGGGTTAGTCTGCCAGTTAGGTCAGAAGAGTTAGAGGCTTCAATAGATACAACATCTACTTAGCTAAGTAGATAAATAGCGACCGTACGTGAAAACTTAGTATATTTAAAAAAAATACCCCCACGGACAAGTGCGAGTCAGAGGGTCCGAGGGTTCTGTACAAACTAGTAGAGGTATGATAAATACTTGTTCTCATTCCTTGCATAAAGACCCCATTTTTGTGATTAAATAAAAAACCGGCCAAGTATGAGTCGGACTCGTGCACGTAGGGTTCCGTATCATTATCTATGAAAAAAGCAAAAAAAATTGTTGTAAGTTGTCGTTTGTTTTATGGGAGCTCACCTTAACTTTTTTTTTTTTTTTTTTAGTAGTTGTTGTTATAGCGGCAACGGAAATTCATAATTTGTGAAAATTTCAACTGTATAGCTATCGCGGTTCTTGAGATGCAGCCGTTTTTACCCTTTGGGTACGGAACCCTAAAAATTGATAGTTTTCAGATTTTTTTCCTTTATGTCTACTATAAGTTAATACTTCTTGCCAAATTTCATATTTCTTGGTCAACGGGAAGTAGGTACCCTATAGGTTTTGATTCCATTGTGAGTAACGAAATATGCGGTTTTTTACGCCATAAACGGTAGTAATTTATTTTTACGATTACTAAGTAGTTACATTTTTTTATCAATTCGGTCTAGACAGAGAGAAGATTCATAACGAAATTTATTGATTGATTCAAGAATAAGGTGCTAAAATAGCTGCCAACATTACGATCCAAAACACCATTCACTACCATCACCAAGTTGCTGGCGGTGATTATGGTCGTAATGATGGCAGCGTTTTTGAAGCTGCTTTGTAAAAATTAAACTATGCTACCTTTTTATTGCAATTCCTTTTTATTTCTATCATTGGATTTAGTTTAGCTTAAAAAAATAAAACACTAAAACAAAAAACAAAAAAAAATGGAAATGGCAACGCGCGTCCTGTTCGTTCTACTACCATTTCTTTTCTTTTTTATTAACAAAACAAGGTGCAGAAATGTTAGGCATTATCGTCTGCAATGATACTTCGCAGTAATAGGTCTGTCAAGTGTTTGAGCAGCCATGTTGTTTATTTTCGCATTCCCTGAACCGCGTACAAGTTCTATTTTTACTGTAAATACGCCTTATACTGCAGTAACCTTCTTGACCCTGCACTAAACTTTGAACTTTTCAATCATCTTGACGAATTTAAAACATTTTAGCTGGGAAGATAGAATTATTAACTCTTTAGGGTCAAACGGATCAGCAACGCTAAGATGAAAGGAGGTCATCTTACTCATAATTATGAATAACTTTTTTGAAATCTTAAATAATGAATAGCTGCTCCACGGATTTTGAGAGTAAGCGATATTTTTTTAGGAGTTTTGGCAGGAACGCGGATTGGTACGCATGTACGTACGGTACGTATATTACGTTTCAAAATTCGTGTTTTTTCGAGTGTTTATGTATTAAATAGTGGTGTTTTAATAAAGTGGCGAAAAACTGTACGATTCTGGGAAAGTGATATAATGTGGTGAAACCTGACTTTTTTGTGTTGCTTCGATAAATCCAATCCAAAGCTGTAAAGTCACCATTACTTTATAAAGTCATGACCGGGCTTGACAATGACTTAATTTGTGTGTCTGTGATTTAGACTTTTTTAAATAGTGTTTTTTAAAATAATAAATAAGCTTACGTTTTACCGCCATCTCACCTAATGTTAAGTGATGATGCGGTCTAAGATGAAGCACGCTTGTCTAGAAGATACCAATTCACTCTTGACTTGAAGACACCCAGATTATATCCATTTATGAACATATTCACCTGCTTTCCATTGTTTAGCGGTCCGCACAATGAACGTGGAATCGAATCGTTTCATTTGAGTTTATGGAACGTCGACCATGAAACAATTTCGCTTTTTGGGCTTTTTTTGCTTGGCATTCCATAATATACTTGAAAATATCAAAACACTTGATACGTATTGGCAAATTCACAAAGTGCGACGCCAAAAACAAATAAAAAAAAATAGAAAAGAAAAAGACGGTTTAGGTTAGTATAAAAAATTGATCAAATATTTATAAATTATACCTGTTGCTACCATAAAAAATTCTCATTTCATAGATTTTGGTATGAAAAGCTTGCCGAAAGTATTTTCGCAAATTGCAACAGATCCTCTATTTTTAATTATTTGTTTTTTATAATTAGGCATATTGCAATTTATCCGGTCAGTACAAATAATTCGAGCACTTCATATAACATGGCTAAGCAGGCCAGTATCAAAATTCAACACGCAGAAAAAGCAACAAGACTATTTGAAGCTAACTCGTTCAAAGTCAACACCTTAGTGATACGCCTCACGCCTGACAGCCAATTAAATAATGCTCAGTGTGCTCACTAAATTCAATATCTACGAGCGAACTCTTTATCTATGGCCTGCATGCTCGAGCGTAAACACAAGTTCGAGTAAAGAACTCGAATTTGAATTTGGAATTTATGCACGAGCAAAATTTAATACTCATCTCTTCTAAATATTAAAAATTCGAATTACGAATTCAAGCCATAATTAGGTACAGTACAATATAAGGAGTTTTAGTAGGAACACGGAAAATATCACGTTTTTGCATTGTAATGTTTTTCAACGGAAGTGTTTTTTTTTTTATACAGAATAGTTTCGCATTTGACCACATCCTGCCTGATGTTTAGCAACGATGTGGTCTAGGATGGAACACGCTTACCTAGAAGGAACCTATTTACTCTTGATTTGAAACACTGACCCGGCAAACAAAAACAAAATTATTAAAATACTTAACATTTTGTTGCTCAACTTAGAATTGATATTAAATACTTAACATAATACTTTGTTTAGTTTTAAAATTATAGATGCTTATTGCTAATGATTTCCTATTTATTGTTAAAGCAAAATACATAACTCGCACGTCTCACAAACGAAATTGGCTGTCATTTTTGACTCTTATACATCAGGGAAAGTTCATATACACAGAATTGATTTCGCATTTAAAATGTTAACTGAACTACATACATACACGCGAAGGATTGTCACTTTTTTACAGGTTGGTTAAAGATATATTACAACTTAAGCATGTCCCCGTTTATATATAATTTTTCAAATCTTTTCATTTTCCCGCACAAGCAAAATTACAATCGCAAACCAACAGTACCTCCAACGCAATTCAAGAACAGTGATATCGCATGTAACCGAACACCCTTTGTTTTCCCAGACAGTTCCCACAGCTGGGCTAATTGAGTGTCGGCTCAACAAAATATCATGTTCGCACTCCATTTTTGCATCGCTTTATAAGCAGTTGAATTTGTAAAAAGAGGACCGAAAACCGGTTAAAAATTTGGTTTGTACGCTTTTATATCGGTTACAGTAAAATTTTATTATAAGTAGTAACGAAACGATAAAACGCCTGATGACAGACGGATAGATATACGAAATATTACAATTCGTGGTATTTATCATTACGGAAATTTAATGTTGAGTGACTGTGTGATCAAAGATGATAAACTCACCTAACCTGGAATGGAACTGCTCCTGAAATAAGGCTGACAGAACACATCGTTAGATGCTTAGCGGCAGATTATCAACTTGAGGGTGGAAGCTAGCCAGACGAGTACTAGAAAATACCTTACCACCATGCTATGGTTTCTTCACGATGTTTCTCTTCACCGGCATCTCAAGCTCGTAGTTGGGGTTTGAACCCACGCCTTTATGCGTATGAACGTACCACGTTAACTACTGAGCTATCATCGCTACTTATTGAAAACTTGAGATTTTTTCCCCAATTTACCATGCTACATTTTTATAGATTTAGCAAAACCAGCCAGTAAGCCAGTTCGATTCTAGGCTGACACACAGGCAGGTTGTGTTTCCATACCATCACTCAAAATCAGGTGAACTAAGATCAAACAGCTAGCGTGTCAAACAAAAATTCAGGTACAAAATGTATGAAAAATGGATCAGCATCTCTGGTGGGTGTCAACAAAAGAAATTACACTCAAAATTGTCAAAAGTGTTTTCGGAAATTGTACCTCGGTAATGCAATTTTAAGTTACTCGGTCCTCGTTATAAGCGGTCAATACAAAGAGAGCAAGATGATAGTTTAGTGCTCCGGGAAAGGTAGTTCGCTCTTAGACTTTAGCGCAACTTATTTGTTACCCATGACCTTATTTCTTACCTTGTGTTATGGGATTGTGTGTTATCTTAGGCAACGAGACAGAGTATTTAAATAACGGTTTGCTTGCTAATTATGGTTCTTTGATGGTATATCAGAATAAAAATCATGTAGTAAAATGTCATTGCAGCAAATGAATCTCAAAAATTTTGTGAAGCGTGTCGTAAAAATTCCTTACAATTACAAAAATATTATTGTTTATTATATATTTATACTCTGATATAAAAATCTGAAATTTTCTAATTTTTCTTCTCCTTTTTCTACAAAGTATTAGAAAACTTAAAAAAAAGATGAATGAAATCGGGAAAGTCGTTGTCAAGTTATGGCGTAACCAAGGCAGATAGGGATTATTTTATATATACATATACAGATTAACACTTATACAAACACAACTTTTTCTAGTAAGAACAGGTAGATACTACTTGGTATGATTTTGACAAACATTTTCGCACACAAATCTCATCACATTCTGTTTATTTTTTGATATTAAATCCTTCCTTATATAAAAAAAAAAACGAAGTTATGTTCCTCAAAAAAATTTGAAAAATGAAAGTATCCGATTCATCAACGTTCCCCCTTAACTAATAAATCTGTTACTTCCACCTCTAAAATAGAAACCATTTATCTCAATGTAACCTTTCGCACGTTCATATAGAGCCTAATTTGTCTCAAAAGAGCTTACTAAGGCAGTTTTCTTGAGTTTATGTGAGCAAAAGAGAGCAAAGCTTTCTCTTTAATAATTCGCTACTTTGATCTAATGGTCGCTTTGATGTGAGTTATGCGATGCCATTGTTAAGGGCTGCTTTATGTTTGAAGTTATTAGATTACAAGTTTTGGGCGTTATCATATTATATTAGTATTGTATTGTATTGTGTTGTGCTGTGCTGTGCTGTGATGTGATGTGCTGTGCTGTGATGTGATGTGATGTGATGTGATGTGATGTGATGTGATGTGATGTGATGTGATGTGATGTGATGTGATGTGATGTGATGTGATGTGATGTGATGTGATGTGATGTGATGTGATGTGATGTGATGTGATGTGATGTGACGTGACGTGATGTGATGTGATGTGATGTGATGTGATGTGATGTGATGTGATGTGATGTGATGTGATGTGATGTGTAGTGATGTGCTGTGCTGTGCTGTGCTGAGCTGAGCTCAGCTGAGTTATTTTGCGTTGCGTTGCGTTTCGATACGACACGTTACGTTACGTTACGTTACATTACGTTACATTACATTAAACTATATTATATTATTTAGTATTCAATTTCGGCAGGCTAGGGAGTTTCAGCAACCTAGTATATTTCGAAAGCTTAGATGATTCGGCAGCCTTACTTGAAAACCAGTTTCATTCCAGGCTAAATGTTTTTACCATCTTCGACCATGCTGTCACTTAACATCAGGTATGTTGTGTTCAAACACCTAGCCTGTCAAGCATAAAAAATCAGGTTCTGGAACTTAATTATGATTGACAGACCAGAATCCTGATTTTGGATTCGAATCTCACAACGCGCACCTCTGTTTTTTGTGATTCATATGCGTATTGCGGTTTTTTTTAATGTAAAAGTAATGAGACGAACGAAAAGGTCTCCTGATGGTAAGAGATAACACCTGTCCATGACCATTGTAGCGATACATAGGATTTTGAATGACAAAATAAGGTCCAGGGCATCGATGCTTTGGCGCTCATTACTTCGAGACATTAGATGGTTAGTCTCAACAGCTCTGTAATTTCGCTAGTATCCTTAAAACCGTAACACAGTAATAGTTACACACTACTGCTTAGCGGTAGAATATCTAAAATATAAAAAACATTAAAAGACTAGTAATATATTACCTTACCCCTACCTGTATTGCGTATAGCTTAAGTTCATTTAAAGTTAAAAAAGTGTTAAGTTGACAAAGGAAATGGACCTAGAAAATGGAAAGGAATGGACCGGAAACCTGTTTTCTGTGAAGGTGAAAAAAATTATTAAAAATATTAATATTATATTGGTATCATGTATTTCAATTAACAGTAGAATTTTTCAATTTTTATAAATGAGTTCTATCCTGGCTTTTTTCACCAAATTATACACATGTTAATTATTATATTGTGTAGTAATTACTTTTGAAGATCAATAATTATAAAATCACACCAATAAATAATATCTGTTTTTGTATTAACTAATCGTTGAATTTAAAGTTTATGTAAAATATCAATTTATATACTAGATATTATTATAGACATAAATATTTAAATAGGTAATATTATTATTGTTTTAAGAAAAAATTCTTACTTATCTACTAATATAATATAAATATCTATACATATAATTAAGTACTGACCAATCGTAATAGGACGAAAACCTTTGCAGGTTCTTTTTATTCAGTTAAAAATTTGGCCATATGCAAGTTTTTCCAAAAGCATTTAATTTTGTATATGGTGATTTGTATTCTATAGCGTGAACGGATATAACAATACTAATCTCAAACATCAAGATTCCAAAACCAATACTCAATTCAAGTTCTATTATAGGCTTGGTGTGCTTTGCCATCTTCGACCACACCGTCACTTAATAAAAGGTGAGCGATGGCCAAACACCAAGCTAGTCACCATCAAGAAATCAAGAAATACCATCTACATAGGCTCAAAAGATACGTAAGCAGTAAGTAGTAATATTTAGTGAGCTACATTACATATAATTTGATCTATTTATACGGCTGATAGTTTGAACATTAGCAATATTAAAAGACGTGTTAGTTAGTGGTCACATGAAACGTATAAAGAAATAACATCGAAACAAATACAAAAAAAAACTAAGAAAACCTTGGTTAAAGCTTTTCCCAAGACTCCGGCATGTATGGACAGCGCGCAGCCTTACGCACCGAGCTAGCGCAAGACATAACTACCATACGTGTCTACGAAGTAACTGTTATCTAATCTGGGACCGCGCGCGACTACCATGTAATTTTCGGTGCGCGTAATTTGAGTCTTGGTTTTTTGTGTTTGCTCAGGATAATTAGGTCAAATATTAACCACCTATTTTTTATTATTATTTGGAACGACAATCGATTACTGAACCCTCTGTATTGCTGATGTTCATACTTTCACGGTGTATAAATTGTACGTTTTGCTTTTTTTAAATAATTAGTCCTAATGAAATGTATGGAATGCTGCAAAACTTTGCTAATTAATGATATTCGTCATAGATCTGTGTTGCTTGCATTGTATTGCGTAAACTCTTTTAGTGTATACAAAATTAAATGGAAAAACTCACACAATGCGTTCTCGAGTTGAGATTAATGATTGGTCATAATAGAATTTTGAAGAAGTCTGTCGATTTTATTATCATCACACTTTTTGGGGCTAACACAATACTAATTAGAAAATAGTCCTAGCTAAACAATAGAATTGACTTTATTTTTATATCACTCAATTCCACAAGCTTATTAATTGATTTCTACGATAAAATGAAATATATTAAAGCGATTTCCTTTTTTCACAAATTCGGTATTTCATAAGCAGTACAGAATATTTCTTTTTAAAGATTGTATTTAAAATTGTTCTGCCTTGTAAATGGCTACAGTTCTTAGTACCTGATTGTACAATACATGTCCTAACTAAGATTAGATATTTAAATATGAGCTATTTAAAGCTTAAAGTAAACTCTTTTGACCAACTTTTAGGATCACAAATAGTTTTAAAAGCGTTACATTTAAATCATCATCCGGGGCAATAGATTTATAGAATAGATTTATATTATAATCATCAGGAAACAACAATATTAATATACATATAATAAATCGTGCAGACATTAAGGAACTGTAAGCAAAAAATATTGGTATACAAAACTGCGCATTTATAATATTCATAAGTATGATGCTATTTAAGCAAATTTTACACATTCTATTGAGTTTCCAAATAAATAAAAACACATAATGGCTACCACAAAATTATACCATATCCTCAATAAAATAATGACTCATCTCGCTTGAAATAGAAAATAACATTCGATGGCAAATAGTTTATACAATACCTATATTATATTAAAAGTAATAATGCTATAAAAAGCAATTCAATAAGCAAACCTAAGGCACGCAAATTAATTGTAGATTCCTATTTTTAAATAGTATTTTGCCATTTTGTAAGCTATCACAATGAAAATATTTAAACTTTTTTATTTTGATGATTGACAAGCTAGGTGTTTGACCACAGCTCACCTGATTTTAAGTGATGGTGTGGTCAAAGATGGTAAAGTACACCTAGCCTGTAATGGAACTGGCTCTCAACCCACTTAATTGAGGCGTGGGTTCAAACCCGCGTTCAAACCTTCGGCGTGTGAACCGGCCGCGCTAACCACTGAGCTATCATCGCTACAAAACTAGTAAAAATATATATACATATACGTATAGCTAAATAAAAATATACATAATATATAGCATCAAATTTTTGAATAGCATTAGGCCGCTTATGTTTATTTGAGTAAGAAGTATTACTTTTACAAAAACTTTTCTTACACTCAATAATTGTAAAAACATTTTAATGAAAAATAGTAAAATTACATACTATGAGAGCATACGTATTTTATAACATTTATTATGACACTAAATCGTATTATATTTATTTCTATATTTTCTTTTGAAACTGTAATTTACTATTTTTATACATTTGACACAACCAAAAGCCTAATTTTTGTTTCTTATTTAAGACCTGCTAGTTTTTTTAGTACAGTTAAATTTGAGTAAATATTTTTTATAAATTTTCATAGATAATAACTAATTTTAATATTAATTGATTTCTTCTGCTGGTGAGTTCGGTGAGTTACATATATTTTCCTGCAAAAATAAAAAACAAATTAATTTAAAATACATTTTTAAAATCATTAAGTCTTTGACTTTAATGTCAAATAAATGTATATATCATATCTGTGTATTATTGTAAAAAATATGTTTTAAAAAATGTTGCAAGTATGTACCTACTTCATAATCATATAGTGTAAAGTGTAAATTGAAATGTGCAAAAAGTGTATAACTACATATGCTAATGCTTCTTGAAATAGCATAAGAGAAATCTAATCAAATTACAATACGTTAAAATATGGTTATGAATAATAATTCTTCTTTTAAAAATAAGCACTAAAAAATAAATATTAGAAAAAAGAGTAAAAGTCGATCATCGTAGTGAAAGATTTTTATGTTAAATTAATGAGACGAACGAGGCGTTCTCCTGATGATAAGAGATAACGCTTGTCTATTACCATTGCAGCATATAGAGAACTTTGAGTAACAAAACAAAATCCAAGGCACCAAAATCAAAATCAAAAAGTAATTTATTCTGCTTAGACCCTGGTAAAGCACTTATGAACGTTAAGTTACATTTTTTTAATCTACCACCGGCTCGTAATACACTTCAACTGAGAAGACTCCGGCAAGAAATTCAGCAAGGCATTTTTTTGTGGATGTTTCTTTTCATATTAGGTTACAATTTATACAGTTTACAGTTCTTACATTATGCTTACTACAATTATCACTTAGCCATCGCTGATTTGGCGCTCATTACTTTGAGACATTAGATGATTAGTCTCAACTTTCCAGTAATTTCGGTAGCTGCTCCTTCCAACCGGAACTCAGTAATGCCAAAATACTTGTAGGTAATTTTTTAAATTAATATTAGTAATTTAAATTTGATAGCTTTATCATTGTTGTACTAGTAGGTATGAAAGTGTTATTAGTGACAACTGTTAGGTGTATGTTAAATAACGAATAAAATTCAGTAATTCGCCAGAGGTAGTGGCCGGGATAGCTTGCCGCATTTTAGCTAAGGGGCTACTACTAATTACGTCACACGAAATTCATGATTTTTTTACCCGTCCCCGGTCCATATCACAGCTGGTCACATTCACATATTTTGCAATTATACATCAGGAAATTATTAAATTAAAAAAGCAGTTCCAAAACAAGTTTACTGCCATTTTTTTTTTTTTTTACAAATCAACTTAGTCGCGTGTGATTCGGTTTTTCTAGGCGAGCGTGCTCCACCGTAAACCGCATCTACGCTTAACATCAGGCAAGTTGGCAGTCAAACGCAAGACTACTTGTAATTAAAAAAAACTAAACTAAAAATATTTTTTTATGAATCACATAAACTAGCCAACAAAACAATCCAAATAATATGGTCATACAGAAAGAGTTGAAAATATTTTGAAGTTTTTCGTTAATAGTTCAAATTTCGTCTTTTAATGCTTAAATTATATTGTAAATGTGAAAACGAAATTTAGGACCCGTCCCACCGCTTGTCACACAATGTCACAATTCGTGGACCCCCAACCCCTAAACATGTGACATAATGTATGGATGGCCCCTAATGGCAGTAAGGTGGCCCTATCTATTGTAGAACCGACGTACAATGGGAACCGTAAATAGGCAAACGTAAGTATCCTAGAACGCTCTGAGACTCGATGGAGTGACCATATAAGTGGGCAGTGACTGTAGACTTAAGTAAGCTGAAGATGGTGATAATAGATATAAAATACTTACCAGTATTCTAATAGGTTAAGTGCACATCTTAGAGATAAATATCGATAGTTAACATGTCAATAAGACGATTTTAATGTCGTTTGCTCACGCGGGCGAGATCAGACCATACGCCATACCGAAAAGCTATGCAAGCGCATATAGTATTCCCGCTCAATAAAGTTCACAATCATGAAAAGTGCTCGTAATCATCTAAATTGAATAGCAATGAGGAGATCACAGTACGGCGTCTGATCAGAATTGTGAATATTTTTATGTAAATTTTGATGAATTGAAAACAATCAATGCCAGATATATTATCAAAAATGCCATTAAAGAAGTATTTAGACAAAAAACAATTCAATCAGAATATTCTAGAGCACACAGCATCATAACAGGTTAGTAATCAAACTTGCTTTTGCTGTGTTACATAAACTAAAATATCATGCAATTGCAACATTCGAAGCAGAAGAGTCAAAGAGATAGATAACTTACAGCGTTTAGTACCAGAAGGCAAAGTGTTGTTGGCTACAGCCGGCAACGACGGTACGGCCGGGGCAGACGTCCCTCGGTACCGAACTAACCAAACATTTGTTTAATGTTATCACCTGCAAACAGCCAAGCAGAAATATGCCCCGAAGCGTCTAGTCTACGCTACTTTCGATAAGTTTCATTTTTAAGGAAGTTGTGGTCAAGCGAGAGTATAACGTTGTGGATTTAAAAATTAGTGTACTTATATATAAAAGTAAAAGTGTTAGTCTAATAGATAAATTAAGTCAACAAAGTGCAATCCACACACTTGAGGTTAAGATTTAAAATTGAATTAAATATATATTATTATTGTTACTAAAATCACAAGTTACAAGTTGTCTGGAAGAGATAGCTTTCACCGATAAGGTCGCCAGTTGTTACACCTGTTAATTAAGTTTATTTTATTAAGTTTATTTTATTCGTTTATTATATTATATATCTGTATTGTATAATTTTTGGAGCGTACAACAAAGAGTTAATCAATCAATCACAACTGAATTTTTTTAGCTTCAAAATTACATCAATGTATTTGATTATTATATCCACACTCAAACCACACGTACCAAAACACATAAATGGGCTACATATAAATATTCTAAACAGATTCAAGCAGATAGTTTAGGAGTTTTAGAAGAATCAACCACGGGGATCCTGCAGAAGATCGGCGTGTCTAAAGGTAGACAGATAGGTTCGCTTCTAAACATATGCCACAGTAATAACATGGATAACAACAGATCTTTACCGATGCAACTAAACAGCCAATGAGAATTATGTACAATTTTATGTGGAATTCTTACATTTTTCTCGAATGGTAGCTAATATAGTAGTTATAAGCGTCACTTGACAACATCAATTGGTAGAACTAATAAGTATTGTGACTTACCAAACAGTAGACCTATTATCACGACTCCAATCACACCCATTATTATCATCATCTGAAATAAGCATAGTCGGCTTATTAAGATTACGATTAATAGCAACGTCTCATGGTATATTTTTAACAATTTATTATTATTATTTTAGTAATAAACCAGTATTTTGTTTATTCATAACATTATCAGCTTGGTTGTTATATTCTTTTAGTAAATAAAATGTATGTATAATTACATTTTTATTTAGTAAGAAAAACTTACTCACACACTCACACACACACCACCCCCACACACACACACACGCACAGATACGCACACACAGTCACTAAACACGAATCAAAACTATACTTGTGTACAGACAGGTATTTCATACTTCATAAACCAAATTAATAAGATTAATCCAAGTTAAGCCAGTAGCGTTTTTGATTGCATTATATAAGATTAAATATTGAAAGAGCACGGATTGCCGAAACACAAGCTACTCTTAGCTTAGTTCAGAAATCTGAAGCTCAAACACTTGTGTAGCAAAAGCTTGTAGAGCAACTGTTAAAAATACTCTTTTTTATGCTTTATCTTTAACTCTGTTCTTTTTGTGATATCTTATTTTTCACAATTCTTTTAACCAAAGAGTTAATATTAAAATTTCGATTTACCTTTAAGTTTTGTAACCAAAACTTGTTCTTCAAACTTTTTGCTTGCTGTTCAAACTGCGACGCGCCTTGCTGTAAAGCATCTGAATAGAAAAAAAAAACATAGTTGCCTTGAAATTATCTTTATCTGTTTTTGTTTGTCCAAAAGCCCGCAAAAATTGTAACAAGAGAAACGAGAGAACTCTATGAAGTTAAAGTTAGTTAGTATTAATTAAGTTAATATTAATAATAATAAACTGAAGATTTACCTGCTCTGTCATCCAGTTCTGATAACTTTTCATCCCTCACTAGCACCTTCTCAACGTTGGCCTTCATTATATCCACGACCTAAAAATAATTTAAATGTAATTTTATTCTTTAAAATACATTGCAGTAAAGTTCGTTTCGTGATGTATATGACTATACTAATAATACTAAAAATTTAAAAAAAACTAATATCGTAGAATATTTCACACAGCGCCATCTAACCCCAAACTAAGCAAGGCGTGTACTATGGGAACCAGATAACTGATAGAATACTGATATACTTTTTTTTTTGTATAATAAAAATATACTTATATTACATACAGAACAGTCAGACACAGAACAAACATTTATCGTCACAAAAATGTTTGTCCTGGTGGGAATCGCACCTACACCCTCTTGCTACTGCTTTTAAAGCAGATATTCTACCATATAAGCTAACGAGGCAGTCAAAGTAGCAGGGCAGTACTGCGCAGCATAAAGACAAAAAAAAACATCAGAACCACAGATTTCTTATTTTAAAGATATATGTAGGATACTTAGGGATCAATAAGTGAGAAAACCATGAGATTAGAAATAGAAGTCCACCTTTATGTTTAAAGCATCTTATAGATTATTTTTAGGCGGTCGATTCACACGAATCTCGAAGCTTGAGCTGCCAGTGAAGGAAAACATCGTGAGGAAACCATGGTGGTAGGGTACTTTCTAGTTCTCGGCTAACTCGCTATAACCCTCAAGTTGAAAATCGAGGCCAAGCACCTGACAGTGTGTTCTGACAATCTCACTTGATAGCCAATTCCATTCCAGGCTAAGTGTGTACGATCTGCGACCACACCGTGACTTAACATCGGGTGAGCTGTGGTCAAACACCTAGCTTGTCAACCATAAAAAACAATAAGGCTACGCCAATTTACCGACGAATCAGTCTTAACACAATGGTTCGTTTTATATAGGCTAGTACCTCATCAACTTGGGCCTGTGTCTGCTGAAGACGCCTTTGAGCAGCAATTTGCTGCGGCGTGCGAGGACCTCCGATGATCTCGCCATCAGGCCCAGTCTCAGGTTCCGCCGGCGCAAGCCCACCTGGAGCTCCAGCTGGATCAGCCCTGAAAATGTCGGAAACTAAGTTAACAAACAGAAAATCAATCCCGTTCGTGATACGACTCGATGCAATTAATATCTAGCAGATTTGTGAGAAGTGTCGACAGATAGACTTTTATATTTGTATCGGCTTACCTGGAGGAAACATAATATTCACCGAGCGAAAAGCACTAAGCCTACAATTCAGGAAACCCTACTGGCTACTATCAAAAAAGTCCAAGCTCTCACTGGAAAATAAGCTTAGAATATATAAATGCATCATAATGCCCATCTGGACATACGGAATACAGCTTTGGGGCACGGCAGCCAATTCAAAGAGAAATACTCCAAAGGTTTCAATTTAAAATGTTAAGGATTATAAAAAATGCACCATGGTAGATCACAAATGACCATTTGCATCGAGACTTAAAGATGCAACAGGTTAAGGAAGAAATTACACAGCGAGTCAGTGCCTACAAGAAAAGGATCCTGATACATCCCAATAAATTGGCATCAAACTTGATGAAAACTAAAACTTTTAGGAGACTCAAGAGAGTAGCAAGACCTGCTAAGATAGTCACCTAAACCATACTCAATATTGATGTGGATATACCCAAGCATGCCTACAGTTTCATAAATAAGACACAAGCAATGTTAAATATCAAAGAGAACAGACTGCAATAACAAAATTAAAAAAAAAATTACAGACTTTTGTATTTAGTGACTATTGTATGCTCAAATGAGCACAGTATGTTGAGTTTGTTCAAAATAAAATCATACACAGGCTGACAACAAAATAATTTGAATTTAAATTTGATTGACAAATGCCATTAATAGATATCTCCTAGGACTGTTTCGACAGCTTAGTTGGGAGACCGTCTGGCTTCCAATCTGGAGATCCTGGGTTCAAATCCCACGATACGCAACTCAGACTGATCTTCGGCTTTTAAAAAGTTCGTCCAGCGCCAGCTTGTTCTACATATATCGTCACTCCATCGAGTCCTAGGGCGTCCTACGCTAGCGGATATTGATGAAATTTGAAATGCAGATAGCTTGTACTGTGGATAGGCTTAAACTCCCAGAAACTGTAAAGTAATCATAAAATATACATCTTAAATAATTGTACATAAGTTTAGATTTGATAATTAGATTTTGTAGCGATGATAGTCCAGTAGCGCAGTGGATTCACAAGCCGAAAGATGCGGGTACAAACCCCAACAATGAAAACATCGTGTGGAAACCATAGCGTGGTGGTAGGGTACTTTTTAGTACTCGGCTGGCTAGCTACCACCTCAAGTTAAAAATTTGTCGCCAAGCACTTAAAGGTGTCTTCCGGCAGCCTCACTTGAGAGCCAGTTCCATTCCAGGGTAGGTGTGTTTACCATCTTCCACACTGTCACTTAACATGCTGAGCCGTGATCAAACACCTAGCTTGTCAACCAATAAAAATATATATATTATGAATGTGACAAACAGACCTTCATGAAAGCCTTAATCTATCGATCTATGTGGCCATGTGAACTAGCCATTGCATGTCATGTGACATTATTCGCTGTTATTTTTAATGGTTTTATAATGACGCATTTCTAGGGTAGATGACAATGCCACAGCAATAAATGGAATCGATAAGAAACGTGGCGTATTGCCAACGACGACACAATTTAGGCCAGAGCTATGCGGTATGCGTTAAAAGGTGATTTGTGTATTGTTTACATGATGAACATTATCCACTAAAAACATGAATAAATCGTAAAACATACAAAAAAAAATTGAAGAAAAATAGACTTCAAATTTTCAAGTCCAGAAATTGGAAACAACATTTACCAACTCACCCATACAACCTTCTTTGATGACAGTAAAATATAAATACGTAAAATTAATTATAAAACAATAAATATTTCCGAAATTGGAATATTTATGGCATTGTGTTCGGACGTATTTGAGTATATTTGAAATTGTAGATAATTTTACATGCGGTACAATAGGTACTTTTGTATGTAAGTGCATATTGAAATAAGCAAGGTTCCAAATGGTAAAAGTTACGCTGGCCTAACTTAACAGCACGTTACTCATAAAAATAAAATAAGCAGCAATATTAAAGCCATATGAAAAGGTACAGATCCGATGCGGTTGTTTTAAAGTTTTATTTTAGACTATGTAAATAAAACCTTCGATTATAAACACCTACTCAAAGAGAGATGGTCGAACTCCGACTTCAAACGCAGTTTAAAAATCCGGTACCGGTCACAAAATACAGTTCAAACGTCCAGTACTTGTAGAAGTTATTGTACAATGGAAAATAACTAATCCTTAAAACCACACGATAAAACTTATAAAGACCTTACAAATGAATTGACTATAAATAGTTTGTTTGTCAATGCAGTAAAGGTGAACTTTAATACGTCTTTAAAGAGGCCCCTTGAACCTACACCTGCGTCCAAGTCCTGGGAACTGTAAGGGGCCATAATTCTGCAAAGAAACGGACCCAGATCCGCACGGCAATATAGAATGCTAAAAATTAATTTACCTTAGCAAAAATTGGTCTATGAGCTTTTTTAATTTATCTTTCCAATTATTTAATTAAATTTAAATATATCTTTGTAAAAATAATACAGTACCGATTCTAGTTTCAAGAAAACAAATTAAAAACATTAATTCCGGTAGCGATTGAAATACTGAGATATTTGCCACACACAAAATATTTTATGATACCTATGAAAAATATTGTAACATTATCCATTACTCACATTTTGTGTCGATGCTCGTTCAATCACAGCGTAACCACTTAAATTGGATTGTTGCTGGTGTAATTGAATTAGTACGGGATGAAGAGCTGGTGAGGACGGAGCTTTCCGGCTGTTCGTCCTGCGGCAAAGTAAGACTGGGGAGCCCGCAGTATTGTCGCGTACACAACGGTTGGTTGAAAGCTGGCACAAAGCTTTTGGTGATTTTGTCTAGTTTGCATTAGTGAAATCTTTATTGGTTTTTTATGTTACCACTTGTCTCCTACTTACCTGATCTGTTAGCAGCAGTTCGCTATCCATGTCAAACAAAATATTATTTCAATTTTACTCTTTCCATTGGTAGCGGTCTTATACATATTTTATTTTATTTTTGTTGAAGCAATGATGGTTCAAATGTTAGCGTGGTTGGATCATAAGCTGCGAATCGTGAATTCCGATCCCAATAGTTAAATTAAGCTGCCGGTGAATTTAGCATCGTGAGCAGGAAACGGTGTGTTTCGCAGCCGCACTTAAGAGCCAGTTTCAATTCCAGGGTAGGTGTGTTTATCATCTTTGATCACACCGTCGCTTAACATCAGGTGAACAGAAGTCAAACATTATATAGTACTAGCCAAAAAAAAATCCTTTATTATTTTATATTTATTTTTCTTAGATATAATACTTATGTTAAGTACAAGATATGTTTGTGTTGTGTTATGTTACTTATGTTGTGATGTTGTTGTTGTTTATGTATTGTATTGTTATGTTATTAATGATTATCTACCTATAATTATATTCAAAGCCCACAAACATTTTTTTTCATATAGCTTGACGTGTTGAGCGATACTTGTTTTTTTTTAAATTGTGTTTTGTTCCGTAGAAGTAGTTCAGTATATTTGCAGGTTTCCATAAACAGCAGTTTGCTCATCAGGCTAGCCGTTTATGTTTATTATTTGTATTTTATTTGCATTTCTATACCAATTTATCGGCAAAATTATAGCATAATTAACTTGTCCGCTTGACAGTACTCGCCCCCACGCTTGACGCATGCGCGACGTTGCGTTGACATCGATTGCCATTCGTGGGGTAGGTCCGGGAAGCGGCGCACGTCTCAATGGAAATCATGAATGTAGCGGAATACATCCTAGATGTAAGAGTGAACATGACACTATTAGTTTTAGTAATGATTGGTGGCAGCTTGTACTAACGCTATAATTCATTAAAAGTATCGATATAAGCTTTGGGTTATACTAAGCAAAAGATTTAATGTTATAGTCCCTCATTATAGATACAATAAACATTTCTTTGAAAGCAATCCATTATGCAAACTGAATAAAAGTCAAAGAATTAAACTAAATTGAATTTATTTTGAGTTAATAAGTTAATGAAGTTCTCTGAATACTCATTTTTATGTGACACATAAACGGGGTATATGTACTAGACATTTTGAAAAATCGGGGCGTGGTTGTGGCGTGGACTCGGTCGTGTGTACGTGAATTCGTGTACATTTTTGAACACAAAGAAGTAGTAGTGTTTGTAGTGTATTGTTGTTGTAGTCTTGTGTGTGTCAAAATAAATGTTTTCTTTCTTTCTTCGGATTTCTATATTTCAAGTCACTCAAATCAACGAATTCTTTAATCTTTTAAGTAATTTTTAATACATATTTAAGTAAGATGCGAAATCATAAAAGTTTCATTAACAGAAATTATCTTGTACAAATTATTTGGTAGTCTCAGTCTTTAAATCTCCTTAACAGGAGGTTGTATAGGTAAGTACCACCGCAGTACCAGATAGTATGCCGCCAAGCAGTAGTGTGTTAACATTACTGTGTTACAGTTTGAAGGGTACTGCAGTTAGCGAGATTACAGTGCTGTTGAGACCAACCATCGAAAGACTCAAAGTAATGAGCGCCAAAAGAGCAATGCCCTGGACTTTGTTTTGCTACTCAAAGATTGATGTATCACTGCAATGATCATGGACAGGCGTTATCTCTGACCATGAGGAGAGCAACTCGTTTGTCTAATTACTTGTGAATATTAAAAAAATAACAGAAATTATCTTGCTCAAATTACCGCCACTCTTCATCTTTCAGGCTATAGAAATAAACGAAAAAACATGAATTTGATCTATCATGACTCTTTGACGCAAGCATATCAGATTGATAATCTTCCCACAATCAAAGTGAATTTTGAAATATTAACATATTAAATCTTAAGTGATCACTTAACCTTTCCAAAGCCACCTAGTGGCTTGTAAATACGAGAGATGCTTAATGCTTGTTCTACATGTGAATGAACAATAAAACAATGTACCTCCTATAAATATGAAAGAGATACATAATGTGGACATTCCAAAGAGAATAGCTGATAACAAATGGCTAACTAAAACTTCAAAAAAGCGCTGTTTGAATTGTATTCTCACAGTGCAAAACAGAATGTGTCTTTATTCGCAAATAATAATTGATTTTTTACTATGATGAAGTTGGTTAAAAACGGACGTGGTTTTAACACTTTTCACACACTAACGTTTAATTGTATCTATATATATATATACTGCGAATATTTTCGTTTGGTCACATCCGGTGGCCTTCTTCAAGGAAACAAAATGAGTTCAATGCGCCTGCGCACCAACCGCTGTCACACGTGTGAGGCGTGCAACGGCCCGCAGTGTGAAGCTAAACGAGACCGCACGCGCATTGTACTCAGCTTTGTCTCCATGAAGAAGGCCACCAGATGTGTCCGATATAATTAAACGTGAGTCCCGCTTAAATAAAACAAATATATTTCAGCTAAATGTAGATGTGTAATCTCTTACCATCAACTAGTAGACAGTATCGTTGGTTTCCTAATTCACATTTAAAAAAGCACACAGGCGTAAAATTTACCAAAATACAAATATATTTGGTTTGTATAAAACCAAACACACATAATAACTACGCCAAAAATCACAGCAGAGAAATAAAAAATACAAATCGTATATTTTTAAGGTATCCACATAACTCTACCATATGATAAATACATTAAATATAAATTTTATAAGACCATTAAAATTAGGGCGGTCGGGCCGCGAGCAAATTGTTCGGAGCGTCGGCGCGGGCGCACAAAGACCGCCGACTAATCAATTGCCTCTACGTCGGCCCGGCCGACTTCGGCGGGGGAAAGTGAAAAAGAAGTATTCCAAAAATGTTGATTTTAACTATTGTTGTTTTTAAAAAAGTTTTTTTTTATTTTATGTAAAACTATTAGGTTAATTCAACGGTTCCCTGATGGTGTGATGATACTTTGAGACATCGAATGGTTAGTATCTAATGCCATATACTTTCGCTTACTGATCTTAAAATCGGAACACTAATATTTTGCACTATTGTTTGGCGGCAGAGTATCTGGTACCGTGGTCGTAACAATCTAGACGATCTCCAACTGAGACATTCTACCAACTTGTATTATTATGTCAAGGAAGTTTTTTAATTTTTTTAATATAAAGAAAAAGTAATAATGAGTAGATACAGAATAAAGAGTTACTCTCTATCTATAGTTAATACCCCAAAAATTATTATAGAAAACTGTTTTGCTTTACGTTGTTTAGATTTGCGATACAATTATTAAGATAGTATAATATTATATTGTTATGTACTCTGGAATATATTATTAATAAAATAAATTTACGAACACAGACTATCAACATAGTAATGAAATAGCTTTAATGAATTAAACCTGTTTACTTAATAATAATTTTGCTGGAGCCCGTATTCACCGAAAGGTCTTCAAATGCAGTGTAAATAGATTCCTTCAATTAAAACGTGCTCCATCTTAGACCGTACTTCTGTTTAACATCAGACAAAGCGTGATCAAACGTCTATTCTAAACAAAATCATCACTTATCCTTTACAGAGACGACAAATCTTAAATTTACACTTGTGAGAGTTTCCCGATTGCTTAGCGACATAGAGTACTTCTCAGTCTTCATTTATTTTATTAGCGTACCGCGAGGCATCGTTACTCAACTCTCTAATACGTTTATTTATTTCTAATGCAATTATTTATTTCATCCGAGTTTTTAATTGCTCCAACTTAAGGATTAACGAGGACCCTACGTGAATTTGCAAAGTAACCATGTAGAGAGAGGAATAAGGAAATAATTTAGAAAGAAAGAGGCCGATAAGGATGTTGAGGTCGATATATTTTGTTTTAATGTAAAAAGTTACAGTACGAATGAGACGCACTCCTGATGGTAAGAGATAACGCTTGTCCATGACCATTGCAGCGATACACAGAACTTTGAGTAGCAAAACAAAGTCCAGCGCATCGTTGCTTTGTCACTCATTACTTTAAAACTTTCGAAGGTTAATCTCAACAGCCCAGTAACTTCGCTAGCTGCAGTACCCTTCAAAATGGAACACAGTAATGTTAACATACTACTGCTTGGCGGCAGAATATCTGGTACTGCGGTGGTACCTACATAAACGACCTCTTCTATTTTAATAAGGCTCTAACCTACTTAATGATAAACCTTAATTTATCTAAAATAAGATCGGATTGAAAACTCTACCCCTTTCTTTATACTACCGGCTTTTTGGAATCCTTATGAACCTGCATCTGTTTAAAAATATTACAAGAAATATAATTGACATATGCCATTACATAGCTATTACAGCAAAAAAACACAAAAAATAATAGGGCTGTTGGAGACTAACCATCGAATGGCTCAAAGTAATAAGCGCCAAAGGAGCGATGCCCTGGACTTTGTTTTCAAATTTCTGTATATCATTGCAATGGTCATGGACAAACGTAATCTCTTACCATCAGAAGAGCTTGTAATTCATCTCATTATTATACTTTTACATAAAAAAGCTATAAACAGTACTATATAATTTACTGAATTAACTTTCTTTGCTCAAAGGCTTAAAATTTTCCTCCTACTCGTATAAATTTATTAAGTCGCAATTTCCCAAAACAGCCTTTACCAAACACTTAAAACCCTACAAATTCCATCACAACCAAAAACATGTTTGTAAAGGTCTCCAAACATTTCCGAGGCTCCCAAGGCACCTGCCCAGCATTCTAGCCACAATTATTTCACTTAGGCAGCAACTAGGCGTAGTAAACACTCCCTAGCTTTGTCCACCGAATTAGCAGGCCCTGGCTAAGTGCTGCCCGATCCTTGTTAACTTTTTAGTTTAACAAGATGACGGACTGTTTACAAGGTTTGTTATGGTGCAAGGGGCTAGCGCCGAGTTTGGTTGAAGGACTGAGGGTTGAGATTATAGCGTGTTGATGAATGAACAAGTTTAAACGCTCGCCTGGCGTTACGTAATGTTGTGCTCGATGATAGCATGGGGTGAGAATTGGCATTCAAGAGATGCTATTAAAACGCACCTTTTTTTATTGCTGATCTAGGTGCTTGACCACAACTCACCTGATGTTAAGTAACGGTGTGGTCGAAGATGGTAAAGCACACCTAGCCTGGAATGGAACTGGCTCTCAAATGAGGCTGCCGGACACCTTTAGATGCTTGGCGACAGATTTTCAATTTAAGGGTGGTAGCTACGCAGCCGAGTACTAGAAAGTACCCTACCACCACGCTATGGTTTCCTCACGATATTTTCCTTCTCCGGCAGCTCAATCTCATTGTTGGGGTTTGAACCCACGCCCTTCGACATGCGAACCGACCGCTATCACCACTGAGCTATCATCGCTACAAAAAAATCGCATCGCTTTAAATACCTGGCGATATATTTTTAGTTTGAGAAAGTGTCTTGCCAGCCGATTTCTAGAAAGTATCTTACCCCCATGAATTCCTTCACCGGCAGCTCAATGTTAAGACTAAACCCACGCACGCAGTGAATAAAATGACTGCGCTAACCACTGAACTATCATCGCCACACAATTTTTTGCAGGTACCTACATATTCTCGGAAAAGGTACCACATTTATGCTTTGATATGGTATAGTTAGGGGCGAATCCATTCTACACCAATAAAACTTTAAATATCCCGTTAGTTCATTCAGTAGTAGTTCTGCTTTGAGAGATGAAGGGTGTGGGTTCAATTTCCATGCAGGACTAACATTTTTGTAACGAACTTTTTGTTTGAATGTTTATTGTGTCTGGGTGTTTTGTATCCAGACTAATATTGTAAAAACGTTCATCTGTCATTCTATCTGTTTGTTACCTTTTTACGTCTGATATTACTATAATTTAACAAGGAGATTCTTTATATCACGTGGATTAACATTTTACACAACAATTTTTTCGAAATTTTATATACATACATCCACACAACGAAGCTGCGGGCAACAGCTAGTATATTATAAGTATGTTACAGAAGAAAACTTCGCTTAATTTGGGAGCTAGATAGTGCTGTTTGAAATGTCCTCCTCTATGTTCTGGCTAATTTTGTTCCAAACATTAGTTTGTTAAATCATTACTCATGACAATTTAAATCTATTTTTCGTAATCTCTATTTTGTGTTGAGTCTCGGAAACTGACATTGCTGTTTGTGCTTGTGCCTTGCACCTCTATGTAACTTACTTTAGGTGTGAGTCTGCCTTTGACTGGGTCTGGATTTACTTTTCATTAAATTTGACGTGTATAATTTTAATTTACTACATAGTTTATGCTTTATAACTAAGACTGCGTTACTATATACACAAGCATTTTTAGCCAGTATTTTTTATACGAAATAGGTTTACGTTTGACCACGCCCCGCCTGATATTAAGCAGGATGAAGTCTAAGATGAAGCACGCTTACCTAGAAAAAACCTGTTTACTCTGAATTTGAAGACTCCCAAATTTTACATCGCGGGAAAAAGACCAGGCAGATTTATTTCTCATTTAACAAAATGATGCTATAGGTAGGTATAATGTCCTAAATTCATCTTAAATATATATAACTCAAAGGTGACTGACTGACTGACATAGTGATCTATCAACGCACAGCCCAAACCACTGGACGGATCGGGCTGAAATTTGGCATGCAGGTAGATGTTATGACGTAGACATCCGCTAAGGATTTTGATTAATTCTACCCCCAAGGGTATAAAATAGGGGATGAAAGTTTGTATGAAACTTTGTCAATTTTAAACCGATCGGGCTGAGACTTTGCATGCATAAAGCTACTATGACGTAGGCATCTAGCGCGGGTGAAACCGCGGGGCACAGCTAGTAGTTACATAAAAGCGAATGTTGGCTTGTATGTTTGCTTGTTTGTTTGTTACGCTTTCACGCTTTAACTATTGGACCGATCATCACGAAGTTCTGCATACACATTGTCAGGGATACAGAAAAGGAAATAGGGTAACTTTCATTTTGAAAAAAAAAAATTATTCCCGAGTGATAGAATGAAATCTACATTAGCACGAGCGAAGCCGCGGGAAAATAATAATTTGATATCATTTATACTGTCTGGCATTATCATAAATATGTCTGAGGTTAGGACCAGCCGCAGATTGAGCAGTTTGTTTGATATTTTGTTGTATATGGGCATAGATTACACGTTAGTTAGTGGCAGCTTTTGTCATCAATGTCGACGCTTGGACAAGAATTCGGCGTTTCCTAAAGCGGCATTATCACGTAGATGTTAAATGACCGGCTGGCGCGCGCACGCCGGCATCTGGACAAACAAACTGGACCACGAAACTGTATCATTATGCCTAAGTACTTCGAGAAACTAGTACTTGGTAGGAGCTGAAGTTGACTTTAGTCACGGGCACCAATAAACAACAAAAATTCCTTAAAAATGAGCGCCATCTATTGGTTTCACGCTTCACTACTTCGACGTGGCTAACCTAAAACTAAAAGTACCTGTAACGCGTACAGAGAGTAGCGCCATCTAGTTCTTCTGTATGGTAATATTAAAATAGATCAATGAATGACCCGATTTCATTATGTTCTGTAGTTTAAGTACCTGTTATATTAACTATTTATCTTATATAAATTTTATTGACGAGGTTTTCGCAATGACGCAGACAACACTGCGTCGCTATCTTCATTAAGCTTATTCTAATAAATAATTTGGTGGTCAGATCCCCAAAACTGACCACCCGTAAGCCCAAAGATTTCCTTTTAATCGGCTCTTGCTATAGCCAGGGGATATCAAAGCCGCATTCTAATTCCCCATTTCCAGGGTTAAATTCGTACATACTAACCAAGTAATCGACCTTAATAACCTATCTTTATCTGTAGCTGCAATCTATAGACTGAAATTCCGTATAGTTCATAGTTAAATATCAAACCGCAGAGACCTCCCATAAAATCGACACCGCAAACAAACGATCTCCAGCCCCATGACAAACGCAAACGCCTTAGCACAATATAAAATGTCAACAGTAGCACAGTTATAACTGAAACTAAATTATGTATAATAAAACACACATATGAAGCTTCGGCAGTCTAGCCGCCACACTTCTGTCTTCTCTAAATTATGAGCGTATTGACTGCAAACAGTGAAGGAAAACATAGTGAGGTAACGTAAAATAAATATAAATATCTAGGACATTACACACAGCGCCATCTGACCCCAAACTAAGCAAAAATTGTGCTGAATTCAGATAGCTGATAGAATACATTAATACTTTTTTTTTCTAAATACATACTTATAATATATACAGAACACCCAGACACAGAACAACAAATTTTGATTACACCACAAAATGCTTGTCCTGAGTGGGAATCGAACCCACGCCCTCCTAATGAGCCAACATTTTCGAAAGTTAAAAAAAGGTTCTCAATCTTATGTGAAGTCTGCAACTTGGCTAGCGTGGTTAGGGTTACCATATCTCAGGATTTGCCCTGAGTTTTCAGGATTTTTGGACTCTTCTCAGGATTGCGGCTGGATTTTGCAAATCTCAGGATTTTTTGTATTTTATTTATCCAAGTAGGTGCTTAATTAGTTAAAACCTACTAATCAGGGGGAGTCGGGTGCCGCTAACAAACCCCGCTTTGAGTGCGATGTGCAACGCGTGAGCGAGAT